>CM055270.1:79951561-80657530 GCA_029237695.1 Conchocele bisecta
AGCATCCTCGGGTTGACAGAACCGTTTGCCGGAGGCTCCAGTGGTGGACAATCTTGAATATGGGGATACAGGTGGCGACTATCCGTTTGGGAATTATAATACATATACGATCGTGCATGAATCTTGATTTAATACACATATTAGCGATTGTAGGGATGTAAGCAATTATTATCAGCTTCCGTGATACATGAGTAATTTTGAGTTATGTTGTCATTCTATTTCCTTTGATGAATATTTAATTTTGTTCTAACGAACATAAATATCAGACTGAAGAAGGCGTGTATTGGCATCGTATGGTCGCCAGAAATTATAAATACACGGTAAGATTATCACATCGCAGTGACATAGCCGACGGCAAGTGAATGCATGACATGAACACACGCTAAGTGTATTATATTGTGAGCAGATGCAACTAAGTTTCCAATCAATGAGACTTTGCGCTCGATATCTCTCTGTCACGTAAATCGTCCAACAGCACCTACCATCCATATCCGTATATGTACAGTTGGGACGTTCATTGCTCCACGTTCCGTTATCCAAACACGTGGTTGTGCTATTTCCGTCCAACGTATATTCCGGATCACAGGTATAGTTCGCCGTTGCACCGTAAAAAACAGCATCACTCGGGTTGACAGAACCGTTTGCCGGAGGCTCCAGTGGTGAACAATCTTAAATATGGGGATACAGGTGGCGACTATCCGTTTGGGAATTATAATACATATACGATCGTGCATGAATCTTGATTTAATACACATATTAGCGATGGTAGGGATGTAAGCAATTATTATCAGCTTCCGTGATGCATGTGTAATTTTGAGTTTTGTTGACATTCTATTTCCTTTGATGAATATTGAATTTTGTTCTAACAAACATGAATATCAGACTGAAGAAGGCATGTATTCGCATCGTACGGTCGCCAGAAATTATAAATACACGGTAAGATTATCCATCGCAGTGACATAGCCGACGGCAAGTGAATGCATGACATGGACACACGTTAATTGTATTATATTGTGAGCAGATGCAACTAAGTTTCCAATCAATGAGACTTTGCGCTCGATATCTCTCTGTCACGTAACTCGTCCTACAGCACCTACCATCCATATCCGTATATGTACAGTTGGGACGTTCACTGCTCCAGGTTCCGTTATCCAAACACGTGGTTGTGCTATTTCCGTCCAGCGTGTATCCCGGATCACAGGTATAGTTCGCCGTTGCACCGTAAAAAACAGCATCCCTCGGATCGACAGAACCGTTTGCCGGAGGCTCCAGTGGTGGACAATCTTGAATATGGGGATACAGGTGGCGACTATCCGTGTGGGAATTATAATACATATACGATCGTGCATGAATCTTGATTTAATACACATTTTAACGAGTTTTTAGATTTCATTGCATACGTCGCTATGCAATACACATTATGAAATTACATATAACATACATTTCACAAACAAAACATAAACATTACAAGAGTTTCATTAATTCATGACAATAATAAATGACATGCAAACACGTTAAAGGTACATACTCACTCAGTAGTAACAAAATGTTCAGAGACATCATCAGAGATATTTTCTGGCAAAATAAACATTCATTCCCCACTACCCCACGTATTGATTGGCATAGTTATATATTTTATATCAAACGTAAATTTCCATACCGATATCAGGGGCGATAACCGTGTTTCCTTCAATGTTAACGGACTTTACTATTGACTATTTACATATCTTTATGTATTTATTTATGTGTACAGATCATACTTATAATATGTCGAACATATCATTTGTTCTAGTGACGCATTTAATTAGCATAAATAATTAAAACGATCATGCCTTATTTGCATACGAAAATAGCCTGATATCACCGCGCGTCACTGTCAGTAAAATTAATATTACTAAATGATTATATCTATATAGAGGTCACTCGTACGTTTTACAACTGGAGGAATAGTGACACAATTATAAAACTTATTACATTTATATAAAGAACAGTTTGTGCCTACTGAGTGGGCATGTACCTTTCAGTATATTATAGTGTGAGCAGATGCAACTAAGTTTCCAATCAATGTGACTTTCAGCTCGGTATCTCTCTAGTAGATATCAAAGGCGGGGTCGAGCGATTTTTGAAGGCATGCTGAATTTTGAACAAGAAACATGGTTCAAAATATCAAAAGCAGGGTGGGGCGATTTTTGAAGGCATTCTGAATTTTGAACAAGAAACATGGTTCAAAATATCAAAAGCAGGTTCGGGCGATTTTTGAAGGCATTCTGAATTTTGAACCATAAACATGGTTAAAAAAACATGGTTCCAAACATGGTTCAAATAAAAATTTAAACAAAATAATAAATTTAAACAATTAAAAATTAAAAAAAAAAAAAAAAATTAAAAATCAAAATTGTTTGAAAGTCAGAAATCCTACCTACCAATGGTCATCTCCCGACTCACATACCACATACCACTAATGCCCCTAACGTTCCCCTAATATAGTTGAATCAACAACGTTACGACGCTGGAAGAGCTTACGGCGTCTCCGGTTTTGGTGACGAAGTTTATCACAGTCCCAGCTTGAACTTCAATAGGATTAAATACTGTGAACGTGGATCTATATCCAGCATGCTTCGTTATACCAGACTCTAATTCGATTCCATTTAAAAGTAGGTTAATACGGACATCACCCATAGCATTACCCTTTGCGTTCACCGAGCAGACCGCCATTCGGAGGAGTACGCACGAAGCCGCCATAGTGTATCCCGTATACTGGTTGGTCGCGTTGCTACCAAATGACCACTCATATTCTCCGGGTGTAAGTGAACCGCGCTCCTCAGCGCAAATAGAAATAACTGACTTCTGATTGGCATTTTTGAGTCTCTTTGCTTTATTCTCTAATAATTATATTTCTTTTTCTTGACTATTTCTTGATCAATTGAGTAAGTTTAATTTTAGTAATTGTATTAAATGTTTCGTTCTGTTCATCTACATAATGCTTGGTTGCCGCATCTTGCTCACCAATAGGATCAACGGCATTAGAGATTCTGTTCATATTCATATTTAGTGGACCAGTTAGTTCACCCGTTCCATCC
This sequence comes from Conchocele bisecta, assembly GCA_029237695.1. Lineage (NCBI taxonomy): Eukaryota > Metazoa > Mollusca > Bivalvia > Lucinida > Thyasiridae > Conchocele > Conchocele bisecta. The sequence goes on from CM055270.1 coordinate 79,954,642, forward strand.
TTTCTTAAAAAATAATTGTTTATGTAACTAACTGTTACTTCAGATAATGTTTCATTATTTTCACTATGCTTACTACCAAATATATGAACAGTTATTGTGTTTTTATTATTTTAAACCAATTTCTTTAAACTGTACAGCTTAGCTCTTAGTCCAACAAACTCTTGCATAATATTTCCACCACATTCATCCTTCATCATACCGATGACCTTCTTGTTCATACCAGTTTGTATGCCTGAGGGATGATTTTTTGGTATTCCACTTGTGTCGAAGGTGCTTTTTTACATCTCCGTTGATGTCCTTATAAAAGTCCTGAGCTTCAATCTCGTATGCTAAACTGTCAGTGTCAGTGAACAATAGCTTAGCTTTATCCTCATAGTTCTTATTGATGTAGTTGTAGCGGAAGTCGTACATCAAGGGTTTGCTCATGTCTAGGATAGACATACCCAGGTAAACCGGTTTGTCAGATCTAATTTTGGTCTTCTTCATGTGAATGGCTATTAGGTTTTCATCGAAGATGGTACAGTGTTTGTAGTTAGGCTTGGCTGCTAGCTTCATAGCCTTTCCTTTGTTATTCACCAGCTGAATGTCAACCCTGTTTCGGATGTTTTCCATAGTCTTTCCAAAGACTGAGTTGTTCATGAGCTTGAAAAGGTATTTTTTAAAGTCATAATTTGCCTTGGCTCTTAATGAAGTGTTTAGATCAATGTACTTTTTAAGCCAAGAGCTCACCTCGAACTTGATACCTCTATGTATGTTGGTGATCTTTAGACCAAAATGTTCATACATATTGAGGTTCTCGTAGTGAACGACATACTTTGTCTTGTCGTTTAGATTAGGTATAAGCTTCTCAACCTTATTCACAACGACCTTTTCGGGAGCTAGAGGATATTCGTTATGTAAATCGTGCAGCTCTTTATGATACTCAAAGTCAATCTCTAAGAAACAGGAATAGTTTTCCCAGACATTCAATTCACCTTCAGTCATCCACTGAAATCCATTTGTAGGTAGTGGTTTACTCATAGCCCATCCATAGAGGTTGTTATCATCCAGGTATTGTAGATACTTACTAGGTTCTTTAGGATCAAACATTTCACCCATGTACTTATTGTTTGCCTTTCCATTCCGAGTCATGATACTACTCACACCTCCTCTAATCCCCTTTTCAATCATGAGCATCATGTCATAATCATGAGCATCATGTCATAGTCACTCAACAGTTCCAATTTAACATCAGCCAGCTTCAACGCAGCATCCCACGCCAAACCTGGGCTGTATAATACCAGGCTGGGTATAGGTTATAGTTTGGCAAGCAGACATCACGGAAGGTCTCAAATACGTCTGCCAGAAGCAATACATCTGACGTGAGATACATATTGTGGTAGTCTCTCATCGTCTTACATTTAAACTCTTTCCAGACCTTTTGTGCATGTACATATTCTTCATCTGAAATGTCGTCACCACTCTCAACTTAGAATAGAACTCTTCCTTTGGAGGTAACTGCGTTTCAGTCAACCTCTCAAGACCATCGACATAGTCATATGGATAGACAACCTTACGTGTTAGCAAACTCAACTGCTCACCTTCATACTCACTTTCCAAGTTTACGAATTGATCTTTCTGAAGGTTACCTACCAGTTTATCTAGACTAGAAGCCATGAACTTGAAGCTGTCAATAAACCGCAGCTCATGCTTCACTTCAATTTCCTTTCCGTCTTGGTTAGTAAAACTGTCAATTACATACTCCTTGGTAAACGAAATGTACTTCTCCTCATTGTTATGGATGCAGTTAATCTTACCCTCCTTTTTACCCAAGTTTGTGATGAATAGGTGGGAGTCATGCCCGCTCATGTTGTGGAATATGACGGAGGTAAACTTAGGTTTCCGGTACCTGAGGTTACATTTGTTATGAGCAGCTCCTCGATACATACCAGTGAAATGACAGTGATCTCTTACCCCATCTTCATCCAAATCTTTGTTCACATATCCAGCATACTGTTGCCTGTTCGAAAGCCTTTTGCTGTTTTGATGTAAGGACCATCTTTTTGGGAAAATTATTTTGTTTGTAGATGGCAATAATGTTTTGTTCTAAACTGTCAACAAAGATCTGTGATATGTCCTCATATTCAGATTGCTTTATGTAAATTACAGGATTTCCTTTGTAAACATCGTCATGAAAGCACTTGATGTAGTAGCAGAACCTGCTAGGCGTATGCTTTTGATACCGATTAGTGTAACTGTTTTCTGGGTCCAGCGTCACATTATCCAACTTTTGGGTGAAGCTCTCAAAGTCAGCATAAACTACAAAGGGTATTTTCATCGACTTGAAAAAGTGTTTAAATTTTAAGGTTGTTCCTTCCTCAAGCATCTGAACTTTTACAGCTTCATTTCTAAGGATTCCTTTGAGTTGAAGGAGTTAAGACATCGGAGACAGTAATGTCTTGTAATTGTTGTCTTACTCGATTGGCTGGACAACAATCTACTCATGCTCTTGATGAGGCAGTAATGCTGTGTTTCACCATCATATATTAGTAAAAGGTTAATGTGACGCTCGTTAAATTTATTTGTTATTATAGTGTACGGTTTTTTTTAATAATTGTACGATTTTTTGTAATAATTGTTGGTTGGAGGACCGGTACATCAATGTCAGGTACGTTATCATCTAATAAACAACTTCTGCTTTGATTAAGCAGATTAATAAGCTCAGCTTTTCTCTTGCCATGGTTTGTAACTGAAAAAGGACGATTATTGGAGATAATCCGGTTTGTATGCCGTAGCTAGTTTACTTGAGTTGCGTCCCCTGAAAACTGAGTCATGTGATGACGTAGGGCACGCACCTGAAAAATAATAACAAAGAAAAAGATTTGTCGGTCAACATTATTCACCAAAAAGGGGCTGTAGGACGTTGAAGATTGGGTTTTTGTCATTGACATAAGTTGAAGTAATTATCGATCTTGTGTAAATACTGTTTGTGTGTTTTTGTTATGGCTGTAACACACGATCATTAGCGTCAACAAGCCGATGCTTCGAAATGTCTATTTAAATGACAACTCGTCCCAATGGTAACTCGTCCCCCTAAAAAATAGCGAAAAAACGACTTACGACTCTTAGGACCAAATTCGTCACATTAGAATGGAAAATCCCCTGCATGTGTGTGTATTCGGGCACAGCTTCCCAAAACGTCTAAAACAATTTGTGCAGGTACAGGCGGACAGACATAATCTTGGTTTAGCTGAGGCCGAGTTTAATGTGGACGTCATTGGCTATGGGGGGCTGCTGCTACGCAATGACCCATTCTCCCGGCTCCATAAAAAGGACTATATTCTCAGTGGATGCGACTTGTTGTCTTGGATATTGTGTCTAATGATATGTGTGACCCGGATTATTCCCCATAACTATTCGCCAAGCATCTGTTGTCGCATGCCCAGTACCTTCGTACCAGACTTGGTGTAAAGAAAGTCGGAATTTGTCAGCTGTTCCGTCGGGATCATGTACCTTACGACTTGTATAATTCCCATGTGATGGAGGCCAACATCCAATTACAAAAGCTTCTGAAGGAATCAGATGTGGGACACATCTATTTTTGGAGGCACCGGGTGGGCGGATTATGGACTTCTGGTCCCAGTGTCTTTACGGCAGACGGTGTTCACCTCTCTCCTGATGTCGGGTACCCAAAGTATCTTCGGAGCCTACGGGATTGCATACTACGTTTGTCACACTGGTAGTCTGCAATTCTCCCCCACAGGTGCTTGTTTTTTCCTCATTAACATATAAGTAGCTGTCATCCTAATCATGTTGCCGCATTGTTGTACGTAGCGTCCCGGAGTGTCTGTCTGACCGTACAGTTATTGCATATGGTTATGTGTTGCTGTGTTTTCGGTGTTGTTGTCGGTGTGTGCTGTATACATGTACATGTACTTGGTGTTTTGAATGAGGGCTTTTAAGTAAAATGTGTTTTCATGCATATTTGTATAATTCATGTACATGTAGTTACCCTGCATGTTTTTCAGAAATAAAAATTGTTGTTTTCTCCGTACACTGTGTTAAACCCACTGCAGTTGTTGCTGGAAAATTGCTGAATTCATTATTTGCAAAATAATTGTATAAATTTAGTTATAAAAATTTTATCATCTTATTAACCATGTTAACATTGAAAATTGCTGAACTTGCAATTTGTTTGTGTATTATGTGCTGTGTTGCACGGATATGAAAATAAAATCCGCTGTTGATGGAACATTGCTGAATGTGCAATTTATAACAACCTGCTTGATTATATACATATGTTATATATAATTGAATTGCTGAATTTGCAATTTATAAAAATCTCCTTGATTATCATAACTCATTAACATTGAAAATTGCTGTAAATTGAAATTGTTTGTGTATTATGTGCTGTGATGCACGGTTATGAGCATAAAATCAGCTGTTGAAGGAATATTATTGCTGAATATTGTAATTTATATAACGATCTCCTTGAGCATGTTGAGTATAAAATTAATTTAACTATAAAACAATTATCATAACTTTTATTAACATTGTAAATTGCTGAAATTGCAATTGTTTGTGTATTATGTGCTGTGATGCACGGTTATGAGCATAAAATCAGCTGTTGAAGGAATATTATTGCTGAATTTTGCAATTAAAATTATAACAATCTCCTTGAGTATAAAATTAATTTAACTATTAAACATATATAGAAAATTGTGGAAATTGCAATTATCCAATGTTGCCTGTTTTTTGGCAGCGAACATAACATGGTTGCTTCAATAAATATTGTCTATCCCTGGGAGTATTGGGAGAAAATTATTGGCCAGTTGTTTCATTTGTTGCAGGATGCCGAAGACCAGGTCCAAACGACTGCGGGTTCGCGACCCTGCCCCTGACGAGGGTGTGCAACAAGCCCCCCCTCTTCCTGACACAGACCCGATGGAGGATCGTATTGTCAACAAGCTTTTCTCTAAAATAGTGGAAAGTGGGCTGCTGCCGGGAGCGCCATTTCGCCTTGATGGCACGGAAGCCAGTCCGGCTACGACGGCAACACAATGGGCCGACAATGCTACGGCCACCACAAATGCCACGACATCATCGGCCGCCACCACGACCAGCACACATTCGCGGGAGAACATGGCAACAATGACCGTCTCCACAGCCGGCTCTGCGCTACAGTCATTTGCAGGTGCGCAGACGGACACACCTAATCATGTATTGTCATGTGACTTGTCTCAAAATTCCACTGCCTATAATCTTGGTTTGTCTGATCATACATCGGACAAGCTAAGATTAGAAATCTGGGAGGATAAATTTGTTGACCTATCCCTCCTGCTGCCCAGTCCTGTATCAGAGAAGGTCAGTGTGAATGTGTTGGAGGGGGACTCGGACACGGTGTTCAGAGTGACGTCAAAACCAAAAACAAAAGAATTGTCACTAGACTCATGGCTTCGAGCTTTTTCCATTTATATGGATGTATACACGAAACGTCACTCTGGGGCGGTGTCTGGTCTCCTTTCATACATGTCTGTGATACATGATCTGGCACGGGCCTATGGGCAAAGAGCATTTTTGTATTATGACAGATGTTTTCGTGAACAACGTCAGTCACGCCCACTTCCATGGGGTGTGCTCCACCAGGAGTTATGGCTCCGTGCCGTTACACTAAAAGCGATCGCACCCGCATCTGCTCCCACATCAAACTATACATGCTGGCAATACAATCGCCGGGTTGGATGTACCAAATCCCAATGTACATACACTCATGTATGCACCAACTGTGGTGCAAACCATCCCAGATTTAGCTGTGGTCAGCTGCGGGCATCGGGTTCGTATATCCCACGGCCTTCTGCATGGGGAACATCAGCTGTCCCGCGTCCTGTAGCTCGTTTTACCCCACCCGGACCATATATGCCTCCTGCACCTCGGTTTACGAGACCAACTGCCCCTCCGCCAGTGCGATACACAGCACCACTTAGCCACCCCTTTCGGGGCCCAACCCATACACCTTCCGTCGGAACGCTCCCAACACCCGTCCACGTTGGTAAGCTCAATGAGTTGTTGTATGGGTATGACGTCGAGCAGAGAGAGTTCCTTTTAATTTCTGGTTTACCCTTGGGTTTCCCGTTCCATATGTGGGTCCTCGCGAGTTCAGGGAATGCAAAAATCACCGTTCAGCTCTAGACAATATTGATGTTCTCCGGCAAAAAATTGGGACGGAACTTGCCGCAGGCAGGTTGTTGGGTCCGTTTGATACCCCACCCCCCAACTTGGTCTGTTCACCATTAGGCCTTATTCCAAAGAAGGGCGAACATTCATTTCGCCTCATTCATGATCTGTCATATCCCGATGGTTCTTCAATTAATGACGGCATAGGCAAGGAATTTACTCGAGTCTCATACGAGTCAATAGATCATGTTGTCCAAATAGTTAAACGCCTTGGCTGTGCCGCGTTAATGAGCAAAACCGATATTGAAACAGCATATCGTCTTATTCCCATCTTCCCAGCCGACTATGAATTGCTTGGATTCTCGTGTCATGGGACTAATGGCCAGAATTCATACTTCATGGACCGCTGCCTGCCAGCTGGGTTGAGTTCGAGCTGTCAAACATTTGAATGTTTCAGCAAGGCCCTACATTGGGGATAATGGAAACTAAGTTTCATGCCCATGTCAGTCACCTGATCGATGATTTTTTTTTGCCGGGGCACCACACTCGTACGAGTGTCAGCATTCCTTGGACCAGTTTATGTCGTTGTGTGCAGACCTGGTAATACCATTAAAGTCAGACAAAACGGTCAATCCAACTACTCACATCACCATCTATGGCATTGAGGTTGATTCAGAGGCTATGATTTTGAAATTGCCTGATGACAAGGTGGCCAAGATTCGCTGCTCTCTGCAGGCACTTCAGCACCGGAAAAAAGTGACATTGCGAGAGCTCCAGTGCCTGCTGGGACTACTAAATTTTGCCACAATGGTAATAGTCCCAGGACGCACGTTTCTTCGGCGTCTGCATGACCTGACCCGAGGTGTGACCAGGCCGCAGTATAAGATACGTCTTAATCGGGATGCTCGGGCTGACCTGGCTGCGTGGGCCATTTTCATGTCCATTTTCAATGGCAAATCAGTGTTTCTCTTTGATTATTGGGTACCATCAGACACTTTGCACCTGTCTACGGATGCGGCCACTACACGGGGTTTTTCGGCTGTGTTTGGTTGTAAATGGTGTTGCGGTTCCTGGCCAGAGAGCATGGCTTATCTGAGTATCAATGTGATGTAGCTGTTTCCGATTGTACTCGCCGTAGAGATGTGGGGACATTTGATGGCTAACCACAGAATTATGTTCTCCACAGACAATGAATGTACGAAGTTCGTTATTAACAAAATGTCATCCAAAGACCCTGAGATCATGCGACTTGTCCGCCGCTTAGTCCTTGCTGCTATGCATCACAATATCGAGTTTCGTGCAAGGCATGTCCCTGGAAAGGACAATACGGTTGCTGATTGTCTGTCACGCTTTGATTTTCAGAAAGCGCGTCAGTGTGCCCCGGGACTGGATCCACTGCCATGTCCGATTCCGGTGGACGGCTTAAAGGTCTGAGCTCCACATCTATGCACATCTTGGCGTCCAGTATGGCGAAATCGACCAGAACTTCGTATGTGAAATGCTGGCTCCAGTTTAGGGATTATTGGTCTACTCAACATCGTGACCCTGTGCTGCCGGTTGTGTCCACAGATTTAGTTAACTACTTGTCCTTTTTATTACAGTCTGGATATGCATTCAGCACGATTGCATCTCATGCGTCAGCTATTGGTTTTACACATAAATTGTATGGTTTTGCGGACCCAGTTGATTCATTTCTGGTCCGAAAATTCCTTAAGGGGGCTCAAAACATAAAAGGTACTGTAGGTTCCCGTCTACCAGTCACAAAACAAATACTGGTTCAGTTGGTTGATGCTATTCCCCAAGCTATACACACTCAATCTTATCAATTGCTGATAAAATCTGTGTTTCTTATGGCGTTCCATGGGTTTTTCAGAATGGGGGAATTATGCCAACAATCTCCAACTGACCCGTTGGGCGTGATTCACGTATCTGATACACAGTTTCTCATGACAGCTGGCAAGTTAAATGGCTTAAATGTTACACTGTGTCATTTCAAGCACAAAAAGGGTTCAGCTCCTATTCACATGCATTTTTCTTGTGCAGATGAACCCTCTATATATTGCCCTGTACGCGCACTGTATGCATATAGACAAATTTTCCAACACACCCAAGGTCCGTTATTCCAGTTCCACAATGGGTTACCTGTGACGTATTCTTTTATTTTGGACAAGATGAAATTGCTTGTGACGTTTTTTGGGGCTTGATGCGTCACGGTATAAGCCCCATAGTTTTCGTATAGGGGCAGCTAGTGAAGCCCTCTTGCAGGGTCATTCGGAGGAAGCCATTCGTAAGATGGGCAGGTGGTCGTCGGATGCTGTGCACAATTACATTCGCATTCCTGTGTTGAAATTGTAAGGGTTGGTCCCCATGCTATGCACTCTCCCACATTAGGTAACGATTCCATGTACATAATCACATGGGAACTTGAATTGGTACCATTGCTATGAGTACATGTGCATGTGCACGTTGGTTGAACAGTGTATAGGTGTGTGCGTGTTAGTGTAGACTGGCGCATGTACTTATACATTTGCAGTTTTTACAATATCTTCCTTCCCATAATGTATCAATCATTATAGGCAATGCAAATTGCCTTGTAATTTCACTCAAAAGTAACGGGAACATGTACGTGTATTCTTGCAATGGGTGCTTATGGATATATGCTAGCGTGTCAGTGTTAGACTGGCGTTCGCATATATCAGTAGGCTGCATATATCTATATGTGTATGCATTTACGTGTCAGTGTAGACTGGCGTCCGGTGCATACACACACATAAGGTGTTATCATGGGGTCCCCCTAATTGCTTCTCTCCTCCCTGAACATATTCGCTGGCGTGGCAGTGTAGACTGGCGCAGTGTGAAAATGTATATATTCATTAAATTGTTTTTCATTCTGATGTCTACATTATATGTGGCGTGTCAGTGTAGACTGGCGCCTAATCTTACATCATTTGGGGCGGGTCAGTGTAGACTGCCGCCTATAACTCGGTATTGTGAGATTTAATTGTTAACTCGTGAACAATGTTTGAATAGTGTTGGATAGTGAATATACATGTATGTATCATTGTTAATCTGTGCGCGATGCTTGTAATTAAAAGTTCAGTTATATTCGTTGTGTACATTTACATGTAGTTGGCACTTATGGGTCCATCTGCCCATGTCATGGGTCTAATTTCCAACTTAACTCAGTGATAGCTTGAGCTATTCCCTTCGTTACCGTAACATGATGGTCCAGATCATATAACTAGCACAAAATGATATATCTTTGTACCAGGTACATGTCTGTATACCTTCCTCAGCTATCTGGGTGCACATGTATGGCAGCATAAAAACACATTGTGTTAAAACTCCTTGTTCTGTAAAAAATAGTCAAAATACTGGAATTAGTATTGATAATCTCAGGTTGTCATGTAACAGTTGCGTAGGTCTCCCGGGCAAGTCCGGTTGTGTTATTCTCTTGCATATTGTCGAAAAACTATCAGAGTTGAACTACACTCCTTTTCCTTTGCCCTCATGTATAGTTGTGTCCAGTGTCTATTCAATTATTGTATGATATCTTTATATTTGCATTTTTTCATTTAATATGATCATGACTGAGATAGGAAGTCCTTCGGGTTGGGCGGGCCATTGAAGTACATGGGTATCATACAGCATGTACGTCAATGTCTATGGCATAAATTATGTGTATGCCCACATTTTCGATGTGAGGAATTGTAAAGATTTAGTTCTCGTTAGTTAGTTTCGGCCAGTTTTCAAATACTTGCCATTAATGTCATTTAAATTAAATGACATTATCACACTGTACTTAATGTCATGTTGTTCTTTCATCTACCATCTCAAACAAGCTTGGACTTCCTATGTCATGTCATATACAAGTCGTGTACATACTGGTATATCTACTGGGGTGTTATACAAATACATCCATAACAGCTGTGGCATACAAAGGACGATTATTGGAGATAATCCGGTTTGTATGCCGTAGCTAGTTTACTTGAGTTGCGTCCCCTGAAAATTGAGTCATGTGATGACGTAGGGCACGCACCTGAAAAATAATAACAAAGAAAAAGATTTCCCTCCCACCTCCCCATAAATTATGTGTATGCCCACCTTTTCGATGTGAGGAATTGTAAAGATTTAGTTCTCGTTAGTTAGTTTCGGTGTCTCTTGCCATGGTTTGTAACTGAAAAACCGTATTTTGTTCCATTTTATACAAGATATATTATTTCTTTAACTCATTTTCAATTTTCTTACATTTCAACCATGGAACCTCATGTATGATCACATGATCATACTTGAAGGCCTATTTATCGATTGTAATAAAATACTTTTTATTCCAAACCCTACCATTCCAAAATGCTATGATTCTTGGTAACTTGTAGATGAAACGTGATGCCTTGCAGAGTGAAGGAAATGTAATCACCTCCCCTGTTTCCACATTTTTTAGGCTAACGTGTCTTGGTTTTATTCTGATTGTTCTAAGCCTTTCAAATTTTGAATCGATCTCAGGTTTTGGTTGTTCATCTGGTAGAAGACCTGTCCCTCTCAATAGCTCTATCAATTGTGGCGTGCTGTAGTGAGAGTAACCTATATTTTTGTCCTTTAGGATATGCATTAGTTCTGATATTTTGATTGTCATTTTTTATATATGAATTGTTTTTCCTTAAATCAATTTTCACAACACACTCATCTTTTGTCCATCTGATTGAAATGATAGCATTTTTTCTGAGATGACTAGAGCAAATGCTTCAGTCTTAGCAGGAACGTTTACGCCAAACTGAGCCTTGATTTGGATGTATATCACAGAAATATTCAGCTTCTCGATCTGGTTGCTCACATCAAACACAAAGAGAGGTTATAAATCCTTGTAATCGCTTGTAGTGATGTTTGGGTTACTTAACAACTCATCCATGTGATAAAACTTTGATCTGAATGCAGCTGCATCGCCATACACCCGACTAAACTGTTGTTTACCGAAGGAAAGATTGTAATCAACAGCTGTGTATCTAGTTGAGTTTAACGTGATATACATGTTTCTCACATCAACGTTGTCAAAGACGGAGGGGTTCGTCTCTTGATCATTATTCTTATCAGTCTGGAATCCAACAATAACCCAACGAGGTCTCTCAGGTGATGACTTGACACTCAGTCTCCAGGTAAAATTGATACTCTGGGGGACTGAGATGTGTTCACATTGTCTCGTTCTGTAAGTAACTGGTAAAGTCGCCTTAGACTCAATCGTCTTGAACAGCTGGAACTTTTCGGCATCAGCGGGAAATACATGTGGTATGAACCAAGAAACCTTCTCAATAGTTATTTTACCAGCGTCAACACCGCCGTCCCTAAAGATTGCGTCATTATTGTTAGCCTTTCGGACAAGAGTCAGGGTATGCTTGAAACCGTAGATGATTTTGGAGTAGTTCTCACAAAACCCAAATATGTGTTTCAATGGGATTCGGAAGCTAAACTTTCCTTTGGGGTCTGGAGATTTAAAGATATTGCTATGTCTAACAGTTAACCCAGCATTATCTGTACTACTAGTTGCAGCCACAGTGTCCTTGTACCAGAGCTGATTGAAACCTTGACTCTTGCTAAAGTGATCAGGGTATTTCAACAAACCCAGCATGGTGGATCCTTGACCAGGAGAATTGATAGATTCAATCTCTTGCACGGAGAGCTGATATTTGATGTTGCTAAACAAATGCATAATATCATTCTTTGTAAGAGAAACTACATCATCATTATCATGTGCTGTGTTGTCAGACTTTGTGAGCTTACCTTCAACTATTATATAAGACTCAATTGGATGTGTAAATTGATCGTGTGTCTCGATGTTGATCCTGATCACACAACCGGGACTGTTTATATTTGCTCCAGTTACAGGTTCATACTCATGATACTCATATTCTACAATACTCTCATATTTTATGGGAGTCTCGGTAAAACTTAGAATGTCCATTTTACACTAGCAAGATATTATTTTAATTCATTTTCACGAATTATAAAAAAGTCTTCTTTTTGTTCAGTTTCGTGATTTATAAGAAAATCGGTTAGCACACCAGATACAGTTGTGGAGATATCTTTACACCAATATCTTTATTGTCTTAAATCTTAATCTTTCTTAATAGTTCAGTTAATTCCTAATCAATTGCATCAGATACGGGGAGATGTCTGACTTTGTCATGACTGACTAATACATCTCTCTTGATCCTCAATTAGACTCCTTTCGATTGCAATAAGTTTCTTTGCCGCTTCTTTGAAAATGTCAGTATTGCCATTGGCATCACCTATAGCTTTTACTGCATCATCTACAGCTTTTGATAATTTTAGATCATTCATTTTATTAAGAAATTAATTTTCTTTCAGGTGGATTCAATTCATGGCTTTGCTTTGGAGCTCCATGGCTTTGCTTTGGAGCGCCACTGCTTTGCTTTGTAGCGTCATGGTTTTGCTTTGGAGCAGACTTATGTTGAATTGGAGCTGTGCGATGTGGCTTTGGAGCCGACTGATGTTGCTTTGGAGCTGTCTGATTTGGAGCTTCATGGCTTCGCTTTGATAGGTGCTTTGATCATTCATTTTCTTAAGAAATGAATTTCTTTAAGTCATTGTAAGGATTCCATTTTTTTTTTCATCACACCCCATTTTTTTAACAACTTAGGAGTGTCCACTAGCAAGATAATTTTTTAATTCATGTTTCACACGAATTAAAAAAAAATGGAATGATTTCACGAATCCTCTACTGTTTCTACTGTTTCTGTTGTTTCTACTGTTTCTACTGTTTCTGTTGTTTCTACTGTTTCTACTGTTTCTGTTGTTTCTAGGAGCGTTATGATGTTGTATTTGACCTGACTGATGCTGTCCTTGAGCGTCATGGCTTCGCTTTGGAGCGTTATGACTTTGTCTTTGAGCTGACTGACTAATACATCTCTTAGTCTCGCTTGACCCTCATTTAGGTCCCTTTTGATTGCGATAAGTTTCTTTTCCGCTTCTTTGAAATTTTCTATGGCATTGACATCATCTATAGCTTTTGATGCATCACCTATAGCTTTTGATCATTTTAGATCATTCATTTTATTAAGAAATTAATTTCTTTACGGTAGATTCAATTTTTTCCATTCAGCTTTCGAACAAGGTCTTGGATAGAAATTGCATTCTGGAGCATACCTGAACCATCGATCAGTGTATTGATGTTTTGTGCGTTGACAGACGTAATGTATTTGCTAAAGATGCTGTTAGGCTTTTGAGCTGTCACATTACACGTAGGCAAATTAGGAGTCGCAGACGTAATGTATTTGCTAAGGATGCTGTTAGCCTTTTGAGCCTTTGGATGCGTATTACGTCTTACCACATCAGGTACATCTTCGAGAATCTTTGTAACTCCCCTTTCAATAAGTTTCTTCCCGGTATCAAGAGCCGCTTTTTTGGCAACATCACCTATAGCTTTTGCTGCGACGGATGAAGCGAGTCTTGAGAGCAAATTACCGATGGGTTCAAATATTCCTGAACCACCAATGACATATCGTCTTTTAAATCCATGATTTTTTATAATCAGCATAACTTTTTATAGTTGTGAGAAAATCTTTTTATATTAATCATTGTCTATTACTTTTTGACTCTTCCATTGATTCAAGATGGATATTATCTCATCCTTTACTCCGGTATTTCCCGCTGACATGTTAGTCATCAGTAGATCGAAACGATCCAATAAAGCATCAGCATTAATGCATGCCTTGTCCGACAAACGATCGATCTTTCCATTTTTTCTGTAAGATATTTTTCCACTTCCTACCCTTGACAGCCTTTGGTCGTTTATCATTAGTGTTATTACCTCTGTGTAATGAGTTGGTATTCATCATTATCTCAGCATACGTGTTATTGTCCTGATCTGTGTAAATATTAGAATCTGTTTTTTTATTTATCAATAGCTCCCACAAACCAGGTGTTCCTTCATATTCTTTGTCTCCAATAACTATATTGTCATCTACTATTGCTATCTGCTTATCACCAATGTAAAAGTTCCCTTGTTTATCATATATCCCATAGGTTTTATCAGCACCATCATTTGATGTAAGCTTTATCAAGTACTGTTGAGCAATAGGACCAATAAAGTTGGTTTCTTGTGTTTTAGATTCCATCTGGATACTTGGAAATGTTATCGCCTTTGGAATCTCTTAAATTCCTTTCTTAATAGGTTTAAGCTCATCAAGAATATTATTCGTCAACTCCCTCTGAGCTGATGTTACAGGTTTGAAAAACTTTTCTCGCATATCATGCTTATCTCGTTCAACTACACGCTCAGCGAGAACGTTTTGCTGAATGTTCCGTCTGATTTTGAGATATTCTTTGAACAATAAAGTCCCTCTTCTTCGATCTGTAATTTTTAGAAACGACATTTTTTCTAAAGACTAGATAATCTTTATTACATTTTTCATTACAGTTTCATCACAGTTTTCATCACAGTTTTTCATCACAGTTTTCATCACAGTTTTCATCACAGTTTTTCATCATCATCATCATTATCAATCATCATCATCATCATCATCATCACAGTCTTCTGCAAAGAAAATCACATTTTTTTCAATCTGGACAGCCATATTTTTTCTTCCTTCTACGACGTAGGAGCATTACGATTTTTGGCAGACTTTTGATAATGTTTTGCAAGCTGTCTCCATTTGACAATTGTTTCAAAACATACAAGCATAGATGTCCGCATATAACTGTTCCAGCCTTTTGGACCTGTTGAGTGTTGTATGAGATTGGCTGCCCTAAATATTCTATCAGCTCAGTAGGTGGCTGTAAACCATAGCTATCAAAATAGAACTTGTCTTTTCCATTTTTCCACCATGCAACCCAATGTGTACCATCACCTGTCGTAGTTCCATATTGATAATTTAGCTTGTTATTTTCATCTAGGTTAAGTATACCGTACTCCTTCTTTCTCAGACGAATGATCAACTCATTACGCATAAACACCCCTCTAAAGTTTGGTATTCTTAATGATTTGACAGATCTATCAATTATATATTGCTTAATGGTTTGTTTGGTAAGACTACCATGTTATTTATACCGATTTTCATTTTTTAATATATACTATAATTGTGTTAATGTGTCAACGTCAGCCCATGAATTAAACGAGTCTGGGTATTCAAACCACTTCACAAGAGCCTTTTTACCCTTATTTCGTATCACCCTCTCAATCATAAACATCTCTTGGTTAGTCTTTTGAAGCTCCTGCTCGTAGAATGTACCTTGAATCTCCTCTTTGTTGTTGTCTTTGATCCTGTATGTTATAGGGTTCGTATACGGAATTTTTGATATTGTAAACACATCCTCAGTCCATCTCGGTGTGTACCCCTTCTCAAACGTCTTCTTCTTCTTGGTAATCCTAACCCTATCACCAACAGTAAATGTCGGTTCTGAGATAACCGTCGTATCCTTATCATCGTACAGTTTTCTATACACACGACTCTCATTATTTTTCATACTAGCTTCAACAGGAGTCATCTTGATTGAAGAATGCTTTGTGTTGTTATATTGATCTACAATACCATTTAATATATCAATGTACTTCCTGGTGCAATTAGCGCTGAAGTACTTCAACATCTTTTCCTTCATTGTTCTGTTCCATCTCTCAACCACAGACGACTTCACTTCATTCTCCGTACTGTAGAGCTCAACAAGGTATTGTACATTCTTGTTATAAAACCCTTTACCCTTGTCCACCCACATCTGTTTTGGTCTCCGCTCCTTTAAGATCTGCCTTAATGCATCTGCAACATACTTCCCATTCTTATATTTTATCGGTACCAACCAACCATACATTAAGAAGATATCAATTACGGTCAACAAGTACTTGAAGTTCTTGTTTTCTCTGGAAAAGCTTTGCATGTCCACTAAATCAGCGGCCCAAATCTCATCTATACCATTAACGTAGACTCTTCTCCTCTGAAACTTTGTAGTTACTGGCTTGTGTAGTTCTTCAGCTAATTGGTCATTCCAAACTACTTGAGCTTTTTCTTGGGGAGGCCCATCCCAAATTTCATCTTAGTTCCAATTATTTTTCGAACGATGCTTCGGTATATTTTTTCACGTAAAGATGGATTGTAAATCCCATCCAACTCGTTAATCATGCTCTTATCACACACAGTATTTCGCGTTCCGGTATCTTTATTTTTAGCATAACACACATCGTGATGGTATGCAGCTTTATCAACGCGGTTTACTGGCATGCTACAAGGCTTTGGAGTAAAGTATTTGTTCAACCTTTTGTTAAGCTTTGTTCCAGGACCAGTAAAGTTATGACTTGGTAGATGCATTTCAAAAGATAGCTTGTTGATCAGATTGTTGACAAATCCTTTACCCTCAGTGTTAGATGCGAATTGAGTTTTTGTAGAATCACTAACATTACATTTACCTTTTTTCATATTCTTCCTATTCTTTGTGAGAACAACCTCCAACTTGTATCAGTAACCTTTCGACACTTGACACAGTACATCATTTTATAATATAATTCTTTTCTTTTTATTATAAAAATATCTACTAATAAAGAAAATTGGAAGTAAAATATCTCTCATGGAATGAAATGAATTCAAAGAGGTTTAATAATCCTCTACTACCCAAGTCAATACGTGGAGTCATCATTGGGAAGTCAGACTGTGGAAAGACTACATTGCTACTCAATCTACTACTAAACCCAGGTCGGTTAGATTAGAATCGTTTGTTCCTGTTTGGTAAGAGCTTGTTCCAACCAGATTACAGGATATTGAAAAATGCTTTTGAGGAAAAGCAATTCTCATGTTATTCAACAATCAAGAGGAGATCATGAAACTGAATGCTTCTCCAGTATTCATAGCTGAGGAGATGGGGAAAGACAACAGAATGCATCGAATGACATCGATTGACATCGAATGCAGTTTTTACGAGACGTCAGAGAATGTACCAGATCCACGGGAGCTTAATCCAGACAACAAGAACCTCATGATCTTTGATGACCTGTTGCTTGAAAAGCAGAACAAATGTGAGTCATACTACATTCATGGAAGACACTCAAACGTGGACTGCTTCTATATATCACAACACTACTTTAAACTCCCGAGACAGACTATTCGCGAGAATGTAAACTTTATCTGCTTATTGTCTCAAGATCTCAAGAACATTAACCACATCTACAACGATCATGTCGTCAGTGATATGACAAAAGACGAGTTTATAAATTTATGTAAAAAGACATGGGAGAAACCACATGGTTTTGTTGTGATTGACTGGACCAGTAAGAAGCACAATGGAAAGTATAGGAGTGGGCAGGATACATTTTACATCTGATATAAAACAAAATCTATATAATATATAAAATGACAAGCGCTATTGATATATTATAAAAGATATTGGAGAGCATAGAACAGATTGTGAAGAATACAGAGCCTAAAAACTATTTTCATATAGTGGTGAGTGGTAAAAACACAATCAAAACTAGGTTTAATCCACCATTAGATTTCGATAAGAGTAAGAAGTATGAAATAGCTCTAGTCGGCATAGAGACGTACTACAGCTTTCCAAACATCGATTCTACAAACAACGTCTTTAGATACTCTAAAGATAATGGTATTACGTGGAAAAACATTACTATAAATGAAGGTAGCTATGCTATAGTAGGTCTTAATGATACGATTCAAAGCAAGATGAGATAAATGGGTCATTATGATATCGTTAACGATGATTATTATATTACAATATCGGCAAACCCTAACACATTAAAGTCAATACTTGCTTTAGGAAACAACTATCGGGTTGATTTTAGAAGAGCAAAATCTCTCAGGTCTGTTCTAGTTTTTAAGAGTGAAATTTACACTAATATATACAACGATTGTGAAGATATAGTCAACATCTTATCTATCAGCAGCATATTAGTCAACATATATATAATTGCAGGCTCGTCTGTGAATGGAGAACAATCAACTACAATATATAGCTTTTTCCCCAACGTCCCACCCGGATATAAGATCATCGAAACCCCGAAAACCCTAGTCTATCTTCCTATAACGATGGATATAATCGATAGTTTGGAAACATCGTTAATAGATCAAAACGGAAAACAACTTAATCTCCGAGGAGAACAGAGAGCTATACGATTTCACATACAAGAGGCTTAACAAAGTATCTGTTTGTATTAAAAAAATGAATTATACAAACGTAAAGGTGTCAATTTAAGTTGGACAAAAGGAAAAGCTTAAATCAGCTCTTCAATCTGGCGAAGCTGTCTCTATCAGATTGAGTCATAGTGGAGAAGATGTCATAGCATTGAAAAATACTCAAGCCAATAAATTGGCAAAGACATATAAAAATGGAAAAGCAACCACGGTCATCAGAATGAGTAAGGTTCAAATCAAACATAATCTTAAAGTTGAGGGGGGGTTTTCTTCCTCTACTTGCAGGATTGGCAGCTATAGTAGCTCCTCTCCTATTGAAAACAGTACTTCCTACTTTAGGTGTTAGTGCATTATCTGCGCTGGCTACAACAGGTGTTCAAAAGTTATTGGGTAATGGACTATACCTTAAAAGGGGTGGATGTGGTCAGGTTGAGACGGATGGAAAGGTTCTATATTTAGGACAAACAAGTGGTTCTGGTCTTGAATCAGTAGGTGATGGATTATTTTTGAAAATACCGGATGGCGTATATGATGGAAGGGGACTGTTGCTTGGTGAAAACAGTCCATTCAAAAATATCACACTCTTAGGAATGCTTTTGTAAAAAATGATAAGTTGATCGAGGAGGAAGAAGAAATCCAATTTGGAGAATGGAAATCGTGCAAAGTTCTACAAGGTTACAGGATGTTAAAGAAATTGAAATGATAATATATTTAAAAAAATATATATTATTTTAAAAAATGGCAGTACACAAGATTGGATGGACGCCTCAAAGAAAAAGACAGCGTAGTTAGCCACCTTCAATTCAATGGAAACCTAGGATGGAAGTTGAGTTTAAACCAGTAAAGTTAACTCCTACTAAATGGAAGAGTTACAACCAAAATAAAATGATCATTGAAGCTAAGGAAATTAAGATCATCTCCCTCGGGTTTGGTGTAGAAATGTCATCTGGTACAACATTCGTCTCAATTAAACCAGATGGGATATTTCTTGATAGTACGAGAGACCTTATTGTCTCGATTATGAATAACTCTGAAAATGATGTTGTTCTATTACATGGACAAGACATATGTTAAATAGCATATACGATTTAAAAAAAAATATCTACCGTATAAAATATACAACAAGAGTTGTCAGAAGACAACGAAGCTCACCTGTTGGCAGCCTTCACTCAAGCTTGGCACAGTTGTATAAAAAAACATGAATATTATATAACTTGATCTTGGGTTAAGGGATATGTGGTGGACCTTGTTTGTTTGGTTTGTTTGATTGTTTGGGTTTAACGGCCTATCAACAGCTAAGGTCATTTAAGGCCGGGTCAATGGGTTTAGTACTAAATCCCATATATTACCTGTACAAGTACATGTTCATGTTTAAGTACATGTACAAATGGGGGGAAAATACGAAAATCAGAACTGAATATTTACAATAACAAAACTATATATTCAGCCCAGAAAGCAGAATAATCCTGATCTGATGCCAGGTCCTCGGCACACCATAATCACTTGGCCCCTCCGAAAAGCAGTAGGATCAGTAATAATCTTACTACTTTTATAATGGGCAATAACCCAATTCAACTCCCAGGTAACTAAAGAGCCAAAGATAAAAACGTATCTGAGGGCCAAACCAGGCAAATCGTGATTCCTATAAGAAGGAATCCATACCGCTAATTTACGCCATGTCATTGGCCAGACCACTATCCACTTGGTGGACCTTGACATTGGGGTCTGTGGTGGAAGTGGGTCGTGGATTAGCTATTGCATGATATAGCATATTAAGATGAATGCATGTATGAAATATCAATGAACTCCCTGAAAACAAAAGTTATAGAAAATTTAACCCAACGTTGAGTTTATGAACGCACTAAGTTGGTGATTTTCTACAGCATGATAGCTATTGACATGAGGAATGGGGTAGTGGGGGTGGGTCATGAATTTGCTGTAGCACAATAGAGGATTATCAGATGAATGCATGTATGCAATATCAAGGAGTTCCCTGTAAAGAAACAGAAGTTACACAACATTTAACCCAACATAAAGTTTATGAACATGCTATGTTTGTGACCGTGACCTTGTTTTAAGGGTTGAGTGGTGGGTCATGGATTTCAACAGCATTATGGAGGAATCTGAAGAATGTATGTATGAAATGTCAAGGCGTTCCATGAAAGGTAACAGATGTTTTATAACATTTACCCCGAAGTTAAGTTCATTAATGTGCTAAGTTTGTGACCTTGATCTTGGGGTAAGGGGTGGGCGGTGGGTCATGAATTTGCTATGGCATGAAAGAGAATCATCAGATGAATGCATGTATGAAATATTAAGGCGTTCCATGAAAGGAAACATATGTTATAAGACAATTACCCCAACATTAAGTTAATGAACGTGCTAAGTTTGTGACCTTGACCTTAGGGTAAGGGGTAAGGGGTGGGCGGTGGGTCATCGATTTGCTATAACACAATAGAGTATCATCAGATGAATTCATGTACGAAATATCAATGTGTTCCATGAAAGGAAACAGATGTTATAAGACATTTACCCCAACATTAAGTTCATTAATGTGCTAAGTTTGTGACATTGACCTTGGGGTAAGTGTTGGGTGGTGCGTCATGGATTTGCTACAGCATGATAGAGGGTCATCTGAGGAATGCATATATAAAATATCAAGGTGTTCCATGAAAGGAAACATAATTTATAAGACATTTAGCCCAACGTTAAGTTTGTGGACGCTCAAGTTTTCAGCATATTTATAGTATGTAAATTAACACTGAACATTTTGGTCACAATATATAAACACGGTTGCAGTGGCCATATAATATAAACAATATAAACAATATAAACAATATATGACGAGGTTGCATTTTTCTTTCTTAGGTGTAAGTGAACCTATTATTCATGCAGATCCAGTGCAGACAGGTTGCAGGTAATATAAACGTAGGTCCCACAGCATCCATACAAATAGTTAAAGTAGGAGAGATCGGCTGTATTGGATGGGATTTCAGTTAAATTATATATTACAAAACTATTTGGTGTGGTCTAACCTCTAAGGTAGTCATAGGCCCTATGTGAAATACTGTTCTCTGTTGAATTTGAAGTTGGAAGTTTATGTTTCTCGCAGCTACGACTCTGTGAACATACTTTAAAGTTACTGCGACAAGAGTAAGCGAGCAAACCCAGCGACGCAACAAATTTAGTTCTTTTCTTATCGCAGCCATATCATACAGCCATACAAAATCTTGATTTCCCAGCTTTATTTGGCGATTATTATAGTACAGTATCTGTAAATTACATGCACGTGATTAGGTTTGGAATTTGGCAGTAATATTGTGGACGAACTGTGAATGTACCCCGAGAAATTGGGCTTTGAAATTTGTGACCAGTGTAGTAGAAACATAGAAAATGTTTCATTGATCATGTTCATTGATTGGCGAATAGTGCCAACCCTGATTGTGACTGTATGTATGTGCAGGCTGGTGTGGGCCTACACTGGTCAACAATAGGCTCCATTGCTCCAGTCACAGCCTGGAAGTCCTTACCTGATTGAATACACTTATTGGGGTCGAAGGTTGGATCAGCCAGTGGCTGACCAGCTCCCTCAATCAAGTCGACAATGTGATTCTTGTCCATGGCTATAACTCCCTTCATTGAGGCGAGACAAGAGTCGGGATCCGCGGGCGATTTGGCGCTGGCCAGACACTGCATTCCGTCCCAGAATGCCCTGTATACAATGGCTGATTATTGGACAATCCTCAATAGACAAATGTGTGGCCTCTCATTTGGAATGTTTTCCCTGTTTCGATAGGAAATATTGATTCATTTGGGTTCAAATAGCATATGTTGTATGCAGACAGGAATGAACTTCAATGGGCAAGCACTGAACTTACACACTAAAAGGTTTCATCACTGAAAGTCAGATCTGGTGCCACGCACCATTACTACAGCGGATCACTTGGCCCCAGGAGTGAATCCCAATAAGATTAATCGGCAAGACATACAGGGTGGTTCCAAATATATGTCCCCACTTTAAATATACATCACTAGTGTCCTAAGCAATATAATCATTAAAACTAATGTTTATTACAATGTAATATATTGTAGCATTTTACTAATTATATATTCTAACTAATGGCATCGCTACTTTTATTGTTTGATGTCAGAATATTATATGTATGATATTACTGGTATTTCAAAGAATTCTTGAAAATTGGTCGAAGACTGTTACGAATGTTGAAACGCGATTGATAGCATCAGAAAATGATTATGAAATGTTACGGCAGACTATTTGAACCATTAACCTTATACAAAGGTAATATTTTTATGAAAGACTGATGAATCATTAAACAGATACACATCTATTCTACAGTGAATTGTATGTGTTGTTACATGAAAGTAGTAATTAGTTGATTGTGTCATGTTTCTTTGAAAAATGTATATTATGTAAACAAAGAACATTCATAATTTAGATATGTAATGACAAGTATTATTTATTTTGAAGGCCAAGTAGCACACAAGCTGACCATAAATTATGATGCGATAAGTATATAATGTATGTGGTATTGTTTCATCAGAACCAAACTATATGTATGTAAAACAGCTGTGGATGGTCTTAGAAACCGGAGTATCAATAGTCCTAAAACTTGTATTCTTGTGAACACGTATGGAATGAATCCCTCATTTTCCAGATCTGAACTAGCTTAGTATTTGCATAACAGAAGAGAAGAACATATCATTTATTAAAAGCAAAGTCACCTCTGGCCATATTTCTATCATTTAGCAGGTTCTTAAAGTGCAAATGTATGTCTTGTATTGCATGACCGTCAGAGAATAGAACATCGGTATCAGTGATCTTAAAATTATTAAGATATGATATGCCATCAATTGTTGTAATCACATAATCTATCACTGACACACTTATGTATGCATAGGCCCCTATACCTTTATCCGTACCGCATCTGCCATTCAGAATAAACAAATTATTTGCCTTTCACAAATCTAGTAAGCGATGACCACTGTTGTTAACCTTGTTATCTTTGTATGCTATCTGCTTGTTCAATCCATATTGTTCTAAATGCTCAAATTTGCTATAGAATTCAGTCAGATGATCATCATTCAATTTTAAACGTTCTGTGACAAATGTGTCAATCTCCACAAACAAAAAGGAGTGTCAAATCGTGAGTTTTCAGGCGGTTGGTATATGAAGCCTATTACTACATCAGTAACAGTATTCTTACTATTGTTGTCAATTGGTATCCACATAGCATAATCGGAATCTGTGTCAATTGTATGTACATATTCTGTCATAGTTTCATTTACAAAAATGCCAATACCTACATACTTTCGAACATACTTTTGCTTACAGCTTTGCTGCATGAAATGATAACCCTTAAGTGAAATCACATCATAATTGTCAGTTTTTGTTTCTAACACACCAAAAATATCATACTCGTGTACTTTTTCACAACATTCATGGAAGTGTAATTTTCACCTTGTTCTTGGTGGTATTGTAGCTTTGTTGTAGTCACCATCTGACTTGCAACTACACGTACAACGGAGTAGTTCTGTATACATACTGTTATTCACACATAATCGATCGTATAGTGGATTTAATCTAAAACATAGATCTCAGAGTCTCAGAGTCAGCACCCGTGCCCAGACTATCAAATGTGCCATCATGGGACACGGCGTGTGTCCAACCTTACGACCAACCAACGTGAGTGTATACAGCTATGCGAGCAGTTTGTACACTCCCCAAACAATCCAAACGGATATATTCTAGGAAGGTGGCTCCCCATGGCTCAGCTGTGAGACATCACCAGTTGTGCCGAGTGTTACAAATGTATCTCCCAGGGTCGTGCTTGATAGTCCATGATTTGTGTGTGTTACGTAAGGGGATAAAGGTGGGGAGTTGCATGGGGCTGGCCGCAGTATCTTTGCAGTTGCTGAGCAGGGTATCAAGTTTCATGTTAATGTTATGTAACTGATCCTGTTGGCTGCTACTGATCTGCTGGAGTTGGCTGATTTGGGTCAATACTGCAGAGTTTGAATGATCCTGCACCTGCTGGGGGCACTGGTTAGCTGCAGAATTAATATTTCCACTGTCTTGTTGTATTGTTTTTCTTTATTTACACTGAATATATAAAAGCATCCCTTCTGCCCAATTTTATTCCAAATGTTGTATGATCAGATCCATCAGTAAGACATATATACCCTCTCATCCATTGGTCAACTTCCATGTTTTTCCTAATACTGGGATTGATATTTTTTTGAAATTCATTTTATATGTATATGTGTTTGTTCTGATGTGTGCTAATGTTCATATGGGACCGTACACCGCTAATTGTATTGGGCATGTTTGTGTATTGTGCAATTACAGTATGCTGCCCTAGCTATGTATGGCCAGGCTCTTCAGGTTCCTCGTGTATATTGCCTTCTATTTGGTTGTGTTTGTTTGTTTGTTCGTTTGTTGGGGTTTAATGGCCTATCAACAGCCTAGGTCATTTAAGGCCGGGTCAATGGATTTAGTACTAAATCCCATATATTACCTGTACAAGTACATGTACATGTACAAGTACATGTACAAATGGTGGGAAAATCCCAAAATTAGAACTGAATATTTGCAATTAATCAATAATTCCGCCACGGAAGCGGTATTGCGCCTGCCGAGGCAAAGACTGTGGACATTGCAAGTAAATAAATGACCTTGACCTTGATTATTTGGATGTGGGGTGTGTGTTGTGAAGCATCATCCCTAGACAAACATTGATGTGAAATATCATCAAAATCTAGCGAGGGGTTAAACAGATATTGTTAAAAAACAATAACTTTAACGCATTTGCCTTACAAGTAAATACATGGCCTTGACCTTGATAATTTGGATGTGGGGGTGTGCGTAGTGAAGCATCATCCCTAGGTAAACATTGATGTGAAATATTATCAAAGTCTGGCAAGGGGTTAAAGAGATATTGTGAACAAACAATAAATTTGACGCATTTCTGTTACAAAACCGGTGAATATTACAAGTAAATAAATGACCTTGACTTTGATAATTTGGATGTGGGGGTGTGAGTAATGAAGCATCATCCCTAGACAAACATTGATGTGAAATATTATCAAAGTCTGGCAAGGGGTTAAAGAGATATTGTGAACAAACAATAAATTTGACGCATTTCTGTTACAAAACCGGTGAATATTACAAGTAAATAAATGACCTTGACTTTGATAATTTGGATGTGGGGGTGTGAGTAATGAAGCATCATCCCTAGACAAACATTGATGTGAAATATTATCAAAGTCTGGCAAGGGGTTAAAGAGATATTGTGAAAAAAACAATAACTTTAACGCATTTCTGTTACAAAACCGATGAACATTAAAAGTAAATAAATTACATTGACCTTCAGGAATTTGGATGTGGGGGTGTGCTTAATGAAGCATCATCCCTAGGAAAACATTGATGTGAAATATTATCAAAGTCTGGCAAGGGGTTAAAGAGATATTGTGAAAAAAACAATAACTTTAACGCATTTCTGTTACAAAACCGGTTAACATTAAAAGTAAATAAATTACATTGACCTTCAGGAATTTGGATGTGGGGGTGTGCTTAATGAAGCATCATCCCTAGGAAAACATTGATGTGAAATATTATCAAAGTCTGGCAAGTGGTTAAAGAGATATTGTGAAAAAAACAATAACTTTAACGCAGTTCTGTTATAAAACAGGTGAACATTAAAAGTAAATAAATGACCTTGACCTTCAGAAATTTGGATGTGGGGGTATGCCTAATGAAGCATGATCCATAGAAAAATATTGATGTGAAATATTATCAAAGTCTGGGAAGGGGTTAAAGAGATATTGTGAAAAAACAATAACTTTAACGCATTTCTGTTACAAAACCGGTGAAGATTAAAAGTAAATAAATGACCTTGACCTTGAGAATTTGGATGTGGGGGTGTGCAAGCATCATCCCTAGAAAAACATTGATGTGAAATATTATCAAAGTCTGGCAAGAGGATAAAGAGATATTTTTAAAAAACAATAACTTTAACGCATTTGCCTTACAAAAAAACCGGACGACGCGGACGACGACGACGTGGACGACGACGACGGAAAAAGCGCCGACTATAAGCAGGCTAAAGCAGGCGCGATAAAAACTATATATTTAGCCCTGAAATCAGAATAATCCTGACCTGATGCCAGGTCCTCGGCACACCAGAATCACTTGGCACCTCCCACAAGCATTAGGATCAGTAATAATCTTACTTCTTTTATAATGGGTAATAACCCCATTCAACTCCCATGTAACTAAAGATCCAAAGATAAATACGTACCTGAGGGCCAAACCAGGCAAATCGTGATTCCTATAAGGAGGAATTCATACCGTTAATTTATGCCGTCTCATTCGTCCGACCACCACCCACCCCTTCCATTTGGTATAATTGCGCATGACACCAGAGAAAATTAATTTGCATTCGCACGTATTACAATTACTAAATTAGCGAGGCGTGCCAAAAGTAAATGATATAGTCGGTCTCTCCACAATAAAGCTCAACAGAAACTGATTTCCAGAGTCAAGGTGACATACAATGTGTCTGCTGGACATCGATATAACGCCAGTATACGTACATGCAGTGGACGGCGCTGGTATTATCGCTGAGTAGAGGTGCTAGTGTCGCTGAGCAATGAATGGCGACCGTTGTTGCTTCTTCCATGACAGCGTCAAGGTTACTGCAGTCTCCTGTCAAGGAAAGGTGATATCTGTTTTATACTTGTCAGTCCATGAGGTTTTCTGCTTTATAGAATACCATATTTTTCTTATTCTGATTAAGTTGTCCGGCTAGCGCAATCGGTAACGAGCGCGCTTCTCACCAATGCGGCCCCGGGTACTCTGGTTTCCTGCCACATAAATTACCTCCTTTACACCTTCATATGTGCGAATGAAAGCATTTGTATAAGTGCTCTCGCGCTTGTTTGTAATCGTTGTAAAATAAATAAAGTTTATACTTTAATACTGATTAAAAATTATATATTTTGTGAATGATAACGAATATATTAGGCAAATATATCCCAGCACTTGCGCAATTAAATTACACATTTTTTCTGATCGTTTTTTAACTTTTGACATCATTTAGGATTAAAGCAATTAGTTTATTGTGGTACTTGATTAATTGGAAATAATTACATTGGCCATTTATTAACCTTTTGGATGCACATGACTCAGGAGAGGGTCACACCCGAATAAAGTTTGGATTGTCTTGTTTGTTTCCACGCGGTAATAACATTAACCAGCGTCGATGTAAAATTTGAATACAGTCGGATTAGCGATGAATTGCTTTGCAGGTTAGACAAACACTAAACGGTGCAAAACCGCCAAGGCATTATGAACAAGAGTCGTCAGAAGGCAACGAAGCTCACCTTTTGGCAGCCTTAACTCAAACTTGGCACAGTTGTATGAAAAACATGAATATTATATAACTTGACATTGGGTTAAGGGGTCTGTGGTGGACCTTGTTTGTTTTGTTTGTTTGTTTGTTGGGGTTTAACGGCCTATCAATAGCTAAGGTTAATTAAGGCCAGGTCAATGAGTTTAGTACTAAATCCCATATATTGCATGTACAAGTACATGTCCATGTTCAAGTACATGTACAAATGGGGGGAAAATACCAAAATCAGAACTGAATATTTACAATAACAAAACTATATATTCAGCCCTGAAATCAGAATAATCTTGATCTGATGCCAGGTCCTCGCCACACCAGAATCACTTGGCCCCTCCCGAAAGCAGTAGGATCAGCAATAATTTTACTACTTTTATAATGGGCAATAACCCAATTCAACTCCCAGGTAACTAAAGAGCCAACGATAACAAGAGTTGTCAGAAGACAACGAAGCTCGCATGTTGGCAGCCTTCATTCAAACTTGTCACATTTGTATAAAAAACATGAATATTATATAACCTTGGGATAAGGGGTGTGCTGTGGACCTTGGCATTGAGGTCAGTGGTGGAAGGTGGGTCGTGGATATGATATAGCATGATATAGCATATTAAGATGAATACATGTATGAAATATCAATGCGCTCCCTGAAAAGAGAAGGGAAACAAAATTTAACCCAGCGTTAAGTTTATGAACACACAAAGTTGTTGATTTTCTACAGCATAATAGCTATTCACATGAGGAATGAATGTATAAATGTGCTAATTGTGTGACCTTGCCCTTAGCGAAAGGGGTGGGGGTGGGTCATAGATTTGCTGTAGCACAATAGAGTATCATCAGCTGAATGCATGTATGAAATATGAAGGTATTCCCTGTAAAGAAACAGAAGTTATACAAATACATTTGCTCCAACGTTAAGTTTATGATGTTGATCTTGGGGAAAGGGGTGGGGTCGGTCATTGATTTGCTTTAGCATAATAGAGGATCATAACATGAATGCATGTATGAAATATCAAAGCGTTCAAAGTGTAAAGAAACATATGTTACACAATATTTACCCTAATGTAAAGTTTAAGAACATGTTAGTTTGTGACCTTGACCTTGGGGTAAGGGTTGGGTGATGGGTCAGGGATTTGCTACAGCATGATAGAGGGTCATCTGAGGAATGTCTGTATGAAATATCAAGGCGTTCCATGAAAGGAAACAGTTGTTATCAGACATTTACCCCAACGTTAAGTTTATGAATGTGTCAAGTTTGTGACCTTGACCTTGAGGTAAAGGGTAGGTGGTGGGTCATAGATTTGCTATAGCACTATAGAATATCATCAGATGAACGCGTGTATGAAATATCACGGCGTTACATGAAAGGAAACAGATGTAAGACATTTACCCCAACGTTAATTTTATGAATGTGCTATGATTGTGACCAGTGACCTTGGGAAACGGGGTGGGGGTCGGTCATCGATTTGCTATAGCACGCTAGAGTATCATCAGATGAATGCATGTATAAACTATAAAGGTGGTCAAAGTGTAAATAAACATAAGTTACACAACATTTACCCCAACGGTAAGATTATGAACATGCTAAGTGTGTGACCTTGACTTTTGGGTAAGGGTTGGGTGGTGGGTTGTGAATTTGCAGCATGATAGAGGGTCATCTGAGGAATGTATGAACTAGCAAGGCGTTCCATGAAAGGAAACAGACATCTACACCAACGTTAAGTTTATGAATGTACTAAGTTTGTGACGTTGACCTTGGGGTAAGGGATGTGCGGTGGGTCATGGATTTACTATAGCACGATAGAGTTTCATCAGATGAATGCATATTTGAAGTATCAAGGCGTTCCATGAAAGGAAACAGATGTTTATAAGACATTTAACCCCAACGTCCAGTTTATGAATGTGCTGAGTTTGTGACCTTGACCTTGGGGTAAGGGCTGGATGGTGGGTCATGGATTTGCTACATAATGATACAGGGTCGTCGTCTGAGGAATGCATGTATGAAATAAAAAAGTGTTCCATGAAAGGAAACAGAAGTTCATAAGACATTTACCCAACGTTAAGCTTATGAATGTGCCAAGTTTGTAACCTTGACCTTCGGGTAAGGGCTAGGTGGTAGGTCATGGATTTGCTACATCATGATAGAGGGTCATCCGAGGAATGCACGTATGAAATAACAAGGTGTTCCATGAAAGGAAACATAAGTTATAAGACATTTACCCAACGTTAAGTTTATGAATGTGCCAAGTTTGTGACCTTGACCTTGGGGTAAGGGCTGTGTGGTGCGTCATGGATTTGCTACAGCATGATAGAGGGTCATCTGAGGAATGCATGTATGAAATAACAAGGCGTTCCATGAAAGTAAACAGAAGTTATAAGACATTTACCCCAAAGTTAAGTTAATGAATGTGCAAAGTTTGTGACCTTGACCTTTTGGTAAGGGATGGCCGCTGTTTCATGGATATGCTATACCACGATATAGTATCATCAGTTGAATGCATGCATGACATATCAAGGCGTTCCAAAAGGAAACAGATGTTATAAAACATTTACCCCAACGTTAAGTTTATGAATGTGTTAAGTTTGTGACCTTGACCTTGGGGTAATGGCTGGGTGTTGGGTCATGGATTTGCTACAGCATTATACCGGGTCATCTGAGGAATGCATGTATGAAATAACAAGGTCTTCCATGAAATGAAACAAACGTTATAAGACATTTACCCAACGTTAAGTTTATGAATGTGCCAAGTTTGTGACATTCACCTTGGGGTAAGGGCTGGGTGGTGTGTCATGTATTTGCTACAGCATGATAGAGGGTCAACTGAGGAATACATGTATGAAATAACAAGGCGTTACATCAAAGAAAACAGAAGTTATAATACATTTACCCCAAAGTTAAGTTTATGAATGTGCAAAGTTTGTGACCTTGACCTTGAGGTAAGGGATGGCCGCTGGGTAATGTATTTGCTATACCACGATAGAGTATCATCATATGAATGCATAATTGAAATATCAAGGCGTTCCATGAAAGGAAACAGATGTCATAAAACATTTACCACAACGTTAAGTTTATGAATGTACTAAGTTTGTGACCTTGGGGTAAGGGCTAGGTGTTGGGTCATGGATTTGCTACAGCATGATACATGGTCATCTGAGCAATGCATGTCTGAAATAAAAAGGTGTTCCATGAAAGGAAACAGAAGTTATATGACATTTACCCAACGTTAAGTTTATTAATGTGCCAAATTGTGACCTTGACCTTGTGGTAAAGGCTGGTTGGTGGGTCATTTATTTGCTACAGCATGATAGAGGGTCATCTGAGGAATGCATGTATGAAATAACAAGGTGTTCCATGAAAGGAAACATAAGTTATAAGACGTTTACCCAACGTTAAGTTTTTGAATGTGCCAAGTTTGTGACCTTGGCCTTGGGGTAAAGGCTGGGTGGTTGGTCATGGATTTGCTACAGCATGATATAGGGTCATCTGAGGAATGCATGTATGAAAGATGAAGGCGTTGCATGAAAGGTAATAGATGTTATGATAAATTTACCCCACGTTAACTTTATGAATGTGCTAAGTGTGTGACCTTGACCTTGGGGTAAGGGTTGGGTGGTGGGTCATGGATTTGCTACACCATGATAGAGGGTCATCTGAGGAATGCATGTATTAAATAACAAGGTGTTAAGGTGAACGTGATAAGCGACAGACTATAAGTAAACAGTGTCATCGTGCTAACAACATCACATCTACAATTGATGTAGGACTCATATCTGTAAGTATGGGACTTGTCGTTGGTGGAATTTGCCAGCTTTCTACCATCATTGCCACACCATCAGTGATTGCTATGGAAGCTACATCTATAGGATTAGGATGATTAAGCATATGTGGAAAATACGAAAGTAAGAATCTTTCCTTGAAAGGAGAGAAGCATTTACAGATTAAGATAATGGCTGAATCAAAAATAAACACTATTCAAAATCTTATCTCTAAGGCTCTTAAAGATGACTATATTTCTAACGAAGAGTTTACTTTGATAGTTCATGAGCTAGACAAATGTATGAAGATTAAAGAGGAGATAAAAGGAAAAACTAAAAAAAAAATGATCAGGAGATGAAAAACACGTTACTGGAACAAGGACGTGAAGAAGTAAGAAAATATTTCCTCAAGACGTTTGAGAAGAACAATTCAAAATCGTGACTGTGATTCATAACTACTACTGATATATTATATAAGACTCAGGTAATGTAGTATATCTGTCAGTTTTAAGGAAGGCTATCCTCCCTTAAAATATGGATGAGATGAAGAAATCTATCTGTTCAATTTACGCGACCAGAGGAGCGCGGTTCACTTACACCCGAAGAATATGAGTGGTCATTTGGTAGCAACGCGACCAACCAGTATACGGGATAAACTATGGCGGCTTCGGGCGTAATCCTCCGAATGGCGGTCTGCTCGGTGAATGCAAAAGGTAATGCTATGGGTGAAGTCCGTGTTAACCTACATTTAAATGAGTCTGGTATAACGAAGCATGCTGGATATAGATCCACTTTCACAGTATTTAATCCTATTGAAGTTCAAGTTGGGACTGTGATAAACTTCGTAACCAAAACCGGATACGCCGGAAGCTCTTACAGCGTCGTAACGTTGTTGAATCAACTAGATTTGAAAACACCCAGGGGAACGTTAGGGTCGTTAGTGGTATGTGAGTCGGGAGATGACCATTAGTAGGTAGGATTTCTGACTTTAAAAAAAAAATGTTTTTTTAATTTAATTTAATTTATTTGAAAAATATTTTGAACCATGTTTTTTAACCAGGTTTTTATAGTTTATCAAAATTCAGAATGCCTTCAAAAATCGCCCGACCCCGCCTTTGATATCTACTCTCTCTGCCACATAGCTCGTCCAACACCACCTACCATCAATATCAGTATATGTACAGTTGGGACGTTCACTGCTCCACGTTCCGTCCTCCAAACACGTTGTTGTGCTATTTCCGTTCAACGTGTATCCCGGATCACAGGTATAGTTCACCTTTTCACCGTAAAAACCTGCATCCGACGGGTCGACAGAACCGTTTGCTGGAGGCTCCAGTGGTGGACAATCTTAAATATATGGATACAGGTGGTAACGATATATGTGGGAATTATAATACATGTACGATCGTGCATGAGTCTTGATTTAATACACATCTTAGCGATGGTAGGGATGTAAGCAATTATTATCGGCTTCCGTGATACATGTGTAATTTTGAGTTTTGTTGACATTCTATTTCCTTTGATGAATATTTAATTTTGTTCTAACAAACATGAATATCAGACTGAAGAAGGCATGTATTGGCATCGTATGGTCGCCAGAAATTAGAAATACACGTAAGATTATCACATCCATCGCAGTGACATAGCCGACGGCAAGTGAATGCATGACATGAACACACGTTAAGTGTATTATATTGTAAGCAGATGCAACTAAGTTTCAAATCAATGAGACTGTGCGCTCGATATCTCTCTATCACGTAACTCGTCCAACAGCACCTACCATCCATATCCGTATATGTACAGTTGGGACGTTCACTGCTCCACGTTCCGTTATCCAAACACTGTTGTGCTATTTCCGTCCAGCGTGTATCCCGGATCACAGGTATAGTTCGCCATTGCACCGTAAAAAACAGCATCCCTCGGGTCGACAGAACCGTTTGCCGGAGGTTCCAGTGCTGGACAATCTTGAATATGGGGATACAGGTGGCGACTATCCGTGTGAGAATTATAAGACATATACGATCGTGCATGAATATTGACTTAATACACATATTAACGAGTTTTCAGATCTCATTACATAAATAAAACATTATGAACATACATTTCGCAAACAAAACATAAACATTACAAAAGCTTCATTAATTCATTCTGGGAGACGTTTTGTAAGGGACCTAGTAGTTGACAGAAAAAATGTGTAAAGGTATGTAATGAGTTTCATTAATTCATTCTGGGAGACGTTTTGTAAGGGACATGTCATATGTTTGTAGTGCGTACCATCAACGTGGCTGCTCTTGCAGCCAGTCGGATGAGGATGATTCAGACCAAGTTGGCAGAACTTGATACACATGTGCATGTGAAAACATGGAGGTTCAGATATGGCAAACTTCTAATCTGCGAGCGCACGCACTCCAGCAGCCATGTACTGTATTATACAGTTTGTGTTAGCAAATGGTATGTGTAATTATGCTAATATATTGTGATCAGATCAAACTAAATGTCCAATGAGACATTGCGCTAGCTGGCTTGCTCTCTGCTACATGACTCGTCTAACAGTACCTACCATCCATATCCGTATATGTACAGTTGGGACGTTCATTGCTCCACGTTCCGTCCTCCAAACACGTGGTTGTGCTATTTCCGTCCAACGTGTATCCCGGTTCACAGGTATAGTTCGCCGTTTCACCGTACAAAAGTGCATCCGATGGGTCGATAGAACCGTTTACTGGAGGCTCCAGTGCTGGACAATCTTAAATATGGGGATACATGTGGCAACTCTCTGTGTGGGAATTATAATACATGAATGACGATTAAATACACATGTTAACGAGTTTTCTGAGTTTATTACATACAACTACATGCAATTTGCATTATGAAATAAGACATATCATATACATACATCCTATTATATCAACACAAATATTGGATTACTTATATACATTTCAGAAACACAGCATTACATGTATATGCGTTTAATTAATCCAATTATATGAGACGTATGTGTAAGGACGTTGTCGTTGACATAATAGTCCTGTTCAGGCAGGTCTATAATAACCCTTGTCTCTGATGCAAGTGAATTTGTATTTTGTTTTCTCTTTCGTGTCCTTAGGGCATACGTCTTATTATTTTAATAATTAAATGTGGCATGTAAGTTGCTTTGTCAATCGGTGGTCAAATATAGGCTCCATTGCTCCAGTCACAGCCTCGAAGTCCTTACCTGATTGAAGACACTTATTGGGGTCGAAGGTTGGATCAGCCAGTGTTTGACTAACTCCCTCAATCAAGTCGACAATGTGATTCTTGTCCATGGCTATAACTCCCTTCATTGTGGCGAGACAAGAGTCGGGATCCGCGGGCGATATGGCGCTGGCCAGACACTGCATTCCGTCCCAGAATGCCCTGTATACAATGTCTGATTATTGGACAATCCTCATTAGACAAATGTGTGGCCTCTCATTTGGAATGTTTTCCCTGTTTCGATAGGAAATATTGATTCATTTGGGTTCAAATAGCATATGTTGTATGCAGACAGGAATGAACTTTTATGGGCAAGCAATGCATTTACACAATACTTGGTTTCATCACTGAAAGTCAGATCTGGTGCCACGCACCCTTACTACAGCGGATCACTTGGCCCCAGGAGTGAATCCCAATAAGATTCATCAGCAAGACATACAGGGTGGTTCAAAATATATGTCCCCACTTTAAATATACATAACTAGTGTCCTAAGCAATATAATCATTACAACTAATGTTTATTACAAAGTAATATATTGTAGCATTTTACTCATTATATATTCTAACTAATGGCATCACTACTTTTATTGCTTGATGTCACAATATTGTATGTATGATATTACTGGTATTTCAAAGAATTCTTTAAAATTGGTCGAAGACTGTTTCGAATGTTGAAACGCGATTGATAGCATCAGAAAATGATTATGAAATGTTACGGCAGACTATTTGAACCATTAACCTTATACAAAGGTAAAATCATTAAACTGATACACATATATTCTACAGTGAATAGTATGTGTTGTTACATGAAGGAAGTAATTGGTTGATTGTGTCATGTTTCTTTGAAAAATGTATATTATGTAAACAAAGAACATTCATAATTTAGATATGTAATGACAATTATTATTTATTTTGAAGGCCAAGTAGCACACAAGTTGACCATAAATTATGATGCGATAAGTATATAATGTATGTGGTATTGTTTCATCAGAACAAACTATATGTATGATAAAACAGCTGTGGATGGTCTAGAAACCAGATTATCAATAGTCCTAAAACTTGTATTCTTGTGAACACGTATGGAATGAATCCTAATTTTCCAGATCTGAACTAGCTTAGTATTTGCATAACGAAAGAGAAGAACATACATTTATCAAAAGAAATGTCACCCTTGGCCACATTTCTATCATTTAGCAGGTTCTTAAAGTGCAAATTTATGTCTAGTATTGTATGACCGTCAGTGATCAGTGATCTTAAAATTATTAAGATGCGATATGCCATCAATTGTTGTAATCACATAATCTATCACTGACAAACTTCTGTATGCATAGGCCCCTATACCTTTATCCGTACCACATCTGCCATTCAGAATAAACAAATTATTTCCTTGTGCAAATCTAGTAAGCGATGACCACTGTTGTTAACCTTGTTATCTTTGGATACTATCTGCTTGTTCAGTCCATATTGTTCTAAATGCTCAAATTTGCTATATAATTCAGTCAGATGATCATCATTCAATTGTAAACGTTCTGTGACAAATGGGTCAATCTCCACAAACGAAAAGGAGTGTAAAATCGTGAGTTTTCAGCGGTTGGTATATGAAGCCTATTACTACATCAGTAACAGTATTCATACTATTTTTGTCAATTGGTATCCACATAGCATAATCGGAATCTGTGTCAATTTTATGTACATATTCTGTCATAGTTTCATTTACAAAAATGCCAATACCTACATACTTTCGAACATACTTTTGCTTAAAGCTTTGTTGTATGAAATGATAACCCTTAAGTGAAATCACATCATAAGTGTCAGTTTTTGTTTCTAATACACCAAAAATATCATACTCGTGTATTTTTTCACAAAATTCAGGGAAGTGTAATTTTGACCTCAGACCACAAACATTCAGTGATCCTAATTTTAATATATGCATCGGTTTTGGAACACTTTGATTAGTTTTGGTCTGGCCTTTATGGGGCACTGATTGATCACTGATATTTACATCTTCATTCACTGATAAATCAGTATCAACAATGGTACTTGTATTGTAGGCTGCAGTTGATGTACAGCTAGTTTCCATAATTGTGGTGTCATTTGCTACACAGTCACAAGTTAATTTGTTACAACTACTACAACTATCTGCTAATAGCGTGACAATGTTTGACGTTGAGACAGCGTTCATGTCTGTACATTCATTTACTGTTTTGGTATACTTCCCTACTCCCTATTTCCACCAACATAGTCCTGAAGAATCTTCTTGGCCATAATGTTTTACACTTTTAGCACTGTACCTGTGTTTTATGCCGACAATCGTCCGTTATGTGGTTCGTTAGGCCACACCTAAGGCATCTTGTTTCATGCCTGTCACCTTGTTCTTGGCGGTATTGTATCGTTGTTGTAGTCACCATCTGACTTGCAACTACACGTACAACGGAGTAGTTCTGTATACATACTGTTATTCACACATAATCGATCATATAGTGGATTTAATCTAAAACATAGATCTCAGAGTCTCAGAGTTAGCACCCGTGCCCAGACTATCAAATGTGCCATCATGCGACATGGCGTGGGTCCAACCTTACGACCAACCAACGTGAGTGTATACAGCTAAGCGTGCAGTTTGTACACTTCACAGACAATCCAAACGGATATATTCCAGAAAGGTGGCTCCCCATGGCATCAGCTGTGAGACATCACCAGTTGTGCCGAGTGTGACAAATTTATCTCCCAGGGTGGTGCCTGGTAGTCCATGATTTGTGTGTGTTCCGTAAGGCGATAAAGGTGGGGACTTGCATGGGGCTGGCCGCAGTATCTTTGCAGTTGCTGAGCAGGGTATCAAGTTCCATGTTAATGTTATGTAACTGATCCTGTAGGCTGCTACTGATCTGCTGGAGTTGGCTGATCCATCAGTAAGACATATATACCCTCTCATCCATTGGTCAACTTCCATGTTTTTCCTACTACTGTGATTAGTATTTTTTTGAAATTCATTTTATATGTATATGTGTTTGTTCTGATGTGTGCTAATATTCATATGGGACCGTACACCGCTAATCGTATTGGGCATGTTTGTGTATTGTGCAATTACAGTATGCTGTCCTAGCTACATGTATGTATGGCCTGGCTCTTCAGTTTCCTCGTGTATATTGCCTTCTATTTGGTTTTGTTTGTTTGTTTGTTCGTTTGTTGGGGTTTAATGGCCGATCAACAGCTAAGGTCACTTAAGGCCGGGTCAATGGATTTAGTACTAAATCCCATATATTACCTGTACAAGTACATGTACATGTACAAGTACATGTACAAATATGTGGGAAAATCCAAAAAAAAAAACCAAAATCAGAACTGAATATTTACAATAACACAATAATTCCGCCACGGAAGCGGTATTGCGCCTGCCGAGGCATTTGACTGTGAACATTACAAGTAAATAAATGACATTGACCTTGATAAGTTGGATGTGGGGGTGTGTGTGATGAAGCATCATCCCTAGACAAACATTGATGTGAATTATTATCAAAATCTAGCAAGGGGTTAAAAAGATATTGTGAAAAAA
Organism: Conchocele bisecta; assembly: GCA_029237695.1. NCBI lineage: Eukaryota > Metazoa > Mollusca > Bivalvia > Lucinida > Thyasiridae > Conchocele > Conchocele bisecta. The sequence continues at coordinate 79,992,900 of CM055270.1, forward strand.
CTATAACTTTAACGCATTTGCCTTACAAGTAAATAAATGGCCTTGACCTTGATAATTTGGATGTGGGGGTGTGCGTAATGAAGCATCATCCCTAGACAAACATTGATGTGAAATATTATCAAAGTCTGGCAAGGGGTTAAAGAGATATTTTGGAAAAACAATAATTGTAACGCATTTCTGTTACAAAACCGGTGAACATGAAAAGTAAATAAATGACATTGACCTTCAGCATTTGGATATGGGGGTCTGCGTACTGAAGCATCATGCCTAGACAAACTTTGATGAGAAATATTATCAAAGTCTCGCAAGTGGTTAAAGAGATATTGTGAAAACTCAATAACTTTAACGCATTTATGTTACAAAACCGGTGAGCATTAAAAGTAAATAAATGACCTTGACCTTCAGGAATTTGGATGTGGAGGTGTGCGTAATGAAGCATGATCCATAGAAAAATATTGATGTGAACTATTATCAAAGTCTGGCAAGGGGTTAAAGAGATATTGTGAAAAAAAAATAACTTTAACGCATTTCTGTTACAAAACCGGTGAACATTAAAAGTAAATAAATGACTTTGACCTTAGAATTTGGATGTGGGGGTGTGCATAATGAAGCATCATCCCTAGATAAACATTGATAAATAACAATAACTTTAACGCATTATTTCCCTTCACAAACCGGACGACGCGGAAGACGAGGACGCGTACGACGACGACCGAAAAAGCGCCGACTATGAGCAAGCTAAAGCAGGCGCGACGCAAACTATACATTCAGCCCTTAAATCAGAATAATCCGGACCTGATGCCATGTCCTCGCCACACCAGAATCACTTGGCACCTCCCAAAAGCAGTAGGATCAGTAATAATCTACGCCTCATTCGTCCGCCCCACACAACCCACCCCTTCCATTTGGTATAATTGCGCATGACACCAGAGAAAATTAATTTGCATTCGCACTTATTACAACTACTAAATTAGCGAGGCGTGCCAAAAGAAAATGATATAGTCGGTCTCTCCACAAGAAAGCTCAACAGAAACTGCTTTCCAGAGTCAAGGTGATATAAAATTTGTCTGCTGGACATCGATATAAAGCCAGTATACGTACATGCAGTGGACGGCGCTGGTATTATCGCTGAGTAGAGGTGGCTAGTGTCGCTAAGCAATGAATGTCGACCGTTGTTACTTCTTCCATGACAGCGTCAAGGTTACTGCAGTCTCCTGTCAAGGAAAGGTAATATCTGTTTTATACTTGTCAGTCCATGAGGTTTTCTGCTTTATAGAATACCATATTTTTCTTATTCTGATTAAGTTGTCCGGCTAGCGCAATCGGTAACGAGCGCGCTTCTCATCAATGCGGCCTCGGGTACTGTGGTTTCCTCCCACATTAATTACCTCCCTTACACCTTCATATGTGCGAATGAAAGCATTTGTATAAGTGCTCTCGCGCTTGTTTGCAATCGTTGTAAAATAAATAAAGTTTATACTTTAATACTGATTAAAAATGATATATTTTGTGAATGATAACGAATATAGGCAAATATATCCCAGCACATGCGCAATTAAATTACACATTTTTTCTGATCGTTTTTTAACTTTTGACATCATTTAGGATTAAAACAATTAGTTTATTGTGGTACTTGATTAATTGGAAATAATTACATTGGCCATTTAATAACCTTTTGCATTGTCTTGTTTGTTTCCACGCGGTAAAATAACATTAACCGGCGTCGATGTAAAATTTGAATACAGTCGGATTAGCGATGAATTGCTTTGCAGGTTAGACAAACACTAAATGGTGCAAAACCGCCAAGGGATTATGAACAAGAGTTGTGAGAAGACAATGAAGTTCACCTGTTGGCAGCCTTCACTCAAACTTGGCACAGTTGTATAAAAAACATGAATATTATATAACTTGACCTTGGGTTAAGGGGTCTGTGGTGGACCTTGTTTGTTTTGTTTGTTTGATTGTTGGGGTTTAACGGCCTATCAATAGCTAAGGTTAACTAAGGCCGGGTCAATGTGTTTAGTACTAAATCCAATATAGTACCTGTACAAGTACATGTGCATTTTCAAGTATATGTACAAATGGGGGGAAAATCCCAAAATCAGAACTGAATATTTACAATAACATAACTATATATTCAGCCCTGAAATCAGAATAATCCCGATCTGATGCCAGGTCCTCGCCACACCAGAATCACTTGGCCCCTCCCAAAAGCAGTTGGATCAGTTTACTACTTTTATAATGGGCAATAACCCAATTCAACTCCCAGGTAACTAAAGAGCCAAAGATAACAAGAGTTGTCAGAAGACAACGAAGCTCGCCTGTTGGCAGCCTTCATTCACAGTTGTAACAGATGTTATGATAAATTTACCCCACGTTAACTTTATGAATGTGCTAAGTGTGTGACCTTGACCTTGGGGTAAGGGTTGGGTGGTGGGTCTTGGATTTGCTACAGCATGATAGAGGGTCATCTGAGGAATGCATGTATTAAATAACAAGGTGTTAAGGTGAACGTGATAAGCGACGACAGACTATAAGTAAACAGTGTCATCGTGCTAACAACATCACATCTATAATTGATGCAGGACTCACATCTGTAAGTATGGGACTTGTCGTTGGTGGAATTTGCCAGCTTTCTACCATCATTGCCACACCATCAGTAATTGCTATGGAAGCTACATCTATAGGATTAGGATCATTAAGCATATGTGGAAAATACGCAAGTAAGAATCTTTCCTTGAAAGGAGAGAAGCATTTACAGATTAAGATAATGGCTGAATCAAAAATAAACACTATTCAAAATCTTATCTCTAAGGCTCTTAAAGATGACTATATTTCTAACGAAGAGTTTACTTTGATAGTTCATGAGCTAGACAAATGTATGAAGATTAAAGAGGAGATAAAAGGAAAAACTAAAAAAAACATTGATCAGGAGATGAAAAACACGTTACTGGAACAAGGACGTGAAGAAGTAAGAAAATATTTCCTCAAGACGTTTGAGAAGAACAATTCAAAATCGTGACTGTGATTCATAACTACTACTGATATATTATATAAGACTCAAGTAATGCAGTATATCTGTCAGTTTTAAGGAAGGCTATCCTCCCTTAAAATATGGATGAGATAAAGAAATCTATCTGTTCAATTTACGCGACCAGAGGAGCGCGGTTCACTTACACCCGAAGAATATGAGTGGTCATTTGGTAGCAACGCGACCAACCAGTATACGGATAACTATGGCGGCTTCGGGCGTAATCCTCCGAATGGCGGTTTGCTCGGTGAATGCAAAAGGTAATGCTATGGGTGAAGTCCGTGTTAACCTAGATTTAAATGAGTCTGGTATAACGAAGCATGCTGGATATAGATCCACTTTCACAGTATTTAATCCTATTGAAGTTCAAGCTGGGACTGTGATAAACTTCGTAACCAAAACCGGATACGCCGGAAGCTCTTACAGCGTCGTAACGTTGTTGAATCAACTAGATTTGAAAACTCCCAGGGGAACGTTAGGGTCGTTAGTGGTATGTGAGTCGGGAGATGACCATTAGTAGGTAGGATTTCTGACTTTTAAAAAAAAATGTTTTTTTAATTTAATTTAATTTTTATTTGAAAAATATTTTGAACCATGTTTTTTTAACCATGTTTATAGTTCAAAATTCAGAAGGCCTTCAAAAATCGCCCGACCCCGCCTTTGATATCTGCCACATAACTCGTCCAACAGCACCTACCATCAATATCAGTATATGTACAGTTGGGACGTTCACTGCTCCACGTTCCGTCCTCCAAACACGTTGTTGTGCTATTTCCGTTCAACGTGTATCCCGGATCACAGGTATAGTTCACCTTTTCACCGTAAAAACCTGCATCCGACGGGTCGACAGAACCGTTTGCTGGAGGCTCCAGTGGTGGACAATCTTAAATATATGGATACAGGTGGTAACGATATGTGTGGGAATTATAATACATGTACGATCGTGCATGAGTCTTGATTTAATACACATCTTAGCGATGGTAGGGATGTAAGCAATTATTATCGGCTTCCGTGATACTGTGTAATTTTGAGTTTTGTTGACATTCTATTTCCTTTGATGAATATTTAATTTTGTTCTAACAAACATGAATATCAGACTGAAGAAGGCATGTATTGGCATCGTATGGTCGCCAGAAATTAGAAATACACGGTAAGATTATCACATCGCAGTGACATAGCCGACGGCAAGTGAATGCATGACATGAACACACGTTAAGTGTATTATATTGTAAGCAGATGCAACTAAGTTTCAAATCAATGAGACTGTGCGCTCGATATCTCTCTATCACGTAACTCGTCCAACAGCACCTACCATCCATATCCGTATATGTACAGTTGGGACGTTCACTGCTCCACGTTCCGTTATCCAAACACGTGGTTGTGCTATTTCCGTCCAGCGTGTATCCCGGATCACAGGTATAGTTCGCCATTGCACCGTAAAAAACAGCATCCCTCGGGTCGACAGAACCGTTTGCCGGAGGCTCCAGTGCTGGACAATCTTGAATATGGGGATACAGGTGGCGACTATCCGTGTGAGAATTATAAGACATATACGATCGTGCATGAATATTGATACTATACATATTAACGAGTTTTCAGATCTCATTACATAAAATAAAACATTATGAACATACATTTCGCAAACAAAACAGAAACATTACAAAAGCTTCATTAATTCATTCTGGGAGACGTTTTGTAAGGGACCTAGTAGTTGACAGAAAAAAATGTGTAAAGGTATGTAAATGAGTTTCATTAATATCATTCTGGGTAGACGTTTTGTAAGGGACATGTCATATGTTTGTAGTGCGTACCATCAACGTGGCTGCTCTTGCAGCCAGTCGGATGAGGATGATTCAGACCAAGTTGGCAGAACTTGATACACATGTGCATGTGAAAACATGGAGGTTCAGATATGGCAAACTTCTAATCTGCGAGCGCACGCACTCCAGCAGCCATGTACTGTATTATACAGTTTGTGTTAGCAAATGGTATGTGTAATTATGCTAATATATTGTGATCAGATCAAACTAAATGTCCAATGAGACATTGCGCTAGCTGGCTTGCTCTCTGCTACATGACTCGTCTAACAGTACCTACCATCCATATCCGTATATGTACAGTTGGGACGTTCATTGCTCCACGTTCCGTCCTCCAAACACGTGGTTGTGCTATTTCCGTCCAACGTGTATCCCGGTTCACAGGTATAGTTCGCCGTTTCACCGTACAAAAGTGCATCCGATGGGTCGATAGAACCGTTTACTGGAGGCTCCAGTGCTGGACAATCTTAAATATGGGGATACATGTGGCAACTCTCTGTGTGGGAATTATAATACATGAATGACGATTAAATACACATGTTAACGAGTTTTCTGAGTTTATTACATACAACTACATGCAATTTGCATTATGAAATAAGACATATCATATACATACATCCTATTATATCAACACAAAATATTGGATTACTTATATACATTTTCAGAAAACACAGCATTACATGTTATGCGTTTAATTAATCCAATTATATTGAGACGTATGTGTAAGGACGTTGTCGTTGACATAATAGTCCTGTCCAGGCAGGTCTATAATAACCCTTGTCTCTGATGCAAGTGAATTTGTATTTTTGTTTTGTTTTCTCTTTCGTGTCCTTAGGGATACGTCTTATTATTTTAATAATGAAATGTGGCATGTAAGTTGCTTTGTCAATCGGTGGTCAAATATAGGCTCCATTGCTCCAGTCACAGTCTCGAAGTCCTTACCTGATTGAAGACACTTATTGGGTCGAAGGTTGGATCAGCCAGTGTTTGACTAACTCCCTCAATCAAGTCGACAATGTGATTCTTGTCCATGGCTATAACTCCCTTCATTGTGGCGAGACAAGAGTCGGGATCCGCGGGCGATATGGCGCTGGCCAGACACTGCATTCCGTCCCAGAATGCCCTGTATACAATGTCTGATTATTGGACAATCCTCATTAGACAAATGTGTGGCCTCTCATTTGGAATGTTTTCCCTGTTTCGATAGGAAATATTGATTCATTTGGGTTCAAATATCATATGTTGTATGCAGACAGGAATGAACTTGTATGGGCAAGCAATGCATTTACACAATACTTGGTTTCATCACTGAAAGTCAGATCTGGTGCCACGCACCCTTACTACAGCGGATCACTTGGCCCCAGGAGTGAATCCCAATAAGATTCATCAGCAAGACATACAGGGTGGTTCAAAATATATGTCCCCACTTTAAATATACATAACTAGTGTCCTAAGCAATATAATCATTACAACTAATGTTTATCAAAAAGTAATATATTGTAGCATTTTACTCATTATATATTCTAACTAATGGCATCACTACTTTTATTGCTTGATGTCACAATATTGTATGTATGATATTACTGGTATTTCAAAGACTTCTTGAAAATTGGTCGAAGACTGTTTCGAATGTTGAAACGCGATTGATAGCATCAGAAAAATGATTATGTAAATTTTTACGGCAGACTATTTGAACCATTAACCTTATACAAAGGTAATATTTGTATGAAAGACTGATGAATCATTAAACTGATACACTATATCACAGTGAATAGTATGTGTTGTTACATGAAGGAAGTAATTGGTTGATTGTGTCATGTTTCTTTGAAAAATGTATATTATGTAAACAAAGAACATTCATAATTTAGATATGTAATGACAATTATTATTTATTTTGAAGGCCAAGTAGCACACAAGTTGACCATACATTATGATGCGATAAGTATATAATGTATGTGGTATTGTTTCATCAGAACCAAACTATATGTATGTAAAACAGCTGTGGATGGTCTTAGAAACCAGATTATCAATAGTCCTAAAACTTGTATTCTTGTGAACACGTATGGAATGAATCCCTAATTTTCCAGATCTGAACTAGCTTAGTATTTGCATAACAGAAGAGAAGAACATATCATTTATCAAAAGAAATGTCACCTTTGGCCACATTTCTATCATTTAGCAGGTTCTTAAAGTGCAAATTTATGTCTAGTATTGCATGACTGTCAGTGATCAGTGATCTTAAAATTATTAAGATGCGATATGCCATCAATTGTTGTAATCACATAATCTATCACTGACAAACTTCTGTATGCATAGGCCCCTATACCTTTATCCGTACCACATCTGCCATTCAGAATAAACAAATTATTTTCTTGTGCAAATCTAGTAAGCGATGACCACTGTTGTTAACCTTGTTATCTTTGGATACTATCTGCTTGTTCAGTCCATATTGTTCTAAATGCTCAAATTTGCTATATAATTCAGTCAGATGATCATCATTCAATTGTAAACGTTCTGTGACAAATGGGTCAATCTCCACAAACGAAAAGGAGTGTAAAATCGTGAGTTTTCAGGCGGTTGGTATATGAAGCCTATTACTACATCAGTAACAGTATTCATACTATTTTTGTCAATTGGTATCCACATAGCATAATCGGAATCTGTGTCAATTTTATGTACATATTCTGTCATAGTTTCATTTACAAAAATGCCAATACCTACATACTTTCGAACATACTTTTGCTTAAAGCTTTGTTGTATGAAATGATAACCCTTAAGTGAAATCGCATCATAAGTGTCAGTTTTTGTTTCTAATACACCAAAAATATCATACTCGTGTATATTTTCACAAAATTCAGGGAAGTGTAATTTTGACCTCAGACCACAAACATTCAGTGATCCTAATTTTAATATATGCATCGGTTTTGGAACACTTTGATTAGTTTTTGTCTGGCCTTTATGGGGCACTGATTGATCACTGATATTTACATCTTCATTCACTGATAAATCAGTATCAACAATGGTACTTGTATTGTAGGCTGCAGTTGATGTACTGCTAGTTTCCACAATTGTGGTGTCATTTGCTACACAGTCACAAGTTAATTTGTTACAACTACTACAACTATCTGCTAATAGCGTGACAATGTTTGACGTTGAGACAGCGTTCATGTCTGTACATTCATTTACTGTTTTGGTATACTTCCCTACTCCCTATTTCCACCAACATAGTCCTGAAGAATCTTCTTGGCCATAATGTTTACACTTTTAGCACTGTACCTGTGTTTTATGCCGACAATCGTCCGTTATGTGGTTCGTTAGGCCACACCTAAGGCATCTTGTTTCATGCCTGTCACCTTGTTCTTGGCGGTATTGTATCGTTGTTGTAGTCACCATCTGACTTGCAACTACACGTACAACGGAGTAGTTCTGTATACATACTGTTATTCACACATAATCGATCATATAGTGGATTTAATCTAAAACATAGATCTCAGAGTCTCAGAGTTAGCACCCGTGCCCAGACTATCAAATGTGCCATCATGCGACATGGCGTGGGTCCAACCTTACGACCAACCAACGTGAGTGTATACAGCTAAGCGAGCAGTTTGTACACTCCACAGACAATCCAAACGGATATATTCCAGAAAGGTGGCTCCCCATGGCATCAGCTGTGAGACATCACCAGTTGTGCCGAGTGTGACAAATTTATCTCCCAGGGTGGTGCCTGGTAGTCCATGATTTGTGTGTGTTCCGTAAGGCGATAAAGGTGGGGACTTGCATGGGGCTGGCCGCAGTATCTTTGCAGTTGCTGAGCAGGGTATCAAGTTCCATGTTAATGTTATGTAACTGATCCTGTAGGCTGCTACTGATCTGCTGGAGTTGGCTGATCCATCAGTAAGACATATATACCCTCTCATCCATTGGTCAACTTCCATGTTTTTCCTACTACTGTGATTAGTATTTTTTTGAAATTCATTTTATATGTATATGTGTTTGTTCTGATGTGTGCTAATATTCATATGGGACCGTACACCGCTAATCGTATTGGGCATGTTTGTGTATTGTGCAATTACAGTATGCTGTCCTAGCTACATGTATGTATGGCCTGGCTCTTCAGTTTCCTCGTGTATATTGCCTTCTGTTTGGTTTTGTTTGTTTGTTTGTTCGTTTGTTGGGGTTTAATGGCCGATCAACAGCTAAGGTCACTTAAGGCCGGGTCAATGGATTTAGTACTAAATCCCATATATTACCTGTACAAGTACATGTACATGTACAAGTACATGTACAAATGGTGGGAAAATCCCAAAATCAGAACTGAATATTTACAATAACACAATAATTCCGCCACGGAAGCGGTATTGCGCCTGCCGAGGCATTTGACTGTGAACATTACAAGTAAATAAATGACATTGACCTTGATAAGTTGGATGTGGGGTGGGTGTGATGAAGCATCATCCCTAGACAAACATTGATGTGAATTATTATCAAAATCTAGCAAGGGGTTAAAAAGATATTGTGAAAAAACTATAACTTTAACGCATTTGCCTTACAAGTAAATAAATGGCCTTGACCTTGATAATTTGGATGTGGGGGTGTGCGTAATGAAGCATCATCCCTAGACAAACATTGATGTGAAATATTATCAAAGTCTGGCAAGGGGTTAAAGAGATATTGTGAAAAAAACAATAACTTTTACGCATTTCTGTTACAAAACCGGCGAACATTACAAGTAAATAAATGACCTTGACCTTGATAATTTGGATGTGGGGGTGTGAGTAATGAAGCATCATCCCTAGACAAACATTGATGTGAAATATTATCAAAGTCTGGCAAGGGGTTAAAGAGATATTGTGGAAAAACAATAATTGTAACGCATTTCTGTTACAAAACCGGTGAACATGAAAAGTAAATAAATGACATTGACCTTCAGCATTTGGATATGGGGGTCTGCGTACTGAAGCATCATGCCTAGACAAACTTTGATGAGAAATATTATCAAAGTCTCGCAAGTGGTAAAGAGTATTGTGAAAACTCAATAACTTTAACGCATTTATGTTACAAAACCGGTGAGCATTAAAAGTAAATAAATGACCTTGACCTTCAGGAATTTGGATGTGGAGGTGTGCGTAATGAAGCATCATCCATAGAAAAATATTGATGTGAACTATTATCAAAGTCTGGCAAGGGGTTAAAGAGTATTGTGAAAAAAAAATAACTTTAACGCATTTCTGTTACAAAACCGGTGAACATTAAAAGTAAATAAATGACTTTGACCTGAGAATTTGGATGTGGGGGTGGGGGTGTGCATAATGAAGCATCATCCCTAGATAAACATTGATAAATAACCAATAACTTTAACGCATTTCCCTTATTTTCTTACAAAAAAAACGGACGACGTGGACGACGAGGACGCGTACGACGACAACGGAAAAAGCGCCGACTATGAGCAAGCTAAAGCAGGCGCGACGCAAACTATACATTCAGCCCTGAAATCAGAATAATCCTGACCTGATGCCATGTCCTCGCCACACCAGAATCACTTGGCACCTCCCAAAAGCAGTAGGATCAGTAATAATCTACGCCTCATTCGTCCGACCACAACCCACCCCTTCCATTTGGTACAATTGCGCATGACACCAGAGAAAATTAATTTGCATTCGCACTTATTACAACTACTAAATTAGCGAGGCGTGCCAAAAGAAAATGATATAGTCGGTCTCTCCACAAGAAAGCTCAACAGAAACTGCTTTCCAGAGTCAAGGTGATATAAAATTTATCTGCTGGACATCGATATAAAGCCAGTATACGTACATGCAGTGGACGGCGCTGGTATTATCGCTGAGTAGAGGTGCTAGTGTCGCTAAGCAATGAATGTCGACCGTTGTTACTTCTTCCATGACAGCGTCAAGGTTACTGCAGTCTCCTGTCAAGGAAAGGTAATATCTGTTTTATACTTGTCAGTCCATGAGGTTTTCTGCTTTATAGAATACCATATTTTTCTTATTCTGATTAAGTTGTCCGGCTAGCGCAATCGGTAACGAGCGCGCTTCTCATCAATGCGGCCTCGGGTACTGTGGTTTCCTCCCACATTAATTACCTCCCTTACACCTTCATATGTGCGAATGAAAGCATTTGTATAAGTGCTCTCGCGCTTGTTTGCAATCGTTGTTGTAAAATAATAAGTTTATACTTTAATACTGATTAAAAAATGATATATTTTGTGAATGATAACGAATATAGGCAAATATATCCCAGCACATGCGCAATTAAATTACACATTTTTTCTGATCGTTTTTTAACTTTTGACATCATTTAGGATTAAAACAATTAGTTTATTGTGGTACTTGATTAATTGGAAATAATTACATTGGCCATTTAATAACCTTTTGCATTGTCTTGTTTGTTTCCAAAATAACATTAACCGGCGTCGATGTAAAATTTGAATACAGTCGGATTAGCGATGAATTGCTTTGCAGGTTAGACAAACACTAAATGGTGCAAAACCGCCAAGGGATTATGAACAAGCGTTGTGATAAGACAATGAAGTTCACCTGTTGGCAGCCTTCACTCAAACTTGGCACAGTTGTATAAAAAACATGAATATTATATAACTTGACCTTGGGTTAAGGGGTCTGTGGTGGACCTTGTTTGTTTTGTTTGTTTGATTGTTGGGGTTTAACGGCCTATCAATAACTAAGGTTAACTAAGGCCGGGTCAATGTGTTTAGTACTAAATCCAATTTAGTACCTGTACAAGTACATGTGCATTTTCAAGTATATGTACAAATGGGGGGGAAATCCCAAAATCAGAACTGAATATTTACAATAACATAACTATATATTCAGCCCTGAAATCAGAAATAATCCCGATCTGATGCCAGGTACCTCGCCACACCAGAAATCACTTGGCCCCAACCCCTCCAAAAAGCAGTTGGAATCAGGTTTACTACTTTTATAATGGGCAATAACCCAATACAACTCCCAGGTAACTAAAGAGCCAAAGATAACAAGAGTTGTCAGAAGACAACGAAGCTCGCTGTTGGCAGCCTTCATTCACAGTTGTAACAAGATTGATGATAAATTTACCCCACGTTACTTTATGAATGTGCTAGTGTGTGACCTTGACCTTGGGGTAAGGGTTGGGTTGGTGGTGGGTCATGGAATTTGCTACAGCATGATAGAGGGTCATCTGAGGAATGCATGTATTAAATAACAAGGGGTTAAGGTGAACGTGATAACCGACAGACTATAAGTAAACAGTGTCATCGTGCTAACAACATCACATCTATAATTGATGCAGGACTCACATCTGTAGTATGGGACTTGTCGTTGTGGAATTTGCCAGCTTTCTACATCATTGCCACACCAATCAGTAATTGCTATGGAAGCTACATCTATAGGATTAGGATCATTAAGCATTATGTGGAAAATACGCAAGTAAAGAAAATCTTTCCTTGAAAGGAGAGAAGCATTTACAGATTAAGATAATGGCTGAATCAAAAATAAACACTATTCAAAATCTTATCTCTAAGGCTCTTAAAGATGACTATATTTCTAACGAAGAGTTTACTTTGATAGTTCATGAGCTAGACAAATGTATGAAGATTAAAAGAGGAGAGAAAAACTAAAAAAAAACAAAAACTACATTGATCAGGAGATGAAAAACACGTTACTGGAACAAGGACGTGAAGAAGTAAGAAAATATTTCCTCAAGACGTTTGAGAAGAACAATTCAAAATCGTGACTGTGATTCATAACTACTACTGATATATTATATAAGACTCAAGTAATGCAGTATATCTGTCAGTTTTAAGGAAGGCTATCCCCCCTTAAAATATGGATGAGATGAAGAAATCTATCTGTTCAATTTACGCGACCAGAGGAGCGCGGTTCACTTACACCCGAAGAATATGAGTGGTCATTTGGTAGCAACGCGACCAACCAGTATACGGGATAAACTATGGCGGCTTCGGGCGTAATCCTCCGAATGGCGGTCTGCTCGGTGAATGCAAAAGGTAATGCTATGGGTGAAGTCCGTGTTAACCTAGATTTAAATGAGTCTGGTATAACGAAGCATACTGGATATAGATCCACTTTCACAGTATTTAATCCTATTGAAGTTCAAGCTGGGACTGTGATAAACTTCGTAACCAAAACCGGATACGCCGGAAGCTCTTACAGCGTCGTAACGTTGTTGAATCAACTAGATTTGAAAACTCCCAGGGGAACGTTAGGGTCGTTAGTGGTATGTGAGTCGGGAGATGACCATTAGTAGGTAGGATTTCTGACTTTTAAAAAAAAATGTTTTTTTAATTTAATTTAATTTTTATTTGAAAAATATTTTGAACCATGTTTTTTAACCATGTTTATAGTTAAAAATTCAGAATGCCTTCAAAAATCGCCCGACCCCGCCTTTGATATCTACTCTCTCTGCCACATAACTCGTCCAACAGCACCTACCATCAATATCAGTATATGTACAGTTGGGACGTTCACTGCTCCACGTTCCGTCCTCCAAACACGTTGTTGTGCTATTTCCGTTCAACGTGTATCCCGGATCACAGGTATAGTTCACCTTTTCACCGTAAAAACCTGCATCCGACGGGTCGACAGAACCGTTTGTTGGAGGCTCCAGTGGTGGACAATCTTAAATATATGGATACAGGTGGTAACTATATGTGTGGGAATTATAATACATGTATGATCGTGCATGAGTCTTGATTTAATACACATCTTAGCGATGGTAGGGATGTAAGCAATTATTATCGGCTTCCGTGATACATGTGTAATTTTGAGTTTTGTTGACATTCTATTTCCTTTGATGAATATTTAATTTTGTTCTAACAAACATGAATATCAGACTGAAGAAGGCATGTATTGGCATCGTATGGTCGCCAGAAATTAGAAATACACGGTAAGATTATCACATCGCAGTGACATAGCCGACGGCAAGTGAATGCATGACATGAACACACGTTAAGTGTATTATATTGTAAGCAGATGTAACTAAGTTTCAAATCAATGAGACTGTGCGCTCGATATCTCTCTATCACGTAACTCGTCCAACAGCACCTACCATCCATATCCGTATATGTACAGTTGGGACGTTCACTGCTCCACGTTCCGTTATCCAAACACGTGGTTGTGCTATTTCCGTCCAGCGTGTATCCCGGATCACAGGTATAGTTCGCCATTGCACCGTAAAAAACAGCATCCCTCGGGTCGACAGAACCGTTTGCCGGAGGCTCCAGTGCTGGACAATCTTGAATATGGGGATACAGGTGGCGACTATCCGTGTGAGAATTATAAGACATATACGATCGTGCATGAATATTGACTTAATACACATATTAACGAGTTTTCAGATCTCATTACATAAATAAAACATTATGAACATACATTTCGCAAACAAAACAGAAACATTACAAAAGCTTCATTAATTCATTCTGGGAGACGTTTTGTAAGGGACCTAGTAGTTGACAGAAAAAATGTGTAAAGGTATGTAATGAGTATCATTAATTCATTCTGGGAGACGTTTTGTAAGGGACATGTCATATGTTTGTAGTGCGTACCATCAACGTGGCTGCTCTTGCAGCCAGTCGGATGAGGATGATTCAGACCAAGTTGGCAGAACTTGATACACATGTCATGTGAAAAACATGGAGGTTCAGATATGGCAAACTTCTAATCTGCGAGCGCACGCACTCCAGCAGCCATGTACTGTATTATACAGTTTGTGTTAGCAAATGGTATGTGTAATTATGCTAATATATTGTGATCAGATCAAACTAAATGTCCAATGAGACATTGCGCTAGCTGGCTTGCTCTCTGCTACATGACTCGTCTAACAGTACCTACCATCCATATCCGTATTTGTACAGTTGGGACGTCATTGCTCCACGTTCCGTTCTCAAACACACTGGTTGTGCTATTTCCGTCCAACGTGTATCCCGGTTCACAGGTATAGTTCGCCGTTTCACCGTACAAACGTGCATCCGATGGGTCGATAGAACCGTTTACCCTGGAGGCTCCAGTGCTGGACAATCTTAAATATGGGGATACATGTGGCAACTCTCTGTGTGGGAATTATAATACATGAATGACGATTAAATACACATGTTAACGAGTTTTCTGAGTTTATTACATACAACTACATGCAATTTGCATTATGAAATAAGACATATCATATACATACATCCTATTATACACACAAATATTGGATTACTTATATACATTTCAGAAACACAGCATTACATGTATATGCGTTTAATTAATCCAATTATATGAGACGTATGTGTAAGGACGTTGTCGTTGACATAATAGTCCTGTCCAGGCAGGTCTATAATAACCCTTGTCTCTGATGCAAGTGAATTTGTATTTTGTTTTCTCTTTCGTGTCCTTAGGGCATACGTCTTATTATTTGAATAATTAAATGTGGCATGTAAGTTGCTTTGTCAATCGGTGGTCAAATATAGGCTCCATTGCTCCAGTCACAGCCTCGAAGTCCTTACCTGATTGAAGACACTTATTGGGGTCGAAGGTTGGATCAGCCAGTGTTTGACTAACTCCCTCAATCAAGTCGACAATGTGATTCTTGTCCATGGCTATAACTCCCTTCATTGTGGCGAGACAAGAGTCGGGATCCGCGGGCGATATGGCGCTGGGCCAGACACTGCATTCCGTCCCAGAATGCCCTGTATACAATGTCTGATTATTGGACAATCCTCATTAGACAAATGTGTGGCCTCTCATTGGAATGTTTTTTCCCTGTTTCGATAGGAATATTGATTCATTTGGGTTCAAATAGTATATGTTGTATGCAGACAGGAATGAACTTGTATGGGCAAGCAATGCATTTACACAATACTTGGTTTCATCACTGAAAGTCAGATCTGGTGCCACGCACCCTTACTACAGCGGATCACTTGGCCCCAGGAGTGAATCCCAATAAGATTCATCAGCAAGACATACAGGGTGGTTCAAAATATATGTCCCCACTTTAAATATACATAACTAGTGTCCTAAGCAATATAATCATTAAAACTAATGTTTATTACAAAGTAATATATTGTAGCATTTTACTCATTATATATTCTAACTAATGGCATCACTACTTTTATTGCTTGATGTCACAATATTGTATGTATGATATTACTGGTATTTCAAAGAATTCTTGAAAATTGGTCGAAGACTGTTTCGAATGTTGAAACGCGATTGATAGCATCAGAAAATGATTATGAAATGTTACGGCAGACTATTTGAACTATTAACCTTATACAAAGGTAATATTTGTATGAAAGACTGATGAATCATTAAACTGATACACATATATTCTACAGTGAATAGTATGTGTTGTTACATGAAGGAAGTAATTGGTTGATTGTGTCATGTTTCTTTGAAAAATGTATATTATGTAAACAAAGAACATTCATAATTTAGATATGTAATGACAATTATTATTTATTTTGAAGGCCAAGTAGCACACAAGTTGACCATAAATTATGATGCGATAAGTATATAATGTATGTGGTATTGTTTCATCAGAACCAAACTATATGTATGTAAAACAGCTGTGGATGGTCTTAGAAACCAGATTATCAATAGTCCTAAAACTTGTATTCTTGTGAACACGTATGGAATGAATCCCTAATTTTCCAGATCTGAACTACCTTAGTATTTGCATAACAGAAGAGAAGAACATATCATTTATCAAAAGAAATATCACCGTTGGCCACATTTCTATCATTTAGCAGGTTCTTAAAGTGCAAATTTATGTCTAGGATTGCATGACCGTCAGTGATCAGTGATCTTAAAATTATTAAGATGCGATATGCCATCAATTGTTGTAATCACATAATATATCACTGACAAACTTCTGTATGCATAGGCCCCTATACCTTTATCCGTACCACATCTGCCATTCAGAATAAACAAATTATTTCCTTGTGCAAATCTTTGGATACTATCTGCTTGTTCAGTCCATATTGTTCTAAATGCTCAAATTTGCTATATAATTCAGTCAGATGATCATCATTCAATTTTAAACGTTCTGTGACAAATGGGTCAATCTCCACAAACGAAAAGGAGTGTAAAATCGTGAGTTTTCAGGCGGTTGGTATATGAAGCCTATTACTACATCAGTAACAGTATTCATACTATTTTTGTCAATTGGTATCCACATAGCATAATCGGAATCTGTGTCAATTTTATGTACATATTCTGTCATAGTTTCATTTACATAAATGCCAATACCTACATACTTTCGAACATACTTTTGCTTAAAGCTTTGTTGTATGAAATGATAACCCTTAAGTGAAATCACATCATAAGTGTCAGTTTTTGTTTCTAATACACCAAAAATATCATACTCGTGTATTTTTTCACAAAATTCAGGGAAGTGTAATTTTGACCTCAGACCACAAACATTCAGTGATCCTAATTTTAATATATGCATCGGTTTTTGGAACACTTTGATTAGTTTTTGGTCTGGCCTTTATGGGGCACTGATTGATCACTGATATTTACATCTTCATTCACTGATAAATCAGTATCAACAATGGTACTTGTATTGTAGGCTGCAGTTGATGTACTGCTAGTTTCCACAATTGTGGTGTCATTTGCTACACAGTCACAAGTTAATTTGTTACAACTACTACAACTATCTGCTAATAGCGTGACAATGTTTGACGTTGAGACAGCGTTCAATGTCTGTACATTCATTTACTGTTTTGGTATACTTCCCTACTCCCTATTTCCACCAACATAGTCCTGAAGAATCTTCTTGGCCATAATGTTTACACTTATAGCACTGTACCTGTGTTTTATGCCGACAATCGTCCGTTATGTGGTTCGTTAGGCCACACCTAAGGCATCTTGTTTCATGCCTGTCACCTTGTTCTTGGCGGTATTGTATCGTTGTTGTAGTCACCATCTGACTTGCAACTACACGTACAACGGAGTAGTTCTGTATGCATACTGTTATTCACACATAATCGATCATTTAGTGGATTTAATCTAAAACATAGATCTCAGATTCTCAGAGTTAGCACCCGTGCCCAGACTATCAAATGTGCCATCATGCGACATGGCGTGGGTCCAACCTTACGACCAACCAACGTGAGTGTATACAGCTAAGCGAGCAGTTTGTACACTCCACAGACAATCCAAACGGATATATTCCAGAAAGGTGGCTCCCCATGGCATCAGCTGTGAGACATCACCAGTTGTGCCGAGTGTGACAAATTTATCTCCCAGGGTGGTGCCTGGTAGTCCATGATTTATGTTTGTTCCGTAAGCCGATAAAGGTGGGGACTTGCATGGGGCTGGCCGCAGTATCTTTGCAGTTGCTGAACAGGGTATCAAGTTCCATGTTAATGTTATGTAACTGATCCTGTAGGCTGCTACTGATCTGCTGGAGTTGGCTGATCCATCAGTAAGACATATATACCCTCTCATCCATTGGTCAACTTCCATGTTTTTCCTAATACTGTGATTAGTATTTTTTTGAAATTCATTATTTTATATGTATATGTGTTTGTTCTGATGTGTGCTAATATTCATATGGGACCGTACACCGCTAATCGTATTGGGCATGTTTGTGTATTGTGCAATTACAGTATGCTGTCCTAGCTACATGTATTTATGGCATGACTCTTCAGTTTCCTCGTGTATATTGCCTTCTATTTGGTTTTGTTTGTTTGTTTGTTCGTTTGTTGGGGTTTAATGGCCGATCAACAGCTAAGGTCACTGAAGGCCGGGTCAATGGATTTAGTACTAAATCCCATATATTACCTGTACAAGTGCATGTACATGTACAAGTACATGTACAAATGGTGGGAAAATCCCAAAATCAGAACTGAATATTTACAATAACACAATAATTCCGCCACGGAAGCGGTATTGCGCCTGCCGAGGCATTTGACTGTGAACATTACAAGTAAATAAATGACATTGACCTTGATAAGTTGGATGTGGGGTTGTGTGTGATGAAGCATCATCCCTAGACAAACATTGATGTGAATTATTATCAAAATCTAGCAAGGGGTTAAAAAGATATTGTGAAAAAACTATAACTTTAACGCATTTGCCTTACAAGTAAATA
This sequence comes from Conchocele bisecta, assembly GCA_029237695.1. Classification (NCBI taxonomy): domain Eukaryota; kingdom Metazoa; phylum Mollusca; class Bivalvia; order Lucinida; family Thyasiridae; genus Conchocele; species Conchocele bisecta. The sequence goes on from CM055270.1 coordinate 80,011,848, forward strand.
AATGGCCTTGACCTTGATAATTTGGATGTGGGGGTGTGCGTAATGAAGCATCATCCCTAGACAAACATTGATGTGAAATATTATCAAAGTCTGGCAAGGGGTTAAAGAGATATTGTGAAAAAAAAAAAAATTACGCATTTCTGTTACAAAACCGGTGAACATTACAAGTAAATAAATGACCTTGACCTTGATAATTTGGATGTGGGGGTGTGAGTAATGAAGCATCATCCCTAGACAAACATTGATGTGAAATATTATCAAAGTCTGGCTAGGGGTTAAAGAGATATTGTGGAAAAACAATAATTGTAACGCATTTCTGTTAAAAAACCGGTGAACATGAAAAGTAAATAAATGACATTGACCTTCAGCATTTGGATATGGGGGTCTGCGTACTGAAGCATCATGCCTAGACAAACTTTGATGAGAAATATTATCAAAGTCTCGCAAGTGGTTAAAGAGATATTGTGAAAACTCAATAACTTAACGCATTTTTATGTTACAAAAACCGGTGAGCATTAAAAGTAAATAAAAAATGACTTGACCTTCAGGAATTTGGATGTGGAGGTGTGCGTAATGAAGCATCATCCATAGAAAAATATTGATGTGAACTATTATCAAAGTCTGGCAAGGGGTTAAAGAGATATTGTGAAAAAAAAATAACTTTAACGCATTTCTGTTACAAAACCGGTGAACATTAAAAGTAAATAAATGACTTTGACCTGAGAATTTGGATGTGGGGGTGTGCATAATGAAGCATCATCCCTAGATAAACATTGATAAATAACAATAACTTTAACGCATTTCCCTTACAAAAAAAACCGGACGACGCGGACGACGAGGACGCGTACGACGACAACGGAAAAAGCGCCGACTATGAGCAAGCTAAAGCAGGCGCGACGCAAACTATACATTCAGCCCTGAAATCAGAATAATCCTGACCTGATGCCATGTCCTCGCCACACCAGAATCACTTGGCACCTCCCAAAAGCAGTAGGATCAGTAATAATCTACGCCTCATTCGTCCGACCACAACCCACCCCTTCCATTTGGTATAATTGCGCATGACACCAGAGAAAATTAATTTGCATTCGCACTTATTACAACTACTAAATTAGCGAGGCGTGCCAAAAGAAAATGATATAGTCGGTCTCTCCACAAGAAAGCTCAACAGAAACTGCTTTCCAGAGTCAAGGTGATATAAAATTTGTCTGCTGGACATCGATATAAAGCCAGTATACGTACATGCAGTGGACGGCGCTGGTATTATCGCTGAGTAGAGGTGCTAGTGTCGCTAAGCAATGAATGTCGACCGTTGTTACTTCTTCCATGACAGCGTCAAGGTTACTGCAGTCTCCTGTCAAGGAAAGGTAATATCTGTTTTATACTTGTCAGTCCATGAGGTTTTCTGCTTTATAGAATACCATATTTTTCTTATTCTGATTAAGTTGTCCGGCTAGCGCAATCGGTAACGAGCGCGCTTCTCATCAATGCGGCCTCGGGTACTGTGGTTTCCTCCCACATTAATTACCTCCCTTACACCTTCATATGTGCGAATGAAAGCATTTGTATAAGTGCTCTCGCGCTTGTTTGCAATCGTTGTAAAATAAATAAAGTTTATACTTTAATACTGATTAAAAATGATATATTTTGTGGAGAATGATAACGAATATAAGCAAATATATCCCAGCACATGCGCAATTAAATTACACATTTTTTCTGATCGTTTTTTAACTGTTGACATCATTTAGGATTAAAACAATTAGTTTATTGTGGTACTTGATTAATTGGAAATAATTACATTGGCCATTTAATAACCTTTTGCATTGTCTTGTTTGTTTCCACGCGGTAAAATAACATTAACCGGCGTCGATGTAAAATTTGAATACAGTCGGATTAGCGATGAATTGCTTTGCAGGTTAGACAAACACTAAATGGTGCAAAACCGCCAAGGGATTATGAACAAGAGTTGTGAGAAGACAATGAAGTTCACCTGTTGGCAGCCTTCACTCAAACTTGGCACAGTTGTATAAAAAACATGAATATTATATAACTTGACCTTGGGTTAAGGGATCTGTGGTGGACCTTGTTTGTTTTATTTGTTTGATTGTTGGGGTTTAACGGCCTATCAATAGCTAAGGTTAACTAAGGCCGGGTCAATGTGTTTAGTACTAAATCCAATATAGTACCTGTACAAGTACATGTGCATTTTCAAGTATATGTACAAATGGGGGGAAAATCCCAAAATCAGAACTGAATATTTACAATAACATAACTATATATTCAGCCCTGAAATCAGAATAATCCCGATCTGATGCCAGGTCCTCGCCACACCAGAATCACTTGGCCCCTCCCAAAAGCAGTTGGATCAGTTTACTACTTTTATAATGGGCAACAACCCAATTCAACTCCCAGGTAACTAAAGAGCCAAAGATAACAAGAGTTGTCAGAAGACAACGAAGCTCGCCTGTTGGCAGCCTTCATTCACAGTTGTATACAAAAATGAATATTATATAACTTGACCTTGGGATAAGGGGTGTGCGGTGGACCTTGACATTGAGGTCAGTGGTGGAAGGTGGGTCGTGGATTTGATATAGCATGATACAGCATATTAAGATGACTACATGTATGAAATATCAATGCGCTCCCTGAAAAGAGAAGGACAACACAATTTAACCCAGCGTTAAGTTTATGAACACACTAAGTTGGTGATTTTCTACAGCATAATAGCTATTCACATGAGGAATGCATGTATAAATGTGCTAATTGCGTGACCTTGCCCTTGGCGAAAGGGGTGGGGGTGGGTCATGGATTTGCTGTAGCACAATAGAGTAACATCAGATGAATGCATGTATGAAATATGAAGGTATTTCCTGTAAAGAAACGGAAGCTATAAAAAGACATTTACTCCAACGTTAAGTTTATGATGTTGATCTTCGGGAAATGGGTGGGGTGGGTCATGGATTTGCTGTAGCACAATAGAGGATCATAACATGAATGCATGTATGAAATATCAAAGCGTTAAAAGTGTAAAGAAACAGATGTTACACAACATTAACCCCAATGTAAAGTTTTTGAACATGTTAGATTGTGACCTCGACCTTGTGGTAAGGGTTGGGTGGTGGGTCATGGATTTTCTACAGCATGATAGAGGGTCATCTGAGGAATGTCTGTATGAAATATCAAGGCGTTCCATGAAAGGAAAAAGATGTAAGACATTTACCCTAAGTAGTATAGAGGGATTCAAAATGATACCACCTAACGAGGGTATCATTTCTCCACCCTATATACTACTCCACCACCCCCCGAAAAATCAAAAATTGGTTAACGAGGAAATTGTCTCCCACTAAAAATTGGACGTGAAAAAAAAAAAAAACATAATGTTTTTCAGACAGTAAATTTAAGTATAGAGGGATTCAAAATGATACCACCTAACGATGGTATCATTTATAACCCTCTATACTATTCCCACCACCCCCAAAAAATCAAAAAAATTAGTTAACGAGGAAATTGTCCCACGAAATATTCAAAATTGGTGTCATAAATACATCATGTTTTTTTCACGTCCAATTGACCAGAATAAAACATCTCAGTCAATAAAAAGGATTTATTTTTAGACACCAATTTATGAATTTATTCTAATAAGTTTCTGATTTAAATGTGCCCACGAGTGATAGTTTATATTCCAACACCCCATTTTTCTCCTCCAATATAGATAATTTATTTCGCAGATCAGCAATTAATTCTACCAGCTCTAGTCTACCACGTTCACCTGTAGCCACCTGACAGTGTAGTTGCTTATGTCTACAAAGAGTTTGGGCACTAATGAATTTACAAGGGCATCTGGGGCATTGAAATTGCGGGGGACACAAGGAATTTTTCTACGTCTCGCTAGATGCCTTCGTAGATATTCTTTACGCGTAAACGTCTTACAACAAGTCTCACACTCCATTATATATGTATATGTTTATGTTTATATTCAATTAGAAGTGAAAAAAACATAATGTTTTCAAGACCACAATGATCATATATTTTATAGGTTATACAAAAGTATATTACAGAAAATATGAGTAACGTCAGAAACTAGAGCAGAAATAGAAAGTTTGAGAAGAAAAGCCGAATCTCTAGGGATTACTTATAGTAAACGGTTGAGAGTTAGGGGGTTGACAAAGTTGATAAATGCCACAAAGAATGAGGCGTTTACAGAAAATATGATAACGTCAGAAACTAGAGCAGAAATAGAAAGTTTGAGAAGAGAAGCCGAATCTCTAGGGATTACTTATAGTACACGGTTGAGAGTTAGGGGGTTGACAAAGCTGATAAATGCCACAAAGAATGAGGCGTTTATGAAGCGGTTTACCCGCGCCTATAAAAGAGGGGCATTTAATGACATATCCAAAGCGGAGGAAGTTGGTAACAGAATTCAAAAAGAAAGTATTGCGGGGTTAAGGGCTAGTGTAATCAAACCTTCAAGCACAAATAATTTGTCCCAAATTAGACGCCAAAATAATAATAAGAAAAAATCTATCGTTAGCGCGATAGTGGAAAAAGGTGAAGAAATATTGGGGGCTCACGATGAAACATTGGAAAAGGTTAGGAGAAAATGGAAGACGGTAGTTACATTATCCTTTCGTAAAAACAAAAAAATTAACATTAACGAGTCTGAACGCATGTCCGATAAACTCGCTCCGTATCTAACAACCAATTTTTATTTGAGATATTCATATTCTTACAAGCTAGAATCATATGGAGGAAATTAAAAATGGAAAACCTAAAACTATAATATTTCACAAAAATCTCGGTGGTAGCGAACCACTATCACAATGAAAACCGTTAAAAAATGGCTGTCAGATAAGGAGCAAACACGAATAATGTCCGATAAAATAGACAGACCGAATACAAAGTGGAAGTTTGTAAGATGGGTAGAGGTTTTCGTAAAGCTAATACAGGGTAGTAGGGGAATAGATTTGGGACTACAATCCAAAGAAGCGGCAGGAGGAGAACTTCCAGAATGCTGAAGAATAAAAAAGGTATGTATTCTTTAGATAAGTATAATGACGACCTTTGTGTTCAGGTGTCTAGCTATGCATATGACAGATAAAAGACCCGACAGATGTACAGAAAAGGCGAAAGAACTTAGTAAGCAATATTTTGGTAGTAATGTGGTTTCACCAATTCCTTTTTCAGATCTGAAAAAGGTTGAAGAGTTTTTAAAATCGGTATAGAAGTATATCACCCACCGAATGTAATGTATGGTGGTTGTTTAAAAAAAAAAAGGTACCAGCGCACTATAATGAAATAGGTAATAAACCAATGACAATAGGACTGTTTAATAATCACGCATTTCTGATAAAAAACCTTAAAAACCTATCTAAAATTTACGCCTGCGATAATTGCAAACAGAAATTCACGACAGCGATAATATGAAGAGACACGGACCAACATGTATGAGAGGTGAGACAAAAGTAATATGTGATGGTAATTATTTAGAGCGCCCGCGTTCGTCGTTCGAGAAAGCGTTTTATTTTACCCAAAAGGTTCTAACAGTTATGGGGCGATCGATTGGATGTATTCTGTGGAAAAGCGGGAGGGAATTCACATTCACCACGAACAGTGCGGACACGGAGGTGAAAGATGGATTTTAGGAGCTCCGGTAGATGGATACTGTCCAGAAACCAATACCGTATATCAATATCACGGCTGTTACTGGCACGGGTGTGAGATTCATGCAAAGCATAGAAAAGAAGAACGCGCATCCACTATGAGAAGAGATACATTTATTAGAAAAAGCAAAGAATTCAACCTAGTAGTTATGTGGGAATGTGAATTCCAAAGAACGGGTAAAGATATAAAGATCGGTTGCGACACTACTCTTTATCCATATCAGATAGTATACGATTTTGAGGCATATCTCCAGTCAGAAGTTGAAACTACCGGTAATAGTTTAGAGTACGAAGCTGAGCACGTTCCGGTAAGTGTTAGTATAGGAGATAATTTCTCAGGAACAGTAACTCATATTTGTGATAAAGATCCTGCAAAACTTATAGAAAAATTTGTAGAAGATTTGAAAGTCAGGGGAAAAGCTATAAGAGAAGAAGTGTGGTCAAGATATGGGTTTAATACAGAACATTTAAGTAAAAACCAAATCGCTAAGATCGAACAGTGGATAGAGCAAGTACCGGTTATGGGTTTTAACAGCAGTAAGTACGATATAAACCTAATAAAGAATATTTAGTAGGTGAACTATCTGCAACAACAAAGAAAGTAATGGTCGGAAAACGTGCAAACGCAACAATATATTTACTCCAGAATTTAGATTTCTTGATGTAATACTTTATCTAGGACCTGGTGTAAGTTACGATAGTTGGATAAAAGCCTACGACTGCAAAGGACAGAAATCTTTCTTTCCTTATGAGTGGTTCGATTCTCCAGACAAACTGGATTACCCAGGACTACCCGATATAGAGAATTGGTATTCCAAACTATCTGGAAAATGTTAATAGATGAAACAGAATTAAGTAAATGTCGTAGAATTTTCGAAGAAAATAATATGAAAACTTTCAGAGATTGGTTGAAATATTATAACGATTTAGATGTAGCACCGTTCCTAGAAGCGGTGGAAAAAATGTGTGAATTTTATAAACACAGAGGTGTGGATATTTTCAAAGATGCGGTAACACTACCTGGAGTAGCTATACAATATTTATTGAGAGGAACCATTAAAGAACAAAAATCTTCAAAGACGATTATACCGGAGGATGCTCTATATGCACCAAAAGAAGAAACATACGAAATGATGAAGGACGCTCTATGTTGGTGGTCCATCAATAGTATTTACACGCTATGCAGAAGTCGGTGTTTCCAATATTAGATCAAATGAAAGTAACAAACCTTGCAAGGCTGTTTTTTTTGGGGTACGATGCAAACGCGTTATATTTATCTACGTTAAATAAAGAGATGCCGTGTGAGAGAAACTATACACCATATAGATACCCCACATAACCCTAAATTTATTAAAAAAGTTTTGTAAAAGAGTTTTATCTGGAGACTGGTTTGGGTTTGCGGAGGTGGATATAGAAGTTCCACACAACTTAAAACATAAGTTTTTCTGAAATGTCCCCAATATTTATAAACAGAGAAGTAGAGGTTGATGAAGTTCCCACACACATGTTAAAATATTTGGAAGATACTGGAAGAACTAGAGGAAATGGAAGAAAATTGGTGGGATCTATGACCGCCACTAAAGTATTGCTGTACGCGCCACTGTTGAAATGGTATTTAAAACACGGCCCTAGAAATAACGGGAGTTCATCGTGTTATAGATTATATTAGTGGTAAACCCCTTCGAATGGTTCGCAAAAGAAGTTACAGCCGCAAGACGAACAGGCGATGTAGAACCAAATAAGAGAAACCAGTAGCCGACATAATGAAATTATTAGGAAACTCGTGTTGTGGAAAAATGATAGAGGCAACGGAGAGACATTTAAATACGACATATACGCGAGACGAAACCTGTGTTGACAAAGCATTAAGATCCGCGTATTTTGATGATTTGGAAGAGATAGGATATGCGTACGAAATATCTTCAAGAAAACCCAGGTGTGCGCTAAAGAGACCATTCCATTGTGGAATAGCGGTTTATCAACTAGCTAAATGAGAATGTTGGAATTTTACTACGAATTTCTAGATAAATACATAAAAAGAGAAGACTTTGAATTAATACAGATGGATACAGATAGTATGTATATAGGAGTTAGTGGAAAAACGATAGAGGAATTGATTAGACCTAACTTACTAGACGAGTTTGAAAAAGAAAAAAATAAATGGTTGGCTTGGGATAAATGGAGCGAAAAGAGAGCCCGGACTTTTCAAAATGGAATTTAGCGGGGATAGGGCGATTAGCGTTATATAGTAAGTGTTATTTTGTAGAAAAAATTAATTTCACTAAAGATAATTTGGAACAAATTAAAATTAATAAAAACTCTGCGAAAGGAATGTCCAAGAGAACTAACAATTTTAAATTGGGATAGATATAAACGAGTACTACTAAGTGAAACTACAGAAGATGGAAAACACATTATAGATGTAGCACAAAATAGAGGATTTAAATGAAAGACGGCGTTATGAAAACGTACTGTCAACAAAAATTAGGACTCTCGGCATACTACGATAAAAGACGCGTGTTACCAGACGGAATACATACAGAACTCTAATGATTTAAGTAATCGGGGTAGCTGGGTGTCAGAAACACTATAAGAAGTTCTTCGCGAACAAACCCTCGAGATGGCCCATCATCCAAATAGTAGAAGCACGGGCTCATCGGGTTTGTAATAGATCGATCTAGATGATATACATTGAGAGACCACACTGGATCAGTCGCGCGGCGGCTGCCACCTTCGAGCTCTCCCGGTTGATAGAGGTACCGGACGTCAATATCTGATGGAAGCCGCTGCTCCTCTAAACCAACGGGTCGCCCGCGCGAGACGGCAGAGGGCGTGCTCGTCATTTTTACCCTTTTAAACTTGTATAGCATCTACAGGCTTCTTACTATCAATCTGGTCACCTCTCCGTTCAGTGCGGAGACCACGGCGGGCAGTCTGGCCACCCACTCGGTCGACCGTGAATGGGGGTCTACAAGTTCTTTGGCGTATTGGTGTCCGAACAGTCTCTCAGCCAGGGTTCGATTGAAGCGTTCCACGATCCCCTGGTCCCGGTGGATGTTGACGCGGCCGCGTCTGATAGAAATTTATGCTTAGACAATAGATGAGAGACCGCGCCCATGAACTCGCGGCCGGGATCGACCTGGAGAAGATTCGGCCATTTGAGAGGATCTCTTTATATATTCGGGAAAGAGCTCGGCCACTTCCTTAGACTCTTTAGTGGCCAACGGCTCAGCCCCCTTGTAACGACTCGTCTACGTCAACGATTGTCAGTGCGTACTTGTACGTTTTGCGACCGACGCGATACGTGAGGGAGAAACAGGAGATCCGCTTGGTGAACTTGGTTCGGCACCGGCACGTCGAATTTCGGCCGCGGAATATTGGTGAGGCGCGGGTAAATAGATCTGCCAGATGGCCTGCTTCTTGAGCCATTCCTTGACAGCGTTTTCTGAAACCTTGGTCGCCGCCGCGAGGTTCTTGATGGCCGCGAGTCCCTTCCAGTAGCCGCGTGGACTATAGTATGTATTCGACAGCTTGCGCGTTAGTTTGGTATCAAGTTTGCGCGTGTTCATCGTATGCGAAGTATTCTAATATATCGGACAATCTCCAACATGCCCTCGCCAGTTCGTCCGGTAACTGCGTCGTTAATAATAAACCTTTGTTGGAAGTACAATTGCGATTGTCGCTGCAGCCCCAATCGCGTTTGGGTTGGAACAGGAGAGGGGAATCTAATTCATCCAATCTCCAGGATTGGTGGAGGAATCTAACATCCGCTTTGCGAAAGGTGGCCGCTTTTCGTCCTCGAGACAATCTCGGGCCAGACGAATCATACTCTTTGCACCAGGTAAACGATGTTTTTGGGCAGTGTAGCCTACATCAATCATAGCGTTATAAAGTTCGTCAACTAACATCGTTCTATATATATATATTTATAAAAAAAAAATGTTTTAATTAATTAATTTAAAATCTCGATTGAATATAATAGCCGGCGAGACCCACCACACCCATTCCCACGATGATGAACGCGATCTCGCGGTCCTTTTGGGGCTCTGACGGTACATAGAAATCTGAAAGTTGGGGCTCGGGATCCATTGGATCGAGACTTTTGTGCGGATATGCCAGCGCGTACTCGCGGTTGGCTTCTTCAACGTTCTGAAAAGTTTGCGCGGCGTGATTTTCGCGGCGAAGCTCTTCATTGACCCAGTCCAGATGGCGGTTCGTTTTTTCGACCATGCTTCCTTTGCGCTATTGAGTTGTTCTACAGCTAAATCATGACGCTTACGCTCCTCATCCACGTTCGAGCTTTTCATTTTAGAGAATATAAAGTTGCTACCGCTGAACGCCAATGCGTTTACAAGCGCACCACCTACTATTACTGCGATTGAAGCCATTTATTTCCATATATTAACTGGTAGAATTCCAGCTTTAAACTAGATAATCTCGGGTCCAAACTGCGGCCGCTACATCTAAGGTCGCGAGCCCTACGTCTCTCACAGTAAAGTCCAATTTGGGAGCGGTTCCTCCTAGGGCCATCTTTGATAGTCGAGCATACCCGATACTGAAACCCGATATCACACGGCGTGATAAAGCGCATTCACTAACATTTTACCATCTTGTTCAGCCATTGTTATAATTATTGCATATAAAATGGGTCGCGATCAATGTTTAAATGGGGCGCATCCAAATTCAACATTGTTGATGATTGGTGTTTAGTAATTTCTTCTGAACACTGGCTGGTTGTTTTTTCTGGTATTTCCACACGCACAGGGCACCAACAACTGCCAGACCACCACCAACAACCCAACTCCAACTTCACGAATTTGGGTTCAATCGGATTCGCCCAACTCCAACGGTAGTTGGTATTGGTGACAAATTCTTTGAATTTGAGTGTGCTTCCAATTCGTGAATTGGGGGTGTTGTTGTACTCAACTCTGTATTCAGATGTTTTGCTGTCTCCGTCCCCAATCTCGATTGGAGTTTAGCCTCTCGAAGCTCGGCGAGTATTTTATCTTGTTTAACTTTTCGGGTGGCAGCCGCCGCCCGCCCAGCTGCCTGTCTTTTGGGATTTTTTTATATGCGGTGTCATCCAGTGGCGGAGTAACACTCTGGTTCGATTGTGTTGGAGCAATCTGGTTCAACTCCGTCACTCTCGTGGGTGTGTCTTGTGTCATCATTTATAATATTAATATTAGAGCTTATAGTTCGTGGGCATATATGTCCAAATTGACAGTGTTTACCCGTGGTCAACGCGGTTGTTAGTGGAGCTAAGTACATTCCAAACTTGTGATAAATTGAGCAGCATGCCGTTCTAAGAGTGTGTCCTATAAAAGGGTCAGTCTCTAGATCGTGAATCAACCCTTCGGTGTTTTGGTATAGGGAGAAGTCTACTAACGGCGGTAGCGTACAAATGAATAGCCGCCGATCCAAGAGTTTTTGTCATCTCTGCTCCCAATTTGGATTCGTATCGCGCATACATTTTATCGATCTCCGCATCTGACATCATCCACTGAAAAATCTGAGAGACGCCTACCGAGATAATGCTCCGATTGTCCCCAGCAACCAGCGCAGCTAGCCGCTCTCGTCGCGCCGCATTTTCATTTTCATTCGGAGTCGTTGCACTCAACCCATGATCCGATTGCTCTGTCGGATCATTATTGTTGGCAGTCGGAGTTGAGGTTTCTTCTATTAGCTGATCGAGAAGTTCGTCGCAGTTCATTTTTTTCAAAATTAGTAATTTAACTATTCTAACAAGTCTCATCACTTTAACATATTTATTTAATTTTTTCAAAATTATTAAAATAATAAATGCGCACCACCCGATACTTATGATCACCATTATGCTCGCAACAAAGCTCGCAGCGGAGCACCAAATTGTTAACATTGTTAACCATTGTTCAGTATTTGTTCAGCATTATTCAGCATTTGTTCAGCATTTGCTAAGCATTGTTCAGCAATTGCTAAGCATTGTTCAGTATTTGTTCAGCATTGTTCAGCAATTGCTAAGCATTGTTCAGCAATTGCTAAGCATTGCAATAGCTTATTACTTTGCAATTTTCCTAATTTTTTTCAAAATCGTTAGATTTAATTGATAACTTTATAAGCAGTTGGTTGATCAGTCTTTAGCAGAAGCTTGGCGTGCTTAGTTTTCGAAAGTATCTGTCGAACCTCCAGGCGCTCCTCGCGCGTTGGGATAACGTCATTGTCTCGAAGACAGTCCACGAATGAGTCTCGGTCCTTGCAGTGAAAGAGGGCGACCCATTTCGTTTGCTCGCGCAGATCCTTGAGGACGGCGTTGTATTTTTGAGTGGATATCCATACGCTTTGCCTCGCATGGCGGCCAGAAAATGCGAGCTCGGAGAGCATGTCCTTCTTTTTGGTCATCGCCGCCTTGGCTGAGCAATCGTCAATCACGTATAGGGTGGGCTCGCCCTGAAATATTTTGGTATAAACCACGCAACCAATCGTGAAGCCTATCACCGGGGTCAATAACGTATACCTCAGGGTCGGTCCATATCCACGGGCACCGCTGATAAGTATCGTTGTGTCGCACAGTGGACATAGGATCACAATGTGACGAAAGGCATCGCGGTAGGATCCCTCGAGTAAGTTAGAGGATGAAACCGTTTTTCCACTCCTGTCTGCCCACTATTATGGCGGACGTGAGCATCTCAATCGTGAATTGGTATTGATTGCTAGATTTCTTAATTTTTTCAAAATTATGTATTAATAAATCGTTAGTATTTCTTAATCAAATTAGTAGTTAATATCGTTAGATTTGTAGATCGCTGATACGTATCGACCATCTTCGATGTTGAGTTGTGCGTCTGTAATTATATATATGTACACGTTCAATGGCCCGGCTCCGTCCGCCTCTTTGGTTATCTGGATCGTCACACCCTCACTAGCGTTCTCAACTTGGCGTCCGCTACCGTGTATTTGGTCATCGTCGCTGGCTCGCATGTCTAGCCATAACGCGTATTTGGTATTCAGAACTCCGCGAGGAGACGGCCGAGAGTGCAGGTCTTTAGCAACTGCTGCAACCTCCGGAGAGCGCTTAGATCCGGCAGCAAACTGCTTTCTTACTTCATCCACTGCTGGTGCGCGCGAAGACCCGCGCTGTAGAGTTGATTGGGGACTCCCCTCGATCGTCACCTCTACCTTCGTGATTTTGGGGTTATAGAATCTGTCGGTTTTTCTAGCACCGAACGCGAAACCGAGCATCCCTCGAACAACATCAGTATACCTTTCATCGAGCGGGCGGGTACGTTGACGTTAATATTCCACAATGTGTCGCTTTTGTTTTTCGGCATCTTGCGATGGCGAAGAACTCGGTCGTAAAGTATGGCAACGCGCCCGGCGTACTGGGTTCTGATCAATCGCGCTAGTTCGGGCATCGTGACCATGTCGTACTCCAGCGAAACATTATCGATCGTATACGTCGATAACTGGTCGGTGGCTATGATAACTCGGCCGTAGTCGTTGAACGTTAGTTCGTATTCGAGGCGGTCAGCCAAAGCGCTCTGATAGTAGGGCATGTGACTCTCCAGCAACTCAAAGTCGAGCGGGATGTAGAAGCGGTTGCCGTAAGCGCCCGCGACCGCGTTGTCACTCGCGTTGTTATCTGCCTTGTTAGCAGCCCCGATTCTAAGTTTGGTACGTTCTTATTTTGCTGGTCAATACCTTGATAGACAGCGTTTTCAAGCTCGTGTGACGTCTTCCACAGTCCTGATAGCAATGGTAGACGTCGCTGTCATCGATCGACATCACCTCATTACCAGAAATCTTTATCATAGTCTTCTTGACTATGGCGCGACCCAAGAATTCTGAACGACGGTTCGGTCCGCGTCCGTCGACGTTAGCGAAATAGTGAAAGCGAGGCGAACAGTACCCGGAACAATGACGTCGTTAGCTCCGAGGTTGGGGAAGCGGACTAAGAGCTGCTGGTTCTGGTCGATCGTCGATGGGTTGTTCGTAATAACGACACTCTGTCTCAGCCTTTTGCCCCGAGGGGCTCACGCAGTCTGCGGTATGGATTGAGTTTGCGACCGTATTGACTCGAAGACATAATTAATTTTTTCAAAATTATTGAACTATAAACCTGTATGGTTTTGTCTTTAATAGATAATTAATTTTAAGAAAAAATTATATAGATGGCTGATTACGATATTAACATGGATAAAATAGGCAGAGACGATTTCGTCGATGATTATGTGATGATAACGAAACGCCCTTCATAGAGACTCCAGTTCCAATCCAATCGCAATTGGGGGAAATAGGTGGCGCTACCAGCAGCGTTGGTCAAAGTCAGGAATTACTTGAGGGAGCTGTAAACGACTACTACAACAATTTGTCAGAAATCGGTCTGGTCCCGTCTGTCGGTCGCGACTACTCCAAGTTCGAATTGGATATGCATGGTAGGTTGCGACTAAAATCATCAAATCTCCCAATAATCAACACGAATACCGGTAAACCCCTATCGCTAAACACCATTGCCGGAAACCGGGGCGGTGGCGAAATCATAAAGAACGAACTAGGATTTCCAGATTGGACGCGTGGTAAACAAAACAATTGTGCCGGCCCGCGCTGTAGAGGCCCTACAGTCTACCGACGAAACTATAGCGAAGACGGCCACCGCGATAGAAAACGGTTGATCTCAGCGAGGTCCCTAAAATAGCCACCGACGTTATTAACACGATGGAGACCACGTTCAGCGTCCAATCACAATTGGGGGAAATACTCAACGATGACCCACCGTTACCTCTTCGCGAACTCCGGGGCCTCGATAAGGCTCTACAAACGGTCCGGGGCGAACTGGTCCTTAACCTCTCCAAACTCACGGCGCTGGATGAACATATCGCGCTAGAAGAAAGAAAACTGGAGGAAGCTGGTGGTGATAGAGAATCTACCGAGCGAATCAACAAACGCTTGCGGTCGTTGCGGGATGAAAGAGAAGCTCGCTTGGAGGCCGCCTCGGCTAACCGTGAGGCTCTCCGCACACAAATAAGTCGGATCCGCGAATCAATCTCGAGGGTCCTGCACGAGGAGACGACACTCGGTGAGCGTCTTCGCACTCTGTTCAGAGAGCAGGGCGTCACGATAGCAAGCATCCTCGTTGCTATCGGCATGACTATATCGACCATAGTTCTAACTTTCACTGGTGGTGCGGCGCCACCACCCGCTCCAGCACCAGCACCAGCACCAGCACCCTCTCCATCCGGTGGAGCCAAGGAGTGGATAAAAAAACAACTAAAAGCCCTCGCCAGTCTTCTAGCTAAATTAGCTGGAAAGGCGGCTGCCGCACTACCCTGGACTGATCGGAAGTATCGTTTCTTACTTGCTATCTATATTAATCAAAAACGGCCGGATGGCTAGCCAAAAATACCTGGGCTTTAATCGTGGCAATCGCTGGTCTCCTATTATTCTCTGTCAGAGAGTTCCTACAACCAAAGCGTAAAATAATCCGATCGCCACGAGGGCGATGACGAGACCCAATTTCTCCTCCTCGTGTGTTGTGCTTCCAATTTCATCCAATCTACGATTGATTGGTGTTTCTCCAATCGCGATTGGTCTGTTGATGGATTTCGATGGTTCATCCAATTTACGAATTGGGGTACTGGGTTCGATTTACGAATTGGGGGAGGTGTATCCATTTTGTGTTTTATGAAATCGGTTCCACTGTTGGGGTGCGCTTGATGATATCCGTTATTCACGTTCCCGTTGCGGCCAATTTTTTGATTGACGGTGGCGATTACGATCTGATTATTGTAACCGTCAACCGGGTCGTCTCGTAGTATCATATTGCTCGGCGCCATATAAAGACCTATTCCAAATACATAGTCTACTGGGGTGCTGGCAGTCTGCAAAACGTCTTGATAATTCTGGATTGCCTTCTCCAGGTCCACCCTAGCTGAGATGGCGTCCTCTACAAGTGCCAAAAATTGTTTTTGTGCATCAAACGCTGTTCCCATGCCCAGTATAGAACTGCGAGTTTGCTTCTGTGCGCCGAGAATGGCCCAGACGTACGTGCGAATGGAGTCGTTGACGCGAGTAACCCCGGCCTGCGTGAACCCTAGACCCGTATCTAACATAAATGTACCCCACGCGTTCTGAACCTCAGCAGCCTGCTGTATGTAATCGACGTGAGCCAGTTTCGGAGGTAACATTTTACAAGAAAACACGCCACAGTGTCGACCTCCAGACACTTCCGTCCGAAAGTCATAGTCGCGGGGTCAAAATTCCGGCGTTCGACTGACGATGTGGTCACCGGAGTGATCGTGTCTAAAATCAGTCTGTGTCCAATTCCCGGACTGGCCGTGAATGAGAACGTCCCCGAGGCCGGTGCTGGTAGGAAATGCTTTCTGTCTCCAGTCCGCGTCTTTTGAAACGTAAAATTCGTTACACAGTCTTTCAAAGGCCATACGGTTATATGTGTTGGAAATGGGATCCCAGGCGTCGTCTTGAGGTAGTGAAATACCTAGTTCTTTGAGAATCCTCCTAATAGTATAATACACGTGAAACGTTGTAGACACTTCGGAGCATGACATTCTTGGATGTCAGATGGTCTTTATATGAAACTCCACACCCGGCTGTTGCGCACCATACAGCGAAATTTATTTGGTTCTGCCAAAACTGCATCGGTGTTGCTTTCCAGCCGTTTACCACCTCCATCGTAGTAATCTTGGGCAACCTATATTGTTCAAAGATGTTAGGGAAGTTGGTGGCAAAGCCACTGTCCGGTCTAACCGTTACGGTTGGGTGTACAAGGCGGTTAACAACGTCTTTTTGTGTGTATTTACCTCCGACCGCGTACTTTACATTAGAGTTAAAGCTAAATGCTTTGGTATCCATTGAAAGATATTATTATGTTTGCTACTATAACTAATGTTCAAAAAGGGAGTTGTGAACTTCAAAAATTAATAGACAACTGCTGCGGAAAACGCCGGGTAGGCCTTAGATCAATCACGTTCACGGTTGGATGGCAGAATGTGGGGAAGAGTGAAGGGTTTTACTATGTGAAGGATGGACAACAATTAGGTGTAAAGCTGCTCACGGACTGTGGGGAATAAGACAGCTCAAAGATTTTGTCAACTCAGAGCTTGACGGTATAATCAACCCTCACAGTATCGAATGTTACCGGGCTCACAACAATGATCATCAGCAGTGATGTAGTGGTCTCCCCGGGGTTGGGTATTCAACTCGGTTTTAGAGAGACATACTCCTCAAACAAAGGAGTGTTCACCCCGGGTGAGTACGTCGGTGATAACCGGTGGACTTCACCTTCACGAAAACTCTCAGGGTGCACCTGGATCGGGTGAACACATCGTACAACACGATAGACGGATCCCCAGCACATTACTGAAAACTGTGCCCGCCAGCGATTGTTTCTATGGCGAGACTGTAACGTTAGACTTCCCACACCAGAGATGAAAGTTTTGGAATCGGGACACATCCACGAGTTGAAGATTTATATTCTTGATGATAAAGGGCGAGAGTTGAATAACGATTACCCGATTTCGGTCGTCCTAGAAATTTAAACAAATTAATTAATAATTTTGAAAAAATTAGAATTAAACGCATGTTCGTAATATATATTATCAACATTATGAGTATATACGGACCAGGTAGTTCTTCCGATTGGGTGACAAATTCAAATAATTTGGAACCTGCAGAAGGGGGATTCATCCCGACAGAGGGCGACTTTTTAACTACCCAAAAAACAAAGGCCTTGATCAATAGAACTATATCGAGGGCCACGGACGAGATTCACAAGAGTCTACTATCACAACTTAGAGAATATGCCCTGGCTGTGAATACACAAAGTCGTGAAGAAACGCATACGGAACTAAACGAACTAGGTAAAAAAATAACCAAATTAGAAAAGAGGCCCGGTTGGGGATTGATAAAGCCCGAGAAGACCGCCAGGTTGACATTACGGCGGTTTATGATGCGTTGCGCTTAGAAGACTCTCTCAGCAAAGAAGCTACACTTGCTGAATTAGACGGGAAAATAATCGATTTTCGAAATGAGGCCACGTCGGGTATTGAGAAAGCACGAGAAGACCACCAGCGGACCTTATGAAGGCTTATGAGGTGTTGCGCTCAGAGGACTCTCTCATCAGAGAAGCGGCACTTACTGAACTAGATAAAAAAATAACCAAATTTCGAAAAGAGACCCGGTCGGGTATTGATAAAGAAAATCCGAGAAGACCACCAGTCTAACCTTGCAGAGGCCATTGCGGAGGCTTATGATGCGTTGCGCTTAGAGAACTCTCACAGTAAAGAATCGACACTTACCGAACTAGATGAAAAAATAGCCGAATTTATAAAAGAGACAGGTCTGGGGTTGAGGGGGTCCGAGAAGACCACAAGAGGCCATTGCGGAGGCTTATGGGGCGTTACGCTCAGAGAACTCTCTCAACAGAGAAGCGGCACTTACTGACCTATATGAAAAAATAACCGAATTTAAAAAAGAGACCCGGTTTGATCTTGATGGAGTCCGAACGGGTATTGATAAAGCCCTAGAAGACCACCAGGCGGATATTACGGAGGCTTATAGGGTGTTGCTCTTAGAGGACTCTATCAACAGAGAAGCGACACTTACTAAACTAGATGAAAAAATAACCGAATTTCAAAAAGAGACCCGGTCGGGTATTGATAAAGCCTTAGAAGACCACCAGGCAACCATTACGGAGGCTTATGATGCGTTGCGCTCAGAGGACTCTATCAACAGAGAAGCGACACTTACTGAACTAGATGAAAAAATAACCGATAAACTGAAACATGATCGTATAGCCGCGACCAAAGCTCTTGAGGAGGCCTCTTATGAGATTCGTACTGAGGCATATAACGCAAACAATGCGCTTGCCGGAATAGTGAAAACAATGAAAACACCAAAACGTGTCATAACAGTTTGGGCTGAGAAGCGGGGCCCATTGGTTGTGGGGCACTATGATATCGTTCGGTGCCAAAGCGAGTAATAAATATGGGGGATACACTATGACAGCTGCAGGTGAAGTGTCCAAATGGCGGTCTGCTCGGTTAATGCTAATGGTAAACCTGTGGGCGCGGTCGCTATAAATATTGTAGTAGATGGGAAAGAACGGGGGGTTGGAGTCACTAAAATCTCTGGAGATAGTTCGACGGTGGTTTCGTTTGCCGGTGATGATCGAATTATACTTTCCCAAGGTAGTGTTATTAACTTTGTTACGAAAATCGGTGACTCAGAGAGTTCTTCCACTATTGTCTCATTGTTAATTGAACTTATTGTGTAAATACTAATATATTGAAATAAATTTAACTATGAACGAATCACCGCTTCCAAGTGTCAATACCGATCCACCAACACTGTATCCAACTCTCAATACCACTCCACCAACACTGTATTCAATTAACGAAAAAAGTTCAGATTAGGTTGAATAATATCGTCGCTATGCAGGATATTTTAGTTAGAGAATTGTGCAAATAGAAAAAGACACTCTAATAAATATAGGCGCGCGGCAAACATAGCTGAAGCATCTAGTACGGTTCTGGCAAGTGTTTCTGTGTTGTGTGGGGCGGGGACTGCTGCAACGCTATCTACAATTGTAATGATTCCACTTGCAGGGGTTTTGAGTGGAATTACCGTTTTATCTGGAACACTTTGTATGGTAATTAGGGCGGCGGGTGGAAAACTCGAGAAAAAAAAGTAGAAAACATGATAGAATATCCGTTCTCGCTAGGTCTAAGAAAAAATAGCATCGACGTTATGGTGTCCAAAGCGTTGGCCGATAAGAAAATATCAAATTTAGAGTTTGAATCCGTGGTAAGGAAGAAATGGGGAGATATGAAGAATTAAAAAATGATATAAGGATCAAGGCGCGCGCCACCATGCCAAAAATTGAGTGTACTGATTGGGATAAATTTAGGGTAAAACTTGGAAATAAAGTCGGAGGAAATGTTACAGCACCATGTGATATTTTAAAAAAATAATTTTTCTAATTTTCTTAATTTTCTTAATTAATTCTTTAGAATTATCAAAATTATTAATTATTTACACTGAAAATTATAAATTCAGTCGAGGATTACACTATACACACCGTCTGTGTAATTGATACACTCGGCTCTGTTTACCTTGCTATTAATTTACGCATGGTTCATAACCCGTGTAATTGAAACATTGTCGTAATTGATAATTGTACAACACTAGGTAATGTTTATCATAACAGCCTACATGGTCGTGTGGGTTAAGGAGATAATCTATAGAGACGAGGGTCGTGGGTTCGCGCCGTGGTTGGAGCTAAACATTTTTTATTTTTTATTTCTATCCCTACAAATGTGTTTTAAAAAATAATTAATTATTAATAATTTTTGATAATTCTAAAGAATTAATTAAAAAATTAAGAAAATTATTAATAAATAAAAAAAAACAACAAAAAAAACAAATGTTTAACCGAGGCTCGAACCCGCGCCAGCAAAACCCTTCTGGGCCCACCCGGCTAGCCATCTTTTTTTGTTCTTTCTCTCTCTTTCTCTTTCTCATCTCATGGCTAGCCGGGTGTAATAGCTACCCGTACAGTACACCCCCATCTATCAGCTGATCTAGGAATCAGTGTCGAAATTCTAGCAACCTTGGAAGTGTCTGCACGGAAGCAAGTGCCTGCACGGAAGCACTGAGCGCTCATTTTATCCAGGGCGTCCCCCCAGACAAATTATTGTTGTTAATTACATATATTAAGCTAAAACCGTGTTGTGCAATACCAAATATTTACTCGTTTATTTTTATTTGTTTTATATATAACAAGTTCATTTTTTATTTAATAATATAGGTTATAACGTTCTAAATTATTAAAAAGTAAAATTAGAAAAAATAAAAAAACATGACAACCAATTAAGAATGTAAGAAATACTTCCGGAATATCGATAGGGGTTGTGTAATACACCCACGTGTGTGTAGTATATATTACAGTAGTATAGAGGGATTCAAAATGATACCACTAATTACAGTGTGTTTATGTTTCATCCTGGAAGACGTAATCGTGTAATCTCTCTATAAAATGGACACCAATAATTTACATGTTCATAACACGTGTAATTGGAACATTGTCGTCTGCTTATAATTAAAAATTAGTTTCTGTTCAATAATTTTCAATTTCTTCTAATAATTTTCCAATTTCTTCGTTAAAAGCGATATTGTAGAAACGCATATCCGTAAAACGAATCTTTGATTTTAAACTGTTTTATAAAATTAGTTTGATAATGTTTCGGTAGTGTTTCTCCGATCCTATTTAGTCGCTTCATATATAAATTTGATACTTATACCGGCGACATAATTGCCGGTTTAATATTGTAAATGCAACGTTTTTATTTTTATCGCAGCGTAATAAATACGCTGATATTTCATGTATTCGATATTCACATAGTATTGTCATTTTACCGTGTTTTAATACTGTAGAAACAACAGCGTAAAATCCTATTCATCCAAATCATTATAAACGTCCAATTCGTTGTGTATTTTATTATCCATTGATATATATTTTATTATAACCTATTAAAATTTATATGTTCAATTGGACGTGAAAAAAACATGATGTATTTATGACACCAATTTTAATTTTGAATATTTCGTGGGGACAATTTCCTCGTTAACTAATTTTTTTGATTTTTTGGGGGTGGTGGGAATAGTATAGAGGGTTATAAATGATACCATCGTTAGGTGGTATCATTTTGAATCCCTCTATACTTAAATTTACTGTCTGAAAAACATTATGTTTTTTTTTTTTTCACGTCCAATTTTTTAGTGGGAGACAATTTCCTCGTTAACCAATTTTTGATTTTTCGGGGGGTGGTGGAGTAGTATATAGGGTGGAGAAATGATACCCTCGTTAGGTGGTATCATTTTGAATCCCTCTATACTACTCCCTAACGTTAAGTTTATGAATGTGCTATGTTTGTGACTGTGACCTTGGGGAAAGGGGTGGGGGTCGGTCATTGATTTGCTATAGCACGCTAGAGTATCATCAAATGAATGCATGTATAAAATATCAAGGTGGTCAAAGTGTAAAGAAACATAAGTTACACAACATTTACCCCAACGGTAAGTTTATGAACATGCTAAGTTTGTGACCTTGAAATTTGGGTACGGGTTGGGTGGTGGGTTGTAGATTTGCTACAGCATGATAGAGGGTCATCTGAGGAATGTATGAAATAGCATGGCGTTCCATGAAAGAAAACAGACATTTACACCAACGTTAAGTTTATGAATGTACTAAGTTTGTGACATTGACCTTGGGGTAAGGGACGGGCGCTGGGTCATGGATTTGCTATAGAATGATAAAGTATCATCAGATGAATGCATATTTGAAATATCAAGGCGTTCCATGAAAGGAAACAGATGTTATCAGACTTTTACCCCAACGTTAAGTTTATGAATTTGTCAAGTTTGTGACCTTGACCTTGAGGTAAAGGGTAGGCGGTGGGTCATGCATTTTCTATAGCACGATAGAGTATCATCAAATGAACGCGTGTATGAAATATCAATGCGTTCCATGAAAGGAAAAAGATGTAAGACATTTACCCTAACGTTAAGTTTATGAATGTGCTATGTGTGTGACCGTGACCTTGGGGAAAGGGGTGGGGTCGGTCATTGATTTGCTATAGCACGCTAGAGTATCATCAAATGAATGCATGTATAAAATATCAAGGTGGTCAAAGTGTAAAGAAACATAAGTTACACAACATTTACCCCAACGGTAAGTTTATGAACATGCTAAATTTGTGACCTTGACTTTTTGGTAAGGGTTGGGTGGTGGGTTGTGGATTTGCTACAGCATGATAGAGGGTCATCTGAGGAATGTATGAAATAGCATGGCGTTCCATGAAAGGAAACAGACATTTACACCAACGTTAAGTTTATGAATGTACTAAGTTTGTGACCTTGACCTTGGGGTAATGGATGGGCGCTGGGTCATGGATTTGCTATAGCATGATAGAGTATTTCATCTGATTATTGGGGTATCATCAGATAAATGCATATTTGAAATATCAATGGGTTCCATGAAAGGAAACAGATGTTATAAGACTTTTACCCCAACGTTAAGTTTATGAATGTGCTAAGTTTGTGACCTTGACCTTGGGGTAAGGGCTAGGTGGAGGGTCATGGATTTGCTACAGCATGATACAGGGTCATCAGAGGAATGCATGTATGAAATAACGAGGTGTTCCATGAAAGGAAACATAAATTATGAGATATTTACCCCAACGTTAAGTTTATGAATGTGCCAAGTTTGTAACATTGTCCTTGGGGTAAGGGCTAGGTGGTGGGTCATGGATTTGCTACATCATGATAGAGGGTCATCTGAGGAATGCATGTATGAAATATCAAGGCGTTCCATGAAAGGAAACAGAAGTTATAAGACAATTACCCAACATTAAATTTATGAATGTGCCAATGTGTGTGACCTTGACCTTGGGGTAAGGGCTAAGTGGTGGGTCATTGATTTGCTACAGCATGATATATGGTCATCTGCGGAATGCATGTATGAAATAACAAGGTTTTCCACGAAAGGAAACAGAAGTTATAAGACATTTACCCAACGTTAAGTTTATGAATGTGCCAAGATTGTGACCTTGACCTTGGGGTAAGGGCTAGGAGGAGTGTCATGGATTTTCTACAGCATGAAAGAGGGTCAACTGAGGAATGCATATATGAAATAACAAGGCGTTTCATGAAAGGAAACAGAAGTTATAAGACATTTACCGCAAAATTAAGTTTATGAATGTGCAAAGTTTGTGACCTTTACCTTGAGGTAATGGATGGCCGCTGGGTCATGTATTTGCTATACCTCGATAGTGTAACATCACATGAATGCATATATGAAATATCAAGGAATTCCATGAAAGGAAACAGATGTTATAAAACATTTACCCCAACGTTAAGTTTATGAATGTGCTAAGTTTGTGACTTTCACCTTGGGATAAGGGCTAGGTGGTGGGTCATGGATTTGCTACATCATGATAGAGAGTCATCTGAGGAATGCATGTGTGAAATAACAAGGTGTTCCATGAAAGGAAACATAAGTTATAAGACGTTTACCCAACGTTAAGTTTATGAATGTGCCAAGTTTGTGACCTTGACGTTGTGGTAAGGGCTATGTGGTGGGTCATGGATTTGCTACAGTATGATACAGGGTCATCTGAGGAATGCATGTATGAAATATCAAGGCGTTTCATTAAAGGTAACATATGTTATAATAACTTTATGAATGTGCTAAGTTTGTGACCTTGACCTTGGGGTAAGGGTTGGGTGGTGGGTCAAGGATTTGCTACAGCATGATAGAAGGTCGGTCATCTGAGGAATGCATGTATGAAATAACAAGGTGTTAAGGTGAACGTGATAAGCGGACAGACTCTAAGTAAAACGGGTCATGGTGCTAATAACATCACATCTACAATTGATGCAGGACTCACATCTGTAAGTATAGGACTTGGTGTTGGTGGAATTTGCCTGCTTTCTACCATCATTGCCACACCATTAGTAATTGCTATGAAAGGTACATTTATAGGATTAGGATCATTAAGCATATGTGGAAAATACGCAAGTAAGAATCTTTCCTTGAAAGGAGAGAAGCATTTACAGATTAAGATAATGGCTGAATCAAAAATAAACACTATTCAAAGTCTTATCTCTAAAGCTCTTAAAGATGACTATATTTCTGACGAAGATTTTACTTTGATAGTTCATGAGCTAGACAAATTTATGAAGATGAAAGAGGGGATAAAAGGAAAAACTAAAAAGACCATTGATCAGGAGATGAAAAACACGTTACTGGAACAAGGACGTGAAGAAGTAAGAAAATCTTTCCTCAAGACGTTTTTGAAGAACAATTCAAAATCGTGACTGTGATTCAGAACAACTACTGATATATATATAAGACTCAAGTAATGTAGTATATCTGTCAGTTTTAAGGAAGGCTATCCTCCCTTAAAATATGGATGAGATGAACAAATCTATCTGTTCAATTTACACTACCAGAGGAGCGCGGTACACTTACACCCGGAGAATATGAGTGGTCATTTGGTAGCAACGCGATCAACCAGTATACGGGATAAACAATGGCGGCTTCGGGCGTAATCCTCCGAATGGCGGTCTGCTCGGTGAACGCAAAGGGTAATGCTATGGGTGAAGTCCGTGTTGACCTAGTTTTAAATGAGTCTGGTATAGCGAAGCATGCTGGATATAGATCCACTTTCACAGTATGTAATCCTATTGAAGTTCAAGCTGGGACTGTGATAAACTTCGTAACCAAAACCGGAGACGCCGGAAGCTCTTCCAGCGTCGTAACGTTGTTGATTCAAATAGATTTGTAAACGTCCAGGGGAACGTTCGGGGCTTTAGTGGTATGTGGTATGTGAGTCGGGAGATGACCATTGGTAGGTAGGATTTCTGTTTTTCAAAAAAATTGATTTTTGTTTTAATTTATTTTTATTATTTTTTAAATTTAAAAAAAAAAATAAAAATTAAAATTTTGTATTTGAACCATGTTTTGAACCATGCTTTTTTAACCATGTTTATGGTTCAAAATTCAGAATGCCTTCAAAAATCGCCCGACCCCGCCTTTGATATTTTGAACCATGTTTCTGGTTCAAAATTCAGAAAGCCTTAATAAATCGCTCGACCCCGCCTTTGACATCTACTCTGTCTGCCACATAACTCGTCCAACAGCACCTACCATCAATATCAGTATATGTACAGTTGGGACGTTCACTGTTCCACGTTCCGTCCTCCAAACAAGTTGTTGTGCTATTTCCGTACAACGTGTATCCCGGATCACATGTATAGTTCACCTTTTCACCGTAAAAAGCTGCATCTGACGGGTCGACAGAACCGTTTGCTGGAGGCTCCAGTGGTGGACAATCTTAAATATATAGATACAGGTGGCGACTATATGTGTGGGAATTATAATACATATACGATTGTGCATGAATCTTGATTTAATACACATTTTAGAAATGGTAGGGATGTAAGCAATTATTATCGGCTTCCGTGCTACATGTGTAATTTTGAGTTTTGCTGACATTCTATTTCCTTTGATGAATATTTAATTTTGTTCTAACAAACATGAATATCAGACTGAAGAAGGCATGTATTGGCATCGTATGGTCGCCAGAAATTAGAACACGGTAAGATTATTACATCGCAGTGACATAGCCGCCGACGGCAAGTGAATGAATGACATGAACACACGTTAAGTGTATTACATTGTGAGCAGATGTAACTAAGTTTCCAATCAATGAGACTTTGCGCTCGATATCTCTCTGTCACGTAACTCGTCCAACAGCACCTACCATCCATATCCGTATATGTACAGTTGGGACGTTCACTGCTCCACGTTCCGTTATCCAAACACGTGGTTGTGCTATTTCCGTCCAGCGTGTATCCCGGATCACAGGAATAGTTCGCCGTTCCACCGTAAAAAACAGCATCACTCGGGTCGACAGAACCGTTTGTCGGAGGCTCCAGTGGTGGACAATCTTGAATATGGGGATACAGGTGGCGACTAAAAATGTGGGAATTATAATACATATACGATCGTGCATGAATCTTGATTTAATTCACATCTTAACGATTTTTTAGATTTCGTTACATACGTCGCTATGCAACACATATTATGAAATTACATACAACATAGATTTCACAAAGAAAACATAAACATTACAAGAGTGTCATTAATTCATTATTGGAGACGTTTTGTGAGGGACGTTGTAGTTGACAGAATATTTGTTCAAGGCATGTAAGGAATTATTATGGGCTTCCGTGATAAATGTGTAAGTTTGTGTTTTGCTGACATTTTATTTCCTTTGATGAATACATATTATTGCAATAACAAACATGACTATCGGACTGCATAAGCATTTATTGGCATCTTAGGTTCACCAGAATTTAGTAATACATAGTAAGATTGTTAAATCTCATTGACATAGCCGATGCCAAGTGAATAAATGGCATGCAAACACGTTAAAGGTACATACTCGCTCAGTAGTTACAAAATATTCAGAGACATCATCTGAGACATTTTCTGGCAAAATAAACATTCATTCCCCATTACCCCACGTAATGATTAGAATTATTATATATTTTATATTTAAAGTTAATTTCCATACCGATATCAGAGGCTATAACCGTGTTTCCTTAAATGTTAACGGACTTTACTATTGATTATCTTCATGTATTTTTTGATGTGCACACATCCTACTTTATAATATGTCGAACATATCATTTGTTCTGGTGATGCATTTAATTAGTATAAATAATTAAAATGATCATGCCTCGTTTGCATAGGAAAATAGCCTGATGTCACCGCGCGTCACTGTCAGTAAAATTAATATTACTAAATGATTATATCTATATAGAGGGCACTCATACATTTTTCAACTGGAGGAATAACAACACAATTATAAAACTTATTACATTTATATAAAGAACAGTGTGTGCCTAGTGAGAGGGCATGTACCTTTAAGTATATTATAGTGTGAGCAGATGCAACTAAGTTTCCAATCAATTTGACTTTGAGCTCGGTATCTCTCTGCCACATAATTCGTCCAACAGCACCTACCATCAATATCAGTATATGTACAGTTGGGACGTTCACTGTTCCACGTTCCGTCCTGCAAACACGTTGTTGTGCTATTTCCGTTCAACGTGTATCCCGGATCACAGGTATAGTTCACCTTTTCACCGTAAAAACCTGCATCCGACGGGTCGACAGAACCGTTTACTGGAGGCTCCAGTGGTGGACAATCTTAAATATGGGGATACATGTGGCGACTCTCTGTATGGGAATTATAATAAGTACTAATTAACAAGAATCACCGGTGCAACTACCGTTGTACCGTTGTGCATCACATACATGTAGAACAGGTTCATAAGATTTCCGTTCTGATACAAACATTAGGAACAATTAGTAAAATCTAACTGCATTTTATGAACAAGTTCATATTGAAAATCTTATGAACCTTTCATATTGACTGCACTACAGCTATGTGATGAACAACATTACAACGGTAGTTGCACCGGTGAATTTTGTTAAATGGTACTTATGCACATTAAATAAAATGTTCATAGTACATGTTATGACAATGTTCATAGTGAGATGGATAGTACGGTTTATGAAAATGTTCATAGTGAAAGCGATAGTGCAGTTTACAAAATGTTCATAGTTAGAGGGATGGTACGGTTTATAGACATTTTCATAATGACTATTGTTTGTCTGAGAACGGAATGTTATGAAAAATGTCATGCAAGTAGTGACTTCAATATTTGAGTAACAACGGCGGCTGAACTGGTGATTACTGAGCAATTCTTATGAACGTTTTCATAACGCTTGAAGGCAAAGGAGATCGTAGAGAGATGAAATATATGAACTCGTTCATGGTGACACCAATCAGTCGTCGGCTACTAAAATGTGGTGAAGTATTATGATAATTTTCATAGTTAATTCCAGTCTGAATTTTGCATAACCTCCTTATGCATATGTGGTCGTTATTTTGAGCAACTGAAATTGCTCAAACAAAACTAGAGCATTGATCCTGGGCTTAGCGGAGGCTGGACGATCGTTTATGTTTCACAGGGCGGTAGATGATGATTAGAGCAATGCGTGTGTTAAATATCAACGAGATCCGTGCAAGGAAACAGAAAGTATAAGACATTTACCCGAGCGTTAATGTTTCGAACGCACCAAGTATGTGACCTTGACCCTAGGCTTAGCATGGGCGATACGGTTGTGTATTTGTAGCGGAGCGGTAGAGGACCACCATAGCAATGCGTGTGTGAAATATCAAGCAGATCTGCGCAATAGTTGGGGATGTTAGGGCATTACATGGGAGGTTTGGTTCACATTCTTCCAAAAGCACCAATTTTGGCACAGACGTCGCCCATGTATGTGACCTTGACCCTGGGTTTCACGGGAGCGGGACGATCGCTGATTTGTCACAATGAGGTACAGGACCATTCAAACAATGCGTGTGTGAAATATCAAGGAAATTAGTGGGAGGAAACATTCATTTACCAGTCTCAGAGTGTGAAGATTTTAAATGCACCCAGTATGTGCCATTAACCCTGTGTTTATCAGGGGCGGTAAGATCGTGGATTTGTCGCAAGGCGGTAGAGGACCATTGGAACAAGGTGTGTGTAAAGTATCAAGCAGGTCCATGTAAGGAAACTTACATTATAAGATATTTACCCGAGCGTTAATGTTTCGGGACGGAATGACGTATGGACGGGACGTACGGACGCCGGTAACACTATATGCCCCCCCCCCACCCTCACCATTCGGTACTGGTGGCATAAACATAAATACTATATAAATATATAATGTACGCTAAGGGACCACTGAAGTGAATTCAATGTACAGATTCATAACGGTTGGCATACATCACGATATAATGTTGAACTATAATCCAATACGAATAAGCCAAAAACTGGTCTAATAAAATAAAATTTATATGGTTTAGTGTGGTAGGGTAAGGTAATTGTGTATTTGCAGCCATCGTGGATTTTGATCTCCATTTTGGATGAAAATGTTCTAGTTCGATTGTATGTAAATCACAAATAACGGTTGCAATGTTTGCAGTACCTTTTACGACGTGTACATGAGATATTGCGGCAATTTGATTTGAACGTTCGCAAAACAGCCTTTTACGAGCAGAAAATGTTGCTGTTAGTGGGTCCACTTATTTGGGCATACGCACACAGGTGGAAGACTCTTACCTAGGACCTGATAAATGGCTCATTTGTAAACCGTTACCCCACACACCAATTTCCGTACAATACACTTTATAGTGTTTTCAAGGTACATGTAGGAAATGAGCTTGGAAAAATGCCGTAGTTTCGGAATCGCTCAAACACCACACATTTCGATTTTTCTGCTGACTTATGTCTCTGGTAATCCATAAATGTCTTAGGGCTTCAAATATATTCACTTCAATCATCTGCTTTAAGCATTTCGTTAGTTACGGGCAAATTAGCGATAATTGTGTGTACGAACGAATGTCACACATTTTTGTGGGCTGTGGAAGCATAAATTACTTGTAAAATCTGGCTAAAATACCATTAAAGTCTCAACATATTGACGTGAATCACTGAAATAAACATCAGTAAATCCGATGTCACAATTTGTGACTAATAAGTGTTATTCACTAACTTGGAATGATCTAAAACGTACGTTTATTTTGATTTACGTCCCAACATTTCGACATAACCTTCCGTGAACTATACTTTCGGATTTCCTTTGTTATATTCGCAGAATGATAAATAATGACTTCACGGGAAAACCCAAACTGGAGCATTACAAATACCACAGCCAATCAGGTGGCGATGTGTGTGTGGGATTCTTTCGGAAAGAGATATGTTGGTAGCTAAGACGTGTGTAACTAACGATATGCTAACACAGATGTTTGAAGTGAATATATTTGGGGATCTAAGGCATTCATTATTTGCCAGAGGCTTAAGTCAGCAGAAAATTTGAAACGTGTGGTATTTGAGAGAGCCCGAAACTAAGCCGGCTAGGGCATTGTCCCAAGCTCTTGCCCACCTTGAAAGGCTATATTGTATAAAGTTAGGAAATGGGTGGGTGTGGTAACGTTTACAAAATGAGCCATTTATTGGGTTCTATGTCCGAGTCTTCCACCTGTGCATACGCTATGTAAACGAAGACTTATACATTGGTATCATGGAGAACGATATGCCGGGATATCTACTTTTCAAGCAAATATAGTGGCAATCCTCCCATACCCACGGCGCCCCACAAGTGGTAATGGCTCATTCCCCATTGAAATACATAATAATGAAAATCTGAAATAAGTCCCAGATCAGATTGTGCAGATATGTAGTATGATCTGAACTTAAACATGCTAATGTAGTCGAAAACTTGTATAATGACCCTATTTCGCAACATATAATGTTAAATTCTCACTTAAAACCAATAAACCCCGACACTAGACAACTTGGTCGGGAGTTCTATGAGTAAATGCAACGGGAAATAACTAGCTACGATCCCTCATTTGCAAAGCACACACCATTATGAATGGAAACCTAAATCTATATTGATGCATAGCTTACCTTGTCCGTTTGCCGGTGATGCTATCACCAACAGCGATGCGAACAGGAAGGTAAACATCCAACCAGTGTCGGTCATTGAGTGCATAATTTCTCCGGACGTGACACCTGGAGTAAAACAGCTCAGTGGAACCTCTCCAAACCGGACACCCTGGGGAGGTCCACAGGATTTCCGATTTGGAGATGTTCCACTGTAAATATGACATGTTAGCGCTTTATTACGGATGCTAGTGCTTTGCAATCAATACAAGTCATAACAGCGAAACACATTTAAGTTAAACTTTCACATTTTCCCGAGAGTCCGGTTTAGAGGGTTACACTGTATGTGACTGTGACTAGAGTTCGCCATTCCATCAGGGAAACGCCCGCCATGCTACTAAAAAGCGAATTAGATCGTTATATAAATCTACAGGAGTATACTTCTACATATAATTATTTGATCTGGAACTAGACTGGTCACAAATCCCATAAGCCACATTGTCCAGTTACAACCACGTATACGTATATGCCAGCTCGGTTCAGCCTCTTTAATTGTGGTGTGTGACTGAATAAATGGGGCCTATAGGATTTGTGGCCAGTGTAGCTCCTGATCAAATGGCAAACTCCTGTAGCCTTATAACGATCCATATTGCTTGTCGGAAGCATGCCACTCAGGTGTTTTATTGATGGAATTACGAACAGTATAGACCCTGGTAAGACTGTGCGGATGCATATGCCAAGTTCATTTCTACACTGGTCTGAAAACCCATAAGCCCCATTTCTCCGGTCACAGCTACAATTAATGTGTGAGGCTCACGTATTACCTCTCTTATGGATATTGATTTACAAAATCTGACAAACTTTCAGCAAATTACGTCGATAATTGATAGCGAGATGGCGCCGGCCCGCATGTCGCGCCCGCCGAGGCTTTGATAGTAGACAGAACAACTTTAACGAAACACTTTAACCCGGATGCACGTACGTACGTACAGACGCACGTACGTACGTCAATGTGCCGACAATATCGCGCTGTCCGCAAGCCAACGCAACAAAAACGACCAGCATGCCGAATGTAATTCCGATTTGCCACTTATTGTTCTATGTAAATATATATATTTGCTATTAATATTGGTGGGAAACTGCGACCAGAGGATAACGTAAGCTGGACCCAAATTGTATACGGATGCACGTACACTGTATTGATATGAGTGTTATTATAAAGGCAAAACAAGCACGTATAATATGTATATTATACTTCGGTATTTGTAAGAAGAACGCGCAATGTTGTGTCTTGCAACGGTTTTCAATGTGTTATTAAGCAGATACTTATGGTGGCATATATTTAACATCGATGTCACAAGATGTCGACGAAAATATCAATATATGTCGAAATAGCGACATGTAGAGATAAGATATCCCGTTATGTGGACTTGTCACGATAACATACAAATGCATCACGTTATGTCGACACATTGAGATCAATTATCACGTTATTTCGACATATTGAGATACACTATCATATTATGTCGACCTATTGTGTTAGCTTATCAGGTTATGTCGACATATTGTGTTAACTTATCATGCTATGTCGACGTGTTGCGATAGCTTATGACGTTATGTTGACATAATTTATCTCAACATGTTATGTCGACATGTCATGATATTTAAGTCGACATGTTGTGATAAATTATGACAAGATATTGACATCTCGATGATATGCCACCATTGATAACGCTACCAATTTGCTGTACACTTGCATCAAGGTGTATGCTCACGTGGTACTAACAACAACAACAAATACTGAAACTTCCAGAATCCATCAGATTCAAAGTACGTATTCTTTTATATTGTCCTTATTTTGTAACGGATTTTGATGACATATGGTGCACCAAACGCGTCCTGTTAAGCTGCATTTGATGGTCTTTGTATGTTCGCCCAAACTTCTGTTATTTTTACGAAGAATCGATTCTTCGCAAAAACGACATAAGTCTGTGCCGAACTCCTTAGACCACCAAATGCAGCTCATGAAGACGAGTTTGCTGCGCCATATTTCATCAAAATATGTTGCATATTAAGAAAAATATCAAATAATACTTACTTTGGAGAGTTGTTGTTGTTGTAACCACGTCATCATGCACCTTGAGCTTGCATGATTTAATATGTTTTTTGAAAAAAAGTGTCATGAAGTTTCTGACCAGTGCAGATTATGGTCGGATGTGGCCGACGCGAATGCTGGTCTGATTCTGCATTTTATCGCCAAGGCAACACGTCATCATTTTATCTTTGTACCAAAGAAAATGTTTGATGTTTCATGAACTATATCTACAGATGTTTTCAGTGAATATATAACTTCGAAAGTTTACGAAATTACGTCTACGTTCGACGTCATTTACGGAATATTTCGCAGATTTTGTAAATGTCTTTCACGAGATATCGCACATACTCTTAGGTACACAATCACTTTGAGTGTATTATTCTGAATATCCATCCTACTAAGTTTTGCTCAATGACTTGTATCAGAAAGGTGGCTGGCCAATTCTGCAGTTTAACCGGTGTAGATATCGGTGATATACTCTTAATGTTGACGTCTAAGGAGACAGTTTGTGCAAAATGTTGATGGGTTTCATTGTAATACTACTGCGGTTGAGATTTATATACATGTGTTGTGACTGGAGAAATGGGGCTTATGCATTTGTGACCAGTGTAGCTCCAGCTCACTTCAGTAGCCTGTATTTTGACTGGACACTACGCAATTCATTCAAGTTAATTCAGTATGGAATTTCCTCAACTGGCTGTTAAAACTTGTACCACTACAGGCCTCTATAGTGGTATTGGCAAAAAGTTTAGATCCAGATGAACCTGAAGTAATTTTCATATATTTTTTTAGAAAAAAAAACACCACCTATTTATAAATAAGTCTGAAAATAATTTGGTGATGATTGGATTGGTCGGTAAATGAACATATCAAAATCCATTCCAGTTACTTAGGGGTTAAAGGGTTAATCACATTGAAAGCTGACATGTAAATGCGATAATTAACCGACCAATGCATGTTTATGACCAAGGAAAAGTTGCAACTGTATTCGCACAGTATTCATTGAACTTGATAATTGACTTTCAGGTGTTTTGAGTCAGATGAGGCTCTTTGGAAGACCAAAAACCTAAGCCTGATGACAGGCTACTTTCCGACTGTTGTGATGAACACAAATGGTGAGTACAGATACAATGTATAGGACTTGCACCAAATGTTGTCAACATTATCAGCTTTTTAGCTCACCTGAGCGAAGCTCATGTGAGCTATTGTTACCGCAATGTGTCCGCCGTCCGTGAACATTTTCAAACGTCTTCTCCTCGGTAACCATTGGGCCTATAGTCACCAAATTTCATGGTCATTGTTCTTAGGTAGGGGGATTACACAATTGTTAAAATGACGTCATTACGTAATCTCAAGAATCGCCGACCGGATTTCGACAAAACTTGGTAGGAATGATCGATGTACAATGCTCTTTCAAAATTGTTAAAATGGTGACCCCGGGGTAAAAGATGGGTGTGGCCCGTGGGGTCAAATTGGGGTCAAATTTTATTTTTGACCGAATATGGTCACGTCATATATGAAATTGAAATCGGATGGTTATGTCATCTAAGATGGCCGCCGAAAGGTCAAAAGGTCGTTCTTTTAATAGAGATTTCAAAATTCTTCTTCACATGAACCGCTTGGCCCATAGTAGCCAAACTTAAATGTTATGGTCCATGGGTGAAGCCTTTTCAGATTTGCTAAAATGGAGGTCATCGCTAAACCGAGATGGCTGCCATGTAAAAATAGCATAAATTCTTAAAAAATATTCTTCTCATGAACAACTAGCCGGATTTCGACAAAACTTGGTAGGAATGATCGTTGTACAATGCTCTTTTAAAATTGTTAAAATGTTGACCCAGGGAAAAATATGGGCATGGCCCGTGGGGTCAAATTGGGGTCATATTTTATTTTTGACCGAAAATGGTCATGTTATATATCAAATTGAAGGTATCAATAAGGCGATCACTCGGGTATACTTTTTGTGGAAATCGGATTGCTATGTCATCCAAGATGGCCGCCGAAATGTCAAAAGGTCGTTCTTTTTTTAGAGATTTCAAAATTCTTCTTCACATGAACCGCTTGGCCCATGGTTGCCAAACTTAAAAGTTATGGTCCATGGGTGAGGCTTTTTCAGATTTGTTAAAATGGAGGTCATCGCTAATCCAAGATGGCCGCCGTCTGAAAATATCATAAATTCTTAAAAATTTTCTTCTCATGAACCGCTGGCCGGATTTCGACGAAACTCAGTAGGAATGATCAATGTACAATGCTCTTTCAAAGTTGTGAAAATGGTGACCCCGGGGTCAAAAATGGGCGTGGCCCGTGGGGTCAAATTTTATTTTTGACCGAATATGGTAATGTTATATATCAAATCGAAGGTATCAATGAGGCGATCACACTGGTACATTTTTTGTCGAAATCGGATTTTTATGTCATCCAAGATGGCCGCCGAAATGTCAAAAGGTCGTTCTTTTATTAGAGATTTCAAAATACAGATGTGTTAGGTGTATGAGGAGAATTGGCGAGAAGTGTCTAAAGCGTCAACGTGGACACGTATGCAGTATAACGAGAACGGCTGTAAAATGAAATTTCTTGTAACCGGGTGAGTATCTGGTCAGCTGTAACGATTCATAAACTATTTTTGCACCACAATTTTTAAATGAGGAGACAAATCGGAACCGATGAATGGATTTTCAAATGTTTTTCCTTGAGATGATGTCGATTTCAATACCCACATCTTTATGTGCATGTTCAGGGTAACATTTAGAATGTGCATGTACTTCTATTTCTGCTATACACTTTCAAAACCGATGAAATGATTTGCCATACATGATTACCATGAGGAGACGATGTGTTGTTAACTGGCTATGCCTCAACGGGCATATATATTGTGACCTTCAACACTTTTGGTCATGTGACCCATAGGATCATATATATTCAGAAAACCATAAGAAGTATGTCGAGATGTATATATTGTTTTCGTCATTTCGTTTGTCTGTTCGTCCATCCGTAATATTTTCGTTATAAGTTTTTTTTTGTCGGTTCAGGCAGAGGTAGGGGGTATCTGTGATTGTTTGCTCACGTACCAACTGTTTTGGTCACATTTCATCCACATCTGAGACACAGGGCCTTTAACAAAACACATATCCAATTGTATCGAACTTTGTGTTGCTGTGGTAAACATTTGTTAGTTTTACCATCTTTATATTTGCTTATCAAGGCCCTAGATAATATGCATTATTACCTTTTCGGGTGTCATTGCAACCACAAGTCTGATTGACATGGAATATCTCATTTCATTATATAGCCCACCCATGCCTAAAGGGCCAAATTTGTAATTTTAGCCAGTCCAGGCAGCATTTCTTGGCAGTCTCTTGGCTATTTTACACTTATTTTCACTTTAGGTGTTCTTGTTCAAAATTGAAGTGATTTGTAATTATTTTCAGGGTTGGCCACTCACACCTCTGGAGGCCTTGAAAATGCCAGCCGTTCAGCAGTGTAGCCACATTTTGTTACAGGGATTCACACCTGATACCAAGTGATATGGTGTACCAAAGATGCCTGACAGTGCTGAACATCTGTACATATTTCCATGCTTGTGCTGACAGTTAATGGTACTGACAGTTAATGGTTGATGGTTGTTTTAATCCTGCATTATTTCAATCATTAATACATTCTGGAACTAATTTATTGGAGATTTATTCATCTGTACAAATTTCCATGCTTGTGCTGACAGTTAATGGTTGATGGTTGTTTTAATCCTGCATTATTTCAATCATCAATACATTCTGGAGCCAATGTATTGGAGATTTATTCATCTGTACAGATTTCCATGCTTGTGCTGACAGTTAATGGTTGCTGGTTGTTTTAATCCAAGTTCAATCATCAATACATTCTGGAGCCAATGTATTGGAGATTTATTCATCTGTACAGATTGCCATGCTTGCGCTGACGGTTAATGGTTGATGGTTGTTTTAATCCTACATTATTTCAATCATCAATACGTTATGGAGCCAATGTATTGTAGATTTATTTATCTGTACAGATGTCCATGCTTGTGCTGACAGTTAATGGATGAAGTTGTTTTAATCCTGCATTATTTCAATCATCAATACATTCTGGAGCCAATGTATTGGAGATTTATTCATCTGTACAGATTTCCATACTTGTGCTGACAGTTAATGGTTGATGGTTGTATTAATCCTGCATTATTTCAATCATGAATACATTCTGGAGCCAATGTATTAGAAATGTATTCATCTGTACAGATTTCCATACTTGTGCTGACAGTTAATGGTTGATGGTTGTTTTAATCCTGCATCATTTCAATCATTAATACATTCTGGAACCAATGTATCAGAGATTTATTCATCTGTACAGATGTCCATGCTTGTGCTGACAGTTAATGGTTGATGGTTGTTTTAATCCTGCATTATTTCAATCATCAATACATTCTGGAGCCAATGTATCAGAGATTTATTCATCTGTACAGATTTCCATGCTTGTTCTGACAGTTAATGGTTGATGGTTGTTTTAATCCTGCATTATTTCAATCATCAATACATTCTGGAGCCAATGTATTAGAGATTTATTCATCTGTACAGATTTCCCTGCTTGTGCTGACAGTTAATGGTTGATGGTTATTTTAATCTTGCATTATTTCAATCATCAATACATTCTGGAGCAATCAGCAAGGATGTCAGAAACATCTCGCATATTAATGCTCCAAAATGTATTGGTGATTGAAATAATGCAGGATTAAAACAACCAGCAACCATTAACTGTCAGCACCCTCTTGTGGTTTGTTTCTGCTACTTGTTGTCGTTAATTGTATGTTATGTGAATATTATGTGAAAATCATCAAAATTGCATCAAAATTGTGATATGTTTCTCACATTCACACAGGGGGGGGGGGGGGGGGGGGGGGGAATTCCCCCCCCCCCCATCCACTGGTTGGTTCTGCTACTTGTTTGTCGTTGTTTGTATACTATGTGATATGTTTCTCACATATGTTTTCTCACAGGGGGTGAAAATAAATTCCCCCCCCCCACCCCCCCCCCCCTTCGCTGGTTGGTTTCTGCTACGTTTTGTCGTTGATTGTATGATATGTGAATATTATGTGAAAAGCTTCAAAATTGCATCAAAACTGTGATATGTTTCTCACAGGGGGGGGGAATTCCCCCCCCCCCCCCCCCCCCTTCACTGGTTGGTTTCTGCAACTGTTTGTCGTTGTTTGTATACTATGTGAATATTATGTGAAAAGCATTAAAATTGTGATATGTTTCTCACAGGGGGGAAATTCCCCCCCCCCCCTCCACTGGTTTGTTTCTGCTACTTTTTGTCGTTGATTGTATGTTATTTGAATATTATGTGAAAAGCATCCACATTGCATCAAATTTGTGATATGTTTGTCACAGGGGGGGGGGGAATTTCCCCCCCCCCCCCTCCACTGGTTGGTTTCAGCTACTTTTTGTCGTTGATTGTATGTTATGTGAATATTATGTGAAAGGCATCAAAATTGTGATATGTTTCTCACAAGGGGGGAAATTGCCCCCCCCCCCCCCCTCCGCTCGTTGGTTTCTGCTACTTTTTGTCGTTGATTGTATGGTATGAGAATATTATGTGAAAAGCATCAAAATTGCATAAAAATTGTGATATGTTTCTCACAAGGGGGGAAAATTTCCCCCCTCCACTGGTTGGTTTCTGCAACTTTTTGTCGTTGATTGTATGTTATGTGAATATTATGTGAACAGCATCAACATTGTGATATGTTTCTCACAGGGTGGGAAATTCTCCCCCCCCCCCCTCCCGCCTCCACTGGTTGGTTTCTGCAACTGTTTGTCGTTGTTTGTATACTATGTGAATATTATGTGAAAAGCATCAAAATTGTGATATGTTTCTCACATATGTTTCTCACAGGGGGGGGGGGGGGAATTCCCCCCACCCCACTCCACTGGTTGGTTTCTGCTGCTTGTTGTCGTTGAGTGTGTGTTATGTGAATATTATGTGAACAGCATCAAAATTGCATTAACATTGTGATACGTTTCTCACAGGGGGGGGGGGTGGGGAATTTCCCCCCGTCCACTGGTTGGTTTCTGCTACTTTTTGTCGTTGTTTGTATACTATGTGAATATTATGTGAAAAGCAACGAAATTGTGATATGTTTCTCACATATGTTTCTCACGGGGGGGAAAGGGGGGGGGGGGGAATCCCCCCCTCCCTGCACTGGTTTGTTTCTGCTACTTTTTGTCGTTGATTGTATGTTATGTGAATATTATGTGAAAAGCATAAAAATCGCATCAAATTTGTGATATGTTTCTCACAGGGGGGGGGGGGGGGGGGGGGGGGGGGGGGGGGGGGAATTTCCCCCCTCCACTGGTTGGTTTCTGCTACATTCGTCGTTGATTGTATGTATATTATGTGAACATTTGGTATTTCGTCTTTGTAATTTATATATAGACCAATATTAATATATTGATTTAATGAAATGATTTTTCTTATCACTTTTTTTTTTTTTCTTTCAATTCTGTACGTTATCCCGAATGAATTCGGATGGATTGGTTGAGACGGGGAAATCCCCCCCCCCCCCCCCCCTCCTTATATCTTAAAGTGTAATTTTTGTGTTGATAAAATCACTCCATATGGGTGAAAATCTCCACCCTGGGGGTCCAGATATGGATCAAAAAGAGCATTAAAAAATGCAAATCAGCCTCCGAAAAAGAGGAATGTTAGTGTACTTTCCTCTTTTGTAATGGAGCCAATTTACTGTTAATGTATGCCTTGAATTTATGTTCACATACCGTCTTGGGACCAGTTTCCAGATACGCTAAGCACGTACGTTTCCCATAGTTATAAGTAAAACGGGTGAACAAACTAAGATGTATTAGTGACTCGGGCGTCAGGGGACCTTTTCACTAAACTTCGTACGATCAAAATGTTTGTAAGTGCAACATTATGATAGTCTGTGAATTTCACATTAGCAATGTTTTCTTGTAAACAAGTATTTACATTAAAGGTACATGCCCACTCAGTAGGAACAAAATGTTCTTTATATCAGGGACATCATCTGACATAGTATCTGGCAAAATAAACATTCATTGACCATTACCCCACGTATTGATTGGCATTATTATACATTTTATATTAGACGTACATTTTTACTCTGATATCAGGGGCGATAACCGTGTTTTCTTAAAATATTAACGGACATTGCTATTTATTATCTGTATTTATTTGTTGATGTGCAATGATCACACTTTATGATTTGTCGAAACTATTATTTGTTCATGCGACACATTTAACATGCGACACATGAAATTAGCGTGATACCACTGTCAGTCACTATCAGTAACATACATATTACTAAATGATTATATATGTATATTTCTTATAGTGGGCACTCGTATTTTGTATAAAAAGTGGAATAGTGACACAATTGTACACTTATTTAATTCCTTTAGAGAACAGTCTGTACGTACTGAGTGGGTATGTGCCTTTAAATATAAATCCGTCAATTGAAATTGTCAGATGAACCTAAAACATAAATTTGCACTTACGAACATCTGAGTCGTACGAAGTTTAATGAAACGGGCCCCTGGATTAGTTTGCTGGATGATAGGTATGGGACATTTAGTCTCTGTGTTCCTTCGTCGCGTTGAAACAAATATTCAGAAAATGAAACGCAACGTGGATACGAAGATTGCGATATATAGAGAACAGTATGTTAGTGCCGTGAATGGGAAACATATCTAGCAAGGCTCAGGAAACGGGATGGGCGAGGCTCTGTCGAGCACATCCCGTTTCCGTGCCGCGCCAGATATTTTTCCCATTCACGGCACTAAGCTACTGTTCTATTTATTCCGTCAACACCTACAAATGGCTTTAAACTGCAAAGAAAATAATAACCCCAGTCACCGCACATATTCATACGCAGTGAGTAGGTCGTATTGACAGGATATCAAAAAATGTTCACGGCACCGTGTTTCACTGCACATACGCACTGTGTTGACGGGATAATGTGTACATTGTAGTATGTGATCAGTGTCAACGATAATCGCACTGGCCATATTCCCATGTCTCCAATCACAGCCATATATGAGGCACGCCATGTCATATTGTACCTAGGAAAATGTGCAATATATTTACAGAAACTGTGATACTTTCCTAATATGACATCAAAGGTTGACGAAATTTAAATATAAAATGCAACGTCATTTACGGAAACAAATGTTTATTATGTAAATGTATTTCAAGAGATAACACACATGTTCTTAGGTACAAAGTCACATGGCGTCGCCTTGTCTCATATGAGATTGAAATACAGTGAAACGTAATGCATCAATACTTCTTAGTATAAATGACAGAAGATAATAAGTTGCTGGAGGTCAATCGATGAGTACAAATATAAGTAGATCAGGTGTATTATCATATCATAACCTCGTTTTCGTGCATACTAACTACATTATAAAGTGCACGTGCATGCATGTCAATATATATATATATATATATATCTTAGTGCGCAAACTATACATGTAGTGTTGCTCAGTGGTATCGAAGCGGATGAATATCCATACGTTAGCAGAACTTTTGTTCATTTTATCTGGTCGAGAGTTCGAACCTCACAAAATATCGATATCAACCTGTTCTTTTTATGACTGCTTGGTGGAGAAGGGAATAAGTGAAACGGCGAGGATTATCACTCTTGCTGTATGATCTCATTGTGACATGCTCGGCGAGAACATACTCCCAGTTTCTTCATGTAAACACATATGAATTGTACATTTAATTATTAGTTTTCTTCAAAGTGAGACTAACGTTCTACAGGTAAACAATATCATGCTTAATTAATGTAATTTGTAATTATAGCAACACGTATGAAAAAGAAATATATAATAACATATAAACAAATCAAAATAGTATGTATATGAAAAACTAAGATTTGAACACACTACCTAAGGAATTGATATCCGTCACTCTAACCCATCGACTACATAAGACTTGCTGACAAATATCAAAATCAATATTGAAAATGAATACTGGCACGGGTATATTTACCTGTCTCACCTATTCTGTGTTTTGTTTATGACCGGTTTGTTTGTAAACAAGTAGCAAGTTATTGTCTGCGGACTATTTGTTTGTTATAGTCCGAAGACGATAACTTGTTACTTGTTTACCAACAAACCGGTCTAAATTTAGTTTTAGTTATCTTGTCGAAGGGATAGTGTGACATACCTCAGTGAAAACTGTCACGAGTTAGAACCTCACAGGGTAACTAATAAACATATTGCAGTTGACATTCATAGAGTAAATTAACAAATTAGAAGAAAATTAATGTCGATCATGTCACAATGACATTATATCGCTACAGCGATAGCATTGAACCTGCCACCTCCACAACAAAGAACCATATATAGAATAGGGACAAAGCGAGTATGATTGTTTAGGTTCGAATTCTTAATAAGATATAATGAACAAAAGCACTGCCAAACAGTGCATAGTCAGCCGCTTCGATACCGCTGAGCAAAACAATATGATTATTTACGGCTGGGATTTGTGATATAACGTGCTCGCTAGTGCTGTACAAACAACATGACTGATTTGAAGGTCGCACCCACGTTGGGTCACCTTGAGGTGCCGTTTGACATTAGGCTAATTCGTCTTATCTTGAGAGGTTTCAGATCGGTTGCAGTTCAGGTGATGATCACCAGAACGTTTCAGTATTAAAAAAGCCGTTTGACAAATCAAGCCCCAAAAGACCGTAAAATAAGCAATATGACAAATTAAATGTATGTAGACAGAGGGCTAGAGAAGCGTCACAGGATAAAAG
Organism: Conchocele bisecta; assembly: GCA_029237695.1. Classification (NCBI taxonomy): domain Eukaryota; kingdom Metazoa; phylum Mollusca; class Bivalvia; order Lucinida; family Thyasiridae; genus Conchocele; species Conchocele bisecta. Next base: position 80,054,476 of record CM055270.1, read on the forward strand.
CAGACCATCAGAGCAACGGGTGTGCGAAATACCATGCAGATCCATGCAATAAAACAGACATGATAAGAAAATTACCATAGTTTTAGGTATATGACATTTACCCTAAGATTAACGGGGGCAGGACGATCGTGGATTTATCACAGGGCGGTAGAGGATCATTAGAGCTGTGCGTTTGTGAAATATCAAGCAAATGCGGACGGGCGGACGGACGGACGTACAGATGCCGGTAACACTATATGCACTCCTCACCATCCGGTGGCGGGGGCATAAACATGTTATTTGATTTGTATATGGATATATGGCACTCGTTCCGCTACACTACGATATTGCGCTCCTCATACTCCAGTTATAGTGTCACGTTTGACTGTCACGCTTAGCTACATTAGGAAGCGTGGCATAACGTGGCTACAACGGGAGCATACATGGCTAAAATGCGATCAAATGTGACAAAACGTGAACTGGAAATATTAATTCTGGACATCTTCAAAATTCGTTAGCTTTTCCCTCAACGTACTACAACGTGACAACAACGTGGACAAAACGTGATACAACGTAGTACAACATGGCTACAACGTAGTACACTCCCGCCTGCGATTCTCTTACCAAGAATTGCAATCCAGCGGTCCTTGAATTGCAATTCGTCCACTCTGAAATTGCAATCTAATTGCGGTCCAATCGCGGTCCCGTTTTTGCGGTCATTATTTCGCGATACCGTTTGTGCGGTCATTCTTTCGCGGTCCAATTTGTGCGGTCATTCTTTCGCGATATCGTGTGTGCGGTCATTTTTTCGCTATTTGCGTTAAAAACTTAGCGTTACGCGTATATACAGAGTGGCCTGCGGTTCTCTTACCAGGCGAATTGCAATTCCTGGAGCGCAGGATTGCAATTCGCGTTCCCATTAATTGCAATTGGACCGCAATCGGACTGCAATCATGTGACTGCGGTCCAAAGAGTTGGTTGCGGAATTGCAATACTTATAGCGCAGTTAGCGCTGCGCTCCGCTTTTAATTGCAATTTACGCTCCTTTTTGTCTGTAAACTGCGAAAGAATGACCGCTTTACGCTGCGCTCTGCTTAACCAATGCGGCAATAACCACAGGGCTACTAAAATAATTCCATTGTATTCAATCTGTATAGATAGAGTCAAGGGGAGACACTAACAAGTGTGATGAAATACTAATCTGTATTCTGTCTAATATTAATCAATATTGGTGCAATTTCTGGCATATCTATTTGGAGTAAACTTATAATAAACAGAATGGCACCTTCAATTACAACCCAGATGTGTTAAAACATACAAAATAATGCTTTTAATTTGTTTTACTGCAAATTTCTTTTGCCTGTCCAGGCTACTTCCGGTTTATAGCAAAGCGTTTGTAACAAACGATTTGATTGGTTGTTAAAAAAATTCAACCAATCAAATCGTCCGTTGCAAATTTTAGCTCAACCGGAAGTGAGTGGGACACTGAAATGAAATCTCGATTCGGGCTTTAGTGTCTGGCCTTCTGTTATACTACATGAATTCAAGTGGGTGGGGGATATTCAACATTGCCTGTGGCAATAACATCGAAATAGTTGACAAACGTATCCGTGTTCCAATCCAAAATTTTATCCCATCTATCTAATTCAAAGTGACTAGAAAGTCAGCGGTATTTGTGATCTGTTTTTTTTGGTGCGCAAATATAAATCGGCGGGTTATTGCGAGACAAACAGTGAAACATTGACCTTGACAATTTCTTGGACAAAACAAAATGTCGTCACTCACTCACTGCCGTTCCGAATATCAAGAACAAATTAATAGACACCACCATGCTGACAATATATTTATTTTCATATAAAAGCAAATGATAATGTGTGGTCTACGGTATAATATAGCAAAACAAAGCATCAATTTTGCGTTTTGTTTACGTTTTCGTCGGTATCAAATTACGTTTTCCTATTATGTTGACATTATTTCGACGCGATCCTATAGTCGACATGACAATTTCTGAGATCAACACAACTTTTCATAATGTCTTTCAATTTCAAGCTGTAAGGAGACTGTGAATTGCATATTAACCATAATAACATGGTGAACATATCGATAATAATTTTAAAAGAAACGCATATTTTAATTTTCGAAACCTGATCATAAAAAAAATATTAAAAATTTATTTTGGAATTAGATTTATATTACTGCAAACGTTCTGTTCTGGCTGTTGATTTCTATTGGCCGGAATCAAATTTTGTGAAGATAATATATTTATTCCGGTGATAGCCATGGTGATAGCCATTTCTTTAAAATAAAACGGTTTACTTGTGTCGCAGAGTGAGAAAGATAAATAACGGCCCGGAATCGAACCAGGGACCTCATGTTTACCGTACCATGCCCATGGCTTTACCGAGCAAGCTAACAAGGCACAGATCATACACACTTTATCCCCATGGTCAGTTGCGTACTGCGACATTCTTCTCCGCCAAATTGAAATTTGTCCTCAAATTCTATGTTTAATTATTGTCTCCGAATTCCATATGTTTGGGTACAATTTGGGAGTATTTATCAGTGGCGGTCCTTTGTTGGGCAACAGAATACTCAATTATCGTCCGTACCCAGAGTTCCGGTGCTCCATAGGTTTTTCCTGCAGAGTACCGAATCGGATCTCATTCGCACTTTAGCTGTTAATTGTGACATATTTTTCTGTACTTATTACACAGAAATGAATAAGTATAATACTGACATTTCTTTCAATTGAAAAATACAGAAAATATGTCGCAATTAACAGTTGAAGTGCAAATCAGATGTGATTTAGTACTTTGCAGGGGAAACCTACGGAGAGCACCATTATAAACTCTCGGTCTGCAGAGTTACTTCCCGCAACTACGTTGGGTGCTAAATGTCACAGGTTGAGAAAGATGTGCACCAGCCCGGAATCGAACCGGGGATCTCTGGTTTAGCACACCATCGCTCTACCTGCTGAGCAAACCGGGCACAAATACACACTTATTCACCTTAGTGATCACTTCATTCAACCAAAAATTCACAAGCTAGAAGTTATGCCAAATTATTACAGTCAACGTCACAGATTTATGCTCTTGGCGACATTAGCGGACACAAATTTGTCCATCAATTTGATCAAATAAACAACGGAATCTGACAGATAACACTAGGACGGCGCATGGAAACATCATTATTCTGGTACTTGGAATCAAAATGGTGGATATTAAGATCAATATGTGAGGCGCTGACGCCGGAACCTTTAACATTTTTTATCACGATAGCAGCTACAGGGATAATGTTGGACGCATTTATTTAGAGAAACAAGAGATTACAATGGATTGGATAATATACTAAGTGACATTTTGTTCTAACGTACACCAACATAGAGGATTAAATTTGCGACAATGTTGGATTCTGGATTTTGTGGACAGGTGACAGAAATCGGAGCTGGATAAGAAACGACAGACGTGATTCTGAATATGCGTGCTTGGTCTGTGGTTTTTCTTCCAGATCATGTCATGCATGTTTTAATTTCACGTCATGTCAAAGCAGCACTATTGAATATAATGAATAACTTTAATATTCTACACCAGAATTAAAGTTCATTCATCGTCTGATGTGTAACTGATGAGTTAAGGTAAGTTACTTGTATATGACAACTTTTGCCTCACCACGATAGTGGAGGGGGCATTTAGTGTTACCCTTGACCTTGTCTGTTCTTCCGTCCGTCACCAACCTAGTAACTCGAAAAACTTTTAAACCGTAATAGCTAGATACCTGAAACTTGGTACATGTATGTTTGATTCGACCCCATGGTCATGGATTATCTCCCCCTTTTCAAGTTAGAATTTTCCAATTTTGTCTTGTAGCTCGTAAAACTTTTAAACCCTAATAGCTACACACCTGAAACTTGGTATGTCCTTATGATGAGTAGATTTGCAAAGTTTATTTTCATTCGACCCCCGAGTCATGGATTATCTCCCTCTTTTTGAATTAGAATTTGAAATTTTGCCTTGTAACTCGTAAAACTTTTGTAATAGCTACAGCACTGAAATTTCATATGTAGCTTCCTTATGATGAGTAGATGCGGAAAGTTTATTTCGATTTTTGATTCGAACCCCGTGTCATGGATTATCTCTCCCTTTTGGACACTGGAATTTTGCCTTGTTTACTATCAAAGCGATATGTGGGGTATCCGTGTTCTATGAACACATTTTCTAGTTTAGTTATCTCCCTTTGTTTTTTCGCGCACTGATTTGTCCGGAGCATAACGCGAACACCCTTTGCAATATCTTTTATGAAACTTAACACATGCATGCATAGGTCTCACTGGACAGGGCGGAGCTAGCGTTAAAGGTACATGCCCACTCAGTAGGCACAAAATGTTCTTTATGTCAGAGACATCATCGGAGACATTTTCTGGCCAGATAAACAATCATTTACCATTACCCACGTATTGTTTGGCATTATTATACATTTTATATCTGAAGAAAATTTCCACATTGATATCAGGGACGATAACCGTGTTTCCTTAAAATGTTAACGGACATTACTATTTATTCTCTGTATTTATTTTTTGATGTGCAATGATCATACTTTAATCTGTCAATTTTTTTTTTCAGTTGATGCATTTAATTTAATAGTATAAATAATTTATAAAATATCATGCCCCCATTTGCACATGAAAATACCGATACCACCGCTCGTCACTATCAGTAAAATAATATTATTACCAAATGATTATATCTGCATAGTGGGCACTCGTAATTGTTTATAACTAGTGGAATAGTGACAAATTATACACTTATTTAATTCCCATAAAGAGCATTTTTAGCCTACTGAGTGGGCTTGCACCTTTAAAAAGGGGTTGGACAATTGTTGTCGCGACCGCCTGCGGACAGTGCTTTATAGTCTGCACATTGACGTCCATCTGTATTTTTTTTGTTTTTTTTTTGCGAGCCTGCTTGCGGAAAGCGAGACTTAGTGATCACAATGACGTCCGTGCGTCAGTCCGTCCGAAATCGGTGTATGTTTTTAAATACCATATCCTAAGTCACATTGACTTGAAACATCAAATGCTTATTAGGCATCATCAATATATTCATTCTGTGTCCCACTCATGCGGCCCCTGTGCCCCAAGGTCAAATGACTTTGAAATTTTTGTTAAAGTTTTTGCATACCTTATATCTCCACAACACTTACCCAGATTTGCTTCAACCTTCAGATAATTTTTTATTATCATCCATATTTTCATATTATAGCCCACGCATGCGACCCACATGCCCAAGATCAAGGTCAAATGACTTTCAAATTTGCGTTAAAGCTTTTAAATACGTTAATTCAAACTTCAAATAAATATACTCCGACACCATCAAATGCCTCGGTGGGCTCAACATGCGGGCCATGGCCATCTGGTTTTTATTTACCATAGGCTAAAGTTTTTAAGAACACTATATCTCAGAAACAGCTTCGCCAATTCACTCAAAGCTTCACATGTGTGTTTATCATCATCCATATTTTCATTCTATGCTCAACCCCTGCAACCCCTGTGCCCAACATCAAGGTCAAATTACTTTGAAAATTTACCTCAAAGTTTTTGACATGCCTGCATGTGGACAGTGTGATATAGTTGTCACATTGGCCTACATACGTACGTACATCCATATGTACGTCACTTCGTGCGTCCGGTTAAATTTTTTTGATTTAAGGTTAAAGTTTTTAAAGGTACATGCCCACTCAGTAGGCACAAACTGTTCTTTATAGCAATTAAATAAGTGTATAATTGTGTCACTATTCCACCAGTTCTAAAAATTATGTGTGCCCGCTATCCATATATAATCATTTAGTAATATTTATTTTACTGATAATGACTAGCAGTGGTATGAAGCTATTTTCATATTCAAATGAGGATGATATTTTTATGCCACCGGGTTTCGAAGAAACGGGTGGCATATAATGTTTGGACCATCCTTCTGTCCGTCCGTCTGTCCGTCCGTCCGTCACACTTTTCGGTTAACCACTTTGTCACAGTTTCTCAAATATGCTGCAGGTGGCATCCGCGTTCGACAGACGTATTTCTTGTTTTTAATAATTTATGCTAATTAAAGGTACATACCCACTCAGTAGGCACAACAATTAAAGTTATGTGTATTCTCAGTTATTTATAGGAATTAAATAAGTGTATAATTTTGTCACTATTCCACCAGTTCTAAACATTACGAGTGCCCGTTATATGGATACAATCATTTAGTAATGTTTATTTCACTGATAGTGACACGCGGTGATATCAGGCTATTTTCATAGGCAAATGGGCATGATGATTTTTTATTTTTTAATTACTTATACTAATTAAATGTGTTTCCCTGAAAAAATAATGTTTTCGACAGATTATAAAGTATGATCATTGCACATCAAAAAATAAATAGTAATGTCTTGGTAACATTTTAAGGAAACACGGTTATCGACCCTGATAGCAGTGTGGAAATTTACGTCTGATATAAAATGTATAATAATGACAATAAATATGTGTATTAATGGTGAATTAATGTTTATTTTGCCCGAAAATGTCTCAGATGATGTCTCTGATATAAAGAACATTTTGTGCCTACTGAGTGGGCATGTACCTTTAAGAACACTATTATCTCTGGAAACCGCTTCACCAATTCACTCGAAACTTCACATACGGTGTATTTGTCACCCACATTTTCATTATTATTTATATGTGCCCAATGTCACGGTCAAATAACTTTGAAATTTCCCTTAAAGTTTTTTTTGGGCCCGCTTGCAGACAGAGCGATATAGTTGGCACATTGGTGTGCATTCAGGATAAAGTTTTTGGTTAAAGTGTTTTTTAGTTAAAGTTTTTGGGTATACTATCAAAGCCTTGGCGGGTGCGGCACGTTTTTACGTCGACGGGCTAAAGCTTTGTTGCAATAAAAAAAATTGTTTGTACTATCAAATGCCTCGGCGGGCATGACATGCAGGCCATGGCCATCTAGTTATTATGGCATGCGATTTGATCAGTCGGCCATCGCACCATGACTAGTTTAGCACTCGATCAGTCGGCCATCGCACCAGGACTAGTTTAGCACTTGATCAGTAGGCCATCACAACAGGACTAGTTTAGAACTTGATCAGTCGGCCATCACACCAGGACTAGTTTAGCACTTGATCAGTCGGACATCGCTCCAGGACTAGTTTAGAACTTGATCAGTCGGCCATCGCACCAGGACTAGTTTAAAACTTGATCAGTTTACCATCTCACCAGGACTAATAGCACTTGATCAGTCGGCCATCGCACCAGGACTAGTTTAGAACTTGTTCAGTCAGCCATCGCACCAGGACTAGTATAGCACTTGATCAGTCGGCCATCGCACCGGGACTAGTTTAGCCCTTGATCAGTCGGCCATCGCACCAGGACAAGTATAGCACTCGATCAGTCGGCCATCGCACCAGGACTAGTTTAGAACTTGATCAGTCGGCCATCGCTCCAGGATTAGTTTAGAACTTGATCAGTCGGCCATTGCTCCAGGACTAGTTTAGAACTTGATCAGTCGGCCATCGCACCAGCCATCAGGACTAGTTTAGCACTTGATCAGTCGGGAATCTCACCATGACTAGTATAGAACTAGATCAGTCGGCCATCGCTCCAGGACTAGTTTAGCCCTTGGTCAGTCGGCCATCGCACCAGGACTAGTGTAGCCCTTGATCAGTCGGCCATCGCACCAGGACTAGTATAGAACTTGATCAGTCGGCCATCGCACCAGAACTAGTTGAGCCCTTGATCAGTCGGTCATCGCACCAGGACTAGTAGAGCACTTGATCAGTCTACCATCGCACCATAAGTAGTATAGCGCTTGATTAGTCGCCCATTGCACCATGCCCAGTATGGCACTTGATCAGTTGGCCATCTCACCATGCCCAGTATAGCACGTGATCAGTCGGCCATGCCGAGTATAGCACTTGATCAGTCGGCCATCGCACCAGGACTAGTAGAGCACTTGATCAGTCTGCCATAGCACCATAACTAGTATAGCACTTGATCAGTCGCCCATTGCACCATGCCCAGCATAGCACTTGATCAATTGTCCATCTCACCATGCCCAGTATAGCACGTGATCAGTCGGCCATGCCGAGTATAGCACTTGATCAGTCGGCCATCACACCAGGACTAGTTTAGAACTTGATCAGTCGACCATCGCACCAGGAATAGTTTAGCCATTGATCAGTCGGCCATCGCTCCAGGATTAGTTTAGAACTTGATCAGTCGGCCATTGCTCCAGGACTAGTTTAGCCATTGATCAGTCGGCCATCTCTCCAGGATTAGTTTAGAACTTGATCAGTCGGCCATTGCTCCAGGACTAGTTTAGAACTTGATCAGTCGGCCATCGCACCAGCCACCAGGACTAGTTTAGCACTTGATCAGTCGGCAATCTCACCATGACTAGTATAGAACTAGATCAGTCGGCCATCGCTCTAGGACTAGTTTAGCCCTTGGTCAGACGGCCATCACACCAGGACTAGTTTAGCCCTTGATCAGTCGGCCATCGCACCAGGACTAGTGTAGCCCTTGATCAGTCGGCCATCGCACCAGGACTAGTATAGCCCTTGATCAGTCGGTCATCGCACCAGGACTAGTAGAGCACTTGATCAGTCTACCATCGCACCATAAGTAGTATAGCGCTTGATTAGTCGCCCATTGCACCATGCCCAGTATGGCACTTGAGTTGGCCATCTCACCATGCCCAGTATAGCACGTGATCAGCGGCCGTGCCGAGTATAGCTCTTGATCTGTCGGCCATTGCACCAGGACTAGTAGAGCACTTGATCAGTCTGCCATCGCACCATAACTAGTATAGCGCTTGATCAGTCGCCCATTTTACCATGCCCAGTATAGCACATGATCAGTCGGCCATGCCGAGTATAGCACTTGATCATTCGGCCATCACACCAGGACTAGTTTAGAACTTGATCAGTCGACCATCGCACCAGGAATATTTTAGCCATTGATCAGTCGGCCATCGCACCGAGACTAGTTTAGCCCTTGGTCGGTCGGCCATCGCACCAGGACTAGTATAGCACTCGATCAGTTGGCCATCGCACCATGACTAGTTTAGAACTTGATCAGTCGGCCATCGCAGCATGACTATTTAGAACTTGATCAGTCGGCCATCGCACCAAGACTAGTTTAGAACTTTATCAGTCGGCCATCGTACCAAGACTAGTATATCACTTGATCAGTCGGCCATCGCACCAGGACTAGTAGAGCACTTGATCAGTCTGCCATCGCACCATAACTAGTATAGCGCTTGATCAGTCGCCCATTGCACCATGCCCAGTATAGCACTTGATCAGTTGGCCATCTCACCATGCCCAGTATAGCACGTGATCAGTCGGCCATGCCGAGTATAGCACTTGATCATTCGGCCATCACACCAGGACTACTTTAGCACTTTATCAGTCGGCCATCCCACCAGGACTAGTATAGCACTCAATCAGTCGGCCATCACACCAAGACTAGTTTAGAACTTGATCAGTCGGCCATCACACCAGGACTACTTTAGCACTTGATCAGTCGGCCATCGCACCAGGACTAGTATAGCACTCGATCAGTCGGCCATCGCACCAGGACTAGTTTATAACTTGATCAGTCGGTCATCGCACCAGGACTAGTTTAGAACTTGATCAGTTGACCATCGCACCAGGAATAGTTTAGCCCTTGATCAGTCGGCCATCGCACTGAGACTGTTTGTTTATTTGGCCTCCATTATTGATTAGTCGGCCATCGCACCAGACTTGATAGTTTAGCGACTTTCGATCAGTCGGCCATCGCACCAGGATAGTTTAGAACTGATCAGTCTTGGCACGTCGCACCACGATTAGTTTAGAACTTGATCAGTCGGCCATTGCACCAAGACTAGTTTAGCCCTTGATCATCGGCACCATCGCACCAGGACTTGTTTAGTACTTCACAGTCGGCCATCGCACCAAGACTAGTTTAGCCCTTGATCAGTCGGCCATCGCACCAGGACTAGTTTAGAACTTGATCAGTCGGCCATCGCACCAAGACTAGTTTTGCCCTTGCTCAGTCGGCCATCGCACCAGGACTAGTTTAGAACTTGATCAGTCGGCCATCGCACCACGACTAGTTTACAACTTGATCAGTCGGCCATCGCACCAAGACTAATTTAGCCCTTGCTCAGTCGGCCATCGCACCTGGACTAGTATAGCACTCGATCAGTCGGCCATCACACCACGACTAGTTTAGAACTTGATCAGTCGGCCATCGCACCAAGACTAGTATAGCAATTGATCAGTCGGTCATCGCACCAGGACTAGTTTAGCACTTGATCAGTCGGCCACGTCATCCTGCGTTACAGACAGAAGGTTGGTGGTCGAGGAGGGGGGGGGGGGGGGGGGGGGGGGGTGGGGGGTGTGGGGTGTTAGTGTAGTCATAGACAAAAAATGGTGGTGGTGGTGATACACATTGTTCCCACTGTGGGATATATACCGGAACTTTTAGGACGGAGCCAAATGTAGATGGCTGGTGTGTGTGGGGGATCATTGTTGTTTTGTGTCCCCGGCGGTGGTGCGGAGAGTACAATGATGAATTACTGATGAATTACTGTATTGAACACACATGTATATGCACTGTGATACCGTACTTCACAATCCTCAGTTATAAATTGTTTCTGTATCGTAAAACTGAACATTTATTCATTTTGAAAAACTTAAAATTGTGGCAGATGATCGAATTGAAAACCGGATGTTTACATGCGAAATGAACCAGTGCATCGGTATATTTTAACCGCACGATGACCCACTGTATATTCATACCATATCCGTACGGATATATCGTATATACGTATCGTATGTTTTTGTATAATAGTACGTTTGTATAATGTAAACAAACTGTACTATACGTTGATACGGTAAGTTTTTAAGGGAAATAGCGAAATAATGACCGCACAAACGGTATCGCGAAAGAATGACCGCACAAACTGGACCGCGAAATAATTACCGCACAAATGGTATCGCGAAAGAATGACCGCAACAACGGGACTGCGATTGGACTCAATTAGACTGCAATTTCAGAGCGGACGAATTGCAATTCAACGACCGCTGGATTGCAATTCTTGGTAAGTGAATCGCAGGCGGGAGTGTAGTATAGCGCTTAATTAGTCGCCCATTGCACCATGCCCAGTATAGCACTTGATCAGTTAGCCATCTCACCATGCCCAGTATTGCACGTGATCAGTTGGCAATGCCCAAGTATAGCACTTGATCATTCGGCCATCACACCAGGACTACTTTAGCTCTTTATCAGTCGGCCATCCCACCAGGACTAGTATAGCACTCAATCAGTCGGCCATCACACCAAGGACTAGTTTAGAACTGATCAGCGGCCATCACAACCAGACTACTTTAGCACTTGATCAGTAGGCATTCGCACCAGGACTAGTATAGCACTCGATCAGTCGACCATCGCACCAGGACTAGTTTTATAAAACTTGATCAGCCATCGGCCATCGCAACACCCACCAGGGAACTAGTTTAGAACTTGAATCAGTCGACTATCGCACCAAGGAATAGTTTAGCCCTTGTATCAGTCAGGCCATCGCACTGAGACTAGTTTAGCCCTTGATTAGTCGGCCATCGCACCAGGACTAGTATAGCACTCGATCAGTCGGCCATCGCACCAGGACTAGTTTAGAACTTGATCAGTCGGCCATCGCACCACGACTAGTTTAGAACTTGATCAGTCGGCCATTGCACACAAAGACTAGTTTAGCCCTTGATCAGTCGGCCATCGCACCAGGACTAGTTTAGAACTTTATCAGTCGGCCATCGCACCAAGACTAGTTTAGCCGTTGATCAGTCGGCCATCGCACCAGGACTAGTTTAGAACTTGAACAGTCGGCCATCGCACCAAGACTAGTTTTGCCCTTGCTCAGTCGGCCATCGCACCAGGACTAGTTTAGAACTTGATATGTCGGCCACCGCAACACGACTAGTTTACAACTTGATCAGTCGGCCATCGCACCAAGACTACTTTAGCCCTTGATCAGTCGGCCATCGCACCACGACTAGTTTAGAACTTGATCAGTCGGCCATCGCACCAAGAAGAGTTTAGCCCTTGGTCAGTCGGCCATCGCACCTGGACTAGTATAGCACTCGATCAGTCGGCCATTGCACCATGACTAGTTTAGAACTTGATCAGTCGGCCATAGACTAGTATAGCAATTGATCAGTCGGTCATCGCACCAGGACTAGTTTAGCACTTGATCAGTCGGCCACGTCATCCTGCGTTACAGACAGAAGTGGTGGTCGGGGGGGGGGGGGGGTTGTAGTGTAGTCATAGACAAAAACTGGTGGTGGTGGTGATACACATTGTTCCCACTGTGGGATATAGACCGGAACTTTTAGGACGCCAAATGTAGATGGCTGGTGTGCGTGGGGGATCATTGTTTTGTGTTCCCGGCGGTGGTGCGGAGTACAGTGATGAATTACTGATGAATTACTGTATATTGAACACACATGTATATGTACCGTGGTACAGTACTTCACAATCCTCAGTTTTAAATATTGTTTCTGTATCGTAAAACTGAAAATTTATTCATTTTGAAAAACTTAAAATTGTGGCAGATGATCGAAATGAAAACCGGATGTTTACATTCGAAATGAACCGGTGCATCGGTATATTTTAACCACACGATGACCCACTTTATATTCATACCATATCCGTACGGATATATCGTATATACGAACGGATATCGGTATGTTTGTATAATATTCGTATAGTACGTTTGTATAATCACTGATAATTTAAACAAACTGTACTATACGATGATACGGTAAGTTTTTACCGCAAATAGCGAAAGAATGACCGCACAAACGGTATCGCGAAAGAATGACCGCACAAACTGGACCGCGAAAGAATGACCGCACAAACGGTATCGCGAAAGAATGACCGCAAAAACGGGACCGCGTTTGGACCGCAATTAGACTGCAATTTCAGAGGGGAAGAATTGCAATTCAAGGACCGCTGGATTGCAATTCTTGGTAAGCGAATCGCAGGCGGGAGTGTATACACCTAATTCTATTATTCATGTATATTTTATTGGATTTTAAATGACTAAATACAGATATGAAACTATATATTTTCGTCAGAAAAAATCAACTATTTCGATTGTATTGCCCCAATGGTCAAGCAGAGCGGTCAGCTGGTTTGACCGCAGAGCGCAGCGTAAAGCGGTCATTCTTTCGCAGTTTAAAGAAAAAAAGGAGCGTAAATTGCAATTAAAAGCGGAGCGCAGCCCTAACTGCGCTATAAGTATTGCAATTCCGCAACCAACTCTTTGGACCACAGTCACATGATTGCAGTCCGATTGCGGTCCAATTGCAATTAATGGGAACGCGAATTGCAATCCTGCGCTCCAGGAATTGCAATTCACCTGGTAAGAGAACCGCAGGCCACTCTGTAAAGACGTGACAGAACGTGGAAGCAATCTCTTTATTTATATTGCCAGTCATAGTGTCACGTTTTGGCCGCGCCTTCTGACCGCCATGATGTGCATATTTCCGAAGAAGTCTGGTTATGCCGCGCTGTTGTCACGCTCGAGCCTCGCTGTCGCCACGTTGTGCCTCGTTATTCCTAGCTGTCACAGAGCGTATCATAGTGTACCACGACGTATCATAACCTACCACAACGTGGCACAAACGTAGCACAACGTCGTATGTATCGTAGCAAAACGCAGCTCATAAAGTAGCTACAGCGTATCACAGCGTGCAACAGAGTGACATAATGTGGCAAGGGGAACATGTGTGCAACGCTGCCACAACGTAGCATACCGAGCGCAACATGTCAACAAACGCAAACGAACGTAGCCACCGGCGGGACGCGCTTTGTTCACGTTCTATTACATATTTGCTACGTAGCATATTTGCTACGTTGTACCACGTTCTTCCTAACGTAGCATAATGTGGAGGCCAAAACATGACACTATGACTGTGGAATAAGAATGTGCATGTATCTCGGGTTTTAACTGAACGTGGTTGCAACGTGGCGGTTGCGAGGCATAACGAGGCACAACGTGGCACAACGAGGCGATAGCGGGACTAAAACGAAGGGACAGCATGGTTAGCATATGGCGACAACGTGGCATAACGAGGCACCCCGCCGAAATTTGCAAATCGTGGGGTCACAAACTGGGCACAACGGCGCGGCCAAAACGAGACCTAAGCATACAGTCGCGCAATATCGTTGCGCAGCTTCAAGAGTTGCATATATCCACATACAAATCAAATAACCTTTCATCTTGTATACGTATATAACTCCATATTATATGCACATCAAAAATATGCAAACTATAAATAAAATCAACAAATTAGTGATGCTTTAGAGGACGGGAACTAATTTGCTAGGTGAACCATAGTTCCGGCACTGACTGACCAATATGAAATCACGAGACGTCCATATGGAAGACATATTGACGTATTGCGACCCAGAGTGTTTCAATGGGAAGCGAAAGTACGTACAATATAATAAAAGCAGCATATACAATGTGTGGTGTTCCTATGGTGTTTTAAACTTATTGAGTATTTCCTTCAGGAAGTTGCACAGTTTTTCTAACGGACAAATGTTTAATTCATAATGATTTGATCATCTAATATTACATTATATAGCGCTTTTGTATGTATTAGTATACTGTTTGATAATGCATGCCTACTATTTTACCATTCTTGTCTTAATAAGAATATCGATCGGAAAATGTCAAAGTTTGCCATATATCATACTATGAGGTGTACATGTATATATTTTAAAATACATAAAGTAAACAGTATTATTGAGCCACTAACGCATTACGGTCACGTAAGGACATGGATTTCTTGTATTAATTCGTTCCCACGAAATAACAATTAGTTCCCTGAATTTGACAATTCGTTACCTCGAAGTAACAATTCGTTCCCACGACATAACAATTCGTTCCCGCGAATTAACAATTCGTTCCCACGAAATGACAATTTGTACCATCAATTTAACAATTCATTCCCTCGAATTAACAATTCGTTACCACGATATAACAATTCGTTCCCACGAATTAACAATTCGTTCCCGTGGGAACGAATTTTTATTTCGTGGGAACAAATTGCTAAATTGAGGGAACGAACTATTAATTCGTGGGAACGAATTGTTAAATTGAGGGAACGAATTGTTAAATAGAGGGAACAAATTAATAAAGAAATAATTCTACGTCTCCTGCGGGGCTCCGTAGTAACGGCTATTTATAATCACATGTAAATAATGCATGGCAGGGATGGTAGATTGCTAATAAAAATGCTTAATTATGACTAGAAACCAGCGGAAAGTCACAAAAATAAAATTTCCATGAAAACAATCGATTTTTTGTTTTCATGGTAATGCTTATTTCTCTGACCGTTTAATTTGTTATAACAGTAATATGCATTAACGACCTGTTTCCAATACTCATACATGTAACACATATTCGACTCCGAAGTTGTCAAACGCATGCATAATAGACAGACAAATCATTTCATATTCACATGTACATATACTTACCGAAAATGTCGATACTATTAACTTAATACCTCATTGTTATAAACTGAATGTACACTAGATCATATAAATTATACACATCTTCCCCGGCGAAAACTCTATTCGCATATGCAATTTAAGGAGTGCCTGTATGCTAATAATTGTGGCTGTGGCTGAAGAAATATGGTTTATCGGATCTGTGACCAGTGTAGCTCCTTGTCAAATAGTACATTCCTGTAGCCTGGTAACGATGTATAGTGCTTGTTAGAAGCATGACGGGTGTTTCATCGATGGTATGGCTCAGACTGTGCGGATACACACTCTGATCTGGATCTACATTATTCTGCCTATTTGAGGAATGCCCGGTGTTTCGCCGACCGAATGGCGAGCAGTGCATACACTCATCCGGCAGTGTGGATGTATAGTCTGATCTGGATCTACACTGGTCACAAAGCCCATAGTCCCCAATTAGCCAGTCATAACCATATATGAGACACGCCCTGCGATGTTGTACCTTCGTACATGTACATCTGCGTAATTTTATAAAATGCTTTACAATAGTTTTCAGTTGACAAAATATTGTCACAAAATATACACAAAATATTGTTAAAAAATATACACAAAATATTGTCAACTTTTGCCATTTACGTAAAATACTGTAAATCTTATACACGTATTTAATGAAATTACGCACATGTCCGACGGTACAAAATCACATGGCGTGTCTCATATTTAAGCATTGTCTATACAATCTAAAGTAATTAGACCTGGTTTTGGGAATACCTGTCTTATCACATCCATCTATTCTACCCATCATGTGTTTGAAGAATTTCCATAACTGACATGTTACAAGTTTATTCTATTCCCGACATGTATTTGTGGCTGGTGACATGAGGCTTATGGGATTTGGGACCAGTGTAACTTCTGATCAGATGTCACACTAATGTCGCCTGGTGACGATCCATGCTAGAAACATGACGGGTGTTTCATTGGTGGAATAGCGAACAGTGCTGATTTTGATATGGATCTACTCTGGTCGCTACATCTTTAAGCACAATTTATCCGATTGCGAGAATGAACTTTAAGAAGTTTGTGACTGTTTGATATAATTTGTTAATTTGCATAATCCTGCAGTTGTCTTGGGGCTTGATTTGTCAAACAGCTCCTTTAATATCAGTCAACGAGACCAACATTAACCCTTTGAACCCGAAAGCCCGCTATATCGGTTTATGCAAACAGTGCAGACCCATATGAACCGGCTCGCAACGAGCCGTCTCATCAAGATCTGCACTGGTTGAAAGTAATATTCATATTGTTGAGAAAAACAAATACCCCCTTTTTATAAATGGAATAGTCTGAAAATCATTTTGCGATGATTTGATTGGTTGCAAAACGAACATATTACAACCCATTCAGTTACTTAGGGATGAAACGTTTAAGTAACTGTGGGTCTCATCCTCGAGTTCGTGTATAAGAATACATGATGTCATAGATTTGTACGTTCGTACGGAGCCCCGCAGGGGACATATAATTTATTTTTATAAATTCGTTCCCACGAAATAACAATTCGTTCCCACGAAATCACAATTAGTTTTCTCAATTTAACAATTCGTTCCCACGAATTAACAACTCGTGGGAACGAATTGTTTATTCGTGGGAACGAATTGTCAATTCGAGGGAACGAATTGTTATTTACTGGGAACGAATTGTTATTTCGTGGGAACGAATTGTTAATTCGAGGGACGATTTGTTATTTCTTGTGAACGGATTTATTAAATTGAGGGAATCTATCGTCTCTTGGGACTTGAATTGTCAAGTAGCTCCTTTAAATCTATGTTTAATGAACCGAGGTATTGATTTACCTCCAGTCACGTATATCTTCACATGCCTCCAATACCTTTTCGAAAATAAGTCATTGTTGATGCCCAAATATTGGCAACACAATGCATGTTGTCGACAGCAATATATGCACAAACGTATAAGAGATGTAACTCCATACGTGGATGATACAGTATTCCATCTAACTATTTCTGTTATTTTATTGAATTGGTGATTTCGAAATAAACCTACCAGGAAGCGTATGTCGCCTATTTGCGATATTGTATTGTATTCATGGTTCGTTATTGTGCATTGGTTAGATTTTATCTCGTCCCGAGGTGTGCAGTTACCGCTAATACTGACTGATCACAAATTGATAAATGTAGCTGTGACTGGAAAATGGGGCTTATGGTGTTAGCGATCAATGTAGACCAAGACTAGATCTATGATAAACGAACGGTGTCATAACTGAAATTACAGGTGCACCTATAAAAGTTTACAGGTGCGCCTGTAAAATATGCAGGTGTAGAGTTAAATGTTTAGGTGCACCTGTAAAATATATAGAGAATATTAAGTTAGTGCCGTGAATGGGAAAAATATCTGGTAAGGCTTAGGAAACGGTATGGGCGAGGCTCTGCCGAGCACATCCCGTTTCCGAGCCGCGCCAGATAGTTTTCCCATTCACGGTACTAACCTACTATTCTGCTTATCATGTGAACACCTACAAATGGCTTTAAAATGCAAAAAAAAGTAGCACCAGTCAGCACACATATTCATACGCAGTGGTTAGGTCGTATTGACAGGACATCAAAAATGTTTCACGGCACCATGTTTCACGGCACATACGCCCAGTGTTGACGGGATACAGGTGCATCTGTAAAATATAAACTGGTCGTAAAGCCCATAAGCCCCATTTATTCAGTCACAGCCACATATTATATCTTCTGATACTACCATGTCTTACACGGAAAAGTAGAATATTGTTAACTGAATATGCTTTCCCTTTTTCTTCAGACAAACAGCTGTGTGTATGTATTTGAACAAGAAAATAGAATTCAATGAATCAAGGTAATTGAATTTGAAATAACAATTTTAAACGTTGGAACATTTTGTTTCTGGTTCATTAAGCATCATTCGATGTACGCCATGTTCTATTCGGGTAGCTAGCTTCGCATTGACCAAATGCGTGCTCATTGTTAACAAAATCCATTATCCGGTACATCCAGTTATCACATCTTTCACACATTTCCGGGTGTTGTTTCTGTATTAACACAGCTCGTGTGTAAGGTATGTGCATGAAGATGTGATAAATAAGTTAGATCATAAAGCTCGCGGATTATCTCCTCGTACATGCGAACGAACCGTGATCTAACTTATACATGCAATATTTAAATTCACCTGATGATCAGGGGACAACACATGGTTTCTAATTGAGAGGTTAATCATAATATGGATATAGCGTTTAACTCAGTCCATGTACGTGCTTACGTACTTGCGTACGTGGGTACACTTTTATTTTTCAATAACTTCACTGATTTTGATAATATTTAGCTACAATATCTAGGGATGGTGCTTTGTTTTGCATACGACCCAGTCAACCGCCCGAGGTCAAGGTCACTGGAGAATTACGTTCACCTTGTTTGTAAGGCAAACATGTTAAAGTGTTGTTTTGTTTATTCAAACAAAACAACACTTTAACATGTTTGCCTTACCGCTCAAGGTCAATAGCACTGATGACTTATGTTCACCTTATTTGTAAGGCAAATGTGTTAACGCTTTATTCTAGGCTGAAACGAGGGGAGTAGCTAATATTAGTGATAACGACGCCCTTGTTATATTACATAGCTGCTAATTAAGTCATTTTGCTTGAATTCGTGTGCAAGAGTACAACAACAACAACAACAAAAACAACAACAACACAATATTTTATTTAGCATAAAGCAATACAATGCTTCTAGCCATTAAACAAAATTGTGTAGTGCACATGAAATAAAGATTTTCAGAATGGAAATGAAGGAGCCTTTCTTTAAACTGTAGTTAAAGCGAAATACCACCTAAATTGTGTAGACAGTGAAGGTTGAACACAGCGTATATCGAGCCAGAGTCGACATATGTGCAGTCTGATTCGGGTATATGCTGGTTGCAACGATAAATACTTATGCTAATCAAATATATGTGTAATGTGTAATGAGATACCGATGTTTGCCGGGATATTAAATGACATACATTATGTTCGGGTATTGCAAACATCCTTCTCATTTCAGATCGCACACTTGTGTTGTAGATACAGTAGAACCTGTGCTAAAGACCACCTCCGAATAGCAATCACCTGGCTGTAAAGACCACCGTGTTGTTGTCCCAATCACACAATTACTATATAAATGACCCTGCGAATAAAGACCACACGTGAACAAAGGCCAGATTTTTCACTTTCCATGGCTTGCCTTTATTCACAGGTTTGACTGTATATTGTAATACGTCCGTATATAAAATATTAATAACTGAAATTAAAATGATGTCTTGATTTTTCTTCTAATTATTTCCTGAAATTGTTAACAAAATAAATATATTTTGATAAATGAATTACTGTATATATATTGTTGATGCCATTAAATAATCATATGTATTTAGTGTTGGCCATCTGCAAACATAAGGTTTGAAATAATTGTCGTCTTAGGTTTGAGTACATAAGACATGCCAAAAGAAAATGATATTCGCTTTCTACTTAGCTTAGGTTACAGCATTTAAATTTGTTTCGTCTCTATGAATAGTATGGTATCTACCTCTTTCTATTTCTAAAGTATGGGAAGATAATCGAAATCGTGATAATGCAATTTTATATTTTATATTCAGTATAATGTCTAAGTGTGGTTCTAACATAAGAGTAGTTTTATACCTCAATATGCAAAGAGTACACGGTTTCTGTTTATTAAATGTGCTATTATCGCTATTATACTCCACTTAAATATCTAAATCCACAAATAAGTAGAGGTAATTCGAATAAAGTGTATGCTATTCATCTTGGTACAACAATTAGTAACCGATGCCGATCTGATCATGTTGAACAAGGTTAATAAGCATTCCCAACAATCATATATATGTATGTATTGTCACGAGTTGATATCACTGTGATCAGTATAGCATATACCAACAATTTCTGTGAACAGTATAGATCCTGGTCAACCAGGCAAAAATCAATAACAAAATGAGTGAAGCCAGCAACCTTTTTACAATATGTTTTATTGAAAGAATAAAGACACACATTTACAGAATAGTTTACAAAGTACAAATAAACTGTACCTGTGAATGTCTTGAATAAATCCACTAATATCCTCTTAATGTCACAATTCCGATTTATATCCAATTCTGAATGAAATTCACAAAAGTTCACTGTTTTAGCCACTTAAGGACCCGTGGGGCCCCTGATCATACAACGATTCATGCATAAATGCTTCGTAAATATGAAGGGAAATATGCATAGCATACATGTGAACATTCTTTTCTTACTATATCCCACACAGTGCATGGAGTTGCCATGTCGGCCATCTTAGTGTGCACAAGCCATCGGCCAGTTTTACCTCTTATTGCATTTGACACATACCACTAATATTATGACAAACACATGAATACACTTGGGTGAAACATTATGGGGATACATCAGACAACAGCGTGCTATGCATTGTCTTCGTCAAATTTAAATACATAGTCTGACATCTGAATGGTTTGTTGACCCTTGTTAAAATGTTTGAGAATTCAGTAAAGACTGTGCAACAGTAACTACAATACACAGTGCTATATATATATATATGCATTATGTATGGTAATACAAGTATATATATTATGCATCGATTCTATTAACATACCTACTTTATATAAATTATATATACTTGTAGTAGTAGTAAGGGAGTCAAAATGATACCACCTACCGTGGTATCGTTTATAACCCTCTATAATACCCCCACCACCCCCGAAAATCAAAAAATTGGTTAACGAGGAAAATTGGGTCTCCCGACAGCAAATTTATGAATTTTTGGAGAAAATAATTTTGGGAAGAGGGAGTCCCAATTATATTGGTAATTGACTTTTGAAAAAAGTCGAAATCATTCATGCAAGTACAATAGTTTATATTCCTCATTTTTCTTCTCCGATATAGCTAATTTATTTCGCAGATCAACAACTAATTCTACCAGCTCTATTCTACCACGTTCACCTTTAGCCACCTGACAGCGTAGTTGCTTATGTCTACAAAGAGTTTGGGCACTAACGAATTTACAAGGGCATCTAGGGCATTGAAATTGTGGGGGGACACAAGGAAAACTTTCTACGTCTCGCTAGATGCCTTCGTAGATAGTCTTTACACGTAAACGTCTTACAACAAGTCTCACACTCATTATATATGATATAAAAATTTATCTGTTCAATTGGACGTGTAAAAAACATTATGTAAATTTTTGACGTCCAATTGAACAGATAAATTTTATAGGTTATACAAAAGTATATATACAAAAGTATAATACAGAAAATATGATAACGCCAGAAACTAGAGCAGAAATAGAAAGTTTGAGAAGAGAAGCCGAATCTCTAGGGATTACTTATAGTACACGGTTGAGAGTTAGGGGGTTGACAAAGCTGATAAATGCCACAAAGAATGAGGCGTTTATGAAGCGGTTTACCCGCGCCTATAAAAGAGGGGCATTTACAAACATCTCATTAGCGGATGAAGTTGATAACAGAATTCAAAAAGAAAGTATTGCGGAGTTAAGGGCTAGTGTAATAAAACCTTCAAGCACCAATAATTTGTCCCAAATTAGACACACAGGTGGCCCAATACAAAATAAAAGATCTCTCGTTCGCGCGATAGTGGAAAAAGGTGAAGAAATATTGGGGGCTCACGATGAAACATTGGAAAAGTTAGAAAATGGAAGACGGGTAGTTACATTATCCTTTCGTAAAAACATTAACATTAACGAGTCTGAACGCATGTCCGAGAAACTCGCTCCGTATCTAACAACCAATTTTTATTTGAGATATTCATATTCTTACAAGCTAGAACATATGGAGGAAATTAAAAATGGAAAACCTGTAACTATAATAATGCACAAAAATCTCGGTGGTAGCGAACCACTATCATCAATGAAAACCGTTAAAAAATGGCTGTCAGATAAGGAGCAAACACGAATAATGTCCGATAAAATAGACAGACCGAATACAAAGTGGAAGTTTGTAAGATGGGTAGAGGTTTTCGTAAAGCTAATACAGGGTAGTAGGGGAAAAGATTTGGGACTACAATCCAAAGAAGCGGCAGGAGGAGAACTTCCAGAATGGCTGAAGAATAAAAAGGTATGTATTCTTTAGATAAGTATAATGACGACCTTTGTCTGTTCAGGTGTTCTAGCTATGCATATGACAGATAAAAGACCCGACAGATGTACAGAAAAGGCGAAAGGAACTTAGTAAGCAATATTTTGGTAGTAATGTGGTTTCCACCAATTCCTTTTTTCAGATCTGAAAAAGGTTGAAGAGTTTTTTAAAATCGGTATAGAAGTATATCAACCCACCCAATGTAACGTATGGTGGTTGAAAAAGGTACCAGCGCACTATAAGGCAATAGGTTAATAAACCAATGACAATAGGACTGTTTAATAATCACGCATTTCTAATAAAAAACCTTAAAAATAAAACCTATCTAAAATTTACGCCTGCGATAATTGCAAGCAGAAATTCACGAAAGCGAGTAATATGAAGAGACACGGACCAAAATGTATGAAAGGTGAGACAAAAGTAGTATGTGATGGTAATTATTTAGAGAGCCCGCGTTCGTCGTTCGAGAAAGCGTTCTACCCAAAAAGTTCTAACAGTTATGGGGCGATCGATTGGATGTACTCTGTGGAAAAGCGCGAGGGAATTCACATTCACCACGAACAGTGTGGACACGGGGGTGAAAGATGGATTTTAGGAGCTCCAGTAGATGGATACTGTCCAGAAACCAATACCGTATATCAATATCACGGCTGTTACTGGCACGGTGTGAGATTCATGCAAAACATAGAAAAGAAGAACGCGCATCCACTATGAGAAGAGATACACTTATTAGAAGAAGCAAAGAATTCAACCTAGTAGTTATGTGGGAATGCGAATTTCAAAGAACTGGTAAAGACATAAAGATCGGTTGCGACACTACTCTTTATCCATATCAGATAGTATACGATTTTGAGGCATATCTCAACCCAGAATTTGAAACTCTCGGTAATAATCTAGAGTACGAAGCCGAGCACGTTCCGGTAAGCGTTAGCATAGGAGATAATTTCTCAGGAACAGTAACTCATATTTGTGATAAAGATCCCGCAAAACTTATAGAAAAATTCGTAGAAGATTTAAAAGTCAGGGGAAAAGCTATAAGAGAAGAAGTGTGGTCAAGATATGGGTTTAATACAGAACATTTACGTAAAAACCAAATCGCCAAGATCGAACAGTGGATAGAGCAAGTACCGGTTATAGGTTTTAACAGCAGTAAGTACGATATAAACTTAATAAAGAAATACCTAGTAGGCGAACTGGCATCAACAACAAAGAAAGTAATGGTCGGAAAACGTGCAAACGCAACAATATTTCTATTTACTCCAGAGTTTAGATTTCTTGATGTAATACTTTATCTAGGACCCGGTGTAAGATACGATAGTTGGATAAAAGCCTATGAATGCAAAGGACAGAAATCTTTCTTTCCTTATGAGTGGTTCGATTCTCCAGACAAACTGGATTACCCAGGACTACCGGATATAGAGAATTGGTATTCCAAACTATCTGGGAAAATGTTAATAGATGAAACAGAATTAAGTAAATGTCGTAGAATTTTCGAAGAAAATAATATGAAAACTTTCAGAGATTGGTTGAAATATATTATTTAGATTTAGATGTAGCACCGTTCCTAGAACGTTGGAAAAAATGTGTGAATTTTATAAACACAGAGGTGTGGATATTTTCAAAGATGCGGTAACACTACCTGGAGTAGCTATACAATATTTATTGAGAGGAACCATTAAAGAACAAAAATCTTCAAAGACGATTATACCGGAGGATGCTCTATATGCACCAAAAGAAGAAACATACGAAATGATGAAGGACGCTCTAGTTGGCGGTCCATCAATAGTATATTTTACACGATATGCAGAAGCTGGTGTTTCAAATATTAGAGTGGGTTTCCAAACCGTGCAAGGCTGTTTTGGGGTACGACGCAAACGCGTTATATTTATCTACGTTAAATAAAGAGATGCCGTGTGGGAGAGAAACTATACACCATATAGATACCCCACATAACCCTAAATTTATTAAAAAGTTTTGTAAAAGAGTTTTATCCGGAGACTGGTTTGGGTTTGCGGAGGTGGATATAGAAGTTCCACACAACTTAAAAGATAAGTTTTCTGAAATGTCCCCAATATTTATAAACAGAGAAGTAGAGGTTGATGAAGTTCCCACACACATGTTAAAATATTTAAAAGATACTGGGCGAACAAGAGGAGATGGAAAAAAATTGGTGGGATTTATGACAGCCACTAAAGTATTGCTGTACGCGCCACTGTTGAAATGGTATTTAAAACACGGCCTAGAAAATAACTGGAGTTCATCGTGTTATAGATTATATTAGCGGAAAACCATTCGAATGGTTCGCAAAAGAAGTTGTACAGCCGCAAGACGAAACGGGTGATGTAGAACCAAATAAGAAACCAGTAGCCGACATAATGGAATTATTAGGAAACTCGTGTTGTGGAAAAATGATAGAGGCAACGGAGAGACATTTAAATACGACATATACACAAAACGAAACCTGTGTTGACAAAGCATTAAGATCCGCGTATTTTGATGATTTGGAAGAGATAGGAGATGCGTACGAAATATCTTCAAGAAAACCCAGGTGTGCGGTAAAGAGACCATTCCATTGTGGAATAGCGGTTTATCAACTAGCTAAATTGAGAATGTTGGAATTTTACTACGAATTTCTTGACAAATACGTAAAAAGAGAAGACTTTGAATTAATACAGATGGATACGGATAGTATGTATATAGGAGTTAGTGGAAAAACGATAGAGGAATTGATTAGACCTAACTTACTAGACGGGTTTGAAAAAGAAAAAAGAAATGGTTGGCTTGGGATAAATGGAGCGAAAGAGAGCCCGGACTTTTCAAAATGGAATTTAGCGGAGATAGGGCTATAGCGTTATCTAGTAAGTGTTATTTTGTAGAAAAATTTAATTCTATTAATAAAAACTCTGCGAAAGGAATGTCCAAGAGAACTAACAATTTAAATTGGGATAGATATAAACGAGTACTAACCGAAACTACAGAAGATGGAAAACACATTATAGATGTAGCACAAAATAGGGGATTTAAAATTAAAGACGGTGTTATGAAAACGTACTGTCAACAAAAATTAGGACTCTCGGCATACTACGATAAAAGACGTGTGTTACCAGACGGAATACATACAGAACCTCTCTAATGATTTATGTAATAATTTTGAAAAAAATTATGAAAATTAACAATCTAAAGACTCTGATGATCCGGGGGTAGCTGGGTGTCAGAAGGCACCGCGAGAAGTTCTTCACGAACAAACCCTCTAGATGGCCCATCATCCAAATAGTAGAGCACGGGCTCATCGGGCTTGGTAATAGATCGATCTAGATGATATACATTGAGAGACCACACGGGATCAGTCGCGCGGCGGCTGCCACCTTCGAGCTCTCCCGGTTGATAGAGGTACCGGACATCAATATCTGATGGAAGCCGTTGCTCCTCTAAACCAACGGGTCGCCCGCGCGAGACGTCAGAGGGCTCGCTCGTCACCCTTTTAAACTTGATGGCATCTACGGGCTTCTTACCTATCAATCTGGTCACCTCTCCGTTCAGTGCGGAGACCACGGCGGGCAGTCTGGCCACCACTCGGTCGATCGCGAATGAGGGTCTACAAGTTCTTTAGCGTATTGGTGTCCGAACAGTCTCTCAGCCAGGGTTCGATTGAAGCGTTCCACGATCCCCTGCTCCCGGTGGATGTTGACGCGGCCGCGTCTGATAGAAACTTCGTGCTTAGACAATAGATGAGAGACCGCGCCCATGAACTCGCGGCCGGGATCGACCTGGAGAAGATTCGGCCATTTGAGAGGAATCCTCTTATATATTCGGGAGAGAGCCTCGGCCACCTCCTTAGACTCTTTAGTGGCCAACGGCTCAGCCCCCTTATAACGACTCGCTACGTCAACGACTGTCAGCGCGTACTTGTACGTCTTACGACCGACGCGATCGTGAGGGAGAAACAGGAGATCCGCTTGGTGAACTTGGTTCGGTACCGGCACGTCGAATTTCGGGCGCGGAATATTGTGAGGCGCGGGTAAATAGATCTGCCAGATGGCCTGCTTCTTGAGCCATTCCTTGACAGCGTTTTCTGAAACCTTGGTCGCCGCCGCGAGGTTCTTGATGGCAGCGAGTCCCTTCCAGTAGCCGCGGGGGCTATAGTACACGTTCGCTAGCTTGCGCGTTAGGCGAACCGATAGTTTGGTATTAAGTTTGCGCGTGTTCATCGTATGCGATGTATTCTAATATATCTGACAATCTCCAACATGCCCTCGCCAGATCGTCCGGTAACTGCGTCGATAATAATAAACCTTTATTGGAAGTGCAATCGCGATTGGGGGTTAAGTTCTGAAGGAAATTGGGAAAATCTAATCCCCCAGGATTGGTGGAGGAATCTAACATCCGCTTTGCGAAAAGGGTGGCCGCTTTTTCGTCCTCCCGCCACGTCTCGAGAGAATCTCGGGTCCACCACGAATCATACCCTTTTGCACCAGCTATGCGGTGTTTAAGGGCAGTGTAGCCTACATCAATCATAGCAAAATAAAGTTCGTCAACTGACATCGTTCTATATATATATATTTATAAAAAAAAGTTATTTAAAATAATTAATTTAAAATCTCGATTGAATATAGTAGCCGACGAGACCCACCA
Organism: Conchocele bisecta; assembly: GCA_029237695.1. Lineage (NCBI taxonomy): Eukaryota > Metazoa > Mollusca > Bivalvia > Lucinida > Thyasiridae > Conchocele > Conchocele bisecta. Next base: position 80,081,819 of record CM055270.1, read on the forward strand.
CACCCATTCCCACGACGATGAACGCGATCTCGCGGTCTTTTTGGGCCTCTGACGGTACATAGAAATCTGAAAGTTGGGGCTCGCGATCCAGCGGCGCGAGACTTTTCTGCGGATATGCCAGCGCGTACTTGCGGTTGGCTTCTTCAAACGTTCTGAAAAGTTTGTGCGGCGTGATTTTCGCGGCGAAGCTCTTCATTGACCCAGTCAAGATGGGCGGTTTGTTTTTCCGACCACGCTTCCTTTGCGCTATTGAATTGTTCTACAGCTAAATCGTGACGCGTACTCTCCTCATCCGCGTTCGAGTTTTGTAGTTTAGAGAATAGAAAGTTGCTGCCGGTGAACGCAAATGCGTTTATGAGCGACACCTCCTATCATATTGCGATTGAAGCCATTTATTTCCATATATTAACTGGTAGATTCCAGCTTTAACTAGATAATCTCGGGTCCAAACTGCGGCCGCTACATCTAAGGTCGCGAGCCCTACGTCTCTCACAGTAAAGTCCAATTTGGGAGCGGATCCTCTAGGGCCCATCTTTGATAGTCGAGCATACCCGATACTGAAACCCGATATCACCCACGGCGTGATAAAGCGCATTCACTAACATTTTACCATCTTGTTCAGCCATTATTGCATATAAAAGGGGTCGCGATCAATGTTTAAATGGGGCGCGTCCAATCGCGATTGGTGTTTCGTAACTTTCTTGTGAACACTGGCTGGTTGTTTTTTCGATAATATGGGGTATTTCCACACGCACAGGGCACCAACAACTGCCAGACCACCACCAACAACCCAACTCCAATTCACGAATTTGGGTGACAAATTCAAAGAATTTGGGTGTGCTTCCAATTCGTGAATTGGGGTTGTACTCAACTCTGTCTTCAGATGTTTTGCTGTCTCCGTCCCCGATTGCAACCCCAATCTCGATTGGAGTTTAGCCTCTCGAAGCTCGGCGAGTATTTTATCTTGTTTAACTTTTCGGGTGGCAGCCGCCGCCCGCCCAGCTGCCTGTCTTTTGGGATTTTTTATATGCAGTATGTCATCCAGTGGCGGAGTAACACTCGGGTTCGATTGGGTTGGAGCAATCGGGTTCAACTCCGTCACTCTCGCGGGTGTGTCTTGTGTCATCATTTTCAGGGCTTATAGTTCGTGGGCATATATGTCCAAATTGACAGTGTTTACCCGTGGTCAACGCGGTTGTCAGCGGAGCTAAGTACATTCCAAACTTGTGATAAATTGAGCAGCAGGCTGTTCTAAGAGTGTGACCTATAAAAGGGTCAGTCTCTAGATCCTCAATCAATCCCGCGGTGTTTGGTATAGGGAGAAGTATACTAACGGCGGTTGCGTACAAATGAATAGCCGCCGATCCGAGAGTTTTTGTCATCTCCGCACCTAACCTAGTTTCGTATCGCGCATACATTTTATCGATCTCCGCATCTGGACATCTTATCCACCTGAAAAACTGAGAGACGCCTACCGAGATAATGCTCCGATTGTCCCCAGAAACCAGCGCAGCTAGCCGCTCTCGTCGCGCCGCATTTTCATTTTCATTCGGAGTCGTTGCACTCAACCCAATACCAACCGCCGTTGGAGTTGATTCCGATTGCTCTGTCGGATCATTATCTATGTTGGCAGTCGGAGTTGAGGTTTCTTCTATTAGCTGATCGAGAAGTTCGTCGCAGTTCATTTTTCTTAAAATTAATTTAACTATTCTAACAAGTCTCATCACTTTAAACATATTGCAAAGCGCACCACCCGATACTTATGATCACCATTATGCTCGCAACAAAGCTCGCAGCGGAGCACCAAATTGTTAACATTGTTAACCATTGTTCAGCATTTGTTCAACATTTGTTAAGCATTTGTTCAGCATTGTTCAGCATTGTTCAGCAATTGCTAAGCATTGTTCAGCATTGTTCAGCATTTGTTCAGTAATTGCTAATTAATTATAAAATTAATTGATAACTTCGTAAGCAGTTGGTTGATCAGTCTTTAGCAAAAGCTTGGCGTGCTTAGTTTCCGAAAGCATCTGTCGAACCTCCAGGCGCTCCTCACGCGTTGGGATAACGTCATTCTCTCGAAGACAGTCATCGAATGAGTCTCGGTCCTCTTGCAGTGAAAGAGGGCGACCCACCCCCACTTTCGTTTGCTCGCGCAGATCCTTGAGGACGGCGTTGTACTTTTGAGTGGATATCCATACGCTTTGCCTAGCATGGCGGCCAGAAAATGCGAGCTCGGAGAGCATGTCCTTCTTTTTGGTCATCGCCGCCTTGGCCGAGCAATCGTCAATCACGTATAGGGTGGGCTCACCCTGGAATCTTTGGTATAAACCACGCAACCAATCGTGAAGCCTATCACCGGGGTCAATAACGTATACCTCAGGGTCGGTCCATATCCACGTTCGCCGCTGATAAGTATCGTTGTGCCGCACAGTGGGACACAGGATCACAATGTGGCGAAAGGCATCGCGGTAGGACTCCTCGAGCAAGTCTAGGATGAAAACCGTCTGCCCACATATTATGGCAGAGTGGGCATCTCCAATCGTGAATTGGTATTGATTGCTAATTTTCTTAATTAATTCTTTAGAATTATCAAATTTATTAATTAATAAATCGTTAAATATTGCTAATTTCTTAATTAAGTTCTTTAAATTATCAAATTTATTAATTAATAAATCGTTAGATGATTTTTTTATTAAATCAATAGAGTGCTGAGACGTATCGGCCATCTTCGATGTTGAGTTGTGCGTCTGTAATTATATATAAGTACACGTTCAATGGCCCGGCTCCGTCCGCCTCTTTGGTTATCTGGATCGTCACACCCTCGCTAGCGTTCTCAACTTGGCGTCCGCTGCCGTGTATTTGGTCGTCGTCGCTGGCTCGCATGTCTAGCCATAACGCGTATTTGGTATTCAGGAACTCCGCGAGGGAGACGGCCGAGAGATGCAGGTCTTTGGCAACCGCTGCAACCTCCGGAGAGCGCTTAGAGCCGGCAGCAAACTGCTTTCTTACTTCGTCCCACTGCTGGTGCGCGCGAAGACCCGCGCTGTAGAGTTGATTGGGAACTCCCTCGATCGTCACCTCTACCTTCGTGATTTTGATTATAGAATTTGTCGGTTTTTCTAGCACCGAACCGCGAACCGAGCATCCTCGCACAACATCATTTATACCTTTCATCGAGCGAGCGGGTACGTTGACGTTAATATTCCACAATGTGTCGCCTTTGTCTTTCGTCATCTTGCGATGGCGAAGAACTCGGTCGTAAAGTATGGCAACGCGCGGCGTACTGGGTTGGGCCTGATCAATCGCGCGAGTTCGGGCATCGTGACCATGTCGTACTCCAGCGAAACATTATCGATCGTATACGTCGATAACATGTCGCTGGTTATGAGAACTCGGCCGTAGTCGTTGAACGTTAGTTCGTATTCGAGGCGGTCAGCCAAAGCGCTCTGATAGTAGGGCATGTGACTCTCCAGCAACTCAAAGTCGAGCGGGATGTAGAAGCGGTTGCCGTAAGCGCCCGCGACCGCGTTGTCGCTCGCGTTGTTATCTACCTTGTTACCAGCCCCGATTCTAAGTTTGGTTACGTTCTTATTTTTGCTGGTGTCTATACCCTGATAGACAGCGTTTTCGCGCTCTTGCGCCGTCTTCCATAGGTCCTGATAACAATGGTAGACGTCGCTGTCATCGATCGACATCACCTCATTACCAGAAATCTTTATCATGGTCTTCTTGACTATGGCGCGACCAAGGTTCTGAACGACGGTTCGGTCCGCGTCCATCGACGTCAGCGAAATAGTGGAAAGCGAGGCGAACAGTAACCCGCACAATGACGTCGTTAGCTCCGAGGTTGGGGAGGGGAAGCGGACCAAGAGCTGCTGGTTCTGGTCGATCGTCGATGGGTTGTTCGTAATAACGACACTCTGTCTCACGCCTTTTGCCCCGAGGGGCTCACGCAGTCTGCGGTATGGATTGAGTTTGCGACCGTATTGACTCGAAGACATATTTAGTGAAACTATATTAAACCCTTATGGTTTTGTCTTTAATACATAATTAATTTTAAGAAATTAATATGGCTGATTACGATAATGACATGTATGAAATAGGCAGAGACGATTACGTCGATGCGGATGAGGATGATTATGACATAGATGATTATAATGACGAAACGCCCTTGATACAGCCTCCAGTTCCAATCCAATCGGGGGAATTAGGTGGCGCTACCAGCAGCGTTGGTCAAAGTCGGGAATTACTCGAGGGAGCTGTAGACGATTACTACAACAGTTTGGCAGAAAAAGGTGTGGTCCCATCTGTCGGTCGCGACTACTCCAAGTTCGAATTGGATCTGAAAGGTAGATTGCGACTAAAAGCATCAAATGTCCCGATCGTCAACACGATGACCGGTAAACCCCTAGCGATGAGCACCATTGCCGGATACCGGGGCGGTGGTGAAATCATATGGACGCGTAGTAAAACAATTATGCCGACCCGCACTGTAGAGGCCATACAGTCTACCGACGAAACGATGGCGAAAACGGCCGCCGATATAGAAACTGTTGAGCTCAGAGAACTCCCTCGAGTAGCCACCGACGCTATTAACACGATGGAGACCACGTTCAGCGTCCAATCGCAATTGGGGGAAATACTCAACGATGACCCACCGTTACCTCTTCGCGAACTCCGGGGCCTCGATAAGGCTCTACAAACGGTCCGGGGCGAACTGGTCCTTAACCTCGCCAAACTCTCGTCGCTGGATGAACATATCGCGCTAGAAGAAAGAAAACTGGAGGAAGCTGGTGATAGAGAATCTACCGAGCTGATCAACAAAACGCTTGCGGTCGTTGCGGGATGAAAGAGCAGCTCGTTTGGAGGCTGCCTCGACTAACCGTGAGACACTCCGCACCCAAATAAGTCGGATCCGCGAAACAATCTCGAGGGTACTGCGCGAGGAGACGATACTCGGTGAGCGTACGACAATCGGTGAGCGTCTTCGCACTCTATTCAGAGAACAGGGCATCACGATAGCAAGCATCCTCGTTGCTATCGGCATGACTATATCGACCATAGTTCTAGCTTTCACTGGTGGTGCGGCGCCACCACCCGCGCCAGCACCCACACCACCACCACCCGCGCCATCAGGCGGAGCCAAGGAGTGGGTAAAAAAACAACTAAAAGCCCTCGCCAGTCTCCTGGCTAAATTAGCCGAAAAGGCGGCTGCCGCACTACCTGGACTGATCGGAAGTATCGTTTCTTACTTGCTATCTATATTATCAAAAACGGCCGGATGGCTAGCCAAAAATACTTGGGCTTTAATCGTGGCAATCGCCGGTCTCCTACTATTCTTCGCCAGAGAGTTCCTAAAACCAAAGCGCAAATAATCCGATCGCCACGAGGGCGACGACGAGCGCTAATTTCTCCTTCTCGTGTGTTGTGCTTCCAATTTCACCCAATCTGTGATTGATTGGTGTTTCTCCAATCGCGATTGGTCTGTTGATGGAACTCGATGGTGCATCCAATTTACTAATTGGGGGTACTGGGTTCGATTGTGTATCCAATTTACGAATTGGGGGAGGTGTATCCATTTTGTGTTTTGGGCGTTTTATGAAATCGGTTCCACTGTTGAACCCGATCGTGTTGGGGGTGCGCTTGATGATATCCGTGTTCACGTTACCGTTGTGACCGATTTTTTGATTGGCGGTGGCGATTACGATCTGATTATTGTAACCATCAACCGGGTCGTCTCGTAGTATCATATTGCTCGGCGCCATATAAAGACCTATTCCAAATACATAGTCCACTGGGGTGCTGGCAGTCTGCAAAACGTCTTGATAATTCTGGATCGCCTTCTCCAGGTCCACCTTAGCTGAGATGGCGTCCTCAACAAGTACCAAGAACTGTTTTTGCGCGTCAAACGCCGTTCCGAATCCTATTATAGAACTGCGAGTTTGTTTTTTTTTTTGTGCACCTAGTATAGCCCACACATATGTACGAATGGAGTCGTTGAGGCGAGTAACCCCGGCCTGAGTAAATCCAGTGCTTTTATCTAATATAATGTACTCCATGCTATTCTCCAACTTTAGATGGTTGGTGTAGTGAAGCCGGATATGTTTGGTAGTAGGTTTTATCTGAGAACATATCAAGAAAAAAACTTGGACTTGTATTTTATGTATTAGGAATCTTGACGTGTACCTCATAGTACTGCTATCGAATGTGCCATCAACAACTTTTACATCATTTCCAGCTTCTTCAAAAAAGGGGTCGCCCATTGAATCGTTCTTGGTGTAAACTTTTTGTTTCCAATCACGGTTTGGGTCCACACCAAATTCGTCACATATCCGTTCGAACTCCTTACGGTTGTATGTGTTGGAAATGGGATTCCACCCGTCGTCTTGAGGTAGTGGAACACGTAATTCTTTCAAATCCTTCTAATAGTATAATAAACATGAAAGTTGTATAAGCTACTGCTCATCAGCTGTTACTTGGTTTTATGTGGTCTCCGAAAGATACACCACACCCAGTTGTGGCACACCACACGGCAAAATTTAGTTGGTTCTGCCAGAACTGCATCGGAGTTGCCCGCCATCTGTTTACCCCATCCACCGTACTAATCTTGGTCACCCTATATTTCTCAAATATGTTAGTGAAATTTGTGTCGAAACCATGCCCAAACTGACTCTTATTTTAGGGTGCACAAGCCAACCAATGGTGTTCTTTGAGCGTATACACCTCCGACCGCGTACTTTGCATTAGAGTTAAAGCTAAATGCTTTTGTATCCATTGAAAGATATTATTATGTTTGCTACTATCACTAATGTTCAAAAAGGGAGTTGTGAACTTCAAAAGTTAATAGACAACTGCTGCGGACAACGCCGGGTAGGCCTCAGATCAATCACCTTCACGGTTGGGGGTGGAAAAACGTTGAAACGCTCGAGTTTTTCACAACAGAAGTCGGGGGACGTTGATTTGATTCGCATCAGAACACATCATAGATATGCCACATAGAATAGACGTAAATAGAGTCATAAGTCAACCAAAGGTTATAGTACCTCAGGGTCTTTGGAGTTTCGGAGATCTCCAAGCTTTTGTCGCGGAGAAGATTCCTGTGTAGTCACTCTCGCAATCTCGAAAGCCACGGGGCTCACGACATTGACCGTTGATAGGCGTTTAAGGATCTCACCGGGGTTGGGCTCACTGTTAGGATTTAAAAATAACATACCCTTACAACGATGACGGAGTGTTTGATCCTGGCGAGCACGTCGGCACGACCCCGGTGAACTTCGCCGTCACGAAAACTCTCGGGGTGCACCTGGATCGGGTGAACACATCGTACAACACGGTAGACGGATCCCCCAGCACATTACTGAAAACCGTGCCCGCCAGCGACTGTTTCTATGGTGAGACCCTGACCTTAGACTTCCCACACCCCGAGATGAACGTTTTGGAATCGGGACACATCCACGAGTTGAAGATTTCTATTCTCGATGATCAAGCGAGAAAGTTGAATAACTATTACCCGATTTCGGTAGTCCTAGAAATTTCAAATTAATTAATTTAAGAAAATTAATTAGAATTAAACGTATGTTCGTAATATATATTATCAACATTATGAGTATATACGGACCAGGTAGTTCTTCCGATTGGGTGACAAATTCAAATAATTTGGAACCGGCAGAAGGGGGATTCATCCCGACAGAGGGCGACTTTTTAACTACCCAAAAAACAAAGGCCTTGATCAATAGAACTATATCGAGGGCCACGGACGAGATTCACAAAAGTCTACTATCACAACTTAGAGAATATGCCCTGGCTGTGAATACACAAAGTCGTGAAGAAACGCATACGGAACTAAACGAACTAGGTAAAAAAATAACTAAATTTATTGAGAAAGAGCCCGGTTGGGGATGATAAAGCCCGAGAAGACCGCCAGGTTGACATTACGGCGGTTTATGATGCGTTGCGCTTAGAAGACTCTCTCAGCAAAGAAGCTACACTTGCTGAATTAGACGGGAAAATAATCGATTTTCGAAATGAGGCCACGTCGGGTATTGAGAAAGCACGAGAAGACCACCAGGCGGACCTTACGAAGGCTTATGAGGTGTTGCGCTCAGAAGACTCTCTCATCAGAGAAGCGGCACTTACTGAACTAGATAAAAAAATAACCAAATTTCGAAAAGAGACCCGGTCGGGTATTGATAAAGTCCGAGAAGACCACCAGTCGAACCTTGCGGAGGCCATTGCGGAGGCTTATGATGCGTTGCGATTAGAGGGCTCTCTCAGCAAAGAAGCGACACTTACCGAACTAGACGAAAAAATAGCCGAATTTCTGAAAGAGACCAGGTCGGGGGTTGAGGGGGTCCGAGAATACCACAAAGAGGCCATTGCGGAGGCTTATGGGGCGTTACGCTCAGAGGACTCTCTCAACAGAGAAGCGGCACTTACTGACATATACGAAAAAATAACCGAATTTAAAAAAGAGACCCGGTTTGATCTTGATGGAGTCCGAACGGGTATTGAGAAAGCCCGAGAAGACCACCAGGCGGATATTAAGGAAGCTTATAGGGTGTTTGCTCTTAGAGGGACTCCTATCAACAGAGAAGCGACACTTACCGAACTAGATGGAAAAATAACCGAATTTCAAAAACAAGGCCGGTCTGGGTTGAGAAAGCCCGAGAAGACCACAAGGAGGCCATTGCGAAGGCTTATGAGGTGTTGCGCTCAGAGGACTCTCTCATCAGAGAGGCGGCGGTTGCTGAACTAGACGGAAAAATAACCGAATTTCAAAAAGAGGCCCGGTCGGGTATTGATAAAGCCTTAGAAGGCCACCAGGCGACCATTACGGAGGCTTATGATGCGTTGCGCTTAGAGGACTCTCTCAGCAGAGAAGCGGCACTTACCGAACTAGATGGAAAAATAACCGAATTTCAAAAAGAGACCCTGTCGGGTATTGAGAAAGCCCGAGAAGACCACCAGGCGGCCTTTGCGGAGGCTTATAGGGTGTTGCGCTCAGAGGATCGGACGGGGATTGCGGGATTAGGAGCCCGAGTGGTTGAATCTATCCGCGCCGTTGATGAATCACTTGTTGCGGTTGATGATCAAGTAAAACGAGTTCGTACTGAGGCATATAACGCAAACAGTGCGCTTGCAGTGCGAACAATGAAAACGCCAAAACGTGTCATAACAGTTTGGGCTGAGAAGCGGGGCCCATTGGTTGAGGGGCACTATGAATATTCGTTCGGTGCCAAAGCGAGTAATAAATATGGGGGATACACTATGACAGCTGCAGGTGAAGTTATCCAAATGGCGGTCTGCTCGGTTAATGCTAATGGTAAACCTGTGGGCGCGGTCGCGATAAATATTGTAGTAGATGGGGAAGAACGGGGGATTGGAGTCACTAAAATCTCTGGAGATAGTTCGACGATTGTTTCGTTCGCCGGTAATGATCGAATTAGACTTTCCCAAAGTAGTGTTATTAACTTTGTTACGAAATCGGTGACTCAGAGAGTTCTTCCACTATTGTCTCATTGTTAATTGAACTTATTGTGTAAATACTAATATATTGAAATAAATTTGTAAAATTTAAATATGAACGAATCAACGCTTCCAATTGTCAATACCACTCCATCAACACTGTGTACAATTAACGAAAGAAGTTCAGATTTTAGGTTGAATAATATCGTCGCTATGCAGGAATTATTTTAGTTAGAGAATATACAAATAGAAAAAGAAACGCTAAAAAATATAGACGCGCGGTGAACATGGCTGAAGTATCTAGCACGGCTCTGCCGAGTGTTTCTGTGTTGTGTGGGGCGGGGACAGCTGCAACTATATCCACCATTATAACGGTTCCCGTAGCGGGGATTTTATGTGCGGTGTCGGCCGTTTCTGGGTTGTTGTGTATGGTAATTAGGGCGTCGGGTGGAAAACTCGAGAAAAAATGTAGAAAACATGATAGAATATCCGTTCTCGCCAGGTCTAAGAAAAATAGCATCGACGTTATGGTGTCCAAAGCATTGGCCGATAAGAAAATATCAAATTTAGAGTTTGAATCCGTGGTGGAAGAAATGCGGAGATATGAAAAAATAAAAAATGATATAAGAATCAAGGCACGCGCCACCATGCCCAAGATTGAGTGTACTGATTGGGATAAATTTAGGGAAAAAATTGGAGATAAAGTCGGAAGAAATGTTACAGCACCATTGTGATTTTTTAAAAAATAATTAATTTTCTTATATTGGTGCAGTAAACAAATTTACATACCTATGCAACATGTGTTTTTCACTGAGAATTACGCCGTAATCGCATAACAAATTCAGTCTAGGATTACACTGTACACACCGTCTGTGTAATTGATACACTCGGCTCTGTTTACCTCGGCTATCAATTTACGCATGGTTTCATAACCCGTGTAATTGAAACATTGTCGTAAATCGATAATTGTACAACACTAGGTAGTGTTTATCATAACAGCCTTCGTGGTCGTGTGGTTAAGGCGATAATCTATAGAGACGAGGGTCGTGGGTTCGCGCCGCGGTTGGAGCTAAACATTTTTATTTATTTATTTCTATCCCTACAAATGTGGTCGCTATGGTAAACAACTGCATGACAACGGCGTTCGGAGTCCGACCGCTTGAAATGGGCAGACAACTCCGACCGCTTGAAATGGGCAGACAACTCCGACCGCTCGAGGTTGATGAAAAATAATTTCAGATAGCCCGTTTACATACCTTCGATAAGAAAAATACACTCGGCTATAAATTAATTATTAGTGTTTTTTTTTCAATAATAATTTTTCAATATCTTTATAAGCGATATCGTAAAAATGTACATTCGTAAACGAATCGTTGGGTTTTAATAGTTTTATATAATACGCCTTAGTTTCATATCCGATACGCATTATCTGTCTTAATGTTCGTATTTGCCTCTTGTATAGTTGACATAATTGCCGGTATAATATTGGAAATGTAACGTTTTTATCGGAGCGTAATAAATTACGCTGGTATTTCATGTATTCGATATCGCCTAGTGTTCTCATTTTATAGAATTTATATACAGGATTATAACCCCCGTATTCTTCGTAAACTTCTTCAACACAGTCATTAAAAATTTGCAATTCAAATTGTATTGAATTATCCATTTTCTCTAATAATATTGGTACTCGTTTTTTCTGTTCAATTGGACTTGAAAAAAACATGATGTATTTATGACACCAATATATACTTTCAAAAGTCAATTACCAATATAATTGGGACTCCCTCTTCTCAAAATTATTTTCTCCAAAAATTCATAAATTTGCTGTCGGGAGACCCAATTTTCCTCGTTAACCAATTTTTTGATTTTCGGGGGTGGTGGGGGTATTATAGAGGGTTATAAACGATACCACGGTAGGTGGTATCATTTTGACTCCCTTACTACTACTCTTGTATTACCATACATACCGCATCGATTCAAGTGACTGGTAAGCAATTATCTATTACGTGTATTGTCACTACTGTCTGCGTACCTCGTATGCGAGTAAACTGTTTTTACCTGTGTCAAATGTACTTCTAGTAATAGACAGTGTATCAGTTTGACATTTTACACATTGAAAAAGTGTCCATTGTATATTTTGTGAATGATGGTAGAACATCTCAGATAGCTAGCGTTTTGTGTCGTCTGCGCTGAAATAATATTTATAGGACGTTGTCGTCCTCTATATCTGGGACGCATTGCACCAAATTTTATTAGGTTCGCTGACATAGTATTTGCTGTACATATCAAACGCTCCAAGTGGTGAAACTGTCCGATAGCATGTACAAACTAAAATGGCGGAGATGGCAACTCCGTGCTCTATATAATATACTCTAAGACGAACATAGATATGCAGTCACATGTATGATTGTACTACATTTGAAACAAAATGTCATATTCTATATAGTCAGTCCTCATATCACAATTTTCATTTTTTCTGTCCATTTATTTGTTAAATCCAAATTAAAAGTTGTCAATTAAATTCACAGAATAAAATGGTCCACTTTTTCAGAAGTAAAATCCACAATAGAATACATTTTCAACCTTGTGAATATATTTTGGTTACCACCCTTTAGCCTTGGAGACCGGCGTGTCATTGGGCAAGACAACATGGTGCTAGCCTAGTCCTATCGGGTGGGGACTTAAATAGTCGAGTAGTATATAAGATTCAAAATGATACAAGTTCCTACGCAAAGCCCCCGCTACGCGCGGTGCCTTCCTACGAAACTTGACTCTTGAATTTTTCCCCACTGTTCGGCGGGTATGTATGAGAAGAATGGAACATATTTTTCATCAACCGCAAAACCATATATTTCCTAGAGCAAAAATAAATAAAATAAAAAAAGTTCAGGTCTAGCCGAGATTCGAACTCACAACTCACGTAGCCATAGAGTGGCTCCTTAGCCCACACGACCACGAAGCCTGTTACTAAATATAAACCTGAAGATAAAACACCAGGTAGTGTTGTGCAATAATCGATAAGGTAAAATATAGGGTGACCAGGTAGTGTTGTGCAATAATCGATAAGGTAAAATACACCCTATTAGAGATAATAATCCCTATGTTATACTCAGTATATACAGTAATCTGTCATACATTCATTAAAAATAAAATAGCAACTTACACTCCCGCCTACGGAAGCTTAAAAGGGACATGTGCAATCTTTTTTCTATGTCGTTCCCACGACATAGCATCTCGTTCCCACGAGATAGCATCTCGTTACCACGACTTAGCTATGTCGTTCCCACGTTCCCACGACATAGCATCTCGTTCCCACGAGATAGCATCTCGTTACTACGACTTGGCTATGTCGTTCCCACGACATAGCATCTCGTTCCCACGAGATAGCATCTCGTTACCACGACTTAGCTATGTCGTTCCCACGAGATAGCATCTCGTTCCCACGACATAGCATCTCGTTACCACGAGATAGCATCTCGTTACCACGAGTTAGCTATGTCGTTCCCACGACTTAGCATCTCGTTACCACGACATAGCATCTCGTTCCCACGAGATAGGATCTCGTTACCACGAGTTAGCTATGTCGTTCCCACGAGATAGCATCTCGTTCCCACGACATACTCAGCCAATAGGATAGCAGATATTACACCACCATCTTGAATGAAAATTAACAGAGAATGGATGCAAATCGACGTGGTTTGATTAAGTTTTAATTTAATCTTGGTATTAAATATAGATAAATAATATATATATTGGAAAAGGAACATAACATCCGACTGAGTTTAAGACATTTGAAAAGGATATTGCAATCATTACATCTTGGTCGCAGGTCATACTGTGAGCCACGTGATGCGGTAGAGTTTATACAGGAACAGCTGAGGGCATCGGGTCAGCTGCATGGATATCGAATCATGTGGCATAGATGTAGTGAATTTGGGTTGACACTGAGACAAAATGACGTTCGGCAAATTCTACAACAGTTGGATCCGGTAGGACTGGCTTTCAGAACTGCTGGGCGTATCCGTAGAAGGTTATATTATTCGGCAGGTCCTAATTTTATCTGCCATCTGGATGGGTACGATAAGCTGAAGCCATTTGGTGTGTGCATAAGTGGTTGTATTTGCGGTTTTTCAAGACAAATGATATGGTTGAAGGCGTACTATACCAACAATGACCCAAGAGTTATTGGTGGCTACTTTTTACAGGCAGTAGAGGAGCATGGTGGTTGCCCGCGTCGTGTACGAGGTGACTATGGTACAGAAAATGTACACGTTCGAACATTCCAGACATTTTTTTAGGCGCGACGATGCTGATAGTCAGACTGCATACTTGGATGGAGCAAGTACGGCTAATCAGTGGATAGAGAGTTGGTGGGGATATTTACGGCGTGAGCATATGCACTTTTGGATAGAACTATTTAATGAACTGAAAGACCGTGGAGACTTCTCTGGAGATTTCTTGGACAAGAATCTAATTCTGTTCTGTTTTCTGGCCCTAATTCAGGTACAGTACATGCATAGCAATTTGATTATATATGGCTGTGACTGGAGAAATGGGGTTTATGTGTTTTGCGATCAGTGTAGATCCAGATCAGCCTGTGCATCCGCACGGTCTGATCAGGATCTGCACTGTTCGCCATTCCAACAATGAAACAGGCGCAATGCTTCCAACAAGCAAAATGTATTGTTATCAGGCTACAGAAGTGTGCGGTTTGATCAGGAGCTACACTGATCACAACCCAATAAGTCATTTCGCCAGTCACAGCCTCATATATATATATTTGATTGTAATGTATTTCTTGTATACATGTGTTGAGCAATTTATTACTTTAAGTTCAATTGTAATAGTCAAACCGGTGTTAGTGGTCACCTTGCGAATAACGGCACATGTGAACAAATGCTACTTGTTTTCTGTTCCTATTGGTGACCTTTATTCAAAGAGTTTACTGCATATGAAAGTGTAATGTTTGCATCGATGTAATTTTCTGATATTTTAGTTCTCGCCCTGGATGCGAAATTCAAGATGGCCGCCAACTATATCGTCGAGTCATTAATTTATTGTGAACATTGGAATTCTGCCAGACTAATTGACAGGTTTCATTTAAGTAAATCATCTTGCTATATATAATAATTGTGTTATACATAGTTTCGATATTCGGTCTCATGTTGCGTTCATTAGGAAATGTTTCCGCACTCAAGCGTAACATACAAACATATTCATACACACCCATAACTGTTTGTCCACAACTGTTTAAAATCACAACACAGTATTTCTAATACTTATTCAATGGATGCATGAAATTTTGATGTAAAACGGGCATGAATAGTTACTAAATATAAGAGACATTGCGTATTATTGTGAAGTATAAATATGCTAAGTAGTTAAATATGGTAACAACGATGCATCTCATTTCTATTTGTATTATAGGACGAGTTGGATATCGCCGTGTCGGTGTGCAACAGACATAGTATCAGACCTTCGAGGAATCCGCAAGTTCCACATGGAAGACCATTCATGATGTATAATTTTCCAGCTCTTTGGGGATGTAATAATTACATTTGTCAAGTGAGTGAAGCTGACATTGCCCTGTGTATGGAGGAAGCCCTACTTCGCTCAGTCATTCCATGTGACAATGATGTCTATGAAATATGCATAGGCATTATGCGAGATTATCCTGCGAATAACGCCGATGAAGCTGTCGAATTGTATCGCTATCTACGACGAACAATTCTAACAATGTTATAGCATTGTACTGACAACAGTAATGCACTCTGAATTGAGGTGTTTGTAATTACATGCACAAAAGTCCTGTCCCCCGTAATTAGGTAAATAGTGGACAATGACCATGTAGCATATGCGTTCCACGTGTATAAAACCAATATTGGAAATAAGGTCCTTGATAGTAGTTTCAAATGCTGATGCAATCAGGTTTGACCTCAGCTGGTTGTTAAAAGTACATGCCCACGCAGTAGACACAAAATGTTCTCTATATCAGAGACATCATCTAAGACATATTCTGGCAAAATAAATATTCTTTCACCATTACCCCATGTATTGATTGGCATTATTATACATTTTATATCAGACGGAAATTTCCACACTGACATCAGGGGCAATAACCGTGTTTCCTTAAAATGTTAACGGACATTACTACATGTATTTAGTCTCTGTATTAATGTTTGTATGTGCAATGATCATACTTTATAATCTGTCAAAAATATTATATTTTCAGGTGACCCATTTAATTAGTATAAATAATTAAAAAATATCATGCCTCATTTGCATATGAAAATAGCCTGATACCACCGCGCGTCACTGTCAGTAAAATACACATTACTAAATGATTATATCTGTATAGCGGGCACTCGTAATTTTTAGAACTGGTGGAATAGCGACACAATTATACACTAATTTAAATCCTATAAAGAACATTTTGTGCCTAATGTGTGGGCATGTACCTTTAAGTATTTACATATATAATTGAAAACAAACCGCTAAATAATAACCATTATTTTTTTTGTATTAGAGGTGTGGCACAGAGCTTTTCTAAACTATTGACGTACATGTACGTACAGGGGACAGGACATGAATTAATACTCTTGTATCAATATTTAAATTATTGACAATGTAATCATGCGATCACAGCCTACATGTGAAGTCAGCTTCGTCATCTGATCAGGATCGTACAGAAACGTGTGTGGATGATATTTAATTTTTCAGGCAGGACAGGTTAGTAATATATCAGGGCACATTATTAATATGTCAATACAGATTAATACTCTGCCGGGATATATTAAAAACCTGTCAATTTAAATAATATACCAGTACATATTAATAATATGTCATTACAGCTTAATAGTCTGCCAGTACAGATAAATAATCTGCCAGTACATATAAATAATCTGCCAGTACATATAAATAATCTGCCAGTATATATAAATAATCCGCCAGTACATATAAATAATCTGCCAATACAGATAAATAAACGGTCGGTACAGATAAATAATCTGCCAGTAAAGATAATTAATCTGCCATTACATACAAGTGTACAGATAAGTAATCTGCCAGTACAGATACATAAACTGTCGGTACAGATACATAATTTGCCAGTACAGATAAATAAACTGCCCTAGCAGATACATAATTTGCCAGTACAGATAAATAAACTGCCAGTACAGATAAATAATCTGCCAGTACAGATAAATAATCTGCCAATACAGATAAATAATATGTCGGTAGATAAATAAACTGTCCCCTAAAAGTAATAGGATTAGGAATATTCCAATTACTCTTATAAGGGGTATAACCAGATTCAACTATCACATACACCAATGCCAAAGATGTACCCGAGGGCCAAACCAGGTCTCCGGTCTGGACGAATCCCAATCACAAATGCTCAGAAACAACCACTACAGCAACATAGTGAACAATAAATAGCGTTGGAAACGTTAGTTATTTTTCAGTATTATAAACACTTTGTTTTTTACTAATACTTAATTTTTTCAGAACTATGAAATACAATTTTTATTTCTTCCTATTCTGTTTCATCACTTTCTAGGTATATATGAGACCAGGGCTTTAAAGGCTGGTTTTAGATGATTTGCCCAGGAATGAATGAATATGATAACACAATCATTTTTTTGTAAACAAACGTTTAATTAATAATAATGCAAACATGATTAAAATGCCCAAAGGCAACACATATTTTTTCGCCATAAATACACCAAGGTGCACATCTTCAATATGTCTAGAAGACGTGTGTATAGTTTCAGAACGAACGGTTTCGGAGGAGTTCTGTACACAAACTCTCTACTCTATATAGAATTGTATACAAAAATGTAGATAAAATTGCTATAAAGTTAAAAAGTTATACACATTGTTTTAAAGTCACCCTTTTATTGAATTTTCAACGACCTGTAGCCGATTTCATCAAAATTGCAAAGTATACTTATCTAGCAAAGTATGCTTTTGAGGGAGTAATCATTTAATTGTTCCCGAAATGCATTATGTCATATAGAACTAACGACTGCATATATTTGATGATTAAAAGTATGCAGAATTATTATACTGAATTTATTACATTATCACAGCCAAAATGGCTGTGATAATGTAATAAATTCAGTATACCGGTAATAAACAATAATAAATTTATAAAATTGAAAATTTCTCCCTCAAAGTATACTTTGCTAGAAAAGTATACTTTGCAATGTTGATGAAATAGGCTACAGGTCTTTCTCAAAATAGTGTGAAAATGTTTTGGCAGTCCTACGTGACGACCATAGTCTAGCAGTAAACCGGATGGTATGAGCCGACGTCATGACGTCGCGCGAGCCTAGGCCATACGTCAAACCACGAAACCACGATACACCACTTGTGCATCATCATCCCGCGATCCGACGCACAGTCCATGCCCGTACGACGTCAAACACATCCCAGGACACCGATACCAGAAACACGAATATTGAAAATATTCGCGTTTCCAGCATCGGGCCGCATGTGGTAAACCAAGAGAGCGATTAACGACGCTACCATATGAAGTACTGGACTCTAATTGGAGAAACTCTTACAAATTTTTTGACGTAAATGTACAAAGACGTAAATGTACAAAGACGGATGTACGGATGGACGTACGGATGGACGAACCTGAAGAGCAACGCAATATGCCACCCTTGCTATCACATAGGGGGCATAAAAATGGGTCTAACTCCGGATTGATTGGCAGAATAGCGAACAATTTACTGCACTTGGTGATAGTTACATATACGGAGTAGAGGACAGGCTGAAAACTGTAGTTCGGTGGACAGACAATGTGTGAAAGACAGACAGATGGACAGGTGCAAATTATAATTCCCCCCCCCCCCCGACTTCATCCAGGCGAAAAAAAAAGCAAACGGCAATAAATCTGCAAATCACCATGCCATGTGACATTCATAATTGAAGATCTTATCAAAGATAATGTAAATATAAACATGATTACAAAGTTTGTCTAAATTATAGTTCCCTCCCAAAGCTCGATTTATATATTATTTAAACAAGTAATAAATGATAACACTAAAATAATTTGTATGTAATCAAACAAGAAAACTGATAGGCGATGTACCCCTCAAAATCAATTTATTTGACCTCGACCTTCAGCACTTGGATGGGCTATAGAATGAACATATGGATGATGACAAATAAGTATATAAAGTTTCAAGAAAATCTGACTTACGGTAACTGAGATAGTTGGTAGTCAAAAACTTTAACATAAATCACAGACAGATGGGGTGGCGAAAATATGCAATCTGAAAGGGTACATAAAAACTAGAAATTGACGCTTGTCCCCGTCTACAGGCAGCCACTACACAAATAAAGGGAGATAAGTAATATGTTAGTAGGTGAGAGTTGTCGTTCTTGCATGAGACACACCTTTGGGTCATGTGTTATGTAAGTATAAACTATCATGAAAATATTCCAAAGAGGACTCAAGTTTTGGATTGACCCGAAATCAATCTGCGAAAAAACAAAGGGAGATTATCAGATAACTAAAATATTTGGGAGGCAAGAGTTGTCTATCTTGCATGCAACACACATTTGGGTATTTACAGGTATATGCATGTGTAAAGTTTCATGAAAATATTCCAAGGGGTATTCCAGTTATGCTCCAGACAAGAAATCAGTGAGCGAAAAAAGCAAAGGGAGATAACTCGAAAATTGGTTAGGCAAGATTTATCATTATTAAGCATGACACAGATTTGGGTCTGGTCTATGCATGTGTGAAGAGGCAAGAAATCAGTGCGTAAAAAAACAAAGGGAGGTAAGTCGAAAATTAGTTTGTTGGTGTTTAACCGCCTATCAACAGTTATGGTCATTAAAGGCTGGGTCGAAAATTAGTGAAGCAAGAGTTGTCATTCTTGCACAAGACACAAAGCTGTGGTCTATGCATGTGTGAATTTTCCGGGAAATATTCCAAAGGGTGTTGGAGTTATGCTCCAGACAAGAAATCTGTGCTCAAAAAAGGAAAGGGTGATAACTAAACTAGATGACCGCGGCCTGCATGTCGCGCCTTGTGGCGAGGCATGGACACTAAAAAAAGAGATATAGAATAACGAAAAACTTTAACCAAAAAACTTGACCAAAAAACTTTAACCGGACACACGTACGTACGTACATACATACGTACGTACGTACGTACGTATGCCAAAGTGCCGACTATATCGCGCTTTCCGCAAGCGGGCGCGACAAAAACTTTAACCAAAAACTTCAACGTAATTTGACCTCGACATTGGGCACAGGGGCCGCACAGGAGGGGGGTAGAATGAAAATATAGATGATGATAAACACCCATGTGAAGTTTCAAGGTAATGGGCAAAGCAGTTGCAGAAACATAGTATAACGAAAAACTTTAACCAAAAAACTTAACCAAAAAACTTAACCAAAAAACTTAACCGAAAAACTTAACCAAAAAACTTAACCAAAAACTTTAACCGGACACACGTACGTACGCCAAAGTGCCGACTATATCGCGCTTTCCGCAAGCGGGCGCGACAAAATTAGTGAGGCAAGAGTTGTCATTCTTGCATGTAAAGTTTCATGAAAATATTCCAAAGGGTATTTGAGTTATGCTTCGGAAGGCAGACCTGGATGATTTTCGGTGTCAAATCAATAGTATCCCCCACCCCCCCCCGACTTTCGTCCGGGGGGTCGGGGATACAATAATCATGTAAAAATCGCATTTGGCACAATGGAATTTTCATATGTAAATAAGAGAACAATACACACACCCAGACATATTCATAGACGGGTAACTTGCTATGAAAGAGATAGGTGTACAATTTGTAATCGTTGATGTTAATGACCCGTTCTATACCCGATCATCCTTTGATTCAAAGATAATTGATTTGAAATGTGACGGTATATATGTACAACACATATGTGAACAGTGCGTCATTACTGTTTTTGTTTGTTTGTTTATTGGTGTTTAACGGCCTATCAACAGCTAAGGTCATGTAAGGCCGGGCAAACGGGTTCGATCCCGTTTTAACCTGCTGCATTGGGGGTAAAATTCCAAAATCAGAACTGAATATTTACATCGAGAAACAATATATTCAGCCCTGAAATTAGAATAACCTGACCTGGTGGCAGGTCCATACCACACCAAAGTCACTTGGCCCCTTCCCCTAAAATAGGATTACGAATAATCGTAATACTCACATAAGGGGTATAACCAGATTCAACTGTCACATACAAAATGCCAAAGACGTATGTGAGGGCCAAACCAGGTCTCCAGTCGGAATTCCGGTAAGGATGAACCCCGATCGTCGTTACTGTATCCTATACGGCACCTGGAGTGGCCAAGTCGGCCATCTTTGTGTGTTCCAGCCATCAGCCAGTTTCGCCTCTTCTGACGTTTGACAAAGAACTGACAATGCAAAGTCGAACATATAACATAATCTAGCTAATAATATACAGAAAAGCCAGGAAAACGGACTCATTAATTATATTACACCAAATTGTAAATTTTTCTGGCAAGTTTTGTGCCTGCATTTTTAACAACACAAATCTCCTATGTAAATAGACTCATTCACAGACAAGAGGTGAGGCAAAGTCAGACAGGCCGGGTTTTCTGCAAGGCATAGACAATTGGATAACAGATAATTGCCTATTAATGTATGAACACAATTGAAAGTGAAATTTAACATTGCAAATGTCGATGTCAGTGAAAAAATAGGTCACATGATGAATAGTGGTATGTGGTGGCACCCATTGGTTATGGAGTTGTGCAAGTATGGTGCAAGTATGGTGGTACTATGGTTGATCTAAACGCGAAAATTTAATGTTGAGAATTGCTAAGTCAATTATGTTGAAAAAATAGGTCAACATAAAAAAAGGCCACATGTTGGATAGTAGTATGTGATGGGCACCCGTTTGTCATGAAGTTGAGCATGTATCGTGGTTCTAGGTTGTAGAGTAAGTGAGAAACGGATTTAAATGCAAAAATTTAACATTTAAAATGGTGTAGTCGATTATGCAGCAAAAATAGGTATCTGTACGTTACGAGGCTGTGAACGTATGGTGGTTCTAGGTGGTACAGTGACAGAGAAATGTACCTAAACACGAAAACTTAACACTGTGGACGCCACCGCCAACACCCATCCGGCTATCATCAATCCAATAGTCGCGATTTAAAAAAAAAAAGAGGATAAAAATGGCACAGTGTGTCACTTTTACCTGGCTTACTGTACTCTATTATTAGACACTATTACCATAGTGCAGTGAAGCTTCATATGGGGAGAGTCTCTGGCCCATGTGTATGTACATATAGCACAGTGCAGTATCTATTTGAGAATGTTGGCAAAAGTACACCAATATCTGACATGAAGTACATCTGGGTATAATATAATTGATAGGAGTCCATTGTCCTGGCTTTTCTATTTATGATTAGCTACATTATATCATATGTTCTACTTCGTATCGTCAGTTATTTGTCAAACATCAGAAGATGTGAAACTGGCTGATTGCTTGAACATATAAAGATGGCCGACTTGGCCACTATATGTGCTATAGGATACAGTAATCAGGCAGTGTTCACAGATATGTTATACATATATCCCATTACATTTATGAAGCAATTATGTTTGAATCAAAGGATGCTCAGGTATAGAGCGGGTCCTTCAATGATAAACACAAAGTAGTCATTATTAGCATGCTAAAACTGCATGCGCTATGTATCACATAGCCAATTACATCATGTCAGTTGTTTCATCTTCATAGTAACAGAGTGTTTTAGGTACATGTATTATCCTACACAGATATACTGACAGTGATGATTTTAAAACAATTATGAAGTATGTATATTGTTTGTTTGTGTATTAGTGATTAACGGCAACAGCTAAGGTCATTTAAGACCGGGCCAACGGGTTCAATCCGTAACTTACTGCATTGGGGAGAAAATGTCAAAAACAGAACGGAATATTTACATGGAAATAAATAAAAATTCAGCCCTGAAAATGGAATTGAATTGAATGGTGCTTAAAGGCCCATCAACACAAAAGAGTATCATTTAGGGCCAAGCAATTTAGATGAAGAAGAAAATGATAGTAAAATAGCATGTTAGATGTGATAGAACCCTGAAAATAGAATAACCTGACCTGGTGCCAAGTCATTGCCAAACCAAAGTCACTTGGCCACTACTCATAAAAGTAGGATGGGATTACTCTTACAAGGGGTATAACCAGATTCAACCCTCACATACAAGAATTTAGAAAGACAACAAGAGCTGTAGGAGAACAGCATAGCTCGACTACGAGGGTTGTCGATGTACACATAGCTTGCCTGCATAAAAACCTTAACCAAGGTTGACTAAAAACCTTAACCAAGGGAAATTACTAGGAGATGAAGTTTTCCAAGTATGGTTGCTGTAGGCCCATGAGTATTCCATATACAAGCTTGACTAAAAACCTTAACAAAGGGGAAATAACTAAGTAATCCAAGGATAAAAGTAGGTCAATGTCAAATATAGGTCAGGGATTATTGATGTACATCACTAGGAGATGCAGTTGTCCAAGTATGGTTGATGTAGGCCCAGGAGTATTCCATCTACAAGCTTGACTGAAAACCTTAACCAAATTCGAGTACAAACCTTAACCAAGGGGAAATAAGTAAGTAATTCAAGGTTAAACTGAATGTAGGTCAATGTCAGATATAGGTTAGGGGTTGTTGATGTACATCACTAGGAGATGAAGTTGTCCAAGTATGGTTGGTGTAGGGCCAGGAGTATTCCATCTACAAGATTGACTAAAAACCTTAACCAAGGAGAATTAAGTAAGTAATTCAAGAGGAAATGTAGGTCAAGGTCAAATATAGATCAGGGGTTATTGATGTACATCACTATGAGAAAAGGTTGTCCAATTATGTTGTCTGTATGCACAATAGTATTCCATGTACAAGCTTGACTAAAAACCTTAACCAAGGTGGACTAAAAACCGTAACCAAGGGGAATTAACTAAGTAATTCAAGGTTAAATGTAGGTCAAGGTCAAATATAGGTCAGGGGTTGTTGATGTACATCACTATGAGATGAAGTTGTCCAAGTATGGTTGGTGTAGGGCCAGGAGTATTCCATCTACAAGCTTGATTAAAAACTTTAACCAAGGGGAATTAAGTAAGTAATTCAAGAGGAAATGTAGGTCAAGGTCAAATATAGATCAGGGGTTATTGATGTACATCACTAGGAGATGAAGTTGTCCAAGTATGGTGGGTGTAGGACCAGGAGTGTTCCATATACAAGCTTGACTAAAAACATTAACCAAGGCGTGACGGTGACACCGAAGCCGGGGTGATTACATAAGCTCCAACTGTTCTTCGAATAGTCGAGCTAAAAATCATACCCGAGTGTCAAACCAGGTCTCTGGTCAGAATCTGATAAGGATGAATCCGATCGTTAAA
The DNA here is from genome assembly GCA_029237695.1 of Conchocele bisecta. Taxonomy (NCBI): domain Eukaryota; kingdom Metazoa; phylum Mollusca; class Bivalvia; order Lucinida; family Thyasiridae; genus Conchocele; species Conchocele bisecta. The sequence continues at coordinate 80,105,710 of CM055270.1, forward strand.
TTACCCATCGCATGCTCCCACCTGACACCCAAGCAAATGGAGATATAAAGTACATGTATGTGAAACAAGAAAATTGTCCTGTTGGCACACAAATGCCCCCCGGTGGCACATTGGAGAAACAGTGGCAAAGTTCATTAACCAAAATTATTCATAAGCACAGTTGTGAAGGGCAGTATGGATCTGTGGTATTTGTATGCTGTGGTTAAATATTCAAGTAATCGTTCAAGAGATATAGAAGTTATGACAGAATTGAGAAACTCTGGCGAACTTCTTAATGTGACGGACGGACACATGGATGGACACAGTCCAAACATTATATGCCTCCGGCTCTACAGAGACCGGGGGCGTAAATAAGAGATGTCGCCAAAAAAGCAGCACATGTCTCCCGTACATATGTGTGGGCGAGATAAAAAGCTAGATTAGTTAATTTCATAGATTGCACATTTGTTTTCAAAACATCCTTCGTATTAATACCATGTTCAAAGACTGTATTTATATACGGCAGTTAAAAGGGGTATGCACACAAAATGTTTGATCTTGTTTCCACGACATAACAGCATCTCATTCCCACGAGTTAGCTATGTCTTTCCAATGACATAGTATTAATTGGCTTATTATGTCGTGGTAACCAGATGCTATCTCGTGGGAACCATATGCTATGTCGTTGGAACGAGATATCTATCTCGTAGGAACGAGAACGAGATAGCTAACTCGTGGGAAAGAGATGCAATGTCGTGGGAAGAGATAGAAGAAAATTTGCGCATTTCCCTTTTAATATGCCTTGTGACAGTTATGTATTTGCCTTAAAACCTTTAATTGTCACAATATCAGATTCGTATGTTAAAACAGTTCAGGAACCTTTTAGCACAGTGTGTCTTAAATGTCTCTTTAAAAAGGTATTCACGATACAACATTCAAAATAGTCAAACGCTATCAGGAATAATTATTTTTCTACAATAATATTCCATATTATACATTATAATTTCTTAATCGTACAAGTTTTAGAGACACTTGCCAAAAATCGACTGAGAGTGAAATTACTTTTCAAACTCTTCTTAACCCTTAGACCGCTACTCACAACAATTGTTGTCTGCTGTTGCTTTTATATCTTGCCTTATTTCTCAATAAAAACATGGAAATGATTCTGAAGTGCTGTCAAAGCATGTTGTAAATTATTCCAAAGTGCTGTCAAAGCATGTTTTTGATGATAAAAATGGAAAAAGGAAAATAAACAGCAGACGACAAAAACTTAAGATAGCGGTCTAAGGGTTAAGAATCAATTGCTACAATACATGTCAAAGCTATGGTATTAGTGTAGAGAAATATATTCTCTATATGAGTTTGGCTAATTAAAAGGTTGCATCTGCAATACATTTTGAGACATTTAAACGTATACTCGCAAATCTTTACTGTAAGTTTAACAGTTTTTAACTAAGTTTTATATCTGTAACACGCCCCATAACAACCAGATGGGTTCATCAACATATTTTACTGAAATTGACATTTCCACCTCAAAAGTATGCTTTTGAACATCATTATAATATAAATGTTGTGACACATGTACATGAATTTGCAAGCCAATCGCTGGTACGGTAAAGAAGTTATAGGAGAATGGAGAAACGCATCTACTGAATATGAAACATGCAAGTTATTTGACCTTGACTTGGATCATGGGGTGGAGAAATGTTTGTTTGTTTTGTTTGTTTATTAGTGTTTTAACGGCCTATCAACAGCTAAGGTCATGTAAGGCCGGGCAAACGGGTTCGATCCCAATTTTAACCTGCTGCATTGGGGGGAAAATCCCAAAATCAGAACGGAATATTTACATCAAGAACAAATATATTCAGCCCTGAAATTAGAATAACCTGACCTGGTGCCAGGTCCATACCACACCAAAGTCACTTGGCCCCTTCCCCTAAAATAGGATTACGAATATCGTAATACTCACATAAGGGTATAACCAGATTCAACTGTCACATACAAAATTCCAAAGACGTATGCGAGGGCCAAACCAGGTCTCCAGTCGGGATTCCGGTAAGGATGAACCCCGATCGTTAAATTACCCATCGCGTGCTCCCACCTGCCACCCACCGGGTGGAGAAATGAAAATATGGATGATGATAAACATGCACATGAAGTTTCAAACCAATAGGGTAAAGAAGTTATAGCAGAATGGAAAACTTGATGGACAGACAGACAGATGGACAGACAGGCGACTTTTGCATCCACGTATTCAATGTTTACTTCGCGATGGGATGAAAAACGCTGATGAGCCCATATGATTGTTAGGGGGCGTGTTTATGAATGTTTATGCTCTCCCAAACCCAGGGGAATTCATAATGCCAAAAGTCGTTTTCTCTTTAAACACGATGTATGCGTCATGCAAAGGCAGACGCAGTTCAAAGGCGCACGTATTTGCTACTGGCAGTAAAGTTGGAGTAAATTTAATGGACGGGTCTGGGCTGAATCCAAGCGGTGGGACCTGGTCCGCTCCAGTTGCAAAGATTAAGATATCTGTCAACTTCATTGGACTATCTTCCTCTTCTGTAAATAGAACAACAATGGGATTTAACATTAGTAGGTTTAATAATTGATGTTTAACTACTTTTTTGTATTTACATTCTCAGTAGAAATATAACTTGTAAGCCATTTCAGCAAGTAGGGAACGTAAGCCCTGCCCCAACCGCATCCCTGCGACTGCGTGGACAGCCACCAGTGTGAGGAAGCTATTGATAATTATCTGAAGAACAGATCAAGAGATATTCAACATTTGGATGTACATCAAATATTGTTGACACAAAGGTCAAGATCATCAAGTAAGGTTCAAAGTCACCCGAATGACACTGGGTGGAAAGCCATCAATGTTGACGCAGACTGTGCCTAAGCCGGAAAAATAACATCTATGTCTCACTTTCCACCTTTGTGAGTGACACACAAACATCCCTTTTGTGATTTATAATAGAATACATGTAGTCTGAATATAATAAGGAAGATTCCATTTTCAGTTGCATATGCATGGAAAGGTTAAACATATAGACCTCCCATTTTTGTATACAAACTTCATATAAGTAACGCACTATGAGCACAATAATAGTGTATTATACTACGTAGGAAGGGACAATTCGTTTGCTGATTTATAAACGATGATGGCCGCGGCCCGCATGTCGAGTCCACCGAGGCATTTGATGGTCTCAGAGTGTTTTTATTTGAAGTTTGATGCCCAATATACAAAGTTTCAAGCAAATCTGACTTACAGTTACAGAGATAGTAGGTATGTGAAAACTTTAATGCAAATTTTGACAGAAACTTTAACGCAAACTTCCAAGTCATTTGACCTTGACATACGGGCCCAGGAAACAGAAATTATAAGCCATTTACCCGAGCGTTAAGGTTTCAAACGCACCAAGTCTGTGACCTTGACCCTAGGCTTGGCGGGGGCGGGACGAATGAAGATTTGTCTCAGGGCGGTAGAGGACCATTGGAGCAATGCGTGTGTGAAATGTGAAGCAGATCACAACAAGGAAACAGAAATTATAAGCCATTTACTCGAGCGTTAAGGTTTCAAACACACAAAGTATGTGACCTTGACCCTGGGCTTGGCGGGGGCGGGACGAATGTGGATTTGTCACAGGGCGGTAGAGAACCATTGGAGCAATGCGTGTGTGAAATGTGAAGCAGATCCGAACAAGGAAATAGAAGTTACAAGCCATTTACCCCCATTCGGTGGCGGGGGAATAATAAACATAAAGTCATTTGACCTTGGCATTTGGAATGGGTGGGCTATATAATGAACATATGGATGATGATAGAGTATATGTAGCTTGATATCAATCCGACTTAAAGTGACTTTTTCGTCACATATGCCATACGTGGTTTTTCACTTTATTTACTGCGGTTGACCTATATTATTAACCAAACATACAATGTTTTTGATCAAATTCAAAAGCGATTGTATTTTATGCAATCATATACAATCACAAATGGTGATAAACATGGGAGATAAGTTGGTATTGCATTTTCACCTACATGTACCAGTAATAGTAGTACTGTAATAGCCCTATATAAGTATTCGGTCACCATTTGTTTTGGTGAAACGCGTATATTTTATAGGGTCTTCCCAAAACAAATTGTATCCAAATACATTGTTATTGTGATAAATCATTGCAATAATACTAGCCATATCTATTGAGACATTATGCATCGTTGGAAACCATAATATTTATACGTGTTTCCCAGAATAAATTGTGTCCGAATATTTAGGTTATTATTGACACCCGGCCGTCATTGCGATCGTTATTTCTCGCTCACGAGGTATCCCCCAAGGATATTCATATAGTCATGCCCTGTGGCAAACTTAATTAACCAAATGTGATACGTATTCATGAGGACAGTTGTAAAGGTAAAAAAGTCAAGGTCATATTAAGGGCAGCATGGACGTGTGACATTTGTGTACAAGTAATCCTTAGAGGTATATAGAAGTTATGACAGAATTGAAAACTTCTTGTGTTTTAAGCAAAGTTTTGAAGGTCAACATGTTAGTCATATTAATGACAGCATTCAATGTGTCATATTTGTGCACAGGTATGGATATATGTATTGAAATATTAAAGTAATCTTTCAAGGGATATATAGAAGCTCTGACAGAATTGAAAAGCCCCGGCAAACTTTTTAATGTGCCAGGACGGACACACGGATGGACGCACGCACATTCCAAACACAATATGCCTCCGGCTCTACCAAGACCAGCGGGCATAAAAACACTAATGATTACTAATGCTCATTTCCTCTGAATTTGAGGATGCCCCTTTCCCAGCACTCTCAAATTGGGGGCATTTGCCGTTTCAATTAGCAAATCATCTCATAACAGACATGTTATTGACATTCAATGGTTACACAGCAACCTGTTTGATTGAAGTTATACAGTTCAAACTTACTTTATCATGAATAATTTTGTTCAGTTCTTCCTCCGTTATTCCTCGTTCAACTAAGAAGTTCACAAACTCGTGATCATCAGCCATGTTTCTGAAACAAATTAATATATATATATATCTATAGGGTTAGAGACACTACCAGTCCTCGGACACTTCCAATTTATGCATGTTGTGTTTTGTTAAGCAGTTCTTAGTCTTAGTGCATTTTAACACGTAGTTGATACCAATGGAGTTGACACAGCATGGTAGTAGACTTACAGGAATGCATGTGTGAAATATGAAGCATTTTAGATGAAGGAAATAGAAGTTATAACAATATTTCTCTGATGTTAAGTTTTGTAATGAGTCCAAGTATTTCACCTTGACCTTGGGATCAGCGGGGGTTGGACGGTCGTGGATTTGGCACATCATGGTAGTAGAGCCTTACAGGAATGCATGTGTGAAATATTAAGCATTTTAGATGGAGGAAATAGAAGTTATAACAATATTTATCTGATGTTAAGTTTTGTAAAGAGACTAAGTATTTGACCTTGACCTTGGGATCAGCAGGGGTTGGACGGTCTTCAAATGAAGAAAATAGAAGTTATAACAATATTTCTCTGATGTTAAGTTCAGTGACGGACGGATGGACGCACGGACAACCTGACTCCAGTATACCCCTCAACAACTGGTTGCGGGGTGGGTATAATAATATCAATATTTACATCAAAATAAATATATATTCAGCCCTGTATAAGAAACTTAGGAGCTAGACCTTTAAATTATATTTTTTGTCCGGGTCATTCAAAATACCATCACCGACAAATAGGCAAATTTATGTAACCAATACAGTCCTGGTGCTTATAATCGTGCTACTTTTTCGTGCCCACATCATATCGAGTGATTAACAAGTATAAATTGATTTATTGGTGTTTAACGGCCTATCAACAGCTAAGTTCATTTAAGACCAGTTTGATCCCGCATTTAACATTGGGGGGTTGAGGGGCGGGGGGGGGGGGGGGGGAATCCCAAAATCCGAACGGAATAATATCAATATTTACATCGAAATAAATATATATTCAGCCTTGAAATTAGAATACCGGTAAGCTGACCGGGTGCCAGGTCCATAACACATCAAAGTCACTTGGCCCCTTCCCCTAAAAATAATATCAGTAGGATTACTCTCAAATACAAGGAAGCCGAAAAGACATACCTGAGCGTCAAAGTAGGTCTCTGGTCGGGATTCCGGTAAGGTACAATCCCGATCGTTAAATTACCCATCACATGCTTCCAACCAACCACCACCCTACTCTACTGAATGTGAAAAAGAAATTTAAAAGTACGTGTAATAAGACATTGACCTTGGGCACGGGGGAGCATGGTTCGGGTGGGGAATGAATAATATATGGATGATAATAAACATGTAAATTAATTTTGAAGCCAATCGGCCATACACTAAAGAAGTTACAGCAGAATGGATAAAGTCACAGACAGACAGACAGACGACTTTTGTCTCCATATATCCTATTTTCGCTACACAATGGGTCGATGGGATAACAATTTGTCTGACTATTCAAAGGCAGTTCAAAGAAGTCTATACATGTTAAATAAATGTCATAACGTTCTGACGTCAGTAAATGATGTAAATTGCCTATGATGTCATCTATGTGGTTAATATTTGTGCGTTATACACCGTTGCTGGAATAGCGGTCTTGCTTACCAAAGTAATAATTCAACAAAGAAATTAAACTGTCATGATGTCACTTGATAGTGCTGCTTCAAGTTTAGTACCAATTAACCAAGGCTGATCCAGTATGCTGTTCGCCATTTTTGTTTACAGTTACACTGTGGTAAATACATTATTTGTTGGGTACGAACTGATTCGGGAACGAAGTCGGGATTTAGTGCTGGCGAATTCTGACTACAATTACCTGTTTCCACTATTGTTGGTGTTAGCGGAAGCATTGACATCTATTCTCTGCAAATCCATCGATATTTATCAATGACATTGTAAATTTAGGTCTTTACATACAGTTTTCTATTCAAAACATGTGGTCTCGGAAGTCTTGACAGTTTGGTGATCCGGACTTTAATGAATCTGATGTGATAAAATTGTCTGCGACTTAACAATGAAACAGATCATACCAGTCAGTTTTGGTTGATGGAGGTTAGCCGAGGTCAATTATTTGGCGACTATATAAGGCTGAATTTTGTCTATTTCGCTAGCAAATCATGTTTGCAGATTACATCTCCTCATCAAACTGAGTAAATTAATTCTACACTCCATAAACTGTTTCTTCTGTCAACAACTTTGTCTCACCTTGTATTTGAATGCACTATTGTGAAACAGTACCAATGATAAATTATTGAAATGTAACTGGCTTTGTTTTACCTTTTCAACACTCTGGCCCTCTGGCGTAAAATAAACCAAGCCGGATTGCACCATACCTGGTAACATCCTGAGTGATAGTTGAACTTGCATCCGAGTGTCACCTATAATGGCCCTCCAGGATTCCTTAGCCCCCTTGAGTCACAGTGCAGTCCCCAGTCACAATTCAGCCACACCTGAACACCGTGGTTACATACTGGTACTACCCAGTGTTACAGTGGCATACATAATCTCACTTAGCCCCTCAGGGATATTTCAGTCCCCCATGCTGTCACACTTCAGTCACCCTTAGTAATACCACTCACAACACCCCCAGTGACAGTCCCCACAATACATCCCAAAATCCGAACCTGGGAACGATCACGTGCCTATGGTAGGGAGAATAAGCAGTTAACATCTCGTACAATAACGTGAAGTACATTCTCAGACAGGTATAGTTGCGAACGGTAACTCTTGAAATCTACTACTGTACAATCCATAGCCAGAGTTACAATTCCACTCATAGGATTCCCCTGCAGAATTTAGCGAATCAGATCCGATTCACACTTTAGCAGTTAATTTTGACATACATGTATTTGAGATCTATTCCGGCTTAAAAAATATTAGTATCATATAAGTAATACAAACTAATAATTCTGAAACAATTTTTACCATTGTAGGTTTAGAAAATCTATTTTTGCCTTTATGGACCCTGGTCCGAGTAAATCTTAACTTTTACACGTTGAATTTAGCTGGCACTTTCTGGGTCACTTGTTAAGTTTAGCTTAAATTTACTCTATCAGGTCACATCTTTTGTAAATGTATGTCATAATTACTTGAATATGTTATTTTCATAATATTAACACTCATTATAGTTAAAAAATATATAAAATCGTTCACAATTAACTGTAGTTGCGAACGGTAACTCTTGCAATCTACTCCCGTACCGTCCATATGCAGACAGACGGACGGACGGTAGTCGAGAACATCACTGACCAAATAAAAAAGTTGGGTTGTGATGGCTGTTGTTCTGAGTACATAACTCTAATTACATTTCATTACATTGCACTACATAAGAGTTATGACGTACAGTTCTTTAGTGTTTAGCGGATAGCTAAGAAGATTATTGCTGCATACGTCTTTAAAGTAGAACCTTTGGACAAGTACCTGGTACCAATAGACAGGAAAAAGTGTCTTCTTTCCAAATTGGGTTACTTTTTTAGTTTATTCCAATGTTTTCCTCGCATAATTCCTTGTTTACCTAACGCACTGAATTAGTCAGTAACGGATAGCTTTGGTGTTTATCGGATACGTGTGCGACAGTTGCTGAGGGGGTGTCTCAAAACATTCCAAATCATGTATTTGTTTTGTAAATGACTAGAAAACATGCTTACATGCATATGTATCACATTAACACTGATTAAATATGTTTCATCATGTAATGTGTACATGTGTAACTGAAAAATAAAAAAAATATTTACACTGCTTAAATTTTTTTTTCATCCCAATATTTTCTTGAAGCAATGTGATGGGTGGTGCCATAATTTGGCATAAAAACAAATAAATGTCGTTATGAGACTGAATTAAAATATAGGGTGATGCGGGGTTTGTTTTGTAAATGACTAGAAAACATGCTTACATGCATATGTATCACATTAACACTGATTAAATATGTTTCATCATGTAATGTACATGTGTAACTGAAAAATAAAAAAAATATTTACACTGCTTAAATTTTTTTTTCATCCCAATATTTTCTTGAAGCAATGTGATGGGTGGTGCCTATAATTTGGCATAAAAACAAATAAATGTCGTTATGAGACTGAATTAAAATATAGGGTGATGCGGGGTGGGGGTGGGGGGGCAGTGGTGCGCCGATTCCCGGCGACACATACTGAATACATACAAGGTGGTAAAACCGTGTATTAACTGTAATTATTAATTAATAAATCATAGAGAATAACTTCACAAATGTACATGTAACATTACCCTTTTAACCTCAGTCATGTATAGTGGTTAGTGGCAAACAGTGTACATGCAGATGAGGCGGCTCTGAATGATCAAAACGTCTCATCAGGATCTGCACTGTTTGCCACACATTTTCTACGAGTCCCGCAATGATTCGAATCCTGTGAAGGGTTGGGCGAGGTGGTGGCCGTAAACAGTGTATTAACTGTGATTGGTGATGGTGTCCCATTGATGGAACCCGCCCGTCGGACCCCCGCAAAATGATGGAATGAACCAATCAGATTGGCTCATTCCGTCAATCCGCGAGGCACCGACGGGCTGGTCCATCAATATACACCATCACCCTGTAAACTAATTAGTAATTAATAAATCAGACTATAACTTCACGAATGTACATGTAATATTAACCCTTTAAACCTCGCATGCATGTATAGTGGTATTGACAAACAGTGTACATCCAGATGAGCCGGCTCATAACGAGCTGGTTCATCAGGATCTGCACTGTTTGCCACATATTTTTTGTTTAGCGCCAAAATCTGATAAGAAAACTGATCATGAACATGAACCACCGGATACGGCATTAAATATATAATGCCCTGAAATCGCATATTTTTTCCAGCAACATTGGCGTAGTGAAAATAAAACAAAGTCAACAACCCAGAAAAAAATTGGCGACGGGAGGTGGGCACACATGTGCTTTTGTTATTTTTCCAGCAGCATTGGCGTAGTGAAAAAAAACACCAAGTCAACACCCCAGAAAAAAAAATTAAAAAAAAAGGCGAAGGGAGGTGGGAACACCTGTGAGTTTGTTATTTTTTCCAGCAACATTCGGGCTGGAAAAGAAATAAAAACAAAGTCAACACCCCAGAAAAAAATTGGCGAGAGGAGGTGGGCACACATGAGCTTTTGTTATTTTTTCCAGCAACATTGGGGTTGGAAGTAAAACAAAAAACAAAAAAAACAATGTCGCCCCAGAAAAAAAATGTCGAGGGGAAGTGGGCACACGTGCTACTGTTTTTATTTTTTCCACCAACAATGTATATTGGCGTCGAGTGAAAAAAAAAAAAAAAAAAAAAAACCCACTTTAAGTCAACAACCAGCAGTTGCCGGGGACAGTTCGCCTCAACTTTTTACAGAAATTCAAACATACCGCAAAACGATCGAGTGTAAAAATCATAAAAAGTAGTAATATGGCCTCTGATACGCAAAATCTGAGACAATGGCGGCTGCCTCGTCTGCCTCATCCTGGCTACGGCCCTGACCAGTATTATTTTTATTTAGAAAATGAATGCCTTTAAAATAAAATAAATATTCACAAATTTTAAAATTGTAGTTGTCAATGTCAATTAGAATTTTCAATCCCTGTGGTGTTGATCTCTCTACAATGAAACACCCCCTCTTTCATGAAGATAGAATGAAGCTACATACATGTATAATAATAAAAGCAACGTATGTAGATGCTATGGCCAGTTTGAGAAACTGTTACGACCTGGTTAACCAAAACGTGTGACGGACTGACTGACATACGGACGTTCTTACGAGAGATACATTGTGAGGTTATTTCCTTTGATGTTTACACTGTGGGGTTAACCTCACAATGTAGCAACTTATTCCGTTATTTTCTTCCTTAACGATTCTCTTACGGAATAAATCGCATAATATGCAAATGAGCTAGCCATTAGTTAATTATATTTGAAAAACACTTATCCAAGTGTCTTAAATAGGGCGGTGGGTGGGTTTCAGCACAACACAGCAACCTCACAATGTAGCTCTCGTAAGTACGGACGGACAGACGGACGAACGGATCGACGGACGGTCCTAACACTGTGTGCCACCCGTCTCCAGTGGCATAACAAAAACATTTGATATATCGTTCGCAGGTCATATTGATTTTGAGACGATCCCCGCAAATCTGATTTGTACGAAAATTAGGATGATCCGTTACTGCCGGAAGCACGTGCGTTATTATTGACGTCTGTGTTCAGTGACATGGTGTGATTTATGAACCAAGCTTCTTTCCAGTTATAGAGGACATGATTATACATCATATTATTCACAGAGTTTGTTTCTTCAAAACTAACTGTTTATACATTTTCAGTGAAATTACTCTGGAGCAACTTACTTTCGCTTTACCTGGTGTAAACTTCCGGTTACGTCATTGTGTTTCTTGAAGCTTTACGCACGGCAAGGAAACTGCTACATCAAAGTAAACATGTCATTGTGTGGGGGATGGATCACTGTTCCTAACGGTAATATTTTATTTATTTTAAATGTACAATATAAAAAAATATTGTGTTAAAAAGTATATACCTATCCGCTATACCCTAAAATCCGCTATACCCTAAAGAACTGTAGTTCTATTTGTAAATGTGCGTTTTAACGCAAATCGAAATAATGGTGATTTTTATACGTATGATGCTCAAATTACATGTACATAGTGAAGTATGTTATACTTTATAAACCATATATGCATGTGACACAAGTAATACTTCATAAAAATGGTTCTACACAGCAATTTCATGGATAAACTGAGATGTTTACTCTGGATCGCCAGTTCTTCTTACATTGCCCGGTGTCAGTATAGTTTCCTTCCTGCTGATCTATATATAACTGCAAGGGCGTTTCGGACCGTAACAGATTCGTTATTTATGTTTGATTTTTTTGTCCCAAGTTTAAACTTAATGATATATTAACAGTGAGCATGCGAAAGGTTCATATATTATATGTGATACAGAACTTTTGCGTATATGTTGATTACGCATAGTAAAAAATGGCAAGGTTGTCCCGAAACGATTTTGGTCCGAGCTTGCTAGCGTCCGAATCGTTAAAATACTATAAATTACTGATTGAGGCCTTGGTATGTCAAAAACTTGAAAATAGAAAAAAAACACGTACCACTTATATTTTCAATGCATTTTAAATCTTAATTACATACTTGTAATGTTATTAAATGTAGTGATTAACATTTATATATACAAGTTTACTTATTATACCCCCACAAACAAAGTTTGAGGGGGTATATAGGAGTCAGCTTGTCGGTCGGTCGGTCTGTTGGAAATTCCCTTCCGCTCTATATCTTCTACACCGATGCATGGATTATCACACTATGCCCAGGGTCAAGGTCACAGACTTGATGCCTTTGAAACCTTAACGCTCGGTTAAATGGCTTATAATCAAAAATGCCTCGCTTTCTTTGGCTGCCAGTGGGGGTATTCGTGTGCCGACAGGCCACATTTCTAGTTTTATTTTAAATGAGAATAATACATGAATTAATGTAGTTTTACACCGAATATAGCACTCATCAACGCATTATAATTTGAAGAGTTGCCCGTGCAATCATTCGTATTATAAGAAGACACACACAAATCAGCAGAAACAACAACAACAATGGATGTAAACAACGTTTTTGACATTGTTAAAACAAAGTTCAATTTTACATTTGGTAGTCTAAAAGTTGAACAAGAAAGAGGTTTACGGAAGTTGTTGGCCGCGAAGAACATGTGCTGCGTTCTGCCAACATTATATGGAAAAAGTGTGCTATTTTATTTGCCACCACTATGTTGAATGAGATACACGGGGTCGACGGTCGACACTTACAAAACAATAGTTCTGTCGCCATTGAGGAGTTTAATGGCCCAACAATCAGATTCCTTAAATAAAATGGGAGTGGCCTGAGTGCCATTTTGTGCTCCAACAGAGAAATGTCTGCTGAAAACTATGAAGGTATTATTTTCATACACCACATGTAAATTTATCACATGTTACTACATGAATAGTTACATATGACATTGACACACTGTTTTTCTATGTGCACACTGTGGCCGAAATTTGAGGGAGGATACTATATAGACAAGGGACAAGTGTAGTGAGTATGCACCATAGACCAGAGTGTGATGTACTGCATAGTGAGTAGACCGGGCCGTGCTACACTGCATATGTCACGGTATGAATCTAGTAACTCGGGAGAGAAGATGTGTGTCTGTGCTAGGTTAGCTCAGTCGGTGTAGCGACCGCGTTGTAAGCGACAGGTGCCGGGTGCGAGTCCCGGGTCGGTGCATATTTTCTCTTCCAGTCTACTTGTCACACATGTTATAAAGGCAGTTTCAATAATTTACCCTCGTAACAGTAAACTCTGTAGTTGTCAAACAACTCTTCCCCTTTTTACTACAACCGAGGGCGGAGGTGACGTGGCCGTCCTCTTCTTCACTGCTGCATCTATGCGTACTGATGATGCACATTGTTTCTTTTTTATATATTTTGTTAGCTCAATTTCTGCTTGCGACAAGGATTTTTTTAATCTATAAATTTTTGAAACTTTTCTGAAACAAGGTGTACATATAAAATCATTGTTACTTTGAACATGTTGAATGTGGTCTATATAGGTAAGAGCTTCAGAAATGTTAACACCTGCTCTTATGGTGGCCGTCAATTTTCTCTTTGTTTCACCTTTTTTACAACTATTGAATATTACAGAACACGAAACACAAGACAAGTTTATGTCGCCATTTTTAACACGTAGCACGGGAAGTGAAAGGGCCACAATTATGTATAGACTTCGGGAAGATAAATATGTCAATACAGATAGGGTAACGTCCAGAATTATGTCCCATTTCCCATCCAGTTCATTGACATTGACGCATATTCATATTTATTTGATTGCTTAAAACTTATTAACATGCGGCATATTAAATACAAATTCAACATGTCGCCAGAATATGTGGTTGTGAGTGGAGAAATGGGGATGATGGTATTTGCCACCATTGTAGATCGACATGTGACTTTGTACGTTTGGACATCTGCATAATCTCATGAAATATATTGATATATATTTACAGAAAATGTAATATAATTATTTTCCGTAAATGACGACAGAGTTGAAAAAAATGTCATTTTACTTTACTAAAGAAAAGTATTGTAGATGTAGATATAAATTTTGTAAATGTATTTATTGAAATTACGCAGATCTATGTCCGAAAGTTCAAAATCCCGTGGCGTTTATCATTTGACGGACACCTGTGATTTGACGATGCGATCTCTATACAAAAGTCGCTATCACGTTACGCGCGAGCCGTCTCGGGCCTCAAAACTGTGACCCCGATAATTATAAAATAGATGTCACGTGCTAGTCATGTGATCCATCTCCCGCCATATTGAAGATGCACTGTTTACTTTCTGCTTCGTTGTGAGAGTGACCTTAGAATTTTGCTAATCAACAATTCATCAGGTGAGTTTGTGATAATATGTTTGTGTCATATTGGAATATAGTCTATCAATAACAATATAGCGAAGTATGAATGTCAAAGCACTGCAGGTTTTTTCTATATTTTAGTGCGCGAATTGTAAATGCTATTACGCACATTTTTACTATGCAGCGTGGTGTAGCGAATAGGACAACCTGTTGCCTATAAAGCGGAATATGTGCAGTTATGATGGCTGCTATTTGTTTATTTTATATTTTTCAATAAAACTGAACATATATACAGCATCTAACTGTATAAACACTTGGATTGAACCCTACTTTACATTTAAAAACATACACCAGCATTATATTATTGTTGATTTCAATACAATTTTTTACCAAAAAAACATATTTTGTTTTCTCAGATATGTTCATGAATTGTCAATAAATATATTTTTTTTATTTCTATAAACAATAAAAGCTTAAAATATTTCTCAACTACTATTTACATACATATTGAAATAACCCACAAGTTATTTAATTTGAAAATATGTAAATTTGATACTTTATCACTGGTTTTGAAAAGTCCACAGAAAAATTCCACTTTAAAATAAGAGTAAACCTGCATATCAAGAGAATGCATATGAAGACAGTCATGAACTCACGACTAGATGGATGGTACGGGAGTAGTTACCGTTCACAACTAAATTAAGCGAATCAGATCTGATTCGCTATTCTGCAGAGGAATCTTATGAGTGGAATCGTAATTCATGCTATGGACGGTAAGGGAATAGATCGCAAGTTACTGTTCGTAACTACCAGACAGGGATCATCAATATAATGTTACGCTGCTCGCAACTATGAACCGAGTTACCTGGTTACTGTACGCAACTAAAGTAAAAATGCGGATGGGAAAAACGATGGTTTTGAACACAGGCGATGGGCATGTTGATAGGATAGTGCATTATACTCGTTTAGACATGTAGAAAAAAAAATGCAGTCATCCAATAGATAAACTGTTGACTGCATTTTATGTCTTTTTTTCTACATGTCTAAACAACTTAACAAGTATAATAATAATACACTATCCTATCAGTATCAACATGCCCATCGCCTGTGGTTTTACACACACATAATGAATGGTGTTAATGTCTAGGTGTGTGGTTATTGTCATAGATTGCCAAATAAATAACAATAGCTTGCATAATATATGTTTTTAAAATTTAGGTGCATTGACATTATATGTGGGTGTCGATAATATGACGCTGTCGATATTAGGCCAATTTAGGGTAAATATACAAATTTGCCATTTCAAAATCTAGTGCCAACAAAGTTATTTGAAACAGACAGTAGATTGTAGCATGGGAGTGTGCATACACCTACTGTTTATTATGCAATAAGCATAATGTTTAATAATCTTCGAATCAGTGAACTGGCTCTAACCTTTTATCTGTTCACCGGCCATGCTTGTTGTCTCAAGTCTCAAGACAAATGGCAGAAACACGTTAGTAAGGGAGATAACCGGCCTTTGCTGGTAGGACGAAAGTGACTGAAATGGTGCGAAAGGATCGAATAGTTAGACAACTTCCGAGAAAAACCTCCCAACATACACGATATGACTTACTATCGATTGAAATATTCCACTCTGGTCATGTTGGCTGAAAGAAATAATATGGCGGTATTATGCTGCATTTTCATTGGCTACCTATGTCGTGCGAACGACATAGCTAACTCGTGGTAACGAGATTCTATCAACTTCAACTTCAACGAAATACTCTCCAACGCCTCGTCGGACATCTACTGGAGAGGGATTAAAAACTGTGCACGGCGGAGTGTGAAGTGCTTCAACGTGGTTAAAAGGCTGTTGCCAACATATATGTACACTGTACATGATCAGAATTTCTAGGCGTGGAACTCTGGGAGCGACTGGACGGATAACTTGAATGCGTCCAGGCTCGGCGCTGATACGACGGTAGAGGGCAAAGCATTCCAGAATGGTACAGTTCGTGGGAAAAAGGAATGTAGGTAGACGTTCACACGGCAGTGAGGTTGCAGAAACTTGTGATTGTTACTGTTGCGTGTAGACCTAACCAATGCTGGTGTAGGTAGGTAGGTAGCAGGTACTGCAACAAGTCCATGAACCACGCGGTAGAGTAGGACAACGTCGTAACGTTGTCGACGTTGTTGTAAGGATGGCCATTGGAGAGATGTAATGATAGATGAGACACTATCCGGTTTATGAGGATTGAAAGGTTTACTGGCGACAAATCTTGCAGCGTTTCGTTGAACTTGTTCAATTTGCTTTATCTGAGTTTGTTGCTGGGGGTTCCAAATTGGTGATGAATATTCTAGTTTAGGGCGTACGAGTGTTTGATAAGCTCTTTCTTTCACCGCTAGTGGGCAAGCTTTCAAGTTTCTCTTAATGAATCCCAACGTCTGTGAAGCTTTGCTTGTAATTTTATCGATGTGCGTGTTATATTTCAAATTATCGCTTAATTCAACGCCAAGGTATGGATGATGTTTTAAGACATCAAGGGATTCTCCGTTCATAGTATAGTTAAACTGTTTTTTATTTGAGGAGTTTGAAAAGTTCATAATGGCACATTTTTTAACATTAAATTCCATCTGCCACGAGTTACTCCACTCTACTAAGCGATTCAGGTCATCCTGCAGTAACCGTTGATCTTCGGGAGTGATAATTGGGCGATATAATACACAGTCATCAGCAAAAAGACGGACTGTTGAGGAAATACTGTTGGCTATGTCATTGATGTACAATAGAAACAAACAGGGTCCGAGGACTGTCCCCTGCGGCACCCCAGACGTGACTTGTGAAGAATCGGAAGTCGCATCCTGAACCACTACTTTCTGGCTCCGACCTGATAAGAACGAGTCAATCCACTGTCTAGTGTTATTACGTATTCCGTAAAAATCGAGTTTGGAAGATAGACGTTGATGCGAGACTTTATCAAAAGCCTTAGAGAAGTCTAAAATAGCCATGTCGACCTGATTACCAGTATCAATGTGTTTAGAGAGATCGTCCGTAGTGAGAAGTAGTTGCGATTCACATGAACTTTTTTGGCGAAATCCATGTTGGTTATCATGCAGTATATTCTGAGAGTCCAAGTGTGACATAACTTGCGAGACAAAGATATGTTCAAGCATTTTAGATGCGACGGCAGTCAAGGAAACAGGACGATAATTAGCCGGTTTTGAACGGTCACCTTTTTTGAAAATAGGCACAACGTTGGCTGTTCTCCAGTCCATTGGAACGACACCGGTGTTTAATGAAAGTTGAAATATATGTTGTAGTATGGATGCAACGACATCTCAATTCCTCTTGAATATAATGATTGGTATATATCTTATCTGGACCAGTTGCTTTCTTCTCGTTCAAACGGTTGATACTGTTAATGACGCCTTTAAGTGTGACGATAATAGTCGACATAGACTTAAATGGAGAAGATCCCATGTTGGGGATGTTTGATAAGTTTTATTTTGTAAAAACAGAAGTAAATTGATCATTCAACATGTCAGCTTTTGTTTGGGCTGTGTCAGCTATATTGCCGTTGGATTTCAGTGTGCTTATTCCTGCGGAGTCTTGTTTCCTGCTCTTAATATATTTCCAAAAGTTCTTGGAATTCTGGTCCTTATCAGGATCCAACATATCATTCAAGTACATGTGGTATGATTTCCGTAGTTTATATTTGATTTCTTTCTTTATATTATGGTAAGTATCATTTAAGGTTGTAGAGTCAGTACATACTATTTCTACGTAGTTTAGTATACAGTTTATTACGTTTATTTATGAGTTTTCTGATTTCATTCGTCATCCAAGGAAGATCAGCTTTCGAACGAAGACATTTCGTCGGAATGTGTTTATTCATAGCAGAGATGATGGTGGACTTAAAATCCTCCCAGGTTGATTCAACATCTGGAGAGCGATTGGGAGATAGTAACTTATCACGAAAGGAGTACAAGTCCGACTTGATATGGTCCCAGTTAGCTTTTTTATAGTTAAACACAGTCCGTCTTACACGTTTACGTGGGGCAGATGACAAAGAAGTGCTTACAAATAACATATCGTGATCACTCATACCAATCGGAGGACACGTGTAATGTTTTTGAATGGTGTTCGGATGAGAAGTAAACAATAAATCGAGGATTCTGCCTTGGCGCGTGGGAGTAGAGTTTATCTGCTCGAGGAGGTGATTGCGAGCTATGGAGCAAAGACTGTCACAATGCGCTTTATCTTTCGCACCGACTGGTGTTGATACGCTTCCCCAGTCAATATCACCAAGATTAAAATCGCCACCAAGTGTAATGATACAATTTTTGTATTTAGTATTGTTTGGATTTTAGAAAGCGAGTTGTTCAGCTGGTCAAGTGCATCGAGTGATGATTTCGGTTCGCGATAATATGCTCCGACTAGTACTTCTTTCTTCTTGTCCGTAGTGACCTTAACCCATGTCAGTTCGCAGTCAACATTAAGATCTAAGCATTCCTCACAGTCATATGTGGGTTTCACCAAGATAATTACACCGCCACCTCCTTTCTTTACAGGAGAATTCCTATCTTTTCTGCAAAACATTGAAAAACTAGGTTGGTATGTTCATTAGGTATGTTGTGAGGGAATAGTTCGCATCATTAAAAGAAGGTTCCAAGTGCGTTTCATTTCCAAGTATGACATCAGGTTCCAGGCTTGATATAATATGGTAAAGTTCCATTTTCTTATTACGTATACTTTGAAAGTTAACAATTAATATGTTAAAGTTAGATGCATTCACAGCGGGTGCGCTGATGCTATTCACTGATTGTTCAGTCGTACGAGAAGATACGTTATTCGGTCCATTAAACGATAATGAAGATGACATGTCCGGATCAGTTACTATACTGTCACCGTGGGAAGATACCTTTGAAATGTCCATCCTGCTATCGACTAGTTGTGGCGGGCTTGGCCTAAGAGGCGTAGAACGAGGGAACGAGATGCTATGTCGTGGTAACGAGATGCTAAGTCGTGGGAACGACATAGCTAACTCGTGGTAACGAGATGCTATCTCGTGGGAACGAGATGCTATGTCGTGGTAACGAGATGTTAAGTCGTGGGAACGACATAGCTAACTCGTGGTAACGAGATGCTATGTCGTGGTAACGAGATGCTAAGTCGTGGGAACGACATAGCTAACTCGTGGTAACGAGATGCTATCTCGTGGGAACGAGATGCTATGTCGTGGTAACGAGATGCTAAGTCGTGGGAACGACATAGCTAACTCGTGGTAACGAGATGCTATGTCGTGGTAACGAGATGCTAAGTCGTGGGAACGACATAGCTAACTCGTGGTAACGAGATGCTATCTCGTGGGATCGAGATGCTATGTCGTGGTAGCGAGATGCTATCTCGTGGGAACGAGATGCTATGTCGTGGTAACGAGATGCTATCTCGTGGGAACGACATAGCTAAGTCGTGGTAACGAGATGCTATCTCGTGGGAACGAGATGCTATGTCGTGGGAACGACATAGAAAAAAGATTGCACATGTCCCTTTTAAGCTTCCGTACCCGCCTGCGATTCACTTACCAATAATTGCAATCCAGCGGTCCTTGAATTGCAATTCGTCCCCTCTGGAATTGCAGTCTAATTGCGGTCCAATCGCGGTCCCGTTTTTGCGGTCATTCTTTCGCGATCATACCGTTTGTGCGGTCATTATTTCGCGGTCCAGTTTGTGCGGTCATTCTTTGGCGATACCGTTTGTGCGGTCATTATTTCGCTATTTTCGGTAAAAACTTACCGTATCATCGTATAGTCAATTGTACAGTTTGTTTACATTATACAAACGTACTATACGAATAGTATACACACATACGATATCCGTTCGTATATACGATATATATCCGTACGGATATGGTATGAATATACAGTGGGTCATCGTGCAGTTAAAATATACCGATGCACCGGTTCATTTCGCATGTAAACATCCGGTTTTCATTTCGATCATCTGCCACAATTTTCCTTTTTTCAAAATGAATAAATTTTCAGTTTTACGATACAGAAACAATTTAAAACTGAGGATTGTGAAGTACTGTATCACAGTGCATATACATGTGTGTTCAATACAGTAATTCATCAGTAATTCATCACTGTACTCCGAACCACCGCCGGGGACACAAAACAATGATCCCCCACGCACACCAGCCATCTACATTTGGCGTCCTAAAAGTTCCGGTCTATATCCCACAACAGTGGGAACAATGTGTATCACTACCACCACCAGTTTTTGTCTATGACTACACTACACCCCCCCCCCCCCACCCCCCCCCCCCCCCCCCCGACCACCACTTCTGTCTGTAACGCAGGATGACGTGGCTGACTGATCAAGTCTTAAACTAGTCCTGGTGCGATGACCGACTGATCAAGTGCTATACTAGTCTTGGTGCGATGGCCGATGAATCAAGTTCTAAACTAGTCATGGTGCGATGGCCGACTGATCGAGTGCTATACTAGTCCAGGTGCGATGGCCGACTGAGCAAGGTCTAAACTAGTCTTGGTGCGATGGCCGACTGATCGAGTTCTAAACTAGTCGTGGTGCGATGGCCGACTGATCAAGGGCTAAAGTAGTCTTGGTGCGATGGCCGACTGATCAAGTACTATGGCCGACTGATCGAGTTCTAAACTAGTCGTGGTGCGATGGCCGACTGATCAAGGGCTAAAGTAGTCTTGGTGCGATGGCCGACTGATCAAGTTCTAAACTAGTCGTGGTGCGATGGCCGACTGATCAAGTTCTAAACTAGTCATGGTGCGATGGCCGACCGATCAAGGGCTAAACTAGTCTCGGTGCGATGGCCGACTGATCAAGGGCTAAACTATTCCTGGTGCGATGGTCGACTGATCAAGTTCTAAACTAGTCCTGGTGCGATGGCCGACTGATCAAGTTCTAAACTAGTCCTGGTGCGATGGCCGACTGATCGAGTGCTATACTAGTCCTGGTGCGATGGCCAACTGATCAAGTGCTACAGTAGTCCTGGTGTGATGGCCGACTGATCAAGTTCTAAACTTATCCTGGTGTGATGGCCGACTGATTGATTACTATACTAGTCCTGGTGCGATGGCCGACTGATCAAGTGCTAAAGTAGTCCTGGTGTGATGGCCGAATGATCAAGTGCTATACTCGGCATGGCCGACTGATCGCGTGCTATACTGGGCATGGTGAGATGGCCAACTGATCAAGTGCTATACTGGGCATGGTGCAATGGGCGACTGATCAAGCGCTATACTAGTTATAGTGCGATGGCAGACTGATCAAGTGCTCTACTAGTCCTGGTGCGATGACCGACTGATCAAGGGCTAAACTAGTCCTGGTGCGATGGCCGACTTATCAAGTTCTATACTAGTCCTGGTGCGATGGTCGAATGATCAAGGGCTACACTAGTCCTGGTGTGATGGCCGACTGATCAAGGGTTAAACTAGTCCTGGTGCGATGGCCTACTGATCAAGTTCTAAACTAGTCCTGGTGCGATGGCCGACTGATCAAGTGCTATACTCGTCCTGGTGAGATGGTCGACTGATCAAGTTCTAAACTAGTCCTGGTGCGATGGCCGACTGATCAAGTTCTAAGCTAGTCCTGGAGCGATGGCCGACTGATCAAGTGTTAAACTAGTCATGGTGTGATGGCCGACTGATCAAATCGCATACCATAATAACTAGATGGCCATGGCCTGAATGTAATTTGACCGTGACATTGGGCACATATAAATAATAATGAAAATATGCGTGACAAATACACAGTATGTGAAGTTTCGAGTGAATTGGTGAAGCGGTTTCAGAGATATAGTGTTCTTAAAGGTACATGCCCACTCAGTAGGCACAAAATGTTCTTTATATCAGAGACATCATCCGAGACATTTTCGGGCAAAATAAACATTAATTCACCATTAATACACATATTTATTGGCATTATTATACATTTTATATCAGACGTAAATTTCCACACTGCTATCAGGGGCGATAACCGTGTTTCCTTAAAATGTTACAAAGACATTACTATTTATTTTTTTATGTGCAATGATCGTACTTTATAATCTGTCGAAAACATTATTTTTTAAGGGGATCACATTTAATTAGTATAAGTAATTAAAAAATATCATGCCCCATTTGCCTATGAAAATAGCCTGATATCACCGCGTGTCATTATCAGTGAAATAAACATTACTAAATGATTATATCCATATAAAGGGCACTCGTATTGTTTAGAACTGGTGGAATAGTGACAAAATTATACACTTATTTAATTCCTACAAATAACTGAGAATACACATAACTTTAATTGTTGTGCCTACTGAGTGGGTACGTACCTTTAATTAGCATACATAATTAAAAAATATCATGCCTCATTTGAAAATGAAAACAGCTTGATACCACCGCTAGTCATTATCAGTAAAATAAATATTACTAAATGATTATATGTATATGGATTATATGTACACGCAATTTTTAGAACTGGTGGAATAGCGAAACAATTATACATTTATTTAATTGCTATAAAGAACAGTTTGTGCCTACTGAGTGGGCATGTACCTTTACAAACTTTAACCTTAAATCAAAAAGAAATTAACCAGAAGCACGATGTGACGTACATATGAATGTACGTACGTATGTAGGCCAATGTGACAACTATATCGCACTGTCCACATGCAGGCATGTCAAAAACTTTGAGGTAAATTTCAAAGTAATTTGACCTTGATATTGGGCACAGGGGTTGCAGGGGTGATATGGATGATGATAAACACACATGTGAAGCTTCGAGTGAATTGGCGAAGCTGTTTCTGAGATATAGTGTTCTTAAAAACTTTAACCTACGGTAAATAAAAACCAGATGGCCACCGCATGTCGAGCCCACCAAGGTATTTGATGGTCTCGGAGTATATTTATTTGAAATTTGAATTAAGGTATGTAAAAGCTTTAACGCAAATTTGAAAGTCATTTGACCTTGATCTTGGGCATGTGGGTCGCATGCATGGGCTATAATATGAAAATATGGATGATAATAAAGAATTATCTGAAGTTTGAAGCAAATCTGAGTAAGTGTTGTGAAGATATAAGGTATGCAAAAACTTTAACACAAATTTCAAAGTCATTTGACCTTGGGGCACCCGGGCCGCATGAGTGGGACACAGAATGAATATATGGATGATGACTAATAAGCATTTGATGTTTCAAGTCAATGTGACTTAGGATATGGTATTTAAAAACATACACCGATTTCGGAAGGACTGACGCACGGACTGATGCATGGACGTCATTGTGATCACTAAGTCTCGCTTTCCGCAAGCAGGCTCGGCAAAAAAAATACGGATGGATGTCAATTCGCAGACTATATCGCACTGTCCGCAGGCGGTGACGACAAAAATTGTCCAAATTCTTTTTAAAGGTGCATGCCCACTCAGTAGTCTAAAAATGCTCTTTATGGGAATTAAATAAGTGTATACTTGTCACTATTCCACTAGTTATAAACATTACGAGTGCCCGCTATACAGATATAATCACTTGGTAATATTTATTTTATTGATAGTGACGCGCGGTGGTATCGGTATTTTCATGTGCTAATGGGGCATGATATTTTATAATTATTTATACTAATTAAATGCATCAACTGAAATTTTTTTTTGACAGATTATAAAGTATGATCATTGCACATCAAAAAATAAATACAGAGAATAAATAGTAATGTCCGTTAACATTTTAAGGAAACACGGTTATCGTCCCTGATATCAATGTGGAAATTTTATTCTGATATAAAATGTATAATAATGCCAAACAATACGTGGGTAATGGTAAATGATTGTTTATCTGGCCAGAAAATGTCTCCAATGATGTCTCTGACATAAAGAACATTTTGTGCCTACTGAGTGGGCATGTACCTTTAACGCTAGCTCCGCACTGTCCCGTGAGACCTATGCATGTGTTAAGTTTCATACAAAATATTGCAAAGGGTGTTCGCGTTATGCTCCGGACAAATCAGTGCGCGAAAAAGCAAAGGGAGATAACTAAACTAGAAAATGTGTTCATAGAACACGGATACCCCACATATCGCTTTGATAGTAAACAAGGCAAACTTCCAGTGTCCAAAATGGAGAGATAATCCATGACTCGGGGTTCGAATCAAAAATCGAAATAAACTTTCCGCATCTACTCATCATAAGGTAGCTGCATATCAAATTTAAGTGCTGTAGCTATTACAAAAGTTTTACGAGTTACAAGGCAAAATTTTCAAATTTTAATTAAAAAAGGGGGAGATAATTCATGACTCTGGGGTCGAATCAAAATAAACATTGCAAATCTACTTATCATAAGGAAGCTATATACCAAGTTTCAGGTGTGTAGCTATTAGGGTTTAAAAGTTTTACGAGCTACAAGCCAAAATTGGAAAATTCTAACTTGAAAAGGGGGAGATAATCCATGACCATGGGGTCGAGTCAAACATACATGTACCAAGTTTCAGGTCTGTAGCTATTACGGTTTAAAAGTTTTACGAGTTACTAGGTTGGTGACGGACGGAAGAACGGACAAGGGTAACACTAAATGCCCCCTCCACTATCGTGGTGGGGCACAAAAATTAGTGAGGCAAAAGTTGTCATATACAAGTAACTTACCTTAATTCATCAGTTACACATCAAACGATGAATGAACTTTAATGCTGGTGTAGAATATTAAAGTTATTCATTATGTTCAATAGTGCTGCTTTGACATGACGTGAAATTAAAACATGCATGACATGATCTGGAAGAATAACCACAGACCAAGCACGCATATTCAGAATCACCACCATACTCTTATCCAGCTCCGATTTCTGTCACCTGTCCACAAAATCCAGAATCCAACATTGTTGCAAATTTAATCCTCTATGTTGGTGTACGTTAGAACAAAATGTCACTTAGTATATTATCCAATGCCGGTTGTAATCTCTTTTTTCTCTAAATAAATGCTTCCAACAATCCCTGTAGCTGCTATCGTGATAAAAAATGTTAAAGGTTCTGTCAGCGCCTCACATATTGACCTTAATATCCACCATTTTGATTCCAAGTACCAGAATAATGATGTTTCCATACGCCGTCGTAGTGTTATCTGTCAGATTCCGTTGTTTATTTGATCAAATTGATGGACAAATTTGTGTCCGCTAATGTTGCCAAGAGCATAATCTGTGATGTTGACTGTAATAATTTGGCATAACTTCTAGCTTGTGAATTTTTGGTTTAATGAAGTGATCACTATGTTGAACAAGTGTGTATTTGTGCCCCGTTTGATCAGTAGGTAGAGCGATGGTGTGGTAAACCAGAGATCCCCGGTTCGATTCCAGGCTAGTGCGCATCTTTCTCACCCTGTGACATTTAGCGCCCAACGTAGTTGCAGGAAGTAACTCTGCAGAATACTCCCGCATCGTCCGTACCGAGAGTTATGGTGCTCTCCGTAGGTTTCCCCTGCAAAGTACCAAATCACATCTGATTTGCACTTCAACTGTTAATTGCGACATATTTTCTGTATTTTTCAATTGAAAGAAATGTCAGTATTATACTTATTCATTTCTGTGTAATAAGTACAGAAAAACATGTCATAATTAACAGCTAAAGCGCGAATGAGATCCGATTCGGTACTCTGCAGGAAAAACCTATGGAGCACCGTAACTCTGGGTACGGACGATAATTCAGTATTCTGCAGTTACTTGCCGCAACTACTCCCAACGTGGAGTCGTGACTGATGAAGAAATGTTCCATAAATATGGAATTCTGGGCGGACATATTTCTGCCCAGTGACAATTGTTGCCCAACGAAGGACCGCGACTGATAAATACTCCCAAAATTGTACCCAAACATATGGAATTCGGAGACAAAAATTAAACATGGAATTCGAGGAGGACGAATTTCAATTTGGAGGAGAAGAATGTCACAGTACGCAACTGACTATGGGGATGAAGTGTGTATGCTCTGTGCCTTGTTAGCTTGCTCGGTAGAGCCATGGGCATGGTACGTTAAACATGAGGTCCCTGGTTCGATTCCGGGCCGTTATTTATCTTTCTCACTCTGTGAAAATTAAAATATGCTTTTCTTTTAAAATTATTATCAATATGTTCACCATGTTATTATGGTTAATATGCAATTCACAGTCTCCTTGCAACTTGAAATTGAAAGACATTATGAAAAGTTGTGTTGATCTCAGAAATTGTCATGTCGACTATAGGATCGCGTCGAAATAATGTTAACAGAATAGGAAAACATAAATTGATACCGACGAAAAAGTAAACAAAACGAACAATTGATGCTTAGCTTTGCCATATTAGACCGTAGACCACACATTATACTTTGATTTTATATATATTGTGAGTATGGTGGTGTCTATTAATGTGTTCTTGATATTCGGAACGGTAGTGACGACATTTTGTTTTGACCAAGAAATTGTCAAGGTCAATGTTTCACTGTTTGTCTCGCAATAACCCGCCGATTTATATTTGAGCACCAAAAAAACAGATCACCAATACCGCTGACTTTCTAGTCACTTTGAATTAGATTGATAAAATTTTGGATTGGAACACGGATACGTTTGTCAACTATTTCGATTTTATTGCCGCATTGGTCAAGCAGAGCGGTCCGCTGGTTTGACCGCAGAGCGCAGCGTAAAGCGGCCATTCTTTCGCAGTTTAAAGAAAAAAAAGGAGCGTAAACTGCAATTAAAAGCGGAGCGCAGCGCTAACTGCGCTATAAGTATTGCAATTCCGCAACCAACTCTTTGGACCGCAGTCACATATTTGCAGTCCGATTGCGGTCCAATTGCAATTAATGGGAACGCGAATTGCAATCCTGAGCTCCAGGAATTGCAATTCGCCTGGTAAGAGAACCGCAGGCCACTATGTACACCCTATTAGAGACAAGTTATCCATTGGTTATACTCAGTATATTACAACAATCTGTCACAAATATAAACTGACACACTATTAAAGATAAGAAATTAATTGGTTATACTCAGTATATTACAACAATCTGTCACAAATATAAACTGACACCCTATAAGTGACGCGCGAGCCGTCGTCTACGAGGAGAGGCTACGGCGTGCGGTTTCGACCGGACGACTGCCCGGCGACCCCGAAAAACGCTCCGAGAAATTGGAGAACGAGACGGCGGCCAGTCTGCGTGCCACCGCTTACGCTTACGCTTACGCTTACGCTTACGCGCAGCGTGTGAAAAAAAATCCCAGCGCACGTAGAAAAGCCCTATACAAGGCGTACTACAATAAGATTTATCAAGGGTTGGTGGGGAGACCTCCTAAGAGGGGGAGAGATATTTGGTGGAGGAGGGTCCCAGGATTCTCGCCGAATATGGCGAAGCTAGGGAAACTGTTGATAGGGGTAGGAGGAAGATAGTATGGACTTTTGAGATGGGGGTAGACGGGGAGATCACTAATCGCATAATGAATAAAATTCGCCCAGAGCTGACCACGGCGTGTTATCTGAGGTATTCATGCTCGTATCGTATTAGGAACATCGAGACCGACGACACAATGATCTATCACAAACAATCAAAGGGTAGTCCGTGGATAAACGAGATCGCCAAAGCTGAGAGTTGGATATCCGACAGAGAGAAAGGTCGAATGGACATCGACAAAGTCGATAGACCAAACACAAAATGGACATTCGTTCGTTGGATATCGGTCGAGGTAAAGATGATCATCGATGCGCAACAACTTCTCATGGGAGCGGGAAAACTCCTCGACTGGTTAAGACTGTATTAAGAATGTATTCCGTCGACACGTACGACGACTATTTGTGTCTGTTTAGGTGCATAGCCATTCACCGTGGAGGGAGACCCGATGGGTGCTGTATGAAGGCACGAGCTATGGCTCGCGAATACCTTGGTCACGATAACGGACCGGGTAGTAAGGGAATCCCCCTGGATGACATTAAGAAAGTCGAGGAGAGGTTCAAGCTGGGCATTCGCGTTTACGAGCCTACCGCCGACGGGGTGTGGTACCTAGTGAAGTCTCCGGCAAATTACGACGCGGTTGGGGAGAAGATCATGACGATAGGAATGTTTGGAGGTCACTCATTTCTCATAACGAACCTCCGCAAGATGACGAACGAGTACGGGTGCTCCGGATGTCAACAACGGTTCACAAAGTCGTGTAACATGCACAGGCACGCGACCACCTGCATGGGTGGGAAGACCGTGGAGACATGTCCAGGTAAGAGGGTACAGAGACCGCAGTCGGCCTACGAGAAGGCGTTCTATCCCAAGGGGTCAGCGAGCGCGAGGTTGATTCAATGGTTGATCAGAGAAGATGAGAGGGTGGGAAAGCACATACATCACGCCGACTGCGGTCACGGTGGAGAGAGGTGGGTGGCCGTCGATCCGGTCGACGGCTACTGTCACGAGACCAAGACCGTGTTTCAGTTTCACGGATGCTACTGGCACGGGTGTCCGAGGCATTGCAGGAGAGGTAACGCGAGATCGCTGTACAGGAGGACGAAAATTCAAGAGGATAACATAAGGGATGAGGGTTACGAGCTGGTGGTGATGTGGGAGTGCGAGTGGTTGAATGAGATGAATACCTACAATCCACAATCGCCGCGCGAGGAGGAGACGACTCAGTACCCTCACCAGATAGTCTACGACTTCGAGGCGTATCTCGACAAGTCAAAAACCACGCGACCCACCAAAGATCTGACCTTCGAGGTCGAGCACGTTCCTATATCGGTGTCGTTGGGGGATACGATGCATAAAGGGATAACCCACATCTGCGAACGAGATCCTGACACGCTAGTCCAGAAGTTCGTGACCGAGCCACAGATGAGAGGCAAGGCAATCAGGGAGGGGGTTATGAAGAAGTATTTGCCGGCCGACATAGATATGCTATCGAAGTCTCAGCAAGCAAAGATTGTCTCTTGGATTGACCAAGTCCCGGTGGTGGGGTTCAACTGTAGCAGGTACGACCTGAACCTCATCAAGCTTTGTCCAGAAGTTGGCGGCCACCGTGAATAAGGTGATGGTCGGAAAGAGAGCCAGCACGACGATGTTTCTGTTTACCCCGGAGTTTAGATTTCTCGACATCATTCATTATCTGGGACCCGGTACCACGTACGACCGGTGGGTTAAGGCGTACGACTGTAAGATGCTAAAGTGTCACTTCCCGTACGAGTGTTTCGATAGCGCGGACAAGCTCGATCATCCGCGGCTGCCAGACTATATCGAGTGGTACTCGAAGTTGAAGGGTGAGTTTCTACTGTCGTTGTCCGAGTGGAAAGAGTGTAAGAAGGTATTCCGAGAAAATGTGATGAAGACGTTCAAGGAATGGTTGCAACACTACAATGACTTGTATGTCGGACCGTTCCTGGAGGCTCTGACTAAAATGACGGAGTTCTACAGGGGAAGAGGTGTGGACATACTCAAGGATGCCGTGTCTCTGCCCGGTGTTTCCCTTCAGTACCTGCTCCGCGGGTCGATCGATGGGAAGGCGGACACACCCGAGCTGTGGTCGCCGAAGGATGAGACTTACGCGATGATGAAGGAGGGATTGATCGGCGGTCCGTCCATAGTGTTCTCCAGATACGCAGAGGCTGGCAGGTCGACGATCAGGGGTCAGGTAGGTAGTCGGGAGGAGAAGATGTACAAGGCGGTGATGGGGTACGACGCCAATGCGGGGAGGAAACGATATGGACGTGTGACGACCCACAAAGACAGTCGTATATAGACTGTTTTGTGAGGAAGGTCAGGAGTGAAAAGTGGTTCGGATTTGCGGAGATGGATATAGAGGTACCGGAAACGCTGCGAGACAAGTTCTCGGAAATGTCACCGCTGTTCGTTAATCGAGAAGTTGACGAGACCGAGGTTCCGCAGCACATGAAGGACTACCTGGCCAGGGCCGGGAGGAAAAGGGTCGAAGGACAGAGAAAGCTCGTGGGGGCAATGTCCGCCAAGAAGATGATCATATACTCCGAGCTGCTAAAGTGGTATCTGGAGCACGGTCTGATTGTCAAGGCGGTGCATAGGGTGATAGACTACACGCCCGACAAACCGTTTCAATGGTTCGTGGAAGAGGTCACCGCCGCCAGACGGACGGGGGACGTCGACAAGAGCATGGCGGTGTTGGCGGAGATATTCAAACTGGTTGGCAACGCGTGTTGTGGCAAACTTATAGAGTCACAAGAGAGACACCTGAACACCACATATACGAAGGATGAGAAGACTGTCGACAGGGCACTGAGTAGGCGTGGTTCGAAGACCTTGAGGAGATTGGGGAGGCTTATGAGATATCGAGCAGGAAGACTCGAGTGGCGATCAACATACCGTTTCAGTGTGGCATAGCGGTCTACCAGCTGGTCAAACTCCGGATGCTCCAGTTCTACTGCGACGTCTTGGACAAGTACGTGGATCGCGGAGATTTCGAACTTATACAGATGGACACTGACAGCATGTACTTCGCGGTGTCGGAGAAGACACTGGCGGCGGTGGTGAGAAAGAATATGAAGACAAAGTTCAACAAGGAGAAGGCCGAGTAGTTGGCTTGGGATAAATGGAGCAACAGAACTCCGGGACTGTTCAAGCTTTAATTCGAGGGAGATAGAGCCATCGCTCTGTGTAGCAAGTGTTACTACGTGAGCAGTGACGGAAAATCTAAGCACTCAGCCAAGGGGATGTCGAAGAGATCTAACGATCTGACTTGGGGAAGGTATAAGAGTGCTCTCGAAGGGGGTAGGGATATGGCGGAGAACAGGGGATTCCGAATGGTTAACGTGGTGATGAAGACGTACAAGCAGGAGAAGTTGGGGTTGTCGGCGTACTACGACAAGAGGAGAGTGATGGAAGACGGGTTACACACAGAGCCTATAGGATAGGTAAACAAAATAACTCTGAAAAAGGGGAGAATACTGAAGACTCTGACGATCCGGGGGTAGCTGGGTGTCAGAAGGTACCATAAGAAGTTCTTCGCGAACAAACCCTCGAGATGGACCATCAGCCAAATAGTAGAGCACGGGCTCATCAGATTTGGTAATAGATCGATCCAGATTATATACATTGAGAGACCACACGGGATCAGTCGCGCGGCGGCTGCCACCTTCGAGCTCTCCCGGTTGATATAGGTACCGGGCGGCAACATGCGATGGAAGTCGTTGCTCCGCTAAACCAACGGGTCGTCCGCGCGAGACGACAGAGGGCTTGCTCGTCACCTTTTTAGACTTCATGGCATCTACGGGCTTCTTATTGATCAATCTGGTAACCTCTCCGTTCAGTGTGGAGACCACGGCGGGCAGCCTGGTCACCCACGCGGTCGATCGCGTATGAGGATCAAAAAGTTATTTGACATATTGGTGTCCGAACAATCTCTCAGCCAGGGTTCGATTGAACCGCTCCACGATCCCCTGGTCTCGGTGGATGTTGACGCGGCCGCGTCTGACAGAAACGTTGTGTTTAGATAATAGATGAGAGACCGCGCCCATGAACTCGCGGCCGGGATCGACCTGGAGAAGATTCGGCCATTTGAGAGGACTCGTTTTATATATTCGGGAAAAAGCCTCGGCCACCTCCTTAGACTCTTTAGTCAACGGCTCAGCCCCCTTATAACAACTGGCTACGTGAACTACTGTCAGTGCGTACTTGTACATTTTGCGACCGACGCGATCGTGAGGGAGAAACAGGAGATCCGCTTGGTGAACTTGGTTTGGCACCGGCACGTCGACTTTCGGGCGCGGAATACTGAGAGGCGCGGGTAAATAGATCTGCCAGATGGCCTGCTTCTTGAGCCTTTCCTTGGCAGCGTTTTCGGAAACCTTGGTCGCCGCGGCGAGGTTCTTGATGGCCGCGAGTCCCTTCCAGTAGCCGCGGGGGCTGTACTACAGGTTCGCTACCTTGCGCGCTAAGCGAACCGATGGTTTGGTATCAAGTTTGCGGGTTTCCATCGTATGCGAAGTATTCTAATATATCGGACAATCTCCAACTGCGTCGTTAATAATAAACCTTTGTTGGAAGTACAATTGCGATTGGGGGTTAAGTTCTGAAGGAACTTAGGAAAATCTAACTCGGAGGAATCTAATTCGGATGAATCTAACATTTTCTTTGCGAAAAGGGTGGCCGCTTTTTCATCCTCGCGCCACGTCTCGAGAGAATCTCGGGCCAGACGAATCATACCCTTTGCATCAGCTATACGGTGTTTAAGGGCAATGTAGCCGACATCAATCATAGCAAAATAAAGTTTGTCAACTAACATCGTTCTATATATATATACTTAAAAAAAAAATTAAAATAATTATTTCAATCTCGATTGGATATAGTAGCTGAAGATACCCACCACACCCATTCCCACGAAGATGAACGTGATCTCGCGGTCTTTTTGGGCCTCTGACGGTACATAGAAATCTGAAAGTTGGGGCTCGGGATCCAGTTGCGCGAGATTTTTCAGCGGATATGCCAGCGCGTACTCGCGGTTGGCTTCTTCAACGTTCTAGAAAGTTTGTGCAGCGTGATTCTCGCGCCGAAGCTCTTCGCTGATCCAGTCCAGATGGGCGGTTCGTTTTTTCGACCATGTTTCCTTTGCACTCTAAAGTTGTTCTACAGCTAAATCGTGCCGCTTGTGCTCCTCATCCGCGTCCGATTTTCCTATTTTCGAGAATATAAAGTTGCTACCGCCGAACGCCACTGCGTTTAAAAGCGCACCACCTATCATTATTCCGATCGAAGCCATTATTTCCACATATTAACAGGTAGTATTCCCACTTTAATTACATAATCTCGGGTCCAAACTGAGGCCGCTACATCTAAGGTCACGAGCCCTACGTCTCTCACAGTAAAGTCCAATTTGGGAGCGGACCCTCCTAAGGCCAAATTTGCTAGTCGAGCATACCCTATACTGAGACCCGATATCATCACTGCGTGATAAAGCGCATTCACTATCATTTTACCATCGTTTTCAGCCATTGTTGATAATTATAATTATTGCATATAAAAGGGATCGCGATCAATGTTTAAATGGGGCGCAATCGGTTTCGTAACTTTCTTCAGAAACGCGGCTGGTTGTTTTTCCAATCGGGATTGGCTTAATATGGGGTATTTCCACACAAACAGGGCACCAACAACTGCCAGAGCACCACCAACAACCCAACTCCAATTCGTGAATTGGGGGTGTTGGGGTTCAATCTGGCTCGTCCAATCTCGATTGGGTGTTGAGTGCGCTTCCAATTTGTGAATTAGGGGTATTGTTGCAATTCCCGATTGCAACGACTGTTTGGCCTCTCGAAGCTCGGCGAGTATTTTATCTTGTTTAACTTTTCGGGTGGCAGCCGCCGCCCGCCTAGCTGCCTGTCTTTTTGGGTTTTTATGTCGTGCAACCGGATTCGCCCAATCTCGATTGGGTGTTGAGGGCTCCTGTGGAGCTGCAGCATTTTCCGATTGAACCCCCAACGTGCTCGGGTTCATCCAATCTCGATTGGGAGTTGAAGTTGGAGCAATCTCCGATTGCTGTGGTTCCGTCACTCTCGCAGGTGTGTCTTGTGTCATCATTTTCTGAGCCTATAGTTCGTGGGCATATATGTCCAAATTGACAGTGTTTACCCGTGGTCAACGCGGTTGTCAGCGGAGCTAAGTACATTCCAAACTTGTGATAAATTGAGCAGCAGGCTGTTCAAAGAGTGTGTCCTATAAAAGGGTCAGTCTCTAGATCGCGAATCAACCCCGCGGTGTTTGGTATAGGGAGAAGTATACTAACAGCGGTAGCGTACAAATTAATAGATCCAAGAGTTTTTGTCATCTCCGCACCTAACCTAGATTCGCATCGCACATACATTTTATCGATCTCCACATCTGACATCTTGTCCACATGACAAACTGAGAGACGCCTACCGAGATAATGCTCCGATTGTCCCCCAGCAACCAGCGCAGCTAGCCGCTGGCGTCTCGCCGCGTTTTCATTCGTATCGGTAAGTGTTGCACTCAACACTGTTGAACCCGATTGCTCTGTCGGAGTTGGTGTTTCATTATCTTTCAGGAAGGATACCGTGTCGGCAGTCGGAGTTGAGGTATCTTCCATTAGTTGATCGAGAAGCTCGTCGCAGTTCATTATTGCTAATTTTCTTAAAATTAATTTAACTATTCTACTCTCCCGCCTGCGATTCGCTTACCAAGAATTGCAATCCAGCGGTCCTTGTATTGCAATTCTTCCCCTCTGGAATTGCAGTCTAATTGAGGTCCAAACGCGGTCCCGTTTTTGCGGTCATTCTTTCGCGAATACCGTTTGTGCGGTCATTCTTTCGCGGTCCAGTTTGTGCGGTCATTCTTTCGCGATACCGTTTGTGCGGTCATTCTTTCGCTATTTGCGGTAAAAACTTACCATATCATCGTATAGTACAGTTTGTTTACATTATCAGTGATTATACAAACGTACTATACGAATATTATACAAACATACGATATCCGTTCGTATATACGATATATCCGTACGGATATGGTATGAATATAAAGTGGGTCATCCTGTGGTTAAAATATACCGATGCACCGGTTCATATCGAATGTAAACATCCGGTTTTCATTTCGATCATCTGCCACAATTTTAAGTTTTTCAAAATGAATAAATTTTCAGTTTTACGATACAGAAACAATATTTAAAACTGAGGATTGTGAAGTACTGTATCACAGTACATATACATGTGTGTTCAATATACAGTAATTCATCACTGGACTCCGCACCACCGTCGGGGACACAAAACAATGATCCCCCACGCACACCAGCCATCTACATTTGGCGTCCTAAAAGTTCCGGTCTATATCCCACAGTGGGAACAATGTGTATCACCACCACCACCAGTTTTTGTTTATGACTACACTACACCCCCCCCCCCCCGACCATCACTTCTGTCTGTAACGCAGGATGACGTGGCCGACTGATCAAGTGCTAAACTAGTCCTGGTGCGATGACCGACTGATCAAGTGCTATACTAGTCTTGGTGCGATGGCCGACTGATCAAGTTCTAAACTAGTCATGGTGCGATGGCCGACTCATCGAGTGCTATACTAGTCCAGGTGCGATGGCCGACTGAGCAAGGGCTAAACTAGTCTTGGTGCGATGACCAACTGATCAAGTTCTAAACTAGTCGTGGTGCGATGGCCGACTGATCAAGTTCTAAACTAGTCCTGATGCGATGGCCGACTGAGCAAGGGCAAAACTAGTCTTGGTGCGATGGCCGACTGATCAAGTTCTAAACTAGTCCTGGTGCGATGGCCGACTGATCAAGGGCTAAACTAGCCTTGGTGCGATGGCCGACTGATCAAGTTCTAAACTAGTCGTGGTGCGATGGCCGACTGATCGAGTGCTATACTAGTCCTGGTGCGATGGCCGTCTAATCAAGGGCTAAACTAGTCTCAGTGCGATGGCCGACTGATCAAGGGCTAAACTATTCCTGGTGCGATGGTCGACTGATCAAGTTATAAACTAGGTCCTGGTGCGATGGCCGACTGATCAAGTTATAAACTAGTCCTTGTGCGATGGCCGACTGATCGAGTGCTATACTAGTCCTGGTGCGATGGCCGACTGATCAAGTGCTAAAGTAGTACTGGTGTGATGGCCGACTGATCAAGTTCTAAACTAATCCTGGTGTGATGGCCGACTGATTGAGTGCTATACTAGTCCTGGTGCGATGGGCGACTGATCAAGTGCTAAAGTAGTCCTGGTGTGATGGCCGAATGATCTAGTGCTATACTCGGCATGGCCGACTGATCACGTGCTATACTGGGCATGGTGAGATGGCCAACTGATCAAGTGCTATACTGGGCATGGTGCAATGGGCGACTGATCAAGCGCTATACTAGTTATGGTGCGATGGCAGACTCATCAAGTGCTCTACTAGTCCTGGTGCGATGGCCGACTGATCAAGTGCTATGCTCGGCATGGCCGACTGATCACGTGCTATACTGGGCATGGTGAGATGGCCAACTAATCAAGTGCTATACGTACTGGGCATGGTGCAATGGGCGACTAATTAAGCGCTATACTACACTCCCGCCTGCGATTCACTTACCAAGAATTGCAATCCAGCGGTCGTTGAATTTCAATTCGTCCGCTCTGAAATTGCAGTCTAATTGCAGTCCAATCGCGGTCCCGTTGTTGCGGTCATTCTTTCGCGATACCGTTTGTGCGGTAATTCTTTCGCGGTCCAGTTTGTGCGGTCATTCTTTCGCGATACCGTTTGTGCGGTCATTCTTTCGCTATTTCTGTTAAAAACTTACCGTATCATCGTATAGTACAGTTTGTTTACATTATACAAACGTACTATACGAATATTATACAAAAACATACGATATCCGTTCGTATATACGATATATTCGTATGGATATGGTATGAATATACAGTGGGTCATCGTGCGGTTAAAATATACCGATGCACCGGTTCATTTCGCATGTAAACATCCGGTTTTCATTTCGATCATCTGCCACAATTTTAAGTTTTTCAAAATGAATAAATGTTCAGTTTTACGATACAGAAACAATTTAAAACTGAGGATTGTGAAGTAGGGTATCACAGTGCATATACATGTGTGTTCAATACAGTAATTCATCAGTAATTCATCATTGTACTCCGCACCACCGTCGGGGACACAAAGCAATGATCCCCCACACACACCAGCCATCTACATTTGG
The DNA here is from genome assembly GCA_029237695.1 of Conchocele bisecta. NCBI lineage: Eukaryota > Metazoa > Mollusca > Bivalvia > Lucinida > Thyasiridae > Conchocele > Conchocele bisecta. Next base: position 80,142,796 of record CM055270.1, read on the forward strand.
CGTCCTAAAAGTTCCGGTCTATATCCCACAGTGGGAACAATGTGTATCACCACCACCACCAGTTTTTGTCTATGACTACACTACACCCCCCTCCCCCCCCCCCCCGACCACCACTTCTGTCTGTAACGCAGGATGACGTGGCCGACTAATCTAGTGCTAAACTAGTCCTGGTGCGATGGCCGACTGATCAAGTGCTATACTAGTCTTGGTGCGATGGCCGACTGATAAAGTTCTAAACTAGTCTTGGTGCGATGGCCGACTGATCAAGTTCTAAACTAGTCGTGGTGCGATGGCCGACTGATCAAGTTCTAAACTAGTCATGGTGCGATGGCCGACTGATCTAGTGCTATACTAGTCCTGGTGCGATGGCCGACTGATCAAGGGCTAAACTAGTCTCGGTGCGATGGCTGACTGATCAAGGGCTAAACTATTCCTGGTGCGATGGTCGACTGATCAAGTTCTAAACTAGTCCTGGTGTGATGGCCGACTGATCAAGTGCTATACTCGGCATGGCCGACTGATCACGTGCTTTAATGGGCATGGTGAGATGGCCAATTGATCAAGTGCTATGCTGGGCATGGTGCAATGGGCGACTGATCAAGCGCTATACTAGTTATGGTGCGATGGCAGACTGATCAAGTGCTCTACTAGTCCTGGTGCGATGGCCGACTGATCAAGTGCTATACTCGGCATGGCCGACTGATCACGTGCTATACTGGGCATGGTGAGATGGCCAACTGATCAAGTGCTATACTGGGCATGGTGCAATGGGCGACTAATCAAGCGCTATACTACTTATGGTACGATGACCGACTGATCAAGGGCTAAACTAGTCCTGGTGCGATGGCCGACTGATCAAGTTCTATACTAGTCCTGGTGCGATGGCCGACTGATCAAGGGCTACACTAGTCCTGGTGCGATGGCCGACTGATCAAGGGCTAAACTAGTCCTGGTGTGATGGCCGACTGACCAAGGGCTAAACCAGTCCTGGAGCGATGGCCGACTGATCTAGTTCTATACTAGTCATGGTGAGATTGCCGACTGATCAAGTGCTAAACTAGTCCTGGTGGCTGGTGCGATGGCCGACTGATCAAGTTCTAAACTAGTCCTGGAGCAATGGCCGACTGATCAAGTTCTAAACTAGTCCTGGTGCGATGGCCGACTGATCGAGTGCTATACTAGTCCTGGTGCGATGGCCGACTGAACAAGTTCTAAACTAGTCCTGGTGCGATGGCCGACTGATCAAGTGCTATACTAGTCCTGGTGAGATGGGAAACTGATCAAGTTTTAAACTAGTCCTGGTGCGATGGCCGACTGATCAAGTTCTAAACTAGTCATGGAGCGATGTCCGACTGATCAAGTGCTAAACTAGTCCTGGTGTGATGGCCGACTGATCAAGTTCTAAACTAGTCCTGGTGTGATGGCCTACTGATCAAGTGCTAAACTAGTCCTGGTGCGATGGCCGACTGATCAAGTGCTAAACTAGTCATGGTGCGATGGCCGACTGATCAAATCGCATGCCATAATAACTAGATGGCCATGGCCTGCATGTCGTGCCCGCCGAGGCATTTGATAGTACAAACAATTTTTTTTATTGCAACAAAGCTTTAGCCCGTTGATGTAAAAACATGCCGCACCCGCCGAGGCTTTGATAGTATACCCAAAAACTTTAACTAAAAAACACTTTAACCAAAAACTTTATCCTGAATGCACACCAATGTGCCAACTATATCGCTCTGTCTGCAAGCGGGCCCAACAAAAACTTTAAGGGAAATTTCAAAGTAATTTGACCGTGACATTGGGCACATATAAATAATAATGAAAATGTGGGTGACAAATACACCGTATGTGAAGTTTCGAGTGAATTGGTGAAGAGGTTTCAGAGATATAGTGTTCTTAAAGGTACATGCCCACTCAGTAGGCACAAAATGTTCTTTATATCAGACATCATCTGAGACATTTTCTGGCAAAATAAACATTAATTCACCATTAATACACATATTTATTGGCATTATTATACATTTTATATCAGACGTAAATTTCCACACTGCTATCAGGGGCGATAACCGTGTTTCCTTAAAATATTACCAAGACATTACTATTTATTTTTTGATGTGCAATGATCATACTTTATAATCTGTCGAAAACATTATTTTTTCAGGGAATCACATTTAATTAGTATAAGTAATTAAAAAATGTCATGCCCCATTTGCCTATGAAAATAGCCTGATATCACCGCGTGTCACTATCAGTGAAATAAACATTCCTAAATGATTATATCCATATAACGGGCACTCGTAATGTTTAGAACTGGTGGAATAGTGACAAAATTATACACTTATTTAATTCGTACAAATAACTGAAAATACACATAACTTTAATTGTTGTGCCTACTGAGTGGGTATGTACCTTTAATTAGCATAAATTATTAAAAACAAGAAATGCGTCTGTCGAACGCGGATGCCACCTGCAGCATATTTGAGAAACTGTGACAAAGTGGTTAACCGAAAAGTGTGACGGACGACGGACAGTCGGACGGACGGTCCAAACACTATATGCCACCCGTTTCTTTGAAACCCGGTGGCATAAAAATATCATGCCTCATTTGAATATGAAAATAGCTTGATACCACTGCTAGTCATTATCAGTAAAATAAATATTACTAAATGATTATATATGGATAGCGGGCACACATAATTTTTAGAACTGGTGGAATAGTGACACAATTATACACTTATTTAATTGCTATAAAGAACAGTTTGTGCCTACTGAGTGGGCATGTACCTTTACAAACTTTAACCTTAAATCAAAAAAATTTAATCGGACGGATGTACTGTACGTACGTACGTATGCAGGCCAATGTGACAACTATATCGCACTGTCCACATGCAGGCATGTCAAAAACTTTGAGGTATATTTGAAAGTAATTTTACCTTGATATTGGGCACAGGGGTTGCAGGGGTTGAGCATAGAATGAAAATATGGATGATGATAAACACATATGTGAAGCTTTGAGTGAATTGGCGAAGCTGTTTCTGAGATATAGTGTTCTTAAAAACTTTAACCTACAGTAAATAAAAACCAGATGGCCATGGCCCGCATGTTGAGCCCACCGAGGCATTTGATGGTGTCCGAGTATATTTATTTGAAGTTTGAATTAACGTATGTAAAAGCTTTAACGCAAATTTGAAAGTCATTTGACCTTGATCTTGGGCATGTGGGTCGCATGCGTATAAGGTATGCAAAAACTTTAACAAAAATTTCAAAGTCATTTGACCTTGACCTTGGGGCACAGGGGCCGCATGAGTGGGACACAGAATGAATATATGGATTATGACTAATAAGCATTTGATGTTTCAAGTCAATGTGACTTAGGATATGGTATTTAAAAACATACACCGATTTCGGACGGACTGACGCACGGACGTCATTGTGATCACTAAGTCTCGCTTTCCGCAAGCAGGCTCGGCAAAAAAAATACAGATGGACGTCAATGTGCAGACTATATCGCACTGTCCGCAGGCGGTGGCGACAACAATTGTCCAACCCCTTTTTAAAGGTGCATGCCCACTCAGAGTACCCGGCACAATGACGTCGCTAGCTCCGAGGTTGGGGAAGCGAACTAAGAGCTGCTGGTTCTGGTCGATCGTCGATGGGTTGTTCGTAATAACGACACTCTGTCTCACGCATTTTGCCCCGAGGGGCTCCCGCAGTGTGCTGTATGGATTGAGTTTGCGACCGTATTGACTCGAAAACGTAATTTAGTGAAACTAATTTAATACATAGTTATAAAGATGGCTGATTACGATATTGACATGGATGAAATCGGTATAGAGACCATTACATCGATGATTATGATGATGATGACAGCGATGATGATAATGAAACGCCCTTCATAGACGCGATAGGAGATTCACCTCCAATTAGTGAATTGGATGAAATAGCTGGCGCTACCAGCAGCGTTGGTCTAAGTCGGGAAGTACTCGAGTCAGCTGTAAACGACTACTACTACAGTTTGGAAGAAAAAGGTGTTGTCCCATCTGTCGGCCGCGACTACTCCAAGTTCGAATTGGATCAGAAGGGTAGGTTGCGACTAAAAGCATCAACTATCCCAATCGTCAACATGAATACCGGAAAGCCCCTAGCTCTGAACACCATTGCCGGAAACCGGGGCGGTGGCCAAATCGTAAAGAACGAACTAGGATTCCCAGATTGGAAGCGTGGTAAAACAAGAATGCCAACCCGCTCTGTAGAGGCCCTACAGTCTACCGACGAAACGATGGCGAAGACGGCTGCCGCGATAGAAACGATCGAGCTCAGCGAGGTCCCTCAAGTAGCCACCGACGCTATGAACACGATTGAGACCACGTTCAGCGAAAAAAAAATACTCAACCTCGACCAAGGGTCTAACGATGACCCACCGTTACCTCTTCGCGAACTCCGGGGCCTCGATAAGGCTCTGCAAATGATCCGGAGCGAACTGGTCCTTAACCTCGCCAAACTCTCGGCACTGGTTGAACATATCGCGCTAGAAGAATGAAAACTTGGGGAAGCCCCTGATGACAATAGAGAATCTACCGAGCGGATCACCGAACGCCTGCGGTCGTTGCGGGACGAAAGAGCAGCTCGCTTAGAGGCTGCATCGGCTTGCCGTGAGGCGCTCCGCACCCAAATAAGTCGGATCCGTGAAACAATCTCGAGGGTTCTTCACGAGGAGACGACACTCGGTGAGCGTCTTCGCACTCTGTTCAGACAGCAGGGCATCACGATAGCAAGCATCCTCACGGCTATAGGCATGACTATATCAACCATTGTTCTAGTTTTCACTGGTGGTGTGGCGCCAACACCCGCACCAGCACCCGCGCCATCCGGTGGAGCCAAGGGGTGGGTAAAAAAGCATCTAAAAAACCTCACCAGTCTCCTGGCCTAATTAGCTGGAAAGGCTGCTGCCGCGCTACCTGGATTGATCGGGAGTACTTGGGCTTTAATCGTGGCGATCACCGGTCTCCTACTTTTACTCTCTCTCGAGTTCCTAAAACCAAAGCGCAAATAGTCAGATCGCCACGAGGGCGAAGACGAGCGCTAATTTCTCCTCCTCGTGGGTTGTGACATTAGTTCCCGCGGGTGGAACAATGGGTTCAAATGAACTTGATGGGGTGGCCAATTCGTGAATTGTGGTTGGTGGGGTGGGTGTATCCAATTCGTGAATTGGGGGTTTTATGAAATATTTTCCACGGTTGAACCCGATCGTGTTGGGGGTGCGCTTGATAATATCCGCGTTCACGTTCCCGTTGTGGCCGAATTTTTGATTGACGGTGGCGATTACGATCTGATTATTGTAACCGTCAACCGGGTCGTCTCGTAGTATCATATTGCTCGACGCCATATAAAGACCTATTCCAAATACGTAGTCTACTGGGGTGCTGGCATTCTGCAAAACGTCTTGATACTGCATGATCGCCTTATCTAGGTCCACCTTAGCTAAGATCGTGTCCTCTACACGTGCCAATAATTGTTTTTGCCCAGACGTATGTGCGAATGGAGTCGTTGAGGCGAGTAACCCCAGCCTGCGTGAACCCCAGACCCTTATCTAACATAAATGTACCCCACGCGTCCTGGACATCAGCAGCCTGCTGTATGTAATATATGTGAGCTCGTTTCGGAGGTAACCAATTGCAGGATGAGACACCGCAGTGCCGACCTCCAGACACTTCCGGCCCGAAGGTCATCGTCGCGGGATCAAAATTCCCGGCGTTCCGACTGACGATGTGGTCACCAGAGTGATCGTGTCTAAAATCAGTCTGCGTCCAACTCCCGGACTTGCCCCGTATGAGAACGTCCCCGAGGCCAGTGCTGTTAGGAAATACTTTCTGTCTCCAGTCCGCATCTTTTGAAACGTTAAATTCGTTACACAGTCTTTCGAACGCCCTACGATCGTATGTGTTGGAAATGGGATTCCATGAGTCTTCTTGAGGTTGTGGAATACCTAGTTCTTTGATAATCCGCATAGTGGTGTAATACGCGTGAAAGTTGTAAACGGCCCTCAAGAAGGGATCTTCCGAGGCCAAATGGTCCTGAGAGGAAACCCCGCATCCGGCTGTTGCGCACCATACGGCGAAGTTGAGCTGATTCTGCCAAAACTGCATCGGTGTTGCTTTCCACCCGTTCACGGCCTCCATCGTAGTAATCTTGGGCAGCCTATATTGTTCAAAGATGTCGAGGAAGTTGGTGGCAAATCCACTGTCCGGTCTAACCGTTATAGTTGGGTGTACAAGGGGATTAACAACGTCTTTTTGAGTGTATTTACCTCCAACTTTGTACTTTGCATTATAATTAAAGCTAAATGCTTTGGTATCCATTGAAAGATATTATTATGTTTGCTACTATCACCAATGTTCAAAAAGAGAGTTGTGAACTCCAAAAGTCAATCGACAACTGCTGCGGAAAAGGCCGGGTAGGCCTTAGATCAATCATCTTCACGGTTGGGTGGCAGAATGTGGGGAAGAGCGAAGGTTTTTACTGTGTGAAGGATGAACAACAAGTAGGGGTAAAGCTGCCTCCCGGACTGTGGGGAGTTAGACAGCTCATAGACTTTGTCACCTCAGAGCTTGACGGTAGAGTCAACCTCAAAGTATCGAAGGCTACCGGACTTGCAACAATGACCATCGACCCAGATAATAAGGTAACGATGTCCCCGATGTTGGGTATTCAACCCGGGTTTAGAGAGACATACTCCGCAAATAAAGGATTGTTTGTCCCGGGTGAGTACGTCGGTGATAACCCGGTGGACTTCGCCTTCACGAAAACTCTCAGGGTGCACTTGGATCGGGTGAACACATCGTACAACATGGTAGACGGATCCCCCAGCACATTACTGAAAACCGTGCAAGCCAGCGACTGTTTCTTTGGGGAGACGGTGACCTTAGACTTCCCACACCCCGAGATGAATGTTTTGGAAACGGGGCACATCCACGAATTTACGGTCTCTATTTTCTATGATCAAGCGAGAAAGTTGAATAACTATTACCCGATTTCGGTCGTTCTTGAAATTTCAAATTAATTAATTTTATGATTAATTTTAAAATTAATTAGAATTAAACGCATGTTCGTAATATAATTATCAATATTATTGAAAATGAGTATATACGGACCAGGTAATTCTTCCCTTGAACGGGTGACAGATATAAAGGGGGATTTATCCCGACAGAGAGCGACTTTTTAACTACCGGAAAAAACAAAGGCCTTGATCAATACGACTATATCGGAGGCCACAAACGCAATTCACAGGAGTATAGCACAGTTTAGAGTAGACGTCCTGACGGCGACTGCACAAGTTTGCGAAGGGGCACATACAGGACTTAAGAATCTCGGTGGAAAAATAATCCAAGTTGGGGAAGAGGATCATGCAGCACTTACAGAATTTCGGGAAGATACCCGTACATAGTTTACTGAAGTTTCTGATAAACTGAAACGTGTTCGTAGAGCCGCGAACAGAGCACTTGAGGAGACCTCTGAAAAGATTCGTGCTGAGGTCCATACCTCTATCGAGGGGCTTACAGGATTGTTGACCACATCTGTAGAGCAGTTTAAGTTATTGAGAAAAAAAAAATGTGTCATCACAGTTTGGGCTGAGAAGCGGGGCCCATTGAATGAGGAGCTCTATGAATATTCGTTCGTTGCCAAAGCGAGCAATAAATATGGGGGATACACCATGAGAGCTCCGGGTACGCTTGTCCGAATGGCGGTCTGCTCGGTTAATTATACTGGTAAATCTGTGGGCGTGGTCGTCGTAAATAGCATACTGGATGGAAAAGAACAACCGGTTGGAGTCACCAAACCCGCTGGAGATAGTTCCGCGGTGATTTTGTTTGCCGGTGACGATTCAATTAGACTTTCAGAAGGTAGTGTTATTAACTTTGTTACGAAAATCACTGATCCGGTGAGTTCTTCCACTAGTGTTACATTGTTAATTGAACTTGATTTGTAAAATTTAATCATGAACGAATCACCGCTTGCAATTGTCAATACCAAACCACCAACAATGTATCCAATTCACGAAAGAAGTTCAGATTTTAGGTTGAATAATATCGTCGCTATGCAGGATATTTTAGTTAGAGAATGTACAAATAGAAAAAGAAACTCTAAAAAATATAAGCGCGCGGCGAACATAGCTGAAGCATCTAGTACGGTTCTGGCAAGTTTATCTGTAATGAGTGGTGCGGCGACTGCTGCAACGCTATCTAAAATTGTAACGGTTCCACTTGCAGGGGTTTTGATTGGAATTACCGTTTTATCTGGAATACTTTGTATGGTATGGCGGCGGGTGGAAAACACGAGAAAAATGTAGAAAAATATGATAGAATATCCGTTCTCGCTAGGTCTAAGAAAAATAGCATCGACGTTGTAGTGTCTAAAGCGTTGACCGATAAGAAAATATCAAAGTTAGAGTTTGAATCCGTGGTGGAAGAAATGGGGAGATATGAAGAATTAAAAAATGATATAAGAATGAAAGCGCGCCACCATGCCCAAGATTGAGAGTACTGATTGGGATAAATTTAGGGTAAAACTTGGAAATAAAGTCTGAGGAAATGTTACAGCACCACCCGTGTAATTGGAACATTGTCATCTGCTTGGTGTTGTGATTACAACATAAATTAAATAGTACTGTTTTTTCTGTTCAATAATAATATTTCAATATCTTTAGAAGCGATATCGTAGAAATGTATATTTGTAAACGAATAGTTGGGTTTTAACAATTTTATGTAATACACCTTAGTTTCATATCCGATACGCAGTATCCGTCTTAATGTTTGTATTTGCCTCTTGTATAGTTGACATAATTGTCGGTATAATATTGTAAATGCAACGTTTTTATCGGAGCGTAATAAATTACGCTGATATTTCATGTATTCGATATCGCCTAGTGTTTTAAATTTATATAATTTATATATAGGACTATAACCCCCGTATTCTTCGTAAACTTCTTCGACACAGCCATTATAAACTTTCAATTCCCATTGTATTTTATTATCCATTTTCTCTAATTATAGTGGTATAATTGATAGTGTTTTTCTGTTCAATTCCCAATTTTATAAAATTAGTTTGATCTTGTTTCGGTAGTTGTTCTCCGATTCTATTTAGTCGCTTCATTTCGCGAATTTGATCCTGGTACCAGCGACATAATTGCCGGTTTAATATTGTAAATGCAACGTTTTTATCGGAGCGTAATAAATTACGCTGATATTTCATGTATTCGATTTTGCATAGTGTTGTCATTTTACAGTGTTTTAATGCTGTAGAAACACCGTGACTTATCAAAAACTACACATCAGATCGATTCTATCTTTCTAACTGACTTTCCGATTTCAATTATTACTAAACGAGAATACTTGCGAGCACGTAATCCCTTAACCATCCGTTAACCATTCGATGAGTAGCCTGAGTGCCACCGCATGGTGGACATAGCAGTGACTCGGCTTTGGTCCCTACCCCACAATGCCGACATGGGCGAGGCGAAACGGAACATCTTCGCATCCATGCACGGTGATGTTTGCAATATTCGTAAATACCGGTGCGATGACAACTCTCGTGACTACCTGTCTTCAACCACGCACACTTAACTAGAACCATTATGTTATTATATATATACTGAGTATAACCAATATATTATTATCTCTAATAGGGTGTATCTTCTCATGCCAGAAATATATGGTCTCGCGGTTGATGACAAATATGTTCCATTCTTCTCATACATACCCGCCGAACAGTGGGGAAAAATCCAAGTAGTATATAAGAGTCTACAATGATACAAGTTTCGTAGGAAGGCACCGCGCGTAGCCACCCCTTCATTCTACCCCCAACCCCGCAGGCGGGGGCCCTATCCCCATTTCTGAACGCAAACACTACGGGTTATGAGCCAATCACGTCATAGTGTACGCAACACCCCCGCAGGTGGGGACACCATCCCCATTTCTGAATGGAAAACACTATGGGTTCTGGGCCATCCATTTCATAGGGCCCGCCCCTTGTAGAATCTGACGTTCGGACAATATGGCGGCGGAACCTCATGCTGCTGCTGCAGACACGCGAACGGGCATACCACGTCCCGAGACGTGCGAGAAGAGTCCTTCTCTGGTCGGCCCGCCCCTCCATGACGAGTTGTTTTACGTTGTCATTTCCAAAAACCTTGCGGGTAGGCCTTGGACCAGATCGCACCCTTTAACTCCTGGTACCTGACCATCACATCGACGACCAGTTTGAACTCAGTATCTGACATATCGTTGTCGTATATTGCTTTCGATACGATAATGTCGATATTGTTTTTCTTTAACCTCGCAAGAACTGCTGTTCTGTCGTGCTTGCGACTCTTGGCCTCGAGCTTGCGGGCCACCAGTCTGCTCGTCATATTGCGACCGCACTCAATGTCACCACAATCGGCGCGGCAACGACTGTTGACAATAAAGGCACAGTCCCTATCCCGCTCACATGGAAACTGAGGCTAGCGTGGTATTCGTCCCCTCGACGACATTGATTGCCTGCCTATAGTTTTGCATGATATGTCCGTGTTTCACCCTCATGCTTGAGAATATGTTTCATCTCGACAAACCTGGTCATCCTATCATATGTCGGGTCAGCCGCCCCGGACGGCGACTCAGGATATAGTTATTCGGCAATAATCATAAATCAAGCTTGATTAACAGTGTCACCACGGTGGAGGAGCTCGATAAGTCGGCGATTGTTGTCACGAAGTTAATAGCACTCCTGGCGGGAGCTTTAATTGGTGTGTCGTCAAAGATACTGACGGAGACCTATAGCCCGCATGCTTGGTGACGCCAAACTTCTGCTCTACCCCTTTCATGACGAGATTTACTCGGACTGCGAAAGTTGACCGAGCAGACTGACATTCGCAGAACCGTCCCGGACGCTGCCATGGTGGATCGCGTATATGTCTTGCTCGCGTTGGCACCAAGTTAATATTCGTGGTCCCCCTCGAGCAGTGCTTACAACAACTGCATGTATGCATGCGCCATAGGCGCCTCTATGCGTGCCTGTGCCACACCTCACTATATCCTTCGCATTGCCGCCTTATCATTGATGTCTGTGCCCGCGTCGCGGGCGCCTTGGCCGTATATGTTCATTATTCTGTTATTTTGAGAAATAAATCAGGAAATCGTTCTGTAATGCTTTAATCGAAAATAGAGATCTCCAATTCCTGTATGTACCCCGATTCCAAACGTTTAATCTCAGGGGTTGGGAAGTCTAAGGTCAGGGTCTCGCCGTAGAAACAGTCGTTAGCATGCACAACCTTGGAAATAGTACTGGGGTCCCGTATAACGTGTGTATGATGTTTCCAGCTGCTTCATGAGCAGACGGATGGCTTTCGTGAAGGCGAAGCCCATGAGGCCGTCGCCGACGTGCTCGCCTGTCCCAAACCATCCCATATTGACGGAGTATGTTGTTGTAAATCCGAGCCGCAAGGCCAACGCCGGGGAGATCGTTACCCGGTTGGCGCGCTCGACGGGCAGGGTCGTAAGACCAGGGGACAGTTTCGCCAACTTGGCGGCCGTCCTTCCCTTCAACGTTGCGCCAACCGACCGTGAAGGTGATCGATCTGAGACCGACGCGTCGCTCACAGCAGCAGTTATCGATCGGCTTCTGAAGTGTACAAGCCCCGTTTTGAACACTGGATCATCCCGTTGGTTGTTGGTGGGCTTGTAGTTGTAGATGCTCTATGGATGGTCCTTTCACGACAACCAGCTGCGATTCTCATTGATTATCATGGGATACACAACCTCCATCAAATAAATGCGGTGTGGTGTATTGTCTTTTCAGTGTTATCAACGAGTTAAGTATTGCTGATCGGGATGGAAAACTGGCCCCTCAGTGTAGCAGCTGCCATTATGAGGAAGCCTGACGCAGTCGGCTAACTGAAGCACGGGTTTTAGTACATGCACTTGTGGCATATACGTGTAATATAAAAGGAAAATCAAGTTCACTACATCGTGGTGCTGAAAGGAGATGGGAATGAAGGCGTGGTTACGACCATACCGTATGATATGAGATGTGCAGTCACTCTAGCTTGTTGTATACTTTCCAAGTTGTCATGTGATTGTAAATAGCTGTAGCGAATAGGCTACATATTAGACTACACCACGAGATCATTGATGTCATTGGTGTTTGAACACGGCTATGAGCAGTGTCGAACAACGGCAGTCATGTAACAATACACATGTGAAATTTCAAGCCAGTACAACTTTCGGTAACATAGATAGTACTTGTAGATAGATGGCAGCAGTCCACTTGAAAAAGGCATAGTTTCGCAATTTCGTAGCTTTTTACTTAATATTCCAAAACAGACTGTCTGGTGGATGAATTTAACCTAAAAGTAAATACTCAAAATCCTATGCTATTTTCAGCTGCCAAAAGAATGTGTAATATTATGTGCTAAGCTGTGACCTGGTCCATTCAGTGAGCATATTCAGATTCAACTTGTACGCATCTTCTGCTCGAAATGTGTATTTGCTGTTTGAGGATCAAATTTATCAGTCTGAAACAGAGTTTTCAAGTACAGACTATGATCAGTGGGTACAGGTATACGTGCTACGGACGGTACGGGAGTATTGCAGAGCTACTTTCCTCAACTACCATGATGTCACAGCTTCTGTGATTTTAAGAAAAGTAACAAAGCTAAGTATATCCAGTGATATTATTATTTTCTCAATCCTCGGTGGTCGTTGAGTCCATTCGAAAGTTATACATATTTTGCCTATTGTTGGTATTTTTTGTGATAAGTTTTACATTTACTATGGACTACCGCAACAGGTGCACTAGAACCACGCTTGCAATATATACTTTGTTTCTGGTAGCCGTGTTCGGAAATTATCATTGATCGCTTGACGATGTATTGTAATCTGAAAGTCACACCGGTGAAGTTTACTGCAACGACGTCTGTAGAAAATATCCATGTACACCTTTCCAGTTGTCTTATTATTTTATCGATCCACGGTTGTCTGTGAGCACGACTGTCAATTTGACAGTGATGCACATTTTGACTATTGTTCGTATTAGTCATGTAATTTTTACACACAGGCACTTGTGTCATGGACTGAATATATCAGTCATGTTGTGTGAGGTTAAGAGCTATTCCGGTACGTAATAGCTACTGCCCTAATCGAGGTGTTCATGTGTTTGAACAATCTACGTGTGCCCGTGAATGGAACACCGAGCCGCAAAGCGGTGAGGTGTTTCATGGGGACATGTAGGTTGTTTAAACACATGAACACCTCGATTAGGGCAGTAACTGACTTACACATCGACTTACCGACTACCGTTGGCTAGTATTCAGTGGAAATTTTGAATTTCCATTTGACATTAAAGGAACTGTCTCTACAGTTATGACAGCCACTCAATAACATACATGTACGAATGCTGCCAGTGGGAGTATGCGTGTGCCATTGACGGCAATGACACGATTTGTGATTACATATGCGTCACTGGCACGGATAAGTACCTTGCAGCATTTGTAAGGCGAATCTGTGTACCTTTATCATCATTCACCATCCATATTAGCGTTTTATGTTCTATATGTAATAATTCCGCTGATCGAAACACATCAACAATTGCTACATTTGTGACATGTAGTAAATATAGGAAATGGTATTGATTGAATGGCGACCAACATATGCGCAGACTGTACTGGGCTACGCTAGCCATCGTAAGACCGATTTCCTTAGCCGGTGTTCCTTGTGCCACAATGACCATAGACACACCGGTTTGCCGTGAGGCACGACTTTTTCGTGCCCAGGTTTGCATACAGATGCAAACTTTTCTTTTGTCTACAGAGGTGTTCACATTTCTTACCGACCTCTGACAAACAATAGAGTCGATGTGTAATCACCAATATGAACTCGCGACACGTCAATATGGAAAAATAGTGACGTTGCGTTGTATTGTGTTTCAATGGGAAACGAAAGTACGTATATAATATAGATGTTTGTTCACTCCGATCATGTGTGTACAAATAATATAATAGGAAAGTATGCATGCTTAAACAGGTGCATGTACTGTGTCAATCAACAGTGCAAATATAAATAGTATATACGTTATGAACTTTGACCTGGGTATTCACTAGGACGTGGACTATTAAAGGGGCATATCAGTATTTTTTTAAAACAAATTAATTTTACTATAAAGAATAAATAGCGTCTTTGTATCACGACCCTGTTCAAAGTGATTTAATTGAAGATATATGACGATACTAGAACTGCTGGGTTGTTTCTATTTTCACCCATATAGGTACATACATATTTTATTTCCTTTCTGGCTGCATTCAGCAAGAGAAAAAATGCGATACTTATGAACAGATATCAGTAAAAATTAAAACAATTCGGCAGCCCTAGTATCGTCGTATATCTTCAAGTAAACCACTTTACACAGAGCCATGATGAAAATACATTTTTATTTGTTATACTATTGTTCTAAAACATCCTGATATGCCCGGATGAGCTGCCAGCGATTGTTCTTAATTGTAATGCAATGTAACCTCCGAAAACTGAGCAGGCTGACTTTGGAACATCGATGTTATTCCCTGCTACATCATTGTTGTCCCACCCATCCACCCCTCCACCCCACCATCCGGTGACGGGGTCATACACATGCTATTTGATTTGTATATGGATATATGACACTCGTTCTGCTACTTCCGATATTGCGCTCCTCATACCCATAGTGTGACCTTTTGGCCCACACGCTTAGCTGCATTAGGAAACGTGGCATAACGTGGCTACAACGTAGATGTATGTGTATCTCGGGTTTTAACTGAACGAGGCGGCAGCGAGGTATAATAAGACACAACGTGGCACAGCGAGGCGATAGCGGGACTAAAACGAGGGGACATCATAGCTAGCATGTGGCGACAACGTGGCACAACGAGGCACCCCGTCGAAATTTGCAAATCATGGGGACAGAAACTGGGCCCAAAAGAGACACTAAGCATAATGTCACGCAATCTCGCACTCTGCGAAAGTCGTACATATATCACATCAAATAATATATATATATATATATTACCATGGCGACATATTCTGTTCATACATATATCCGTTTTCAATAATAATTTCAACATATGCATCATATAGTTATAGCTAATAAGACGTGTATGTGGATATATGTTCTAAGCGACGTTAGGAGCGAAATATCGTTGCGCGGCCTAATATAACGAGTGGCATATATCCACATACAAATCAAATAACATTTCATCTTATATACTTACATTATTCCATATTATATGAGCATCGAAATTATACAAACTATAACTAACAAATTAGTGATGCTTTAGATGCTTTAGAGGCCGCGAACTAATTTGTTAGGTGTACCATAGTTCCGGCAGACCAATATGAAATCACGAGACGTCAATATGGACGACATATTGACGTCCTGTGGCCCAGAGTGCTTCAATGGGAAGCGAAAGTACGTACAATGTAATAAAAGCAGCATATACACTGTATGTAGTTCTTATGGTGTTTTAAACTTATTGAGTATTTTCTTCAGGAAGTTGCACCGTTTTGTTAACGCACCAATATTGAATTCATAATGATGCGATCATCTAATATTATAGTATATAGTGCATTTGTATTTATTAGTATGATTTTGGGTAATGCATGCCCAATATTTAACCATTCTTGTCTCGATAAGAATATCGATTGGAAAACGTCAATGTTCGCTATATATCATACTATGAGGTGTATATCTTTTGACAACCACCAAGTAAACAGTTTTATTGAGCCACTAACGCATTACGGTAACGGCTATTTGTAATCACAGGTAAATAATACGTGGCAGGGATGGTAGATTGCTAATACAAATGCACAATGATGACTAGAAACCAGCGGAAAGTCCCACAAATAAAATTGCCATGAAAACGATATATTTTTTGTTTTCATGGCAACGCTTTTTTATCTGTCTTTAATCTATTAGAATATTAATGCGCATTAACGACCTGTTTCCAATACGCATAACACATATTCGACACTGAAGTTGTTAAACGCATGCATAATACTTATATTTACATAAATACATATACTTACCGAAAATGTCAATACTATTAACTTAATACCTCATTGTTTAATATGAACTTAATGTACACTAGATCATATAAATTATACACATCTTACCCGGCGAAAACTCTATTCCCATATAAAATGTAAGGATTACCTGTATAACTATAATTTTGACTGTGACTAAAGAAATAGGGCTTATCGGATATGTGACCAGTGTAACTCCTGGTCATATAGACATTACTGTAAGTTGATTACGAACTATGGTGCTTGTTAGAAGCATGCAATGTGTTTCCTCGTCTGTGTGGCGAACACCGAATATACTTTTTTAGACTGTGCGGATGCACACTCTGACCTGGATCTACATTATTCTACCTATTTGAGGCACGCCCGGTGTTTCGCCGACCGAATGACGAGCAGTGCACACACTCATCAGGCAGTGTGGATGCAGAGACTGATCTGGACAAAGGGTGTATTACTGTCAACACATCTGCTGGACATCAAAGGGAATAGCGGTCAATAGCCACGTACCGGTATTAACCCTTTTAACATGTTTAACACCACAGTCTCTACAGCAATATTTGCAAACTTTATGTAGTTCCAGATGAGCCGGCTTAAGAGCCATCTCATCAGGATCTGCACTGTATTTTCATATATATATTTAAAAAAACAAACTCTTGATAAACGGACTAGTGTGAAAATCATTTTCTGAAGAATGGATTGGCCGGAGAATTATCATGGATCAATCCCATTCATTAACACTGGAGTAAACCTAGATATTATCTGCACTATTCAGTTTTAATAATACTACGCCAAAACTGTTTACAAGTTCACCCATTCTGAAGAGAAAAGAAACAACTTGCAAGCTATATCGCTCTTTCCGAAATTTAAGCGGGCGCGACAATAAAATGATAATTAAATTTCAATAGCAGACATTATTAACTAATAAGGCCTAAACAAATTAGATGTGTTTCAGGTTACATGCTGAAAAAGGTTTGGTCGGTAGGTTGTCAATTTTTTTAGGCAAACATAAGTGAAAACTAACAAATATTGTTTTAAATATTAGCTATACTTACAGTATTGGTTTAAAACACAGTGTGTGCATAGCAATGACTAACTAGTTAAATATACTTTTTGCATAACAAATATTGAAGTAACAATTTATTTCTTTATTTTTTTTAAATGAATGAAAAAAATTATGACCACATCAAAAAAACAGAGTCGGTCGGGATACCTGAAACACGGTCGGGATACCTGAAACACGGCTTATTTGTACACGTTCTTAGGGAGAAGTACCCCACTCAAATGTGTGTTTATATTCAGACATATATACTGGACAATATAGACATGGGTTCATGCCGTCACATTCCCCTTAAGGGGTTGCAATGGGGATTCTCAGATCACCAGTTGCTCATTTTTGTCAATTATGCATAAAACATAGGTATTATAGATCACAGGTATCTCAAATTATATACATCAGTTTCTTATGTACACACACCGCAGTGCGTTATTGTGGTACAAGCTATAGTTGTTGCATTCAGTGAAAAACGGACTAAGACAATAAACAGGTAGATGTAAAAAAAAGCACCCTACAATATGTTTACCAGTAGTATTGAAAATAACAATGCTTGTTTAATCAGAATGGGCCCCACTGGGACTCGAACCAAGGTCACTAGTATGAATACCAGTATGCTAGCCGCTGCACTACAAGGCCTGACCAAACCGATAAACACAACATTATTAAATTCAATACTATTTTAAATTGTATAAAGCTTCTGTACATGTATAACGCGGGTCTCTCGTGGATCAAAAACAAAATATTTAAAAAATAGAGAAAAAAGAAGGAACGCGATGTTTGTGACAGTCATCAAAGTACAACTACTGCGCATGTCATACCGGGTTTAGAAGGTTCTTGAACCAGTTCCCACATTTAAATATAAGATAACTACCGCTTTGTGTCACCAAGTAATGTCAATGTTATGAGACATATATCCGTGTTAACACATAAGTGTCGCTAATATATGGTTGCGTGCTTTTCTCTATTTTACTCGACAGGTGTAATATTTAGCATTATATAAATAGACTGGTGTTTGTGTGCAATCTGAAACAATACATTATCTGAGTATGGGAGCACGTGGTCAATTGTTTACACTGCAGCCCACAATAATCATGATGTCCCGCGTAAATCGTAAATGTAAACGTATAATACGGTTCGTACACGTGTAATACACATTGTCAAACCGTTTAGTTTAAAAGTGTTGTATACGTTGTTTAAACGTATAATACGGTTCGTACACGTGTAATACACATTGTCAAACCGTTTAGTTTTAAAGCGTGTAATACGTGTAGCTTCAAGGCGTATAACACGCTTTGGCGTATACATATGTAGCGAGGTGAAAGCGTTGAAACGTGTACAACGGTTACACGTTTTAACGCGAATAACTGTTCGGCCCCGATCGCTTCGAGGCGGCCTTGTTTCGTCCCTATTAAAATATCGCGAATACATATACCTGTTCGGCCCGGATCGTTTAGAGGCGGATCGTTTAGAGGCGGATCGTTTCGCACCTACCGCCATTCCACACATGCGAATTATTATAAGGCAGACTCATTTCGCCCCTGATATGGTAAATGAATTATACGTATCCAACCGTATTCATCAAATAAAACTTTTTTGAAATAGAAAGAGAAAGACACCGCATACTCTAGAAGTATATATACACACACGAAGAACGATCTGAGCATGCGCATTCTACGTGACACACGGTTGGCATACCAAAATGTGTAATGCGTTAAAACCCATGGAAACGTGTTATACGTATAACACGGTTTCATCTGTACGGTGCTGTGTACATGTAGAAGCGTGTAACCGTTCGTCAAAGAAAGCGTTAAACCGTTTAAACGGTTTACCTTAGCGTTGTATACGTTTACAACTGTTGTATACGTTTAAAACCGTTGTACACGGATTACACGCTTTTGAAACTCGATGCGTTGTTTACAACCGTTGTATACGTTTACAACCGTTGTACACGGATTACACGCTTTTGAAACTCAATGCGTTGAACACGGTTTGTTCGACCTTCGCGCATGCGCAAGAGTAGGGAAACGCAACGCATGGCCGAAAACGTATTACACGGAAACTCCACGGATACACAACGCACAATACTTTGTACACGTATAAACCCGGAAAATTTTGACAGAAACGACTGCATGCGCTTCAAACAATATATACAATGTAAATAAAATAAACTATATAGAAATGATTCACATATTATTTGTTAGTGCAAACTCTGCATGACACATAGCTTTCTGGCGCCTTGGGTCCAGCGGCCGTGACGGAATGAATGCAGACATTGACCACCAATTGCTAGCGTTTACACATTAATATTTACACCTTCTATAAATTCATAATGCAAACGTCTATTCGACGTATTGCGTTTACATTCCAATACAATGCATTAGACACACGTGACGTCGCGCAATATCGTTGATTGGTTAAAGTTCGCAACGTCGCTGTTCTAGGAATGACGTAAAACAAGAGTATTGTTAATTTCAGCGCTATATTTGGTTATTTATATTTTTAAACTATCAGAATGTAGTGTAATTATAAGTAATACAACTATGGGCTGTTGCGTTTACTGGGTTGAACAATATATTTGGTCTGTTTAAAGTTTTCGAGGAGTCCTTCGGACGTCACGCATTTTAAACTGACCAAGTGTATTGTACAAACCCCTGTAAATGCAACAGCCTATGATTTTATTCCTTCAATATGAAATAGGTACTGTCTATGACGGGCGACGTTAGTTTATGAAAGTAAATGTACCAAGTGATAGATTTACCATGATGTTAGAATGTTACGGAGCACAGGCAATATTGAATATTACCCCACACACTTGAACCTACAGTAAATGATTGAATTGTACAATGAGTATTGACTGGAACCGTGACACAACATAACATATGCAATAAAACCGCACTTTCAAAGAATACCATTTATTGGCTCGGTTGTAAAATAATCATTGTTGCATGTGGTGAAGTAAATGTTAATTTGAATACTATTATGTTCGTTTATACAATTAGTTCTAAGAATGTATATGGTTGCTGATGGTGTAAATTGGTTAACCTACGGAATATGCAATGTAAAGTTCTCTCCATTTTCCTGAATATCTATGGTCACAATTATTTATACCACCACCCTCTGATATGGCTGTGAAAACTGAACATCGTTCATACTCCAGACTCCAAACTACGCAGAAAAATGCTATGAACCGCACCATAGCTATATTCCAGATGACAGTGAGTACCTTTAACGTAAGGCGCATCTAATATGTGTAAATAGGTAGCCATTCGTTTACACTGTATTCGTTTTATAACAATTATAAGCAAGCGTGAGGAAACTTGTAGAAATGCTTTCCTGTTGACACAGATGGAGACATTAAGTCGAACCTGTCATGCACCCTGACTGTTTTCTTGGTGGACGCTAGAAGCGTACATCAGTCGATAAAAGAAAATTTTACAATGTACATACTGTTTTGCCAGTAGGAGAGTCGAACATATGAATACACTTGTCAAGTGTTGCTGCTTTTGTACGTCTCTCTGCAGTGTACATGTGTTCAAATTGGCAATAGCGAATAAATAAGTCCTGTAACAGTTGTGATCTTGCTGAGAGAGAAAGAGAGAGAGAGAGAGATATAGAGAGTGAGAGATAGAGAGAGAGAGAGAGACAGATACCAGAGCGATAGAGAGAGAAGTTTCTGTCTAATTAATGATACTGAGAGAGAGGGGGTGAAGATAGACAGAGAGACAGAGAGACACACGGAGAGAGAGTGAGCGAGAGAGAGAGAGAGAGAGAGAGAGAGAGAGAGAGAGAGAGAGAGAGAGAGAGAGGGGGGATATAGAGACAGGGGGCGGGAGAGATATATTGTGGTTTATATGTTGATGTACTTATGTTTAGAGATTGAGAGAGAGAGAGAGAGAGAGAGAGAGAGAGACAGAGAGACAGAGAGAAAGAGAGAGAGAGAGAGACATATGTTAAAATATAATAAATTAGAAGATTGGGAGTCAAGAACGGATACAGTTTGAGACGGCCTCTCACTTTGAATTAATTTATTGAACTATCATTAAAATAAAATAGCCCAGATACCTTGTCTGTTTCATCCTTCCGTTACAACCATCTTCGTTGTAGATAAAGCCATACAATTAAATGTCGACGTAACACCAGTGCATATTTTCTATCTTCACTCTCTCTCTATATATATATACTCGTATATTACTCCATTAGTCTATGGCAAACGTACTAATGAGACATTATGATATTAATATTGAAATGAAGTATATGAGACGTGGATGGTCGGAAACGTCGTGTACCATTAGAAATCGCGACTGGTTGCCGCAGAAACGTCACGTTAGTTGTGACGTCGCATTTTCGCACCACGTGTCTCTCTTTTAAACTTATATAAGTATGTATACGTATACAGACGTAAGTATTCTTAGGAATCCCCTGTGCTGTCTCTGCTACTGTGTGTTTTACATTTGTATCGTAATATGGTTATGCTATGTTAATAATGCATCGTTCTTCCTATTTGATAACGTTCTCGCAAATATTAAAATTAGTATTGTTGTAAAATATGCATGAGTAGCTGTACAATGTATAGGTGCACCTGTAAAATTGTACAGGTGTACTTGTAAAAATTACAGGTGCACCTATAAAATATAAAAATATACATGTGCACCGAATGACGAACAATTAAATCGGCGTACCATAGTTTATAAATTGCACTGTTGTTGTTGTTAGTCCGGGCGGAATCATATGCATTTACAAAGCTAAGATACGTACCGTTTAATATTATAGAACGTGTACAGTAGAGAATATATAGCAAGGGGCAAATGGACATGCAAACTGCACACCGCCCGCAATCGGCGCGGTAATAAAAGATACACTCCCCTTCCCGCTCACAACGGAAGCTGATGCTAGCTTGGTATTCACCCCCTCAACGCCATTGACTGCTCGCCTAAATTTGTTTGCATGACCTGTCCGTGTCTCTCCCTCATGCTGGATAACCTGTTGTATCTCGACAAACCTGGTCATCCGGACGGCAGCTCAGGATATTGTTTTTCGACATTCATCATAAATCAAGCTCGATTAACAGTGTCAACAGGGTGGAGAAGCTCTATTAGTCGGTGATATTTGTCAAGAAGTTAATAACACTCCCGACGGGAACCTTAATTCGCGTGTTGTCAAATATAGTGAAGGCATACCTATACCCCGCATGCTTGGTGACGCCAGATTTCTGCTCTACCCAGTTCAGAACGAGATTTACTAGGACTTCGAATGTTGACCGAGCAGACAGACATACGCAGAGCCGTCCCGGATGCTGCCATGATGTATCCCGTATATATATTGCTCGCGTTAGCACCAAATGAATATCCGTTGTCCCCCTCGCGCAGTGCACCCCGCTCCTCGGCCAAAACTGTTATTTCGGGCCCTAGAGCTTGCAATCGCTGCATGTAAGCAAGCGCCGTAGCCGCCTTTATGCGGGCCTGCGCTACGCTCCCCTCTATCATTCTCATTGCCGCCCCATCATTGATGTCTGTGCCCGCGTCGCGGGAGCTTGGGCCGTATATGCTATATATTATGTTATTTCGAGAACGACGAAATAACCAGGCGGCTTTTGGACCCACTCTTTGGCTCCGGCGGAAGAAGGTGCTGGTGTGGGTGCTGAAGCGGCACTGACGCCCGAGCTAGAACTAGGGGCGATATAGTCATGCCGAGCGCTGTGAGGATGCTTACGATTGTCACGCCCTGCTCTCTGAACTGCGTGCGAAGTCGCTCATCAAGTGTCGTGTCCTCTTGCTTGACCCGAGAGATTATTTCGCGGAGCTCTTCACGGTTAGTCGAGGCAGCATCCACGCTAACTTCTCTTTGATCCTGCAACTCCTGCACGCGTTCAGTGATCCGCCACTTATATTCGTCATCATTGGTTTCTACCAGTTTTCTGTTTCATAATGCGATATGTTCATCCAATGCCGACAGTTTGGCGAGGTTGTTCGTTAGCTCGTCCCGGACGGTTTGCGTAGCCTTATCGAGTCCTCGGAGTTCGCGAAGGTTTAACAGTGGCTCATCTATTGTGCTGAGTATTTTGTCTTCGCTGAACGTGGTTTCCATTATGAGAATAGCATCGGTGGCTACACGCGTTGCCTCGCTGAGCTCGACTTTTTCCATTTCGTCGTTAGCACCGCCTAGCTCAGCTGTGGCCGCCCGCAGGACCTCTACAGCCCGGGCGGGCATATTGATATGCGCCGGCATACATTGGGTACAAGCGACTTACCTTAAATATTTAGTTAGATATCGAATGAACTTTCATTCTCACCACGCCACTTGCAGAATTGTAAAGCTATTTATTATCGCTGCTTTGACAGGATGTGAAATGAAAACATACATAGCATGATCTGGAATTGTACCCACAGACCAAGCACGCATATTTAGGATCACATCTGTCGGTTCTCATCCAGCTCCGGTTCCGAGTGTTGTCTTTAATTCACGCACCTGTCCTCCAAACTCAGAATCCAATAATGTTGCAAGTTTACCTACTATGTTGGTGTGTGAATGAAATTTCATTTAGCATATTATCTAACGCGGGTTGTGAGCTCTCGTTTCGCTAAGTGACTTTGTCAAACAATCCATGCAGCCGTAATCGTTGTTGAAAATGTAACGATTATGTCAGTGCCTCATTTTTTATCTCAATCTCCGCCATTTTGATTTGCGAATTGTGGGATTGTTTGTCTTTGTAACTTGGCCAGTGAGACTTTACCAAACCGCTAAGGATGAAGCGTATCCACAATAACCTTATTCTGGTACATATTTTATATATTATGTATTAATGGTGTTTTACATGCCCCGTTGAAGTGTTATCTGTCATATCTGCTGACGTCACTAAGAACATAATCTGTGATGTCATTTGTATAATTTGATGTCATTTCCGGCTCGTGCATTTTTGGCCATATGGCCAATTTCTGGCAAAATGGCCCATTTTTGGCCAAATGGCCAATATTTGGCCAATTCCTGGCCAGTGACCCGTTTTTGGCCAGATGGCCAATTTTGGGCCATAATGGCCAATATAGGACCAGAATGGCCAATAATTGGCCAGGCGACCAATTTTTGGCCACTGTGACCATGCATGGGTATATAAGGCGAGCCAAATCTGCCATTCGGCACTCTGGCATTTTTAATCTCACAGATAACACCTCCACGTTAAAACTCGTGCGAAAATGATGTCCTCAGAATTAATTGTAAGATAATAATAAGCGTTGTACAGTTCTCATAGCAAGAACATTTAATTATTTTAGTGTAATTTGATCTCGCCAGAGTCATTTGGACATTATTTAACCCCTTGAGAGGGTCTATTTAGCGACATAGGACATTTCTTTCATCTGTTTATGGTCCCTGAGACCCCACCTGCGATATATTACCGTTTCATGGGTCCCCAGAGACCCCATTAGTCAAACTACTAAGGTGAATATTCATATTTGTCTGTACGCGAACGAATTCTGGTGGATAGCAAATTCTACCTCTAAAACCACCGTGTTTGCCGGTGTTTATATATGCTGCCTTTTCGTTAGTATTGATCGTTGCGGTTTTTACTGCATAATTATTATAAACAGTTTAGTCTATCCACACGATAGCTTACTTATTGTAGTACGGACGAATGTACCGTTCATTTGAACATCTCTCGGATATCTCTTGTGCTAACTAAAATTAATAAATAATTGAATTTATCTAGTCTATTATCTGTTCCCTGGACTGTCAGACGGCAGCTACACCCGTGTTCCCGTACATACAGACGATACAGCCTTTAGTACAGATCTGAGAGACACAGGTTGCAGGCTACGCAGATCTACTGATTGGCAACTATTGGCAGACGCTACCACATTTGTCGGTCAATCAGTCATCTATAGCCCGCAACGCGTGTTAGAGGATACTTGGTAGTATGCGCACGGCAAGGGTTTGGAACAGCGTGCAGGAGCTTGCAGCACACACGTAGCATAGACAGGGTCTATGCGGGGTCCTAAATACGCACCACTACCGGCGCGTAACATTTCTTGGTGGCAGCGGTGGGATCTGTTAATTCCTACAGATCCAGTGATCGACCCCACTCAAGCTAGAGATACAGATACAAGCTCAAGCCACAGTACAGATACAGATTCAAGCTCAAGTCCCAATAGAGATACAGATACAAGCTCAAGCTACAGTGCTGATATATACAGTGATGGCGGATCCCATCCCAGTAGACAACGAGGGCATAATCACCTTTAGAAACAGCAATAACAACGACATAGACGGTGCTGAATTAGAGAGTGAGGACAGAGCCACAGAGGGGACAACTAGCATCCCAGAAATTACAACACTCCGGAGATATGATGAACAGATCCAGAGCATGAGCAACATGATTTCGAACATGAACGGTGTCATTAAAGATGTGGTGACAGCGTTTCAGTCGATGCAGCCGACAGTTGATAGACCCACTGAAGGTGATATACAGAGGAATGCAGACGGTGTCAACGTTAATGATAACTATCCATGGCGGCGCACAAACAACGGATCTAATACTACGTTGCCAATCCGGCGGGATTATTCCTCCAAGGCCACTGACCCGTATTGTGGACATGATTCCCGGCAATACGGAGACCGAACTATAGAGCGACATGGGTCACGGACAGATCAAGAAGCCGCACATTACCGCCTGCCACATTCCAGCTACCCACAACGGACAGACAGACGGGCCAGCGAATACCAGCCGTCGGATAGGAACCACTACTATGTGGCACCCAGTCACCATAGAGGGCTAATGCATGCCGGCGTGAAAATCCCGTCGTTTGACGGTAAGGAGGATTGGGCAATGTGGATAGCCAGGTTTGAAGCGATAGCGTATCGGTATCAGTGGACATCCGAGGACAAGCTGGACCAGTTGCTGCCCAGAATTGAGGGACCAGCTGCACAGTTTGTTTTTTCCCAGTTACCACCCGCGGTTCTGTGCAACTACAGTGAGCTTATCGGCGAGATAAACAGTAGATTCCGCGTTGTGGAGACGGCCCGTTCATTCGCTGCAAAGTTCAGCAGGAGAAGCCAGAGGCATGGGGAAACAGCAGAAGACTATTCGGCAGACCTCAAGCGGTTGTACGATAAAGGCCACGGATATAGGGACAGGCGAACGAGAGATGAAGACCTGGTACGACGGTTTCTAGATGGATTGCTAGAGGAAGAGGTCAGGTTCGAAGTGGAGTTTCATAAGGAGCCGCGCAACATTGATGAAGCTGTGTATCACGTAGTGAATCTGGTACAGATCAGGAACAGCTATAGGGGGGGGGGGGGAGAAGAAACAGGACTAGCGCACATGTCCGCCGAACACGTGATCCACAAGAGGAGAACATGGCGTCGTATTATGACGACAGCATGGCGCCGGAACATGCATACGTTGTTAATGATAGACCCATTTCCAGTACGGTGGAGGGCCACCGCAAGGAGCGATTTTGGAAGCCCCACGGAAAGGAGTCGGATCCAAACTGGAAGCTGATGGAAATGGTGTTAGCCAGATCGGAGAAATTAGAGGGTAGCAGAGGGACACGAAACAAAACAGAGGTTGAGTGTTATAACTGTCACAAGCTAGGACACTATTCCAGAGAATGTCCGGACAGGCGTCAAGGCAGTCAACGCAGAAAGGAAATGGACAAATCGGATGCGCGGCAACAGGAAGCTGTACACCATTTAAACTGTCAGGGACCAGCTCTTGCGGCCAAAGGGGGGTCCAATTAGGGGAAAACAGTGGAGGCCATCAAGATGAGAAACATCTGAACGTATGTAGTGCCGTACCAGTATCCGGGGGTAGAGCTGCCAACGGGGTTGGGAACTTGAGCGACGGCCTCTACATTGAAGGCATGGTAGGACAGCAACCCGTGATCTTCACCACAGGCACGGGTGCATCCAGAACAATAATTTCATCAAAAGTAAATTTGATAGCATGGCTGAAGAGGATAGGCCAGAGTTAAAGAGGTCAGCTTGTTTGAGAGGCGCGGGTGGTTCCCAGATTAGAGAGAGGGGGAAGGCGTTGTTCAAGCTGACGCTCGGGCCAGTAGAGATCGTCAGGGAGGCAATAGTTGCCGATATAGAGGACGATGCTCTATTGGGCTACGACATACTAACTGGGGGACCCAAAGGACCAGCTGATATACTTCTGAGTGGAAATGTAATTGTACTGGACGGTCATGAGATACCCTGTCTATCAAGGGGAAGGGCAATGAGAACGAGGAAGGTGACGGTCGCTGATGACGTCATAATCCCCGGTAACACCGAGGCGCTAGTTGATGTTTATGTCGAGCGGGTAGATACGGATGATGGTGATTTCGCAGCTGACTATCTGGTAGAGCCTGTGGAAAGGTTCCAGAAAACATATCAGTTGGTTATGGCACCTACTCTACTAGACATAAACGGCACAGCTACCTGCCGGATTCGGGTAATGAATCCATTTCCAGACGAAACGAATTTGAAACAAGATGCTGAGATAGGGACGGCAGAAAAAATCGAACGAATAGTTACAGTAATCACTTCCGTTGAGAATGATAATGAGGCGGATAATTTTAACAGGGTTCGCAGAGTGGGTACTGGTGCCAGCAGAACACACACTGGCGATACAGTCGTCAACAATATCCATTCAGATGATCTGCCGAGTCATCTCAAAGAGTTGCATAGTAGCTCAACCTGCGGAAAATCGCACCACGTGAAACAGACAGTAGCTGGGTTACTCCGTAAGTACAGCGACACGTTCTCAAAGGATGACTGGGATATTGGCCTAACGCATTTAGCTGAACACCCAATAAATACTGGAGATGCCGATCCTGTGAAGCAGAGACCACGACGAGTACCACTGGCGTATGCAGGTGAGGAAAAGAAAGCCATCGAAGACCTTCTTAAAAAAGGAGTTATACAGAAAAGCACGTCGCCTTGGGCTAGCCCTATAGTTTTGGTTCGCAAGAAATCAGGAGCAGTAAGGCCATGTGTAGACTATCGTAGAGTCAACGCGCTAGTCAGACCGGATGGTTTCCCGCTGCCAAGAGTCCAGGACTGTTTGGACGCAGTATCAGGGTCAACACTTTTTAGCAGTTTTGATCTGACGAGTGGGTACTTCCAGATTCTACTGAAGAAGGAAGATATACCAAAAAGTGCATTCTTCTGTAAGTTCGGACAATACGAGATGACCCGGATGCCATTCGGCCTTAATAATTCGGCCAGTACCTTCCAGAGGACGATGGAGTTAGCATTACAGGGGCTTCAATGGGAGACGTGCCTAGTTTATATAGATGATATAATCGTTTATTCAGCCAACTTCGATCAGCATATTCAGCGTGTAGACCAAGTCCTAGACAGAATCAAGCAAGCAGGCCTTAAGTTACGACCAGACAAGTGTCACCTACTACAGACAGAAGTGGTGTTCCTGGGACATGTAGTGTCCAGTGATGGAATAAGATCTAATCCAACCAACATTGCTAAAATTGTCGACTGGCCCAGACCACAGAACGCTAAACAGGTCAAGCAGTTTGTCGCCACAGGGTCCTATTACCGACGTTTTGTCGAGAACTTTGCCGAAATAACCAGACCTTTGAGCGAATTGACCAGGAAAGACAAAGAGTTTATATGGAACTAGAAGTGCGAGAGTGCGTTCGAACGACTCAAACTTGCCCTCATCAGCCCCGATGTCATGGGATATCCATTAAACGACGGTGGAGCTTTTTTCCTAGATGTAGACGCGTCTGGGATAGGAATTGGTGCAGTGCTTTGACAAGAGCAAGATCACCGGATGAGGGTGACTACTGTGTCACCGAGATGGAACTTCTAGGAGTAGTATTTTTCATACAGTATTTTAGGCAGTACCTGCTGGGCCGGCATTTAATCGTCCGTACTGACCATCAAGCTTTGGTATGGCTCTTCAGTCTGAAAGAGCCGAGCAGTAAAATCGCTCGCTGGCTTGAGATTTTGTCTGCCTACGACTTCGAGATCGAATACAGACCCGGTAGGAAGCAAGGGCACTGTGACGCTTTGTCCAGGTGTCAAAGCCCAAGAGACTGCACATGCAGTGAGGTAGACACAAGCGAACCACTGAAATGCGGGCCTTGCAGAAAATGCAGAAAACGGGCGGAGGACATGCTGCTTCAGTATAAGGGAAGTGGAGGCGAAACCGTAGGGTCACAGAGTCCTGCGATAGAACGGACGGAAGAGCCTGCCAGGGTAGTAAATGCAGATGTCCAGCAGGAAGCCGGAACTTCCAGCCCGGGTGATCATGGAAGTAGTGTGCAGGAGGACAGCAAACAACCAGTTGCTTCCAAGAGCTGGTTAGACGTTATGCCATCGAAAGCAATAGCTGAAAAGCAAATACAAGACTTAGATATTTCTGCCATTTTAAAGGCCAAGGAGATTGGACAGAGGCCCAGTGGGAGGGAACTGAACACAGCTTGTCCAGCTACCAGACATTATTGGGTACTCTGGGACAACATTATAGTACATGACGGAGTCCTGTATAAGCATTTCAAGAAACGCAATGCGACTGGCAAGTTCTACCAACTACTAGTTCCCAGAAATATGAAGCCCGAGGTCATGTCAGGACATCTGGGTACCAAGAAGACCAAAGAGAAGATTCTTCAAAGGTATTACTGGTATAATGCAAAACAAGATATAGCGCTGTATGTTAGGGGGTGTGAGGTTTGCGCAGCTGACAGGATACCGCAGAAGAAGCCGAAGGCGCCTATGGGTCATTTGAATAGCGGTGCGCCATGGGATACTTTAGCGATCGACTATCTAGGACCTCTCCCAGAGTCAGTAAATGGTAACATTCTCGTTATGATGGACCACTTCACAAAATATGTAGAAGTGGTAGCAGTACCAAACCAGCGAGCTGAGGACTGTGCCATGAGAATAATCAACGAAATTGTTGCCCGCTGGAGGACACCACAGACAATCCACAGTGACCAGGGTGCCACGTTTGAGAGCCGGGTATTCAAAGAGCTCTGTCGATTACTTGAGGTCAAGAAGACCAGATGCAGTCCGAGAAACCCTCGTGGCAATGGACAGACGGACCGGTTCAACAGGACGCTCATCAAGATGATAAAGGCGTACCTAGTGGGTGAACAAGAAGAGTGGGATCAGTACCTCGGTTGCATAGTAGGAGCCTACCGGGCCGCTCCGAACGAGTCCACTAGATTGTCGCCAAACCTGATGTGTATGGGGAGAGAGATCCGTTTGCCAGCCGATTTGGTGTACGGCCACATAACCCCGGATGATCCTCAACCCACAGTGGAGCAACATGTATTGCGGATACGGGACCGGATGCAGCACGCACACGATGTAGCTAGACGTTACCTGAACGCAGATGCGAAGAGAAGCAGGGCAAGGTACGACGCAAACACATCCTATCACAGATATGATGTAGGTGACGCCGTTTGGATGCTGCACGAGACCCGGAAAGTGGGAACAACCCCAAAATTGGAGAAAAAATATGACGGCCCATACCTGGTAACAGAGTGTAGATCTGCTGTCAACTTCCTGGTTCAACTAGACACCCTTGGAACAGACAAGCTAGTACACCACGACAAGTTGAAGATTTACGAGGGGTCAAGCTTACCCGGATGGATAGCCCGAGCAAGAAAGAAGTTGAAAAAGACAAGAACGCTGTCTCTAGGTTGCCTGCAATAATCGTCGATATCGTGTGAAATGATTATATATGTGTTAAATTGTTATCTGTTCACTGGTGATGAATATATGATGTAAAAGTTGTATAAATAAACTAACTCACTGATTACTTTATTAGTATTTGTGCTGTGTACGTATAATAATAACCAGCCGCTAGTTAAAGTCAATAACGTGATAAATGTGACGGTCGCGACAGCGGTATCAATACATGTAATAACTGTAGGGAAACATTCAACGCGTTAAAAATGACCATATGCGAGTTTATGTAAATTACCGTTGAGAGGGTGAAAAGTATGTATGTGTAGTAGTCTAAGAGCACGGCATGTGCAGGAAACCATACATACACAAGTTGCCCTGTTGCTAGTATCCATAAAACAATGTCAAATAATAGTGCTATGACTGCATGATCAGTACCCAGTTACGGAATAGTTCAGGACACATTTCGAAGTGTAATTTACAGTAATGACGGCAATCCCGATGACTGTATGTTGATAGCATAAGCTGTGACTTCCACGATAGATGGTTTCAGGAACCGTGGTAGAGCGTTTACTTAACTATTGTGGGAAAGTTTAGGCATTTCACAGTGTGATCCTCTATTTACAGACAGGATGGCGGACCGCAAACACCCCACCTCAGCCCAAGCGACGACTCTATCAGTGTACCGTCTGCAACAAGTTGGACCGAAAGAACCGGATCATCGCCCACGTACTGAAGTACCATGTCCCCTTCGACCAGGTACCATACTCCTGCAGCCTGTGTAACTTCAGGTGCCAGTGCGCTGACGACCTACTAAAGCACGTGCGCCACTACAAGGGTCACCTAGATGAAGTAAAGAAGAGGGGACCGGTGCCTCTAGCGACCGTACTGAACAAGTCACTGAACCCGATCACGATCGGGACGGAACACATGCGACCACTGACCGGAGACATGGGAGCCAACGACCATGAAGAGGGCGACCAAGGCTCGATATTTGACCAGTATGAGGAAGAGAGCGTGCTTCCAGCCTGGATGGTTAATGAGACCTCGTTGACTAGCAGCCTGGGAACATTCCGACGAGTCCCGTCACCAGCCTGTCCCATTAATGTCCTACCCTCCGTGCAGCCAGCGTTCCCCAGTAGATCGGTTTATCTGCCATCTTCAGCACCAATGAAGGGGTCAACTATAGAGGCAGAGTTGACTTCGCTGTTCGAATCACAGCAACCGCAGGCGACTCTGGCGACGGCAATACATGCATTCCAAACGATGTACGCACACAAGACATCCACTACGGCGACGGTACCCAGCGGGAGTTCGACAACAGCTACAACGTCCTCGGCAAAGACCCAGACACCGATTGCGTCACCACGCGCCAAGGTGCTCAGAATGGATAATACGCCGGTGCTGGATGAGTTCCTGCTGCCGAGTCTACTCAAGGGCGCCGATGCGACAGACCCACTAGCGGTGGAGACAGGGTGTACCCAGAACACAGATACACCACCGCCACCAGCCGCCGCGTCCACCATCGCCGATGCGATCCGGGAAGCCGCCGCCACCATCGTAAAAGCGATAGAAGGAAATGCCCGTGCCGTCCGGGAGCAGGGAAAGACCCTAGAGCGAATGGTGACGGAAATCGCCCGTATGGAGAGAAGGATGGCTACCATCGAGAGGAACTCCACGACGACATCTGCGGGCAAGCACACCGTGAACCGTCCGCGGTCACGTTCTCCAGCGATTAGGAGCACTGTGACAAAAATTAGATAGAAAACTGACATGTGCTGAAGAAGTTTAAGTTTTAAATTACAAATTTAATGCATTTTTACTAACTATTACATAGTTAACTATTATATAATACTGAATAGTGTTTGGCAACAGGAGTTTTGCCAAAATGACAGGGGGGTAATGATATGCGCCGGCATACAGTGGGTACAAGTGACTTACCTTAAATATTTAGTTAGATATCGAATGAACTTTCATTCTCACCACGCCACTTGCAGAATTGTAAAGCTATTTATTATCGCTGCTTTGACAGGATGTGAAATGAAAACATACATAACATGATCTGGAATTGTACCCACAGACCAAGCACGCATATTTAGAATCACATCTGTCGGTTCTCATCCAGCTCCGGTTCCGAGTGTTGTCTTTAATTCACGCACCTGTCCTCCAAACTCAGAATCCAATAATGTTGCAAGTTTACCTACTATGTTGGTGTGTGAATGAAATTTCATTTAGCATATTATCTAACACGGGTTGTGAGCTCTCGTTTCACTAAGTGACTTTGTCAAACAATCCCTGCAGCCGTAATCGTGGTTGAAAATGTAACGATTATGTCAGTGCCTCATTTTTTATCTCAATCTCCGCCATTTTGATTTGCGAATTGTGGGATTGTTTGTCTTTGTAACTTGGCCAGTGAGACTTTACCAAACCGTTAAGGAT
This sequence comes from Conchocele bisecta, assembly GCA_029237695.1. NCBI lineage: Eukaryota > Metazoa > Mollusca > Bivalvia > Lucinida > Thyasiridae > Conchocele > Conchocele bisecta. The sequence goes on from CM055270.1 coordinate 80,175,997, forward strand.
GAAGCGTACCCACAATAACCTTATTCTGATACATATTTTATATATTATGTATTAATGGTGTTTTACATGCCCCGTTGAAGTGTTATCTGTCAGTTTCCGATGTTTATTTGATAAAATTGAATTACTCATAGCAAGAACATTTAATTATTTTAGTGTAATTTGATCTCGCCAGAGTCATTTGGACATTATTTAACCCCTTGAGAGGGTCTATTTAGCGACATAGGACATTTCTTTCATCTGTTTATGGTCCCTGAGACCCCACCTGCGATATATTACCGTTTCATGGGTCCCCAGAGACCCCATTAGTCAAACTACTAAGGTGAATATTCATATTTGTCTGTACGCGAACGAATTCTAGTGGATAGCAAATTCTACCTCTAAAACCACCGTGTTTGCCGGTGTTTATATATGCTGCCTTTTCGTTAGTATTGATAGTTGCGGTTTTTACTGCATACTTATTATAAACAGTTTAGTCTATCCACACGATAGCTTACTTATTGTAGTACGGACGAATGTACCGTTCATTTGAACCATCTCTCGGATATCTCTTGTGCTAACTAAAATTAATAAATAATTGAATTTATCTAGTCTATTATCTGTTCCCTGGACTGTCAGACGGCAGCTACACCCGTGTTCCCGTACATACAGACGATGCAGCCTTTAGTACAGATCTGAGAGACACAGGTTGCAGGCTACGCAGATCTACTGATTGGCAACTATAGGCAGACGCTACCACATTTGTCGGTCAATCAGTCATCTATAGCCCGCAACGCGTGTTAGAGGATACTGGGTAGTATGCGCACGGCAAGGGTTTGGAACAGCGTGCAGGAGCTTGCAGCACACACGTAGCATAGACAGGGTCTATGCGGGGTCCTATATACGCACCACTACCGGCGCGTAACATGTCTGTTTTTACCGAGTTCGTCCTTTATGATTTGACCAAAACCCATTTTGATGTTGGTGGCGGCAATATAATTCAGCGATAGGGCTTTTCCATCATCCGCGACGAGCCGGATCTCGGGGAGTGCGATCAGTCGTAGCTTGCCCTTACCACAGCCAGCAGATGGGACATCACCTTTCCTGCCCAGGCCTCGAAGGTGGCATCTACAACATTCACGACGAGTTGCTACCTGCGGCAGAGTCGCCTACACCTATGTCCTCGCCTGCTGCAGTTACTAGCGTCTCTATGAGGGGTGTTTGATCGTCCACGACATCATCGATGTTGTCGGCACGGTCGTCTATGGCGAAATCGACGCCGGTCATGCTTCCTATTAAATGCTTCCATCCGTCGGTTTAATACAATATCATTGTTCGAAAAACAAATATGTCTTCAAATCAATACGGGCGCAAACTCAAACCATACCGTAGGCTGTGGGAATCCCTCGGGGCAAAAGGCATGAGATAAAGTGTGGTCATTACAAACAACACCTCGACGATCGACCAGAACAGCAAGTCTTGATCCGCTTCCCTAACCTCGCTTTACTATCTCACTGACGTCCACAGACACAGACCGAACCGTCGTTCAGAACCTGGGCAGCGCCATCGTCAAGAAGACCACGATAAATATGTCTGGTAATGAGGTAATGAGGTAATGTCAATCGATGATAGCGATGTCTACTATTGCTACCAAGACTTGTGGAAAACCGCACAAGAGCGTGAAAACACGGTCTACCAAGGTACTGATACCAGCAACCGTCGGAACGTAACCAGACTTAGAATCGGGGCTGGTAACGCGGCAGTCAATTTTGCGGCTGACAAAGCAATTGCGACTGCTTACGGCAAGCGCGTCTACATCCCACTCGACATTTAGCTGCCAGAGAGTATAGCTACTGATGTGGCATCGAAGTTTTCGATCGAAAATGTTTCAATGGAGTACAACATGGTCATGATGCCTGATTTCGATTGATTATAAACCAGTATGCCGGGCGTGTTGCCGTACATTATGACCGAGTTCTTCGCCATCGCAAGATGACGAAATATAAAAGTGACACATATGAAAGGCATACTGATGCCGTTCGATGACACCCGTATCATATACGCGTTCGGGACTAGAACATTGCAACATATTTTAAAACCCCAAAATCACCAAGGTCAATGTAACAATTTAGGGAGACCCCAACCAGCTCTACAGCCGGGGCCTTCGCATACACCAACAGTGGGACGATGCCACAAAGCAGTTTGCTACTGGCTCTAAGCGCGCCCTAGGTTGCTTCAGTGGCCAAAGACCTGCTGCTCGCGGACGTCTCTCTGGTAGACTTCGAAATACGCGCTATGGCTAGACATGCGAAACAGCGACGACGATCGATTGCACGGTAGTGGGCACCGCGTAGAGAATGCCTCCGAGGTTGTGACGATCCAGACAGCTAAAGAGGCAGACGGCGATGGAGCATTGAACGTGTACCTGTATCTCATCAAAGATGCACAACTCAACATCGAAGCAGGCCGATTCTTATCAGCTTTATATTGAGGATCATCTACCGAAGGACACCCACTCTGCCATAATATGTGGGCAGACTGGATGCGGAAAAACAGTTTTCATCCTGGAATTGCACGAGGGCCCCTACCGCGACGTCTTTCAACGCATTGTGATCCTGTGTCCCACTGTGCGGCACAACAAGACGTATCAGCAGCGCCCATGGGTCTGGACTGACCCTTAGGTCTACCTCGTTGACCGCGGTGATAGACTCCATGATTACATACGGGTCTTCTACCAACTATTTCAGGGCGAGCCCACCATGTACGTGATTGACGACTGCTCAGCAAAGGCAGCGATGACCAAAAAGAAGGACATGCTCTCTGAGCTCGCATTTTCGGGTCGACTTGCGGAGCAAAGCGTCTTGATTTCCACTCAGAAGTACAACGCCGTCCTGAAGAATCTGCGCGAGTAAACGAAATGGGTCGCCCTCTTTCACTGCAAGGACCGAGACTCCTTTGAAGACTACTTTCAAAAGAATGACGTAATCCCAGCACGTGACGAGCGACTGGAGGTTCGGCAGACGCTTTCAGAAACCAATCACACCAAGCCTCTGTTAAAGACTGATAAACAAACTGCTTACAATGTGCTAAGCGCAGCTTAGCTTGTGATAAACACTGCTTAGCTGTGTGATAAGCTGCTGGTGTGATTTGCTGAATAAAATGTGGGAAGCAATTGGTTGCTATGCCACAAGCATGATAATGATAATAATGTTCGTGTGGTTCGCTTGGCAATATATTAGACTTAGGAGGCGAGTCAGAATACCACTGGGTACAATGAACTGTGACGAACATTTAGATCAGATGTTGAGAGTGACTGGCGAGACGGAGACAGCGCTGGACCAGCCGCGACGTAAAGACCGCACAAGACAGGCAGTATGGCGGACAGGGGCTGCAGCCCGAAAAGCTAAGCAACATAAGATGCTCGCAGAGCTTCGATAGGCCAAACAGTTGCTAGTCGGAACGACTTGTCAAAACGACTCGCAAGGCTTAACGACAACGGAACCACAGCGGGAACCGCACCATGTTCCGAAGAAACAGGCGCCGACCTCGATTATCCCGTGCGTTGTTGGTGGGCTAGTAGTTGTAGGTGTTCTATGTGTGGGCCTTTCGCGACAACCAGCTGCGGTTCCCGCTGTGATTCACGCTGCGGTTCCCGCTGCGGTTCCGAAGCCGGTTGCGAACGATATAAACACTGCTTGCGATCCCATTCATATGCAGTAACTACTATGGCTGAATACGATGGTAAAATGATAGTGAATGCGGTATATCATGCCGTGGTGATATCGAGTCTCAGCATCGGATTTGCTCGACTATCAAAGATGGCATTCGGGCGGCCGCCCCCAAGTTGTACATGAAGGCGAGAGATATAAGACTTGTGACCTTAGACATATCGGCCTCAGTTGGGACCCGAGCTTATCTACTTTAAAGGGCATTCTACCGGTTAATATATGGAAATAAATCGATTGCTTCGATCGCAATACTCATAGGTGGAGCGGTGGTGAACGCATTGCCATTCAGCGTTAGCAAGGTTCCATTCACGACTCTGAGAAGTTCGGACGTACATGGGGAGCGCAAGCACGAATAATTGGCTGTAGAACAAGTCTCCAGGGCGCTCAGGCTACATGGTCCGGAAAACGGACAGACGGTCTGGACTGGACCAACAAGGAACTTCGCAACCAGGGTTATGCCATGCAGACTTTCCGCGAGTACACACTGGTATTTCCGTAGAAAAGCAAAACTCTCGCGAGCTGGACCCCGAGCCCCAGCTCCCAGACTTCTATGTGGCAATGTGCCGTCCGATGACCAAGAAAGACCGCGATATCGCGTTTGTCGTCCTGTGAATGACTGCGACATGCCTTGTCAGCTGCTTTATTATTGCAAAGCAATAGCAACCAAACTCGCGACGTTTTAAACTTTTGTTTACAGGCCCTTAAATAGATCGTACTACGATGCTAGTTGACGAACTTTATTTCGCTCTGCTTGAAGTTGGCGACACGGCTCGTAAATACCGTTTCGCTGGCGCTAACGCTCTGATCCGTTTGGCCCGTGATTCTCTCGAGATCTTGCGCGAGGATTAAAAGACGGCCACACATTTCGCAAAGCGGGTGCTGGCGGAGCAGCCCCAGCAGCGAATGTGGACCTGTACGGGGATGACAGCTACCAGACGATCTGGCTGATGACTATTGGAGACTGTTCGATCTGCTTGAATATCTTGCTAGTCTTGACAAAAAGGAATGCTCGCAAACTAAGCTCGCTATACTACAGCCCCCGCGGCTACTGGAAGGGGTTCACAGCCATTAAGAAACTCGCCGCAGCGGCCAATCTTTCCCAAAACGCTGCCAAGCAGGCCATCTGGCAAATATATTTCCCGCAGTATTCCACGCCCGAAATTCGACGTGTCGGTTCCAAGCGAAGTGCACCAAGCCGACCTCCTATTTCTCATGATCGCCTACAGAAGATCGCATTACGTACGAGTACGCCCTGCCAGTCGTTGACGTGGTCTCCCACTTTAAGGAGGCTGAGCCGCTGACCACGAACGAGGCCAAGTAGGTGGCTTAAGCTCTTTCCCGCATCTATAAGCTGAGCCCCCAATTTATGGCCAAACCTTCTCCAGGCTGCTGGCCAAACACGGGGTCTCGGTAAGTCGCTTCTTATGGTGACTCCTGACTCAGTGCTGCCATCAGATGGGGTTCTACAGCGCTAGAATATCTAAGATAAAGGAGTCCATCAGTGACTTTGCATCATTGTGACCATATACCGGGCTGTCCATCCCATTTACATTGATCCTCTCTGTATCTTCTTGTATAGTTTTGATAAGGTCACAGTCTGGTTAAGATCGAAATTCTAAACATATAGGACTGTATTCAAGGTTTGTTGTAATGTAGTATAATCATTATATTTATTGGTGTGACCGTACTCAGTTACGTCCATACATAACCCACATTAAGTTCGCATCTCACCCATAATATATAACCGTGTCTAATTCAAATGAGGATGGATTCACTGTTAACCAGACAACATACTAGCGGATCTATATACATGTAGTCAGCTTCTTTCATGTAATACTGTATAATATTACCAACTTACCAAAAGAGCAACGTTCACATAAGATATGATATAAACAATGCATTACAATGATATCTCGCTAGCAAATCATACAGATCAGCATTTGTCCGCAAACGTATTAGCTTTCTTCATGAAAATGATATCAGATCATGTATATTTTCTAATGTATACTGACTACCAGCAGTTTGTTGTGTCACCCAACCATGCTCGATAATAGTTTATTGCTAAACCATGCTGGCTCTTGATAACAAACAGACAAGCAATATGACAATACAAGCATGATGTCAGATAATGAACACGATTAGCATGTGGTATGACAGATAAGCATGCAGTGTATACAAACAACACAGTCTTGTGACCTTCATTATGAGGAAACTTATCATTATTGTAATTATTAAATTACTTTAAATAACCAGTATCGAACTCGGTAATTGACTTCTAAAAAGAGCATAGGATATGCAAATCTCATTCTCGGAATTGTTCTACTTTTCTGCTTGCAGTGTATGTATCAGATTCAGCTTAACACAACTATTAATTTCACATTATAAACAGATTTACAGAATCATATTGTTATATCTATGTATACTATAGTTTTGTATATATGGTACATTGTATTGATGAAAACTAATTTAATCCATGCAGGTTTCATGAATATCATCACCTGCAAAAGTGCTATAGAACTATACATGCCATTCATACAGCACATAAGCAGTGCCGTATAACCTAAATAGTAGTCCCTGATATGGGGTATCCCTGAGCACTCTATACACATATTTAATTTATGTGAACACCTCATGTGCATGTTGTTTTTGAGCAACTCATTATATAGTGTATACTGTTATGTAGTTTTGCTTTTGTTTTGCTACATTCTTGTAACCCATGTTTTTTTGTCATCTTTAGACCACGGAGAACAAAACTGGGGTTGGTTCCATTTTGTTCGACAATTCCTTTGGCCGCCATATTGGATTTAAAAACGGCCGCACTGAAATGCTGTATTCCTTATATATACACTTCTTATACAGGAAAAAGATTGATTTATTTTTTGGTGATAATCATCTGTTGACCACAAAGAACAACACCGGTGTTATTTTCATTTTTAGCAACCCCCATGGCGGCCATCTTAGATTGAAAAATGGCCGCCATGAAATCGTATACAATATATTGTAATATACATATCTACATTTATAATGCAAATAGAAGGTTGTTTTTTTCGGCTATGCCATCTACATACTTAAAATATGAAAATAGGGTTGGTTCCACTTTTTCTGATAACTGGTATGGCGGAAATGTTGTTTTCAAAATGGCCTCTATGTAAACAATATTGTGTATGTCTTCACTACGTACTTGTATTCAGTAAAGTGTATAGGTTGTGTTGACTGCTTTGCTTCGTTCTTGGAACAAACGTTCTTTGTATCATCAGTTGTTCCTATTATTCTAATTTTGATAACGGCTGCCGTAAAAATCATATAATTCTGGTATAATCATGCAGAAACCATTTGGACTAATTTTTCTCTGATCATAATCATTATTGAAAGTAAATTATATACGATTGAAGTCAATTTCAAGTCACTATTTATGACAAACGTGTTATATTTAAAAATGGCCACTGTGTATATGCAGGACTTTTCTTACTTATGAATACAGGGGTTTCAAGCAGTTTCATCACCATTCTGCATTATAGTCTCCATCTTGTTTGTGTTCCTGAAAGCCAATGCTGGCACAATCACACTCAAAATGCGGTCAAAGGAGTTGCTTGCATACAATATATTCCCTATGAAAACGTGTATGCAGGAAAGTGTAGAAGAACAGCAGTATGTGTGTGATTACATTACTTTTCGGCATTAAAATGCCATGTGCACATGTTCGATATGTGTAGACGACGTGAGTAAAATGTCAGATTGATTGCCAATACACTGTTGGAGAGGTTGAATACACTCTCTAAATAATACAGAATTATATGCAGGAAACTGTAGAAAGATGGCCACGTTCAAAAGGAAGTATCATTGTTAGTTCCATGGTCATTATCATTATTTACGATTACCATATGGTCTTAAGAGATCACAACTCCTGTGTCAATATAAAAGTGATCAGTGTATTGATGGTCCAAATTGCGTTTCACTTGTTGAACTTATCATAATATGACTTTACATAGCCAGAGACACTGCATTATGGTGTGCCACAAAGGCAAGCCAATGACTAATGTTTCCAAATCATTGATTCTCGCAAATAACTAATATGTTCTGATTGAACATGAATAATGAGGCATGTTATTTGGCCGGAAACGGTTTCGGTATGTGTACGGGCTGACTGTTCAAGTGGAGTAAGATCACTTGCCTCTCATATCTATTAAATTAATACTCTATCCAAGTCGTCAAAGAATACATTATATTTTACTGCTGCTGAAGCAATATGGCCTCGCAATGAAACACGTTTCTGGCAACAACATACTAGTTACTGATACGCTATCCCACGAGTCAGTAACATGCATATATTCTAACTTTATGAATTCACAGGTACATGTAGTATTCGCGAACTTACTGTCAGTGATCACGCGTTGCAAACTAGACTGAATAAGATGCACAATTGATTCTGCTAGACAAACAAGTCTAAAGGGATAACTTAATTTCAGAACACTATGTCCACAGAAGAAAGTGGCGTTATGGGATTACAGAGATAAACTGAAAGGATATAAACGCATACTTCTGACTCATCTTGAGTCCAAAAGGTTGCAAGCCGTGCACAAATGGCCATTTATGCATTCAGACATGTCTTAAACGAGCGCACTATATAATGTTCTGGTAAAATGGTAGGAAGATGTTCGATTGAAGATAGAAACAACTGAAATGCCAATGAAACTCTGATATCACATTATGTACCCGGCCACCCATGGCAAAGTGTAGCTACAAACAAGTCCACATGTAATGAAAGACAATTGCTGGTAGCGCAGCATGAAATCCGAAATGTCCATTGGACAATTGAAAGGGACTTACAGTAATCATAGGGTAACAAGTACACATGTGTCAGAAGTCTGCAATTGGCCTACCAGTTATTTGCTGATTTTGCAAAAGAATGGGGTGTCCTTAATGTCACGTACTCTATGCAGCCAATGTCCAGTGGGTTAGCTGAGCGAACTGTTGAAACACAGTTTCGTAAAAACAAAATGTGAATGTACAATACCTATATGTGGGAATACTTGAATATTGAAACTCCCGTAACCGGCACTGAATGGTCACCTGCACAGTTATTGATGGGACAGTGGCTTTTATTCAGTTTATTGACCACTTAAGAGCAGGTATATTAAATACATGTTTCGATTTGTGACAAGATCAGATCCAGTCAATAACATCGCCAGAGCCAGAAACGCTATGATAAAAGCATAAGAGCTTTAAAATTAAAAGAGCTAAACATTGGCGACCAAGTTGGACTCCATAAAGACAGCAAACTGTTGAGACCAGTTGCAGTCTGCTAGCGCACTGCCAGTTCTTACAGGCTGCAGATGGTGCATCATATCGCCGTAACAGACGCTCTCATGAAGCAATGGAGAATATGAGTATTTACCTTTGCAATGCATTACACAATACCATAACATACAATTTATTGGATGAAATGGATAATTTGCCACATTCTCTTCTTATTTTAAAGGAAAACACATGTGCTGACCAAGATATTATTTGAACTTATTTCCAGCGGCCATTTTGAAGATAATGTTGTCTGGTACCACATAACTAGTTAGCAATAATCTCAACAGTTTGTGTTTATTGTATTATGAGTATAAGCAGAATAAATATACAAAATATCAGCACTGCTTTAAACATGTATAATACATATTATATTGTCAAGTCTAAATGGCGGCCATTTTAAAAATAATATGGCCGCCATTTTAAAATATACTGAAATTATCATGCAAATATTTTTATCCATAATAAATAACAATTAAAAACAAAATGGCTGGTATCTCAAAATGTATTAAACTCATTCTGCCAATATTTCTTGTTCATACTAATGTATTTTCCGCTGCAAAAACACCAGACATAATGACTTTGACCTCGAAATGTAAATGTCAATGGTGGCCCTTTTCAATTTGAAGATGGCGGCCATACGGCTTATAGAAAAAAATGGAACCAACCCCAGTTGTATTGTATGTGGTCTATAGATGAAAACTAACCCTTGGTTCAAACAATGTAGCAAACAATTAAGCAAACCCTAAACTAACGACATAACAGTATACACTAATAACCACAATGCCAATTAGTTTAATATGTCCGAAAATATCTGTAAATATTCCAAATAATTCATATTCACACATTAAGGAGCATGCAAGTATAAATATTGTGAAACCTCATCGAGTATATGACCTCGAAGAATGCTGTATTCTTTGATACTGAATACATGTATGTGGGTATAGACACGCTATGTTCGAACAAATGTGTATAAACCTCCATGTAAGCAATATATGTGTGAAGTATGTATCTACTTTACTAGCAAATCTGATATAAACCATGACAAGACTCATTGAATATTTGACACATATATTTCTGGTGTATTGTTAGAATCTTTGATATTGAATGCATGGATTAAAGCATCACTATTTGACTTTTTCACTGATCTATGCTAGGTAAGTCGTTTTATTTTGGTGGCAATTTGAAAGTAAACGTGATTGCCGTGATTGGTATGTTGTTGATAGCAAAGACATTGTTATCGATAGCAGATTATGTTGGCTTATTTCATTTTTTAAGCATTTTTAAGTAATGGATGTGTGCACTGGCATCACTACTAAGTAATTTTAGCATACTTGCATTTATAAGAAAATGCCGTTTGGCAGCCATTTGGAAATGTAAATATTTATAAGTATAAGAAACGGAATCACTACATTTCTTATACGATACTTTGAACTAGAAATATAAATATATATAAATGATATTACGCTCATACGTGTCTTGCATACCAGCCTATTTGAAAACGTAGATTTGTGGCGGCCATTTTGAAAATATCACGACCACTCATTGAAAAGATATGTGTTTTTCTGCTAGTAAGATGCAGCATATCTATTACTCCGATCTTTTGAGCAACTTATACGGTTATTAGTTTAATGATAACTGAAAATTATCCAATCTCTATCATTATTCGGACACAAAGCATGCATGAAGTTCAATGACCTTCAAATGACCTTGACCGTGATTTGAAAAAAATGGCACCCGCATTTTTTGGAAACCTTATACATTCAAGTTTATAAAAGCATTGGGTGCCACCAATTAACATTAGGTGCCGGATTCTTATACGTATAGATGCCCCCGGATTACATACAAAAGTTAACACATGCACCTGATGGAGGCTACAATGTTACTATATCCCACGGCAATATACACGAAATGGGAATATCCAAGATTGGCTAATACCACGTGACAGCAATCTGACCAATGATATATACCAGGTATAATAAACATTAATACAAATTTTAAATATTGTATTTATTAATATAAGCAAATACCGAGCGGGGAATATATAGCATGTTACAGGACTAAAACACATGTTGGATATAAAACATTTGATTAAAATATAATTGAGACACAGTCAACACAGTGCGTATGTGCCGTGAAACACGGTGCCGTGAAACATTTTTGATATCCTGTCAATACGACCTCATCACTGCGTATGAATATGTGCGGTGGCTGGGGTTATTTCTTTGCATTTTAAAGCCATTTGTAGGTGTTGACGGCAGAGCCTCGCCCATACCGATTCCTGAGCCTTGCCAGCTATTGTTCCCATTCAAGACACTAACCTACTATTCTCTATATATTCTACATTCAGCAAGACATGGTTTGACACACTTTAGAGCCATTTCCTTGAAATGATTATAAAGTGCTCTAAATCACGTGTTAATTGAGAACAAGACAAATATAAAACTACAGCAGAAAACAAATTTACTTTCTCACATTCTAAGGGGTAATGGATGTTATATCCTTGATATGCAGAAACTATCGCGGCAAAGTACTATCACTTTGAAATTTTGGTGAAATCGGCTACTGAAATGGTTAACGGTACATTGGTGATACATTTTCTGGCAGCATAAATGTTCATTCACCTTTACCACGAGTATTGATTGGAATTATTATACGTTTTATATCAGGCGTAAATAGGGGCGATAACCGAGTTTCCTTAAAATGTTAACGGACATTACTATTTACTATTTGTATATGTTTTGTGCAATAATCTGTCGACACTATTATTTTTTCAGGTGACGCATTTAATTAGTATAACTAATTAAAAATACCATTCCTTATTTGCATATGAAAATTGCCTGACACCACCGCGAGTCACTATCAGTAAAATAAATATTAATAAATGATTATATCTGCATAGCAGGCCACTCGTAATCTTTAGAACAGACGGAATAGAAACACAATTATACACTAATTTAATTTCTATAAATAACAGTTTTTGCTTACTGAGTGGGCATGCTCCTTTAAATATGCATGGTTGAGTAATCGGCTTAGATCTATTGATGTGAGATTACTTGTTAAACAAAAACAAAAACAATACGAACTAAATAATACTGATCGTTGTACCCTTCGAAAACGTTACAATGTAACCCTTAGACCGCTATTTTCTATTTTCCATTTTTATCATCAAAAACATGATTTGACAGCACTTTAGAATAATTTACAACATGGTTTGACAGCACTTCAGAATCATTTCCAATGGAAATTTGTCATGCTGTCAAACCATGTTTGTATTGAGAAATAAGGTAAGATATAAAAGCAACAGCAGACGAAAATTTTTGTAAGTAGCGGTCTAAGGGTTAACACGAATTACTCATAACAGTTGAGCACAAAGATTGCATGGTTATATAATGAAACGATGAATGCCGATAAACACGTATGCGAAGTTTCAAGCCAATCCGACTTACGGTAACATAGCGTTTAGGCATTCGAAAACCATAGCACAAATCCCGGACAGACAGACGGATAGGGTGACGACTATTTCCATTTTGGGGTACGCGAAAACATTAATGAATCAGCGATTCCTCCACAAATGAGTTAGACACACAATATTGGCGACTACCACATCCACACGACAACTGGTATGGACGTTAGAAGAATACGTTAATTGCGGCTGTGATTGGGGAAATTGGGCTGATGCCATTTGTGGTCAGTCTAGCTCCGATTGTGTTAACACACTCAAACAACCCGATACTGGTAAATGCTGCCTATTTGAAGCATTACTGGTGTTTGGATGACCGAATGGCTAGCAGTGCAGAACCTGATCAGACTGCGTGATCACTAAGTACGTATACCTAATTTCTTCAGTTACAGTGACTGTCGCAATTTTGGCTGTGATAATGTAATACATTCAGGATAACAAATTGAAAATTTCTCCCTCAAAGTATACTTTGCAATTTGTGTGAAATACGACAAAGTATACTTTGAGGGAGTAATCATTTATATTTCCCGAAATGCATTATATCATATTGAACTAACCACTGCATATATTTGATGCTTAAAAATATGCAGGATTATATTCTGAATGTATTACATTATCACAGCCAAAATGGCTGTGATAATGTAATACATTCAGTATAATTAAAATTAATAAATTTATCCTTAAATTGAAAATTTCACCCTCAAAGTATACTTTGCTAGATAAGTATACTTTGCAATGTTGGGTAATAAGCTACTGGACAAAGTATGAAACTATGCTTAAAATCATTTTAATCACCAGGGGCCCGTTTCACTAAACGTCGTACGACTAAAATGTTCGTAAGTGCAAATTTAGGATCGTCTGGAAATCTCAATTGATGGATTTATATGTATGCAGCCTATGCTCAATAAATGTAATGCCAATAATTGTTTACAAGGAAACTGTTTTAATGCGCAATCTACAGACTATCATAATTTTGCTCTTACGAACATTTTAGTCGTACGAAGTTTAGTAAAGCGCGCCCCTGTAGTTAACAAGAGTGTTGTAAGTCACAAAATACGCCCGTCGAAGATGGGCCATACAGAAATAAGATACAGAAATATGAAGCTGTCTACAAGGCAAGAAACATTAATGAGAATTTGAAAATCTATAGCATTATTTCTTCCTCTTGTTGTGATAAACAGGTATACTAATTTAGGTAGAAATGTGTACAGTAGAAATTACATAGAATTGGATACAAAAATCTAGTTAAAAAGGTGATGTTTTTGTAAAATATGTTTTCGGCATAACAACACCAAGGTGCACATCTTCAATATGTGTAGAAGACGAGTGTATAGTTTCATATCGATTGACTGAACGATTTGAGAGGAGTTGTGCCCGCGGTAAAACATAATACGTACTTTTTGTTTACAACGGTCGTATAAAATACGTGATATTACCAACAGTTGTTCATTTTGATTTTCTTTTGAGCGTTAATTTGACGTTACTTCACGGATTATGACGTGAAACGTGATAACACTACATCGGAGTATTGACACACACGTTTGGTGAAATCTTGAGAAATTATGCACGCCATTGTACTCATTGATGTTAAAAATAAAATTAAAAACAAATTTAATCACTTGCAAAAAGAATTCGGTTGGATATGTTTTGGATATGTTTTTGTGAGAATGGCTCATGTATATGAACTTTTAAAAGCTTAACAATATCGGATAAAGACCTTCAGCAATTCTCTATATATCCCTGGTATTAGTTTGTTAAGTCATGTATAGTTAAGGAATAAAACCAAGGGGTTGTTGCGTTTACTGGGCGCAGAATACATTTGGTCTGTTTAAAGTACCAACTGTATTGTAACCACAGTAAACGCAACAGCCCATGCCTGTATTACCTATATTTACACTGCATTTTGATAGATTCAAAAATGTAAATAAGCAAATATGGCGTTAAAATTAAGAATACTCTTGTTTAGGTCATTTTGTTGCAATCGCTGGAATAGCAACTTTGCTGGCCAATAGCGTGACGTTATTGACTATGACAATGAACGTCATGTATTGTATTGACGTCAAACAAACATTAACAAATAAACAACGTCGCGCGACGTCACGTGGAGCTAATGTAATGCACTGGAATATAAACGCAATGCGTTGAATGGGCGTTTCCATTATGAATGTATGGACAGTGTAAATATAATAGTGCATTGCGTATGCAATATATATTGATATGACAGAATAATTATTGGACGGCAGTGACCGTACTGTATATTAGCTAGCTACTCGTGTACACCACCGCCTGCGGTAATCTTGACAATGTATGTCAATAAATGTATTACAAAATACTTGAATATTGGGCTAGAAAGCAAGTATCTTGATTGACAGAACATGAGCTGTGCTACAGCTCAGGCGCAGCCAATCAAACTGCTTGAATGCTTGTTGATATTGACAATAAATGTTCAGAAGCGTTGACATATCGTTAAGTTTAACGCAGGCGGGGGTGTACATATAAACATGTAGATGGGGAGGCTGTTTCTGTCTGTGACTGGAGAAATGTGGCTTATGGGTTTTGTGAGCAGTGTACTCCTAATCAAATAGTATAATATTGTAGCATGATAACGGTCAATATTGCTTGTTAGAAGCATAACGGGCTTTTCATCGATGTAATCGCAAGCGGTGTAGATCCAGATCAGACTGTGCATTCGCAAATCCCATAATCCTAATTTCACAGCATATTTTACAAATTTTCGCCAGCACCACAAATCAAAATGCTATCTATTTAGGAGCACACGTTCTTTAATGTTATTCTACTGCCACACTTGCTGTCTTGTGCTTATGCCACATTGGTACCATGGTAACATGAACACGTCGAACGTCGAGTACCATTTGCAAGTTGGCAGATACATCTTGGATCAAGGCAACTGGAATGGAAAATACAGCAATATATATAGTAAATACATGGTTAGTGCCGTCGAATATAAAATAAATTTGGTTGAGCATTATAGTTAGGTGGCATAGTGAAATTACCGTTACCTGACTGATAAAAGCACCATATTTGGCATAGTGCTCCCTTAGGGCATATTAAATAATGTTAGCCTAGGAGCCCTCCAGAGATTTTAATGTAAAGCACCAAAATCCAAGATGGCCGCCATATATAATAATAATCATAATAATAACAAATATTTGCGCCGAATATCCACCGACTGTGCGCTCAATGTACTTATGCCCCCATGACGGAATGTCAATGGGGCAGTATGTTTTGTACTTGTCTGTCTGTGCGTGCGTGCGTCCGTGTGTGTGTCCGTCCGTCCGTCACACGTTTGGTTCACCTTGTTTGAAAAGTATTTTTATCAGCGGCTGCAACACCCACAGGCACCAAACTTGCACAACATACTTGCCTAGTGGTGTGCTACAAAACTAATATGTAGTATGTGACCTTGATTTAACCGTGACCACGTTATTGACTTAACAGTTTTTCGAGAAAAAGCTGTCAATGGGGTCATTGCCAATTTTGAAGATGACATTAAAGATGTCCAAGGTAGTCACTTATTAGAACATCTACAGTAATTGAAATGGTACAGACAAAACTCTTTGTTCAAGCAAGTAACTGGTGTAATGATTTATTAATATGTATCTGGGTAGTTCTACTTGCACATTAATAGTTTACACCACCGAGGCTAGACCATTGCATGGCGTCGAGTTGGAATGCAATGTGTTTCTAACAACAGCCATAGTTCTTACATTATTATATGTGACACTATTCTGTGACGTCTCTTGCAGGAACACACAGTCTGCAATGTTCTATGGAGTACATTTGCTCTTGCAAAGTGGTGAGCAGTCCAGATTTGCTTTGCCACATTTGCAGTTTGAGCAGTCCCCTTTGCATGAGCATTTGATCAGCTCCCTGCACGATTTGGAAACCTCTGGAATGTTCACCCAAACTGGTAGCCACGATTCTGATACCTTGGTCCAGGCAAAATTATGTGGAGAATGAACCACTAGCTTTGTGTGCTTGTCGTCCATATTCCTGCTTGATACACTGCACGTCGGACATACTGGAGTAGCGCATCGTTGGTGGGTGGCAGTTTGTCCATTGTTCGATTCTTCTGGCAGAAGAGTTCCCTTCGTGTCTCGTTGACAGAGCTCAACGGACTTGTTTTGTCATACATGATAACAGTCAGTCTCGAGCGCTTCTGGAAAGGGTCGTCGTCGAATTCGAGGCGCTGGAAGGGGTGACATGCCAGATACACAAATGTCTCTGTGACGTCTTCATATGCCTGCCAGGCCTGTCAGGCCTGCCAAGCAGACTTCTTGCCATTGTCATTGAAGGCAGATGTTGTGTCACTGCCTGAAAATGCATGGAACACAGACAAATTTCGTGATTGTGGCTCCCCCAGGCTCGCACAGATAAAGTTGATGTGTTAAAACCTATAATTCTTTCCCATGCCAAAGGCCACCCATATTTTGGCCAAGGGTTGAGTCGCAATGTGATCATGGAATGTGCCTGCAAGGATGACTACAACATATGTATCAACTGTACGCACTTGAATAGTCTTTCTCCATGCTCCCGTGCATGCAGTACATGAACCACGATCCTGGTGTCCGCCTGCTCATGATTGCATGGGGATGCTGGTTCCAATAGATGTCACAGATTGCCCTGATGTGACATATACAGCTTTGGCTGGTGGCCAGTTGAACGTTTCAACCTTGGAAGTCAAAAAGGAAAACAGCTCCTTCTTGTTGTCTGTGTCACGGAGGACGTCCACCCAATTGCCTCGAAGTTTTGTATCGCCCGACACTTTCCTGCGCACCGCCCTAGCCTCTATTTTCCCGGGTAGATTTCTTTAAACTGTATGGCATGTATGTGTCCCACACAACATCCAACCTTATGGCAGCCTATATCTGCTTCTCTAGTATGGTATGAAAACCTTGTCTGCATACTCCTGGAAGGAGCTGACGCTGGTAGTGGTCAGGCAGTGAACGATTACAGCACCATACAGGACCTTGCAGTCGTAAGTCGATGGTAGCTCTGATTGCTCGGGATGCTCAAGACATTGCAGCAAGTCAGACTTCGTGTTTAGAAGAGGAAGCTTGCCGAAGGCTGAGAGGGAAGGAGGGGAAGACTGTATCTCATGTGCAAAGAACTCGGCCAAGTCACCTCCACGGTTCTGCATGGATATGTATAGCTGGCCAAAGAGTGCCACATTGTTCTGAAGCACGTTGATCTTCTTCCCCTGCTGAGATGCTGCCTTGTGTTGAGATTTCCTGAAGAGTGGGTCATGGATAGAGTGGCTGCGCACATTCTTGACGAATTCCTGGTACTGGTTCTTGTATATATCCTCCATGGTGCGCATTGTGGTTACCACTGATTTGTCTGTACAGTTGCGATTATCGAGAGTTACTAGATCAGGGAAATCATCCGAGAATGGGTTTTCCATTCTTCTGATGGTTTCGGAGAGGCTGGTAACCTGTCGCTGGAATGTCTGTGTCGAGAGACCCTGCTCGTGGTGCTGGAAGTTCTTGGGGATTTCTATGTCATCATCAGGAAGGTATTCTTCCTTAAGCTGATTCAGCAATCTGGCCACTCTGGCCCCGGGAGCATCCACCGTCGATAGGCAACAGGGTTTTCTGTAAGCCCAATAGCACCGCCCGAACCTTTTGAGAGAACGTGTTGGTGGTCTTGGAAAGGACATAATGAGAACATTTTTCAAACTCATACTTGATAGTGTCGGGCAAGGACTTCATATCACTGATGTGGACAGGCACCCACCGTGAGTAATTCATGATCCATGGCAAAAAACAGTAGTGTGAGTTCCTCCAAGACATCCACATAGAGAGGAAAATTCTTCTCTGTGAGCCTTGATGATATGAGAATTATGTTTCATATCTCATGATCAATTCCCAGTACATGATAGTAGAACTCTTCTTCAGCATGTCGTTTCTCCAAGCCATGACATACTAGTTGGGTCCCCCACTCTGCACGAAAGCCTCCTTCTGGAGAGTATGCAGGGTCAAGAGTGTGACTTGGTGGGCATGCCTGGTTCGAATTAGGTGTGCTGCCTTGAGATATGAATTAGCTGTGCCAGAGTATGCTACTGCTCCATCTGTGAGTGCCGTTGTCCAGCCGGAACTATCCAATACATCTCCCAGTGTATTCCAGAGGGCCATTTATGTGTGCAGACCACCTAACATAACCACAAGGGCGTTGGGTAAAATGAAATGATTCAACACTATCCATATACATGTATCATCAAGTATTTACAGTATTTACCTTACAACAAATTTGTTGTATTTCTTTAAATTCTTGTAGAAACAAAACTTTCTTGTTGTTATTTGTTGTTTTTGTTGTTACGGAACTTCCCTCGCTTATATTCTGTGGCATCGCCCGAAATGGGATGGTGTAATTGATGTACAGTTTGTCAACTATTCGGACATTGTGGATAAAATTACCAAGAGCAGGACTGGGTCAGGACTCCCTGTACCCATCCAGTGAATCCTCGACTGACCCATCCTCTTGGAACAGACAGTAGACGCATGATAGGACCACAAAATTGTGTATTATAATTACGGAACCATGCGAATTTACAAATATTACAGACATCTTTTGGTGATTTTGGCGGCCATCTTGGAATTTCGTCATGATAATGGGTTCAGTGACTTAAAACTCAATATTTGGAAACCAATCTGGTCTTCTTACGACTCATATGACTGGATAAAAGCGTTATATTCCATAGATGGCGGCCATCTTGAATTTTGGAGCTTATGTTAAAATCTCCGGAGGGATTCTAGGCTAACATTGATTAGTATGCCATAAGGAAGCATCATGCCAAAGTTGGTGCTTTTATCAGCCAGGTAACGGTAATCTCTAAATATAGCCCTAACCAACCTAACTATTAGACAGCTTTTTTGTGGTGAGCTTTAGCGAGCCCCTATAAAGATGTCGGGGCGAAACCGAATATATTTTATATTCGACGGCACTAATCATGTATTTAATTTATACAGCATACTAAAATTAATTGTTTGAACGTGCGTGACGTCATGTTTTGACGTCATTCCCTCGCCATACGTCACAAATCCAACGACGTCATTCAAAGCAAAATGGCGGCGTCCACGCTAGGTAGATTCGGTCTTATATCTGATTAAATTTCCGATTTATTTACGATGAGCTTCATTATTGGCAGGTTTTAGACTGCACATTTGTCATAATAAGCATAGCAATCATACTGGACATATGCATATACGTCGCATATACTGTAAAAATTGACAAAATTCAGCTGAACTGAGAGAAATTTCGATTTTAAAATCAGCCGCCATTTTGAATTTAATGTTGAGACTGACCAATCAGAGGCCACGATTGAGGTATATTAGGTTACTTCAGATATACACAGCATTTATTCAACCCCCTTTATTATGCTACATGGAGCAATGGTTGCGGTATAAAAACTGATATATGCTTTAAAAGTTGTGTATTGTATCTGTGGATAATATGTGATCTAGCAGTTATGTATACGAGATCTACGGAGCCCCGCAGGAGACATGGATTTTTTTTATTAATTCGTTACCTCAATTTAACAATTCGTTCCCTCGAATCAACAATTCGTTCCCTCGAATTAACAATTCGTTCCCACGAAATGACAATTCGTTCCCTCAATTTAACAATTCGTTCCCTCGAATTAACAATTCGTTCCCTGGAATTAACAATTCGTTCCCACGAAGTGACAATTCGTTCCCTTCAATGTACAATTCCCGTTCCAATGGAATTTTACAATTCGTTCCCATCAATTTAACAATTCGTTCCCTGGAATTAACAATTCGTTCCCAGGATATAACAATTCATACCCACGAATTAACAATTCGTTACTGTGGGAACGAATTGTTAAATTGAGGGAACAAATTGTTAAATTTAGGGAACGAATTGGAAGGAATTAGTTGTAATTGTGTCACTATTCCATCAGTTCTAAAAATTACGAGTGCCCGCTATACAGATATAATCATTTAGTAATATTTATTTTAATGATAGTGACTCTCGGTGGTATCAGGCTAGTTGCATATGCAAATGAGGCATGATCAATTTTAATTAGTTATACCAATTAAATGCGTCAACTGAACAAAATAATAATGTCGACAGATTATAATGTATGATCATTGTACATCAAAACAAATAAATACTGAGAATAAATAGTAATGTATGTTAACATTTTAAAGAAACACAGTTATCGCCCCTGATATCAGTGTGGAAAGTTACGTCTGATATAAAATACATCAACATTATTATTATTATTGTTATGTTAAAGGTACATGTCCACTCAGTAGACACAACATGTCCTTTATATCAGACATCATCTGATAATACGTTTTCTGGAAAAATAAACATTCATATTGTTTTAAAGTCACTATTTTTATTAAATTTTCGACCACATGGTCTTTATCAAAATAGTATGAAAATGTATCGGCAGTCCTATGTGACGTCCATAGCGTAGCAGTAAACCGGCTGTTATGAGCCTGACATCATGACGTCGCGGGAGCCCAGGCCTTACGTCAAATCACACAACCACGATGCACCACTTGTGCATCATGATCCCGCGATCCGACACACGGTCCAGGCGTGTACGACGTCAAACCCATCCTATGACACCCGATACCAGAAACACGAATATCCAAAATATTCGCATTTCCAGCATCGGGCCGCATGTGGTAAACCAAGAATGCGATTGACGCCGCTACCTTATGTAGTACAAAACAAAAATATGTTGAACAGGTTGAATACGTCCGGATTAAAACACCAATTCACATGTTACACTTCACATTACACCCATGTGGAAAGTTCGTTCCCAGTCTTGTTATCCAATTTTCTTCCGTGAGAAGACGAAATATGCGTCCTTCGTTGTACAGCTTCTGGAGGACAGCGGCACCCACGTCATGATCACCGTGGCCCATTATGTGTCGCAGAATGGGCGCAGAATGGGCTTGTTTTCATTTTTCAAACGCATATCGCGGAGATGTTCGTCCGTGCGTTCGCGCAATTAACGTTCTGTCTCCACCACGTATCCAGTCTTGTTGCACGGCTTGCACGTCAGCACATACACTATGTTTCTGTCCTCGCACGTAATATTGCTTACGGGATTGTAGCTCCGCAGACCGCTGGTATCCATTATGGTGTCCGTATGCAGGGAGCAACATGTTCTACATGAACAAGGTACAGCGGTTGACCTCACTAATTTGTTAGTTTTACCATGTACCAGTATGTCACTTATATTTTTGTCTCGCCTGAAAGCAAGTAGCGGTGGATCCGGGAATATTTGTTTCATACGGCCAGATGTATGCAGTTCATTCTGGTGTTTGGCCAATATATATATGATATTTGGGAGCAATCTTGAGTATGTAAGAACCATGGGAACTCTCTTAGTCTTGAACTGTCTTTGTGTTGGCACAAGTACGTTCGCCCTATACATTACATCTATGCGATGTAATTGTCTCTCGATTAATGATGCACTATGTCCCCTATTTCTTGGCTTCCTTTTCAAGTCCCTACGCTGTATCTTATAGTCCGACTCCTTTTCACATAGGACTGCCGATACATTTTCATACTATTTTGATAAAGACCATGTGGTCGCACATTTAATAAAAAGAGTGACTTTAAAACAATGTGTATTAAATGTGCTTCCCTTAGGAGGTTATTGGAAATTACTAAACATTCATATATTATTAAATTATTATATCTGTATAGCGGCCAATCGTAATCTTTAGAACTGGTGTAATAGTGACACAATTGTACACTTATTTAATTCCTGTAAATACCTGTGTGTGCCTATTGAGTGGGCATGTACCTTTAAGTTATGAATAGTTTGTCATTTTGTCGCCAAATCAATAAAAAGAGACGAATTTATAATTTGGATAATTATATCACAAATGAAAAACGTTACCAGGTACCCAATTTCGTTCGCCAAGCGAGGCGACTATACTACTGCGTCGGATACATTGTATGCATATTGTTTAGATGAACACTTTTCACTAGGGTATACATATTTTGTGAACACGTAATAGTTTATTGTATATTTGATGGTATGCTACATTACGTGTCACATTTTGTCACAACGTCTTAAATGTGCATTTTATTTTAATAATTACAAAAGTCAATCGAAGAAAATTTACATCACGCATTCTATGAACTAAATACACTTAAAGTTATACAATGTGTATTTTGTAGTCCTTTTTGTGAAATAAAATTTAAGGGATCCGTGTAGAAAATGAATGAAAAACTGATGCATTTTAAAATGTCCCACTTTACAAATGTATGATGCAAAATATGTGCCGCCTGTATATACATGTAGCACGGTCATTATATTTTATTATTGTGACTATAATAATGTTTTATTCAGATAAAGATTAACGCTTTAAGCCATATGGCCCCTGAAGCAATACACATGTAACAACATACAATTATGGATGACAAAGACAACAGCCGGTACATAAACCGTAACGTTAAACATGCAGCTACTATGTATTGTATTTGATGCAGCTATGCCACCGTCGACCATTGGCCATAGCACATGGAGAATATCCTGCGGTGGAATAGCATGCCCAATAAGCACATACAAAATGTTTTGGTTAATCTATAAAAATTATATAGATGATATTCCATCGTACATTTTGAATAGCGGGAAATAATACACGAGTGTGCGTCGGCTTCCGCGTAAGCAACGAGTGAGCGTAGCGAACTAGTTGCTTGCACGGACGCCGACGGAGACGAGTGTATTAGTTCGCTATTCAAACATGTACGATGGAATATCCTATTTATTACACTTCCACGGCGGATAGCTATGCACATTTAGTCTACTTTTGAGATTATAGTCAATGAATTGTGATGTGAGCATGAATAGTTATACAATGACGTGTTTTGACGTTACGTTGTGTGACGTCAAATGTGACGTCATATAAACGTTTTGAAATCCAAATTACGCAGCTGTTTTTGTGAGCCAGATATATTTGAGTGCATGTTTGGAATGTTTTCAATCGCATTAACATTCTAGATTAGTCGAGACCCTTTCCAAATGTTCAAATAACTTTATTTTGACTGTAATAAAAATTAAACATTTTTCATGGTAGCTCGTGGTATCCAAGAAAACAGGCGCGCAATTACGGGTGTTGTCCTCACTATGTATTATTTGTAAGGAGTTGATTACTGGTTTTCTCTCACAGCGAAACCCGTGGAAATAATTTGCAAGAGTGTAATAAATTGTAATTGTAAATTTCGTTTTTAAACTTCTTTCTAGTAGTGTTCATTTTGTGACGGGCGCACATAAACATCATAGAACACTACGCACATTAAAATGTCTAGAGGAAATGTCACACCCTGCGAATTACGTCGTTATTGTGCGTTTCCGTAGTTTGTGAGGTAATAAATATATGCCTAATATTGTTATACGAGAATACTATAATTGCAATTACAAAATGTGCATTGTATCTTCTTTCTGGTAATATAAATGTTATGGCAGTTACCTATATATACATATATAAAATAATACATAAGTAAAAATGTCTAGTGGAACTTGCATATATTGCGAATTACGTCACTATTTTACATTCTTTTAAGTGCAAACCTAGTTTTTCGGGTATGAAATATATGTCAGAATTTGTTGTAAAATAATTATATTGTAATTAAAAAATGTGCTTTTTTGTCTTCTTTCTAGTACGGTATATTTTGTGGCGTCGCACACAAACATAATAAAATAACTACGCACTTTAAAATGTATAGTGTAAATGTCGCACGCCGCAAATTACGTCGCTATTGTATATTTTTAAAAGTGTCCGTAGATTGCTTAGTATAAAATATATGCCTACATTTGCTAAACGATACTGATATTGTAATTACGAAATTTCAGTGTGTCTTTTTTGTAGCGGTCGCATATGAACATAACAGAAAACACCAACTTTTAATTAGCTAGCCCAATCCGTGACCTTGAACACTTGCCTGGACATTGTGCATTGAAATGTATTATTCACATTATCAATTATTATTACACCCACGTGGTACGATACAGACAACCATTGCATTATGTACATAATTGATTTGCTTGCGATATAAAACAGTCAATGCAACACACACTGACGTTTATACGTCGATTTCAGCCGGGATTGGCGTCATTTTGACATTATCAAAAGTGTCACCAACAACGTACACGCCGTTTATACTGGCTACATCATATGCAATAAAGCATAACAATTTTAATAATGGTAGGAAAATAATTCAATTTATCGAATGTGATGGATTGGTATTTGACGAATTTTGTCCAAATGCTTGTAGTATGCTTGACAATATATCTGTTGTTACGTTAATGAAAACAACGCTCTCCTTGTATATAGTGACAAAGATACCAATTCCGAAGGTATATTACATAATACATGTATAGCATATCTCATATATGCATCCTCAATCGTCATACATTTGTGCTTTCAATTATAAAATACTCATTTTATGTATCGATATATGCAATGTCTAATTGTCGTAGATATCACACTGTACTTGTCCATGGGGCGGATTTTAGATATTTGAAGTGCAACATAGCAGCTCTTAAGTTTCGCTGAGAAACATTAAGAGAAGTTAATAATAACCCAGGTGACACAGTTTGGAGCCAGAAAATACTACTCATTTAATGTGGAGTTTGGAGTACCAGTCTGGATAGTCTGGTAAGCCCGGATATGTTAGCCTGCTCCGGCTGTCCAATCCCGTGCTGGGAAACAAGGACGTATAGTCATATGCATAACCCCACTTGCCATAGCTCGTGCCAGGTCCAAGGTAGTCCGTAATATAGAGGGATTTGAACTCCAGAGTGACGAGGAACGAAGTCTGGTTGGCCTTCTACCCGACCATAACCGTTTTGCTCGTCTCAGCGGGCTGAGCCACTAAATGTCTAGATGAGCTTGATATATCACAAACAGTTCAATCCGACAACCATGTGTTACCAAGTCGTTACCACATTTGCGACAGCAGCTGAAATGCATTTTGGAGGTACTGTTTGTTTTCAAAACTCCCGCCGTATGTTAGGCCGCGATGTATCTCTGTGTGCAGCTGTCCGTTCTTTTTCTGGGATTCGCTCCACCCCTTGGAATGCAGGGATCTGCTCGGTTTTGACGGATCGTTCGACTCTCTTCATAACGTTGACGGAGCCAAGCTTTATGTAGCTTCGATGCGGTTATGTGGCTTACAAAAGTCGCCCACGCGATTTCGTTTGCACGTATATGGTTCACCAACTAACAAGCAACCGCGTAGATAGTACCACCGATACCTGTGGCATACACCTAATGAAATATCTTCTTTGAAAAGAACACACTCAGTCAGGTGTTGAATGTATGGAATCGTGAGCCGTGTTTCACAATTGTATGGCTATAATCTTACAATAACCGACCTCCGGCGGGTTGGGCCCGGGCCTATTAGGGGCGTGAGACGGGTCTCCCAGTTGCAGGTTATACAATTTTACTACCCATAATCTATTTAGCATACTTACCACATGCTGGGAATGTGAGTCTTTCAATGGCTGTGGTTATTCTATATCGTACTGAAATGAATATGGGCATACATCTTTTTTGTGTACGTTTAATGTATGATGCAATAATGATATGCATACGCGTTTACAAATGATTGTGGCCGTGACTCAAGGCATAGGCCTAATGAGATCTGTGACCAGTGTAAATCCAGATTAAAAAGCATACGATACATATGCATATGTGTTGCTATCCTGTGTCAAACGCTACAAATGATTTAACTTACCGATGGCTTGTACATACTAAGATGGCTGACATGGCAACTCCATTCACTGTATAGCATACAGTAACAAGAAAATGCTGACATTATGTAATGCATACATGCCATCACTATAAAGCAATGATGCTTGAACCACATGATGACCAGGGATAGAACGCTCACTTGAACCTACAAATATCACACGATATGCGAGTAATGTAAACATACCTCTTTGCCGTACTCAACTGTTCCGTACGACGCATAAGGAGGCATTCGTGCGGCATCGAATGCTGTAAATACAGTGGAACATCGCTACACCAAACAACTAGGAAATTCATCGTGCTTTATAATGATGATTTTATTGTAATTTATCTCTGATAATTATATTTGTTCCTGAGTGTTAGGCACATCCGCACGGATTCAAATGTTCACATATATGTAATGCAGTGGAACCTATCTAAGTCTAAGACTGACACCCTAGGGATATCACAGGGTGTCCGGTTTAGAGGTTTTCCAGTGTATTATTACCTCACTTGAAAGTGGAATTATAGTCATATGAGGTTCCTACTCCATTATATAGTGAAGGCGTGGGGGCAGTTTGAGCACAAATATACATGTAACATAACATAACACTTGTAAATAAGACATACACAAATAAAGTTTAAAATTAGAAAGTTTTGACTGCACCTTATAATAAAACTTACCTTCGACCATCATATCATCGGAAGAGAACGAGGCCCCGCTATGAAATCTGGTACTCGGGTGAGGCCCGTCTGGTGTCCACGCGCCTTCCTTTCTCGGAATAGGCGGCAGATAATGCTCGTTAACAATCTGTGTCCTGAAATAATGAAATTGTGCACGCCGTCAGTGACCATTACAACACAGCAAATGAATGACTGCCATAGTTTTTAAATTTGTTTTTCTAGCGAAAACAGGTTTTGGCAATCAAAAATAATGCTCATCATTATCACGCGCTATCAAAACAAGAATTATGGCAATCAATTGTGAACAGACATTAGATGACAACTGAGTTGAAATGATAATCGAATGTGAAGTAGCACACAACTACCTGCATTAATCTTGTCGAGATTACCAACGTTTCGGAACACGTATCGGCAATGTCCACTTGCAATCGAGCAATTTGATTGCCTTAGCACAGGCTCAGCAAATCAATTTGATTTTCTTAAAGCACGATATTCATGTATTTACAAATAAAGAACTTGACAAATATTGCCAAGAATAGAGTAGACGTTAGTATACATATTCACTCACAGTGAGGACGAATGTGGATATTACCAAGCCGGTGAAATAATGTCCACATTAACTGTCAATGATTTAATGTCAAACTTATTAAACAACTGTAGTAATTACATCAGCGATTCCATGCATAATTTATTAATTTATGTGATCATAAAACTTGTTCTATACATGTCGTATTAAATCAACGTAAATGTCAGATTCAATGCATTGATAAACATATCACCATAAGTAGTAGTAAGGGAGTCAAAATGATACCACCTACCGTGATATCATTTATAACCCTCTATAATACCCCCACCACCCCCGAAAATCAAAAAATTGGTTAACGAAGAAAATTGTCTCCCGACAGCAAATTTATTAATTTTTGGAGAAAATGATTTTGAAAAGAGGGAGTCCCAATTATATTGGTAATTGACTTTTGAAAGTATATATTGGTGTCATAAATACATCATGTTTTTTTCACGTCCAATTGAACAGAAAAAACAAGTACCAATATTATTAGAGAAAATGGATACATGTAATACAATACAATTTGAATTGAAAATTTTTAATGACTGTGTTGAAGAAGTTTACGAAGCTTACGGGGGTTATAATCCTGTATATAAATTCTATAAAATGAGAACACTAGGCGATATCGAATACATGAAATACCAGCGTAATTTATTACGCTCCGATAAAAACGTTACATTTACAATATTATACCGGCAATTATGTCAACTATACAAGAGGCAAATACAAACATTAAGACGGATAATGCGTATCGGATATGAAACTAAGGTGTATTATATAACAAATTTAAAACCCAACGATTCGTTTACGAATGTACATTTCTACGATATCGCTTATAAAGATATTGAAAAATTATTATTGAAAAAAACAACAACTACTAATTAATTTATAGCCGAGTGTATTTTCCTTATCGAAGGTATGTAAACGGGCTATCTGAAATTATTTTTCATCAACCTCGAGCGGTCTTATAGGAACGCCGTTGTCATACTTTGAGTGTATTTTTTCCTTATCGGTGGTATGTAAACTGGCAATCTGAATTTATTTGTGTATCAACCTCGAGCGGTCGGACTCGGAACGCCGTTGTCATGCAGTTGTTTACCATAGCGACAATTACGGGTTATGCATATTTATAACCGAGTTTATTTCTATGTAAACTGGCAATTTATTTTTCATCAACCTCGAGCGGTCGGACTCGGAACGCCGTTGTCATGCAGTTGTTTACCATAGCGACCACATTTGTAGGGATAGAAATAAATAAATGATTTGTTTTACCTCCAACCGCGGCGCGAACCCACGACCCTCGTCTCTATAGAGTATCGCCTTAACCCACACGACCACGTAGGCTGTTATGATAAACATTACCTAGTGTTGTACAATTATCGATTTACGACAATGTTTCAATTACACGGGTTATGAACCATGCGTAAATTGATAGCCGAGGTAAACAGACAGTTATTTATAGCCGAGTGTATCAATTTACACAGGCGATTACAGTGTAATTCTCGACTGAATTTGTTATGCGATTACGGCGTAATTCTCAGTAAAAAACACATGTTGTATAGGTATGTAAATTTGTTTACTGCACCAATATAATTATTTTATAAAATATCACAATGGTGCTGTAACATTTTTTCCGACTTGATCTCCAAGTTTTACCCTAAATTTATCCCAATCAGTACACTCAAGCTTTGGCATGGTGGCGCGCGCCTTGATTCTTATATAATTTTTTAATTTTTCATATCTCCCCATTTCTTCCACCACGGATTCAAACTCTAAATTTGATATTTTCTTATCGGCCAACGCTTTGGACACCATAACGTCGATGGTATTTTTCTTCGACCTGGCGAGAACAGATATTCTATCATGTTTTCTACATTTTTTGTCGAGTTTTCCACCCGACGCCCTAATTACCATACACAACAACCCAGAAACGGCCGACACCGCATATAAAATCCCCGCTACAGGAACCGTTATAATGGTGGATATAGTTGCAGCTGTCCCCGGCCCACACAACACAGAAACACTCGCTAGAGCCGTGCTAGATGCTTCAGCCATGTTCACCGCGCGTCTATATTTTTTAGTGTTTCTTTTTCTATTTGCATATTCTCTAACTAAAATATCCTGCATAGCGACGATATTATTCAACCTAAAATCTGAACTTCTTTCGTTAATTGTACACAGTGTTGATGGAGTGGTATTGACAATTGGAAGCGTTGATTCGTTCATGATTTTCAATATATTAGTATATACAAAATAAGTTCAATTAACAATGAGACAATAGTGGAAGAACTCTCTGGGTCACCTATTTTCGTAACAAAGTTAATAACACTACCTTTGGAAAGTCTAATTCGATCATAACCGGAGAACGAAACCACCGTCGAACTATCTCCAGAGATTTTAGTGACTCCAACCCCCCGTTCTTCCCCATCTACTACAATATTTATCGCGACCGCGCCCACAGGTTTACCACTAGCATTAAGCGAGCAGACCGCCATTTGGATAACTTCACCTGCAGCTGTCATAGTGTATCCCCCACATTTATTACTCGCTTTGGCACCGAACGAATATTCATAGTGCCCCTCAACCAATGGGCCCCGCTTCTCAGCCCAAAC
Source organism: Conchocele bisecta (assembly GCA_029237695.1). Classification (NCBI taxonomy): domain Eukaryota; kingdom Metazoa; phylum Mollusca; class Bivalvia; order Lucinida; family Thyasiridae; genus Conchocele; species Conchocele bisecta. Next base: position 80,206,068 of record CM055270.1, read on the forward strand.
TGTTATGACACGTTTTGGCGTTTTCATTGTTCGCACTATTCCGGCAAGCGCACTGTTTGCGTTATATGCCTCAGTACGAATTTTATAAGAGGCCTCCTCAAGAGCTTTGGTCGCGGCTATACGATCATGTTTCAGTTTATCGGAAACTTCAGTTATCTTTTCGTCTAGTTCGGTAAGTGCCGCTTCTCTGCTGAGAGAGTCCTCTAAGCGCAACGCATCATAAGCCTCCGTAATGGTCGCCTGGTGGCCTTCTAGGGCTTTCTCAACACCCGACCGAGCCTCTTTTTGAAATTCGGTTATTTTCCCGTCTAGTTCAGCAACCGCCGCTTCTCTGATGAGAGAGTCCTCTGAGCGCAACACCTCATACGCCTTCGCAATGGCTGCCTGGTGGTCTTCTCGGGCTTTCTCAACACCCGACCGGGCCTCTTTTTGAAATTCGGTTATTTTTCCGTCTAGTTCACCAACCGCCGCTTCTCTGATGAGAGAGTCCTCTGAGCGCAACACCCTATAAACCTCCGTAAGGTCCGCCTGGTGGTCTTCTCGGGCTTTCTCAATACCCGTTCGGACCCCCTCAACCCCAACCGGGCCTCTTTTCGAAATTTGGTTATTTTTTCGTCTAGTTCAGTAAGTGCCGCTTCTCTGTTGAGAGAGTCCTCTGAGCGCAACACCCCATAAGCCTCCGCAATGGCCTCCTTGTGGTCTTCTCGGACCCCCTCAACCCCCGACCTGGTCTCTTTCAGAAATTCGGCTATTTTCCCGTCTAGTTCAGTAAGTGTCGCTTCTTTGCTGAGAGAGTCCTCTAAGCGCAACGCATCATAAGCCTCCGCAATGGCCTCCGCAAGGTTCACCTGGTGGTCTTCTCGGACTTTATCAATACCCGACCGGGTCTCTTTTCGAAATTTGGTTATTTTCCCGTCTAGTTCGGCAACCGTCGCTTCTCTGATGAGAGAGTCCTCTAAGCGCAACGCACCATAAGCCTCCGTAAGGTCCGCCTGGTGGTCTTCTCGGGCTTTCTCAATACCCGACCTGGCCTCTTTTCGAAATTTGGTTATTTTTTTGTCTAGTTCGGTAAGTGCCGCTTCTCTGATGAGAGAGTCCTCTAAGCGCAACGTATCATAACCCTCCGTAAGCGCCGCCTGGTGGTCTTCTCGGACTTTATCAATATCCGACCTGCTCTCATTTCGAAATTTGGTTATTTTCCCGTCTAGTTCGGTAAGTGTCGCTTCTTTGCTGAGAGAGTCCTTTAAGAGCAACGCATCATAAGCCTCCATAAGGTCCGCCTGGTGGTCTTCTCGGACTTTATCAATCCCCAACCGGGCCTCTTTTCGAAATCTGGTTATTTTTTCACCTAGTTCGTTTAGTTCCGTATGCGTTTCTTCACGACTTTGTGTATTCACAGCCAGGGCATATTCTCTAAGTTGTGATAGTAGACTCTTGTGAATCTCGTCCGTGGCCACCGATATAGTTCTATTGATCAAGGCCTTTGTTTTTTTTTGGTAGTTAAAAAGTCATCCTCTGTCGGGATGAATCCCCCTTCTGTCGGTTCCAAATTCTTTGAATTTGTCACCCAATCGGAAGAACTACCTGGTCCGTATATACTTATTTTCAATAATGTTGATATATATATATATAAATTACGAACATGCGTTTAATTCTAAATAATTTTCTTAAAAAAAATTAATTAATTTGAAATTTCTAGGACGACCGAAATCGGGTAATCGTTCTTCAACTCTCGCCCTTTATCATCAAGAATAGAAATCTTCAACTCGTGGATGTGTCCCGATTCCAAAACTTTCATCTCGGGGTGTGGGAAGTCTAAGGTCACAGTCTCACCATGGAAACAGTCGCTGGCGGGCACGGTTTTCAGTAATGTGGTGGGAGTGCCGTCTACCGTGTTGTACGATGTGTTCACCCGATCCAGGTGCACCCGAGAGTTTTTGTGAAGGCGAAGTTCACCGGGGTATCGCCGCGGTGCTCGCCCACGGGGAAGACAAATTTCAACGGGAACTCTCGCCCTTCATCCTCGTTGTAAGGGGGTGCAAATTTAAATCCTAACATTGAGGCCAACCCCGGAGTGATCTTTAATTTTTTATCAGCGGACAATGTCGCAATCCCCGTGGCTTTTGAGACTGTGAGAGTGCCATTATCAGGCATATTCGTCGCGATTAAAGCTTGGACATCTCCGAAACCCCAAAGGCCAGGAAGTAATGCGGCAGCTGTTTCCCGAAGGCGTCTCCTTGTTTCTGCAGGACTATCGGAGTCCTCTAGATCTATACCATCTACGGAATAGATAGCCTCTGGCCATTCTATTCCGGAGATCTCCTTGTGCACTTCAATGTTTTTCCACCCAACCGTGAAGGTGATTGATCTGAGGCCTACCCGGCGTTGTCCGCAGCAGTTGTCTATTAATTTTTGAAGTTCACAACTCCCTTTTTGAACATTAGTGATAGTAGCAAACATAATAATATATTTCAATGGATACCAATGCATTTAGCTTTAATTCTAATGCAAAGTACGCGGTCGGTGGTAAATACACGCAAAAAGACGTTGTTCACCACCTTGTACACCCAACCGTAACGGTTAGACCGGACAGTGGCTTTGCCACCAATTTTCCTAACACGTTTGAGAAATATGTAGTTCCAAAGACTACTAGTCAAGATGTAATACTAAGATGGGATTTTTCCCATATGAACTTCTGGCAGAACCAACTAAATTGTGCTGTATGGTGCGCAACGGCCGGATGTGGAGTTTCGCATCAAGACCATCTGACATCCAAGAATGTCATGCTCCGAAGTGTCTACAACTTTCACGTGTATTACACCATTAGGAGGATTCTCAAAGAACTAGGTATTCCACTACCTCAAGACGACGGCTGGGATCCCATTTCAAGCGCATACGACCGTAAGGCGTTCGAAAGGTTGTGTAACGAATTTGGGGTACCAAAAGACGCGGACTGGAGACAGAAAGTATACACACCAACCAACAGTTTAGGGTTAGTTCACCTTAAAGGCTTAGTTAGTGGTGGGCATCTTGATAAAGTTCCCGCATATTTCTCAGGGTTGTGGAGTGCTCGCGGAGCTACCCTACCACCAGTTAGAAAAATGGCAACATGGACTAAATATAATTATAAATTGAATAAGATGACGTTCGGCGATGAAGTGCTTGGAGGGCTTGCGTGTAAAGACGGTTATTGTAATTGGCTACCTACTAAAGTAGCCCACGTGGAATACCTAGACCTGGGTGATACTCCACAGATGCGAAATGCTTGGACCACATTTATGTTAGATGAAAGCACTGGATTTACGCAGGGTGGGGTTATTCGTCTCAACGAATCCATTCGCGTATACGTATGGGCAATCCTCGCCTCACAGAAACAAACGCGCAGCGCTATACTGGGTACGGGAACGGCCTTTGACGCACAAAAACAGTTCTTGGCACTTGTCGAGGACGCCATCTCAGCTAAGGTGGACCTCTAGAAGGCGATCCAGAATTATCAAGACGTTTTGCAGACTGCCCGCACCCCGGTAGACTACGCATTTGGAATAGGTCGTTATATGGCGCCGAGCAATATGATACTACGAGACGACCCGGTTGACGGTTACAATAATCAGATCGTAGTCGCAACCACCAACCAAAAAATCGGCCGCAACGGGAACGTGAACACGGGTATCATCAAGCTCCTACCCAAGATGATTGGGAGCGGAGTTGTAAGTGGAACCGATTTCATAAAATGCCCAAAACACAAAATGGATACACCTCCCTCAACACAATCGGGATTGAAGTTGAACCCAGTACCCCCAATTCGTAAATTGGATGCACCATCGAGTTCCCCAAATCCAATCATCAACAATGTTGAAACACCAATCGAGATTGGAAGCACAACACACGAGGAGGAGAAATTAAGGCTCGTCGTCGCCCTCGTGGCGATCGGATTATTTACGCTTTGGTTTTAGGAACTCTCTGGCGAAGAATAGTAGGAGACCGGCGATTGCCACGATTAAAGCCCAGGTATTTTTGGCTAGCCATCCGGCCGTTTTTGATAATATAGATAGCAAGTAAGAAACGATACTTCCGATCAGTCCAGGTAGTGCGGAAGCCGCCTTTTCGGCTAATTTAGCCAGGAGGTGGTGGTGTGGGTGCTGGCGCGGGTGGTGGCGCCGCACCACCAATGAAAGCTAGAACTATGGTCGATATAGTCATGCTGATAGCAACGAGGATGCTTGCTATCGTGACACCCTGCTCTCTGAACAGAGTGCGAAGACGCTCACCTAGTGTCGTCTCCTCGTGCAGAACCCTCGAGATTGTTTCGCGGATCCGACTTATTTGGGTGCGGAGAGCCTCACGGTTAGTCGATGCAGCCTGCAAGCGAGCTTCTCTTTCGTCCCGCAACGACCGCAGGCGTTCGGTGATCCGCTCGGTAGATTCTATATCGCCACGGGCTTCCCCAAGTTTTCTTTCTTCTAGCGCGATATGTTCATCCAGCGACGAGAGTTTGGCGAGGTTAAGGACCAGTTCGCCCCGAACCGTTTGCATAACCTTATCGAGTCCACGGAGTTCGCGAAGAGGTAAAGGTGGGTCATCGTTGAGTATTTCGTTTTCGCTGAACATGGTCTCCATCGTGTTAATAGCGTCGGTGGCTACACGAGGGACCTCGCTGAGCTCGACCGTTTCTATCGCGGCGGCCGATTTTGCCATTGTTTTGTCGGTGTCCTGTAGGGCCTCTACAGCGCGGGTCGGCATAATTGTTTTACCCCTCTTCCAATCTGGGAATCCGAGTTCGTTCCTTATGAGTTCTCCACCGCCCCGGTATCCGGCAATGGTGTTTAGCGCTAGGGGTTCTCCGCTCCTCATGTTGACGATTGGGATCTTTGATGATTTTAGTCGCAACCTACCGTTCAGATCAACTTCAAACTTGGAGTAGTCGCGACTGACAGATGGGACCAGACCTTTTTCTGACAAACTGTTGTAGTAGTCGTCTACAGCTCCCTCAAGTAATTCCCGACTTTGACTAGTAGTAGCGCCACCTAATTCCCCCGATTGGATTGGAACTGGAGTATATATGAAGGTCAAATCGTTATAGTTATCGATGTCACCATCTATGTCATAATCATCCTCATCCTCATCGACGTAATCGTCTCTGTCGATTTCATCCATGTTAATATCGTAATCAGCCATCTAATTTTCTTAAAATTAATTATGTATTAAAGACAAAACCATACGGGTTTAATATAGTTTCACTAAATTATGTCTTCGAGTCAATACGGTCGCAAACTCAATCCATACCGCAGACTGCGTGAGCCCCTCGGGGCAAAAGGCGTGAGACAGAGTGTCGTTATTACGAACAACCCATCGACGATCGACCAGAACCAGCAGCTCTTGGTCCGCTTCCCCAACCTCGGAGCTAACGACGTCATTGTGCCGGGGACTGTTCGCCTCGCTTTCACTATTTCGCTGACGTCGACGGACGAGGACCGAACCGTCGTTCAGAACCTGGGTCGCGCCATAGTCAAAAAGACCATGATAAAGATTCCTGGTAATGAGGTGATGTCGATCGATGACAGCGACGTCTACCATTGTTACCAGGACCTATGGAAGACGGCGCAAGAGCGTGAAAACGCTGTCTATCAGGGTATTGACACCAGCAAAATAAGAACGTAACCAAACTTAGAATCGGGTCTGCTAACAAGGCAGATAACAACGCGAGCGACAATGCGGTCGCGGGCGCTTACGGCAACCGCTTCTACATCCCGCTCGACTTTGAGTTGCTGGAGAGTCACATGCCCTACTATCAGAGCGCTTTGGCTGACCGCCTCGAATACGAACTAACGTTCAACGACTACGGCCGAGTTCTCATAGCCAGCGACATGTTATCGACGTATACGATCGATAATGTTTCGCTGGAGTACGACATGGTCACGATGCCCGAACTCGCGCGATTGATCAGAACCCAGTACGCCGGGCGCGTTGCCATACTTTACGACCGAGTTCTTCGCCATCGCAAGATGACGAAAGACAAAGGCGACACATTGTGGAATATTAATGTCAACGTACCCGCCCGCTCGATGAAAGGTATACTGATGTTGTTCGAGGATGCTCGGTTCGCGTTCGGTGCTCGAAAAACCGACAAATTCTATAACCCCAAAATCACGAAGGTAGAGGTGACGATCGAGGGAGTACCCAATCAACTCTACAGCGCGGGTCTTCGCGCGCACCAGCAGTGGGACGAAGTAAGAAAGCAGTTTGCTGCCGGCTCTAAGCGCTCTCCGGAGGTTTGCAGCAGTTGCCAAAGACCTGCATCTCTCGGCCGTCTCCCTCGCGGAGTTCCTGAATACCAAATACGCGTTATGGCTAGACATGCGAGCCAGCGACGACGACCAAATACACGGCAGCGGACGCCAAGTTGAGAACGCTAGCGAGGGTGTGACGATCCAGATAACCAAAGAGGCGGACGGAGCCGGGCCATTGAACGTGTACTTATATATAATTACAGACGCACAACTCAACATCGAAGATGGTCGATACGTCTCAGCACTCCTTTGTTTTAATTAATTTTAAGAAAATTAGCAATCATTCTAACGATTTATTAATTAATAAATTAGAAAAAATTAAGAAAATTAGCAATCAATACCAATTCACGATTGGAGATGCCCACTCTGCCATAATATGTGGGCAGACAGGATGTGGAAAAACGGTTTTCATCCTAGACTTGCTCGAGGGCTCCTACCGCGATGCCTTTCGTCATATTGTGATCCTGTGTCCCACTGTGCGGCACAACGATACTTATCAGCGGCGCCCGTGGATATGGACCGACCCTGAGGTATACGTTATTGACCCTGGTGATAGGCTTCACGATTGGCTGCGTGGTTTATACCAAAAATTCCAGGGTGAGCCCACCCTATACGTGATTGATGATTGCTCAGCCAAGGCGGCGATGACCAAAAATGACATGCTCTCCGAGCTCGCATTTTCTGGCCGCCATGCTAGGCAAAGCGTATGGATATCCACTCAAAAGTACAACGCCGTCCTCAAGGATCTGCGCGAGCAAACGAAATGGGTCGCCCTCTTTCACTGCAAGGACCGAGACTCATTCGATGACTGTCTTCGAGAGAATGACGTTATCCCAACGCGCGAGGAGCGCCTGGAGGTTCGACAGATGCTTTCGGAAACTAAGCACGCCAAGCTTTTGCTAAAGACTGATCAACCAACTGCTTACGAAGTTATCAATTAATTTTATAATTAATTAACAATTACTTAACTCTCGTTAGTAATTGCCGAGTAAATGCTTAACAATTAATTTAAGAAAATTAGTAATTACTGAACAATGCTGAACAAATGCTGAACAATGCTGAACAAATGCTTAACAAATGTTGAACAAATGCTGAACAATGGTTAACACTGTTAACAATTTGGTGCTCCGCTGCGAGCTTTGTTGCGAACATAATGGTGATCATAAGTATCGGGTGGTGCGCTTGGCAATATGTTAAAGTGATGAGACTTGTTAGAATATTAAATTAAATTAATTTTAAGAAAAATGAACTGCGACGAACTTCTCGATCAGCTAATAGAAGAAACCTCAACTCCGACTGCCAACATAGATAATGATCCAACAGAGCAAACGGAATCAACTCCAACGGTGGTTGGTATTGGGTTGAGTGCAACGACTCCGAATGAAAATGAAAATGCGGCGCGACGAGAGCGGCTAGCTGCGCTGGTTGCTGGGGGACAATTGGAGCATTATCTCGGTAGGCGTCTCTCAGTTTTTCAGGTGGATAAGATGTCAGATGCGGAGATCGATAAAATGTATGCGCGATACGAATCTAGGTTAGGTGCGGAGATGACAAAAACTCTCGGATTGGCGGCTATTCATTTGTACGCAACCGCCGTTAGTATACTTCCCCCTATACCAAACACCGCGGGATTGATTGACGATCTAGAGACTGACCCTTTTATAGGTCACACTCTTAGAACAGCCTGCTGCTCAATTTATCACAAGTTTGGAATGTACTTAGCTCCGCTGACAACCGCGTTGACCATGGGTAAACACCGTCAATTTGGACATATATGCCCACGAACTATAAGCCCTAATATCAATATCATAAATGATGACATAAGACACACCCGCGAGAGTGACAGAGTTGAACCCGATTGCTCCAACACAATCGAACCCGAGTGTTACTCCGCCACTGGATGACATACCGCATATAAAAAATCCCAAAAGACAGGCAGCTGGGCGGGCGGCGGCTGCCACCCGAAAAGTTAAACAAGATAAAATACTCGCCGAGCTTCGAGAGGCTAAACAGTCGTTGCAATCGGGGACGGAGACAGCAAAACATCTGAAGACAGAGTTGAGTACAACAACACCCCCAATTCACGAATTGGAAGCACACTCAACACCCAATCGAGGTTGGGCGAATCCGATTGAACCCAAATTCGTGAATTGGAGTTGGGTTGTTGGTGGTGGTCTGGCAGTTGTTGGTGCCCTGTGCGTGTGGAAATACCCCCTATTATCGAAAAAACAACGAGCCAGTGTTCAGAAGAAAGTTACGAAACACCAATCGCGATTGGATGCGCCCCATTTAAACATTGATCGCGACCCCTTTTATATGCAATAATTATAATGGCTGAACAAGATGGTAAAATGTTAGTGAATGCGCTTTATCACGCCGTGGTGATATCGGGTTTCAGTATCGGGTATGCTCGACTATCAAAGATGGCCCTAGGAGGATCCGCTCCCAAATTGGACTTTACAGTGAGAGACGTAGGGCTCGCGACCTTAGATGTAGCGGCCGCAGTTTGGACCTGAGATTATCTAGTTAAAGCTGGAATTCTACCAGTTAATATATGGAAATAAATGGCTTCAATCGCAGTAATAGTAGGTGGTGCGCTTGTAAACGCATTGGCGTTCAGCGGGTAGCAACTTTATATTCTCTAAAATGAAAAGCTCGAACGTGGATGAGGAGCGTAAGCGTCACGATTTAGCTGTAGAACAACTCAATAGCGCAAAGGAAGCGTGGTCGAAAAAACGAACCGCCCATCTGGACTGGGTCAATGAAGAGCTTCGCCGCGAAAATCACGCCGCGCAAACTTTTCAGAACGTTGAAGAAGCCAACCGCGAGTACGCGCTGGCATATCCGCACAAAAGTCTCGCGCTGCTGGATCGGGACGAAGCCCCCAAACTTTCAGAATTTCTATGTACCGTCAGAGCCCCAAAAAGACCGCGAGATCGAGTTCATCGTCGTGGGAATGGGTGTGGTGGGGCTCGTCGGCTACTATATTCAATCGAGATTTTAAATTAATTATTTTAAATAATGTTTTTATAAATATATATATATATAGAACGATGTCAGTTGACGAACTTTATTTTGCTATGATTGATGTAGGCTACACTGCCCTTAAACACCGCATGGTTGGTGCAAAGGGTATGATTCGTCTGGCCCGAGATTCTCTCGAGACGTGGCGGGAGGACGAAAAAGCGGCCACCCTTTTAACAAAGCGGATGTTAGATTCCTCCACCAATCCTGGGGGATTAGATTTTCCCAAGTTCCTTCAGAACTTAACCCCCAATCGCGATTGTACTTCCAACAAAGGTTTATTATTATCGACGCAGTTACCGGACGATCTGGCGAGGGAATGTTGGAGATTGTCCGATATATTAGAATACATCGCATACGATGAACACACGCAAACTTAATACCAAACTATCGGTTCGCCTAACACGCAAGCTAGCGAACGCGTACTACAGCCCCCGCGGGTACTGGAAGGGACTCGCGGCCATCGAGAACCTCGCGGCGGCGACCAAGGTTTCAGAAAACGGTGTCAAGGAATGGCTCAAGAAACAGGCCATCTGGCAGATCTATTTACCCGCGACTCACAATATTCCGCGCCCGAAATTCGACGTGCCGGTACCGAACCAAGTTCAACGCAACCGAAAGAGGATTCTCCTGTTTCTCCCTTCACCGATCGCGTTGGTCGTAAGACGTACAAGTACGCACTGACAATTGTTGACGTAGCGAGTCGTTATAAGGGGGCTGAGCCGTTGGCCACTAAAGATTCTAAGGAGGTGGCCGAGGCTCTCTCCCGAATATATAAGAGGAGTCCTCTCAAATGGCCGAATCTTCTCCAGGTCGATCCCGGCCGCGAGTTCATGGGCGCGGTCTCTCATCTATTGTCTAAGCACGACGTTTCTGTCAGACGCGGCCGCGTCAACATCCACCGGGACCAGGGGATCGTGGAACGCTTCAATCGAACCTTGGCTGAGAGACTGTTCGGACACCAATACGCTAAAGAACTTGTAGACCCTCATTCGCGATCGACCGAGTGGGTGGCCAGACTGCCCGCCGTTGTCTCCGCACTGAATGGAGAGGTGACCAGATTGATAGGTAAGAAGCCTGTAGATGCTATCAAGTTTAAAAGGGTGACGAGCGAGCCCTCTGCCGTCTCGCGCGGGCGACCCGTTGGTTTAGAGGAGCAACGGCTTCCATCAGATATTGACGTCCGGTACCTCTATCAACCGGGAGAGCTCGAAGGTGGCAGCCGCCGCGCGACTGATCCCGTGTGGTCTCTCAATGTATATCATCTAGATCGATCTATTACCAAGCATGATGAGCCCGTGCTCTACTATTTGGATGATGGGCCATCTCGAGGGTTTGTTCGTGAAGAACTTCTTATGGTGCCTTCTGACACCCAGCTACCCCCGGATCGTCAGAGTCTTTAGATTGCTAATTTTCTTAATTTTTTCAAAATTATTAAATAAATCATTAGAGAGGTTCTGTATGTATTCCGTCTGGTAACACACGTCTTTTATCGTAGTATGCCGAGAGTCCTAATTTTTGTTAACAGTACGTTTTCATAACGCCGTCTTTCATTTTAAATCCCCTATTTTGTGCTACATCTATAATGTGTTTTCCATCTTCTGTAGTTTGACTTAGTACTCGTTTATATCTATCCCAATTTAAATTGTTGGTTCTCTTGGACATTCCTTTCGCAGAGTTTTTATTAATAGAATTAAATTTTTCTATAAAATAATACTTACTAGAAAACGCTATCGCCCTATCTCCGCTAAATTCCATTTTGAAAAGTCCGGGCTCTCTTTCACTCCATTTATCCCAAGCCAACCATTTCTTTTTTTCTTTTTCAAACCCGTCTAGTAAGTTAGGTCTAATCAATTCCTCTATCGTTTTTCCACTAACTCCTATATACATACTATCTGTATCCATCTGTATTAATTCAAAGTCTTCTCTTTTTACGTATTTGTCTAGAAATTCGTAGTAAAATTCCAACATTCTCAATTTAGCTAGTTGATAAACCGCTATTCCACAATGGAATGGTCTCTTTACCGCACACCTGGGTTTTCATGAAGATATTTCGTACGCATCTCCTATCTCTTCCAAATCGTCAAAGAATGCAGATCTTAATGCTTTGTCAACACAGGTTTCGTTTTGTGTATATGTCGTATTTAAATGTCTCTCCGTTGCCTCTATCACTTTTCCACAACACGAGTTTCCTAGTAATTTCATTATGTCGGCTACTGGTTTCTTATTTGGTTCTACTTCACCTGTTCGTCTTGCGGCTGTAACTTCTTTTGCGAACCATTCGAATGGTTTTCCGCTAATATAATCTATAACACGATGAACTCCAGTTATTTCTAGGCCGTGTTTTAAATACCATTTCAACAGTGGCGCGTACAGCAATACTTTAGTGGCGGTCATAGATCCCACCAATTTATTTCCATCTCCTCTTGTTCGGCCAGTATCTTTTAAATATTTTAATATGTGTCTGGGAACTTCATCAACCTCTACTTCTCTGTTTATAAATATTGGGGACATTTCAGAAAACTTATGTTTTAAGTTGTGTGGAACTTCTATATCCACCTCCGCAAACCCAAACCAGTCTCCAGATAAAACTCTTTTACAAAACTTTTTAATAAATTTAGGGTTATGTGGGGTATCTATATGGTGTATAGTTTCTCTCCCACACGGCATCTCTTTATTTAACGTAGATAAATATAACGCGTTTGCGTCGTACCCCAAAACAGTCTTGCAAGGTTTGGAACCCACTCTAATATTTGAAACACCAGCTTCTGCATATCGTGTAAATACTATTGATGGACCGCCAACTAGAGCGTCCTTCATCATTTCGTATGTTTTCTTCTTTTGGTGCATATAGAGCATCCTCCGGTATAATCGTCTTTGAAGATTTTTGTTCTTTAATGGTTCCTCTCAATGAATATTGTATAGCTACTCCAGGTAGTGTTACCGCATATTTGAAAATATCCACACCTCTGTGTTTATAAAATTCACACATTTTTTCCACCGCTTCTAGGAACGGTGCTACATCTAAATCGTTATAATATTTCAACCAATCTCTGAAAGTTTTCATATTATTTTCTTCGAAAATTCTACGACATTTACTTAATTCTGTTTCATCTATTAACATTTTCCCAGATAGTTTGGAATACCAATTCTCTATATCCAGTAGTCCTGGGTAATCCAGTTTGTCTGGAGAATCGAACCACTCATAAGGAAAGAAAGATTTCTGTCCTTTGCATTCGTAGGCTTTTACCCAACTATCGTAACTTACACCAGGTCCTAGATAAAGTATTACATCAAGAAATCTAAACTCTGGAGTAAATAGAAATATTGTTGCGTTTGCACCGTTTTCCGACCATTACTTTCTTTGTTGTTGATGCCAGTTCGCCTACTAGGTATTTCTTTATTAAGTTTATATCGTACTTACTGCTGTTAAAACCTATAACCGGTACTTGCTCTATCCACTGTTCGATCTTGGCGATTTGGTTTTTACTTAAATGTTCTGTATTAAACCCATATCTTGACCACACTTCTTCTCTTATAGCTTTTCACCTGACTTTCAAATCTTCTACGAATTTTTCTATAAGTTTTGCGGGATCTTTATCACAAATATGAGTTACTGTTCCTGAGAAATTATCTCCTATACTACCGCTTACCGGAACGTGCTCGGCTTCGTACTCTAGATTATTACCGAGAGTTTCAAATTCTGGGTTGAGATATGCCTCAAAATCGTATTCTATCTGATATGGATAAAGAGTAGTGTCGCAACCGATCTTTATGTCTTTACCCGTTCTTTGAAATTCGCATTCCCACATAACTACTAGGTTGAATTCTTTGCTTCTTGTAATAAATGTATCTCTTCTCATAGTGGATGCGCGTTCTTCTTTTCTATGCTTTGCATGAATCTCACACCCGTGCCAGTAACAGCCGTGATATTGATATACGGTATTGGTTTCCGTACAGTATCCATCTACCGGAGCTCCTAAAACCCATCTTTCACCCCCGTGTCCACACTGTTCGTGGTGAATGTGAATTCCCTCGCGCTTTTCCACAGAGTACATCCAATCGATCGCCCATAAACTGTTAGAACTTTTTGGGTAGAACGCTTTCTCGAACGACGAACGCGGGCGCTCTAAATAATTACCATCACATACTACTTTTGTCTCACCTTTCATACATTTTGGTCCGTGTCTCTTCATATTACTCGCTTTCGTGAATTTCTGCTTGCAATTATCGCAGGCGTAAATTTTAGATAGGTTTTTAAGTTTTTTTTATCAGAAATGCGTGATTATTAAACAGTCCTATTGTCATTGTTTATTACCTATTGCCTTATAGTGCGCTGGTACCTTTTTCAACCACCATACATTACATTCGGTGGGTTGATATACTTCTATACCGATTTTAAAAAACTCTTCAACCTTTTTCAGATCTGAAAAAAGGAATTGGTGTGAAACAACATTACTACCGAAATATTGCTTACTAAGTTCTTTCGCCTTTTCTGTACATCTGTCAGGTCTTTTATCTGTCATATGCATAGCTAGACACCTGAACAGACAAAGGTCGTCATTATACTTATCTAAAGAATACATACCTTTTTTATTCTTCAGCCATTCTGGAAGTTCTCCTCCTGCTGCTTCTTTGGATTGTAGTCCCAAATCTATTCCCCTACTACCCTCTACTAGCTTTACGAAAACCTCTACCCATCTTACAAACTTCCAATTTGTATTCGGTCTGTCTATTTTATCGGACATTATTCGTGTTTGCTCCTTATCTGACAGCCATTTTTTAACGGTTTTCATTGATGATAGTGGTTCGCTACTACCGAGATTTTTGTGCATTATTATAGTTACAGGTTTTCCATTTTTAGTTTCCTCCATATGTTCTAGCTTGTAAGAATATGAATATCTCAAATAAAAATTTGTTGTTAGATACTGAGCGAGTTTATCGGACATGCGTTCAGACTCGTCAATGTCAATGTTTTTACGAAAGGAAAATGTAACTACCCGTCTTCCATTTTCTACCTTTTCCAATGTTTCATTGTGATCCCCCAATATTTCTTCACCTTTTTCCACTATCGCGCGAACGAGAGATTTTTTCTTATTATTTTGTATTGGGCCACCTGTGTGTCTAATTTGAGACAAATTATTGGTGCTTGAAGGTTTTATTACACTAGCCCTTAGCTCCGCAATACTTTCTTTTTGAATTCTGTTACCAACTTCCTCCGCTAGTGAGAGGTTTTTAAATGCCCCTCTTTTATAGGCGCGGGTAAACCGCTTCATAAACGCCTCATTCTTTGTGGCATTTATCAGCTTTGTCAACCCCCTAACTGTCAACCGTGTACTATAAGTAATCCCTAGAGATTCGGCTTCTCTTCTCAAACTTTCTATTTCTGCTCTAGTTTCTGGCGTTATCATATTTTCTGTATATACTTTTGTATATATACTTTTGTATAACCTATGAAATTTATCTGTTCAATTGGACGTCAAAAATTTACATAATGTTTTTTTCACATCCAATTGAACAGATAAATTTCATAGGTTATATACATATATAATGGAGTGTGAGACTTGTTGTAAGACGTTTACGTGTAAAGACTATCTACGAAGGCATCTAGCGAGACGTAGAAAGTTTCCTTGTGTCCCCCCCACAATTTCAATGCCCCAGATGCCCTTGTAAATTCGTTAGTGCCCAAACTCTTTGTAGACATAAGCAACTACGCTGTCAGGTGGCTAAAGGTGAACGTGGTAGACTAGAGTTGGTAGAATTAGTTGCTGATCTGCGAAATAAATTAGCTATATCGGAGGAGAAAAATGAGGAATATAAACTATTGTATTTGCATGAATGATTTCGACTTTTTTCAAAAGTCAATTACCAATATAATTGGGACTCCCTCTTTTCAAAATCATTTTCTCCAAAAATTCATTAATTTGCTGTCGGGAGACAATTTTCCTCGTTAACCAATTTTTTGATTTTCGGGGGTGGTGGGGGTATTATAGAGGGTTATAAATGATATCACGGTAGGTGTTATCATTTTGACTCCCTTACTACTACTCCATATAGTATAGCTGCACTGTTCGTAAAACGTATTTTGCCGGTCTCAGTTAGTGATCCGATGTGTATATTTACTACACTGATGTATTATAAGTGTTAATGAACAATGTCCTTACAATTCGAAAGCCCATTTTATACAATACATTATATTACTTACCCGTTGGTAGCAGCTGATGAAATCCTCATGTCCTTTGATATAGGCAGCTCTCTTGGTTTCTTCTGTTTCTGCTTGCATATATAAATCGTGGCGACGGCGAGCACGGACAGGACAAAGAGTGGGATACCGATACTGAGACCAAGTATCAGGCCAATATTGTCGTCCGTCTCCGTCAATCTGAAATTGAGACACGTCATGCGATGTTGTCTACGTTATTCAGTTAATGTCCATACTCATCTTGATATAATTTAATAATGAATTAGTTTGCCCTACATTACTATGCATATGTTGTTTTCTCTTTATAAAATCCATTCACTTCCATTAAAATCATATTTATATATTACCTTTTTTCCAAATACAATTAAACTGTGAAACAACAGTTACGTTCCTTTCGAAATGTCGAATTGCCATGTGATGTTGCGATATATCATGAAGATATATGTAAAATGTACGATATCTTACGTCTCTCAATTGACCACCGGCTACCTTCAACAATGTATAAGAGTAACCTTCCCTTGAAACTGAGTAAGTATGCTTATTCCGGGATTTGCCGGGATCTATACAGGTTTCTAAAAAAATGAGTTGATATATTTAAGACAGTAGCTACATGTCCGGAATAAGATGCTATCATGAAATTGATTTGAACAGTTCAAGATATCACGTAAAACATACAGCTTTTTCTAATTGATTTAATGAGTGTGTGCCCTATACGTACTGGCAGATTGGTGCACCGGCGTTGACTGTACATTGATATCCAGCCTGACACTGTCCATTTATTTGTTGGTAAACAGAACACAGAATGTCCTGCTCAGTACCGGTGAGGTTAACTGTAAATATAGTCAGATATCATTTGGCACAGTCTAGAATAGAGTTACTTAACTATTACTACATATATATATGCATGCACATCACAATGTGTCAAAAAATGCAACACACACAAGTGTGGCATATGTGCGCATTTTATAGAAGGGTCTACATTTTCATTTAAATGCTGTATTAATTTTAAAGGTACAGTGTCTCAGAAGAAGTTGGAAAGTGGGGTATTGAGTTAGGAAAAAAGCAGTTAACTGAATATTTGGATTGGTTTCCTGAATATATTTGCCCCTGTTAGTGATCTGAGAAAGAAAGCAAAATATGAAGAAAAACATACTAGACTATAGTCTGTTTCACGAAAGCTGCCCAAATTTTACGGCTATATAGACAATTCAAAAACAATATTATTTTCGATAATATTTAATTAAAGGAAAATTTAAGAATGAGCCTTCTTTTTATTTCGTGAAATTCGGTCAAATATTGATTTTATTACGAAAAATTGATTTGTCTATGGGACTTTAACATGGGGGAAAAAGGTAGAGGAGTTGTGGGAGGAGTCAAAAAACTATTTTTTTTTAAATTGGCTCCGAAACCTAGCTAGATAGCTTGGAAATGATCTAACTAAGAAAACAAAAGTTAAATTTTAAAAATCGGTCCAGTATTTCTGAAATTCTAAAAAATTTCCCCATGTTAAATCCCCATAGACATCTTCACTCCGTGAAGATGTCTATGGGGATTTAACATGGGGAAATTTTGTTTTCGCAATAAAATCAATATTTGACAAAATTTCACGAAATAAAAAGAAGGCTCATTCTTAATTTTTCCTGTAATTTAATATTATCAAAAGAAATCTTGTTTTTGAATTGTTTATATAGCCGTAAAATTTGAGCAGCTTTCGTGAAACAGACAGTAGTGTTAGTAACACTAGCTTTACTAAGGATATCATTCACAGTTTGCACGGATAAAATCGCCATGAGTATTCACGTGACAATCTTACGGAGCTTTATAAGGGACATGAGAAAAGAAACCACATGTTCTGACCACTGTGATTATTTCGTTCTAACGAATTCAAATTCAAATTCGTTCTAACGATTTCAATTATTTCGTTCTAATGCATTTAAATTTCGTTTTACTATTTCAATTATTTCGTTCTAGCAAATTCGAATTCGTTCTAACGAATTGACTCCATCGAACATAGACATCAATACCGGTCCTACATGTACATGTACCAATCAAAGGTCCAACAAACACATACGTCTTTAAAATAATGAAAGTGTCAGTCATAAAATAGTTTGGCCCAAAATGAATTAATACTGACTTATGCGAATTAGAAAGCAGAACGTGGGTGAAGGCTTACTGTATGGACTATTCAAGACAACACACGGACAACATTTACGGTAATAATGCACGATGTGTTCCAGGATCCAAACACAAACGATTGCATATTGTTTCCACATAGTTTTTACATTATTGTTGTCTTTTTATAATTAGAAACAGATGTTATACATCAAACGATGTCAAAACGATGCGTTGAAAGAAACGACAGGCGTTTAAACAGTTGAACGTCATGTATTTTAACGAACAAACTGTGTTCGTATACAAACAAATTATCGATAATCTTTTAAATGCATATTACTGTACAAAACGGTCGTTTTCACTGCGCTTTCTATTCATTTTCGTTTTTTTCGTTTAGGAACCTTAAACAAATATTCGTTGTACGTACTCAACTCTCCGCCAACGACAATGGTTACTGCAACCGTGCTGGTATTGAATATCACGACATCCGAACCTGTTGCCATGTCTGCAATAGCCTGGGACAGTTGCTGTGCGGCGGCAGTCATATCCGTCGATACCACAGTATAGTTCGCATTTATACTACCTTCACTGAAACATAACAGTATGGTAAAACTATTCTGAAATTGTCATGTTTCATATTCGTTTACTTCTTTTGGCATACGCTACAATGCGCATTATTGTACTACATGTATCATGGCAAGAATGTGTAAAATCAGGAATCCAAAACACACAATCAGCAAAATAAAACGGATTATTAGTTCGTGTGCGTTTCATTCATGAATCTAAATATTGATCAAGTATCCTATAAATGAACTGTAGTATACTGTAACTATGTATGAATTGATGCTACAGTCATCCTTCCCCGTGAATTTTTGTTCACATATGCAATCAGAATTGATCACATTTTGCCACCAATTTGTGCTCGTATAATATTGGATAGCATTTTGAAGAAGAATGGAGATGAGTTTTCATTTGAAAAAATGGTTCACTTGATAATAAAATGTGTAAAGCGAATACAGCGAACAAACTGAATGTAAATTACCACTAAACTAACCAAAGGAAAACATTTATATAGAAACTACGTTTACACGTATGCCCAATAACGTAATTAGGGGGATAACTTACGAAATTATTGTCATAATTATGTCCACATATGCATCAAGCCTGTCACGGAAATACGCCAACAACTGGAAAAATAGAATAGAATCAAACCAAAATGAAAAGAACAACGATAGTGCAAACATACAACAAAAATGGACAAAACGGTGCCGTTCGTTTCAGGAGTAGAATGTTATTTCTTGTATTTCGCCGGATTATATTGTATTGTTCTTATAATTATGTGGCTGTGACTGGAGACATCTGGCGTTTTACGACAAGTGTAGATCAGAAATGGCTCCAATGATTGATAACATAGCCAAATCCAGATACGTACCCCTGCACGAACTTCTGTCAGATACATGTAGTATGTTGTGATGTCACTTAGATCATCAGTACCCGGGATCGTGTAGTTCAAAGTGGCATAGAGGTCCAATGTATTGTCCGTATCTATAAAGATATAGAGCAAGGATAGTTCATGCAATCTTAGTCAAACAAAGTATACATCTACCGACTGGCACAGACACCAGAATTGACTTCAAATTCATAACCGTCTGCAATGGAATATATTACATGAAACTGTACTGAATAAAATGTCAATTTTAATTTGTAATTGTATTGTTCACATATCGGTAGTAAAATAAAATACAGTGGCAGCTATATTTATTAGCATGCGGTATGGAAGTATCTACTAATCTAATAACTGATCTTATGACGCCACAGACAATATTCCATGTATACGCTGCTTTCGGCTTTGTGGTAATAGGCAATTCAACAGGAATAAACTACACATAGCAAATGATAGCAGTAATGGCAGTTAAATATTTAACTGTTTATTTACGTCTCATCAACTGTACATCATAAAATACAGAACAATAATATAACACAGGTACACGTATATTTGCCATTGTATAACACTCACAGCAATCGCAGTAACAGAATGACACCACTATTGCTCATTGGTGGGGAAAAGAATACCACCAAAGTTAAACATATATACTTCATCAGCCATGGTACATTTGAGACACGCCATGTGATTTTGTACATTCGGACATGTGCGTAATTTCATTAAATACGTTCACAAAGTTTACAACATTTTTCATAAATAAAGTCAAACGTTGACGCAATTTTCAGAGTAGATAATTCCGCATGTACTCTGAATATTTTCTCAAATTTTGAAGCCATTTACGGAACATATTGTAAAGTTTGTAAACGTATTTCATGAAAATATGCAGACGTCCGAATGTACAAAATCACATGGCGTAAGATCACAGGAGCACAAGGAAACAGGTCGCATGGGAGGCTCAACAATCGCGTTTACTTAGTACTGTCACATTAGTCCAGGCAAGTTAGCAGCATAAATGGCAAAACCCAAAACAAATTGCAACAAAAGTTTTTTTTACATTTTTGTATTATACAAACATGTCTGAATGACATACTAAAAGTCTACAAAAATAAAAAATGTACTTTTATATTTTTTTTGCATTTACAATATACATGTCATTTTTTTCTTTTTTGTTACATATGATTTCGACAAAAACGACACTGCACTGTATCTGGACCTTCTACTTGTGCTTTGATGACATGTTTACAGAATATCTTGTATTACAAAGCATATCAAAACATGTAGCAGGTACAAATTATTCATTATATGGAAATTGGAATGAAAATATAACCAAAAATTACCCCAGCCACCTGTTTTTGCATTAGGAATTTCTGCTAATTTCAACTGTTTACTGTACGTGTAATACATACACAGAATTCTGCATTTCCAAATCGATTAGATGTTAACATTATTCTTACACTGCAGTGTATTGAAGAAATCAAAACAAATATATACTGGTAGCTAGTATGCTGTCTTCCTGACACATGCAAACTAGAACAAGTGAGCTAGGGCTTACGGATACCCTGGCCGCCGCCTCTACCGACTACCAAATAGTTTCTAAGTCTATGACATTGACATTGAGTCTAACCTGGGTCAGACGATGGTGGATTTGGTACAGCATGATTGAGGAGGACCATCAGAGCAATGCATGTGTGAAGTATCAAGTTTCGTGAAAGGAAACGGAAATTATTAGCCTTCACCCGGCGTTATGTTTTCGACTTACGGACGGAGGACGGACGGACGACCAGGCGGAAAGGATATAACTATATACCCCTTGACATACTTCGTATGCTGGGGCATAATAATGTTCTGATATGGACTTGTTAATTTAGAGCTGACTCATATTAATAAACAAATGTAGTATATGACAAACAATATAGCATTCACACAAGAAAGATATTAGACACATAACCACGTGTTCATGTATGATAACACTTACATGTACTTGAAGGCAATGGCTTGTATAGTCATTTCAATGTGACACATCCGATTGACCTTTTTTTCTATTGCATAACTTCATTGTCGTTAAGGTTGTGTGCTTACATGTAGTAACTACATGTAAGCATGTGTCGCACAATCATACTTATGTGTACTGGACACGTGTCCTGAATATATGTGTATGCATGTAGCACTGCATATATGCAAAAGCAACACCAAACATCTATCTATTTCAATAAAACCACCACAGTATGCCTATTATGTAAAAGTTCAAGCGGACAGTTCACGTTTGATATGTCTACACAGTCATGCCCATTGTTTTTTTTCGACATATCCATCCAATTATGGGCTATATAAGTATATCGATATCGGAATCACATGTATCTAAGTGATTCTCGTTTTCGTCAAGTCCTAAGCCGTGTATCGCCATCGCATTTAGACAACTGTCGCCTTTACATTCTGCACACATCTGCGAACATGCTATTCCGTGTTTTCGGCACGTGCAACGGGACGTTCGACAGTCAGATTTACATTTGCATCTAACTACTTTGATCAAATGTTCCGGAGCAGGTTCCTTGTCAGTTTGTACCGCTACCAACTGTCCATCCTTAACCTTCCATCCCCAATTCTCAGGCGGTAAAGCATCATTCCCCTTCCATACCTGAACCTGATGGTACACTCGAAGGGAATGATAGCGTGTAGCTGCTGAGGTTGGCGGTAGATTTTCGGGTTTCACGAAAGTTGCACGCACTGCAATCTTCTACATGAACGTGTTCTGTCTTAATGTGTTAATTGTTTCATTTATGGATCCACCATATAACATCGTCAGCGCTTCTCACCGGCTTGAACAACATCATGCGCGCTCACACACGCATCATTCCTGAAAACAGCTGCATACTCGCGGAATTGTTGATGATGTCGGTATTTCTTAAGTGACACGCCTTTGCCCAATCCAAATACACGAGAGGTTGTGTCGCAACCTAAGATGGCATGTACAAACAGCAATTCTTTACAGAGATCGACACCGAGCTCAGACTTTGTTTTTTGATTTATGTCCCACAATTTTACAGTTGTTTTCATACCTTTCCGTTGTGCAGGGTTAAAGTATATAGGATTATCATTCAGGGATGCATGGTAACATAGCAGAACTAACAAGTCGGTGTCTTCAGCAACCACTACCGTTCTTGTTTTACGTGAGTTCTCTACTGCTGTTTGAACTATCAGCATGTCCGCATCGACTGCTGCATGTAGCGCCGTTATGTCATTCGCTAACAGGCTTTCCCTCAGCAAGTTTATGAATTTTTGCTTGTTTTCAGGATTTGCAAGAAATACATCCTTTTTCATATCTAGCGGCAGGTCACTTGAACATGTGATTGTTCTTCCAACCTGACCTCTATTTCGACGCAAATGAACTGAATCCTTCGTTGAAGGATCTGTGTTGTAACCATCAAACACAACAATCGCCTCGGTGCCATATTTCTGACTTACATATTTCACATACATGTCTATTATTTCTTTGTAGGAGGACCCCCGTTGCCATGGTAGTAGATGTAGCAAGTTACCACCATCTAACACATACTGACAGAGTCCTTCGGCTGTTGCAGGTTGAAGTTCAAACTCATTCCATATGGCATTAGCTAGCTGTGGATTATTCGCTGCCCTCATGTTACCATCACCGTCAAACAGTGACGCGGGATGTGTAGCAAGTTCGAATGTAAATGCATCAGCTAATTCATCGTTTGAGTTCCCATCAACAGCAGATATAAGTCGCTGGAATAGTAACTGGGGATCCACTGTCACATCATCTATTTTCAAGCAATGTCTATCATTGAGAGTGATCGTTTGCTCTTTCTTCTTAAACACAAACTCATTGATAAAGCAGCATTGCATTGATCTGACAATATTTTCACAGAAATGCCTTGCATTGTCTACATTTACTGTTTCAGCAGCCTTCAACCCAGTAGATATACTGTGCAAAGATGGATCATCTCCAAATGGGTCCCTAGATTCAAGGAATGTTGCGATGTCGTTCATGTCAGCAGAGTCCTTTGCTATCCTCGCCTGGCTACAGTCTTTATGCTGTTCACTGGAGATGTATGAAGTGCCACTGAATTCCTCCATTGATTCATTTACATCAACACAAGCCGGCATTGATAGTAGCCAAATTGTTCTTTGAGTCTCGGTCATGCCCCTTCCTCGTGTTAGGCCGCCGGATGTTTTCAAACTTCGCATTAACACTTGCTCTATCACTAAATCAGAGGACAAACCGGCCCAGTACCTATTGCTCCTTCTTATCACATGATAACCTGCTTGGAATAATGCATGTACGCTTGGATGTGTGGTCGCTAACTTAGCCATGTTTTGCAAGTACAAGAATACACACTTGGTATATAAGCAATGTCCTGATGCTGCGAATTATGGAAGCATTTCTGAGAGTGAGTGCAAATGAAGCTCCCAATAGCCTATCCGTTCTGCTTTGATAAACTGTCGAAGATTGGCAATCATTTCGAGATACTGTAGCCATAGTTTCGATGTTCGTGATTTATAAAGTTTTTGCTTGCTTTCAGCTAGATTGTGCTGTACCTTGTCAACTATTGGATTGCTGCATGCTTCTTTCAACTCAATTTCACCATCAACTAATATGTCGATAATACATGATATGCTATCCAAGTCACGTTGGCTCTCATCACCTACATTGTGCTGCTTTTCGGGCATCTCTATATCGGTCACACATTGTTCACATTATACAGTGTTGTCACTTATTTGAGTTTCAGCAAACGTTTCTAGATTTGTGGTGACATTTTCCACTACTGAATCATCTGATTGTGTTTCTACTACTATAGTTTTCGCAGCAGTAGTTTTCTCCACGACTTCATTTACTGCGTACTCAAGTATGCTCGCTGTACTAGTTGTGCAATCAACATTTTGTTCTCCGACTCCTAGTGGGCAGATTTCGTCTAGTTCGTCTGATAGACAATATTCTACTGTTTCTCCGTCATTCATGTCTGTCAAGGGAGCATCTTTCGTGTTTGTAGTACCATCTTCACAGGAAAGTGGAAGGTTATATGTATTTACTGTAAATAGTTTCTGGTTACTCACAATAAATGTAAAATCACATCAATTAATGAATAATAAAAAGAAATACGAGGCCACTATAATGCCATCCCATGTAAATTTAGTGGGTGAGGTAATGCTATGTTATACGTCTACTTTATTGTTGATTTTGGAAACCAAAAAATATAGATATGTGTTGAGCTTGTTATGAATCAATACTATGTATCTTCATATCATTGTTTTTCTCGGATTTATCATGATTTGTGGAATAGTTTATGTAAGAGAAGCAATATGATAAAAATTTACGATTTCCAACTTTTGAAAAAAAGGCTATATTTAAAATCTCAAAAAAATATAAAAAGTACATTTTTTATTTTTATAGACTTTTAGTATGTTTTATATAAATGTTTGATAAGTTCAAATAAAAAGAGAAGCATTTTGTTGCAATTTGTTTTGGGTCATGCTACAATTGGCCTGGACTACATATAAATTTTAGAATATGGACGTCCCAACAAAATAATAAAGGTTATATCGATAATAATCGCATGACTACATATTTATTAGAATCCAATTAATATAACTCACCAATGCATGCGTTGTCGTTACCCTTGATGTATCCAGCATTACAGACACAGCTGAAACTTGGAACCTCATTAACACATTCAGACTGTGCGGGACAGTTGTGAGTGACAGCAGTGCATTCATTAAAGTCATCTGTACAGTTGATTCCCGTCCAGAATGGTTTACACGTGCATCCGGTCGCCTTGGAGCATTCCACGGTGTTGGTGGTGTCACACGTACACGTGTTAGCACACTGTTCTCCCCAAGTACCGTCCGGGCAATCTGAAAGTGAATGGGAATGAACACGGTGACTATCTTGTAGTACATCGTTAGAATTCTGGTGGTTTCGTATACTGGTGTTTTCGTACACTGGTGTCAAAACTGAGAAATCCATCCATCAATGACTAAGCAACTCCAATGTGACTGTGACTGGAGAAATAGAAATATAACTATACCTTGTTGTCTCCTTCTACAACGTGCTTGGTTCTCCAACCTAGCAATAAACGTATCACGGTGTCACCCTGGCGTGACAGCTTGTACACACAAATATGGTCGAGTTCGCCACACCACGTGCCGTATAGGATACAGTAGCGAGGCAGTGTTCACATATATGGTATATATATATGCCATCACATTGACGAAGCAAGTATCTTTGAATCAAATGATGATCAGGTACAGAAAGTGTCATTAATGTATAGCACTTTTCCGAATAATTAGGAAGTATGACAATATCCATCATACAGGTGGATGAAGTGTGGCAGGGATGGTAAATCAATCATAATTATGTCTGGAAACCAGCAGAAAGTTTGATAAATAAAAATTGCCATGGAAACAAAATAGAGACTCTAAAGGCCTATAATTTAAGCTTAATACATGTAATAGATTTATAGAGGCGGTTTTCTTTCATGGCAATGTCTATTTCTTAGACTTTCTGCTGTTGTCTATACATAATTTTACCATCAGTACCACGTTTTATGCACCTGTGATCCATGATACTTGCCAATACACGTCTTCATATCCGTAGTGAGTAGACGGTACCCTGTGGAACAGGTACATCGGTAACCGCCGGACGTGTTCTCACACACGTGGCTACAGTCGTGCTGGCCGCTACACTCGTTGATATCTGAAACAAATAGTTCCATCGTTCTAGCAAATGATTTTATTCGTCGTCATTATACAAGGTGTATGATCACGTGGTTCAAACAACAATCACAAGTACTGAAACTTCCAGAATCCATCCGATTAAAAGTACGTATTATTTTATTTTGTCCTTACTTTGTAACGGAAATTATTGAAATATGGCGCATCAAACGCGTCTTGTTAAGCTGCATTTGATGGTTTCGTTACTCTGGCCCAAACTTCAGTCGTTTTTGCGAAGAATCTTCGCAAAAACGACATAAGTATGTGCCGAACTCCCGGGACCACCAACTGCTTATCATGACGACGCGTTTTCATCAAAATCCGTTGCATAGTAAGGAAAATATCAAATAATACTTACTTTGGAGTGGGCGCGCTTTCAACACTTTCAGCCATTGTTGTTGTTGTTGTAACCACGTGATCATGCACCTTGTTATATACAGTGAGTGAGAAAAGTTCCCCCTCCTCCTATATGGGATGTTTGTTCCGTATGATTTTCGGATTCAGTCGCCTATTGTCTATCACACCTGGTTGTCTGCGTTAGAAAAGCCGTTGTGTGAACATATGGCGGTTATTTTTCAAACATTATTATATTGTTTTATTAAGTATTGTTAACTTTTAATCTGATCAATATCTAAAGTCAAAATTTAAATTTACATCAGCAACTGGCAATATATTACACAATGTCTGCCGATGAAGTAGAAACACACATACATTGCTTTTCCTCACAAATAAATGGAAAATATTGGAGATAGTGATGCAATATCCTTCCACAATTGTCAGAAACGTCAAATGGCTGGAAACATGTTATTGTTTTGTTATATTCTTTACTTTATGGAGTTGTTATAAACATCAATGCATGTACATACTACATGTGTCCATACCAGTTTGATACACAAATCAAATCATACTTGTCCAGTTATAAGATGCTATATTTATACTTTCAAAAATGGCCGCAAAAAAGTATCAGATGATCAATGATATTGACGATGAAGCTGCAATTTTCAGTAATTAAACAACAGTAACATTGTTATGTATGGAGTGTGATATTCTGTTTATTTTCAAAGATAAATACGGATGTATGTCCATCATTTCGAGTTTGGAAGAAATGTTTCAAAGTGCTTTCAGACTTGACTGTCGACAAGGAATACAATGTCATTATTGGCATGTCTAGTTAATGCGGTTGGTAACGAGCACACTTCTCACAACCAAGCGGGCATGGTGATCATTTGCCAATGCAGTATATCATATGGTACGATGAATGCCATGGGTATGTTTATTGCAATATGCATGGCTTTCTCCCACATTAGGAATCCCACATATGTCTTCACATTTGCCAATAATATAAATTAAACCTTGTTTATGATTTGCAAACACATTTGTTTTATCTTTTCAGTTTTATATTTCTCTTTGCTACATCATACTATACAAATATACATGCATGCAATACAAGATTACTAATTATTTCTATAAGTATTTACCAATCGGTTTGTAATCCGACAAAAATCAAGTTTATCAATTTTGTGTCGGAGTAGCTCCCAGTCACTAATGTAAATGGAATGCAAAACAAGAACTATGTCCTGTGGCAAGTAACAACGAGTGTATTATGGTATATTGTAGGATATATAGATAAATAGGATGGGGTGTATAGTATAGAACAATATGATATATGGTGAGTTATGCTTGGAAACAGTCAGTGTTACCAAGAAAAAATGCGTTATACATGTATGTATTAGGGGAAGTTAAAAAGTGCATCAACGTTATTTGGTACGATAAAATAAATATTTAAGGTACAATGGTAATATAAAACATAACAAAATCGCTCTGGGCCATTACAATAGTTAATTGTTAACGCCATTCCATTTTGAGCTGAATTCTTCCAGTTTGTTCTTCATAGTTGCTAGTGTCTCTTCGATAGAAATAGTATGCAGAAGATACAGATTTAATGTGTTCATTATTCAGTGGTATTGTTGAGGAGCATTTACATTTCAAAATTAAATATTTCGCCAAAAGAATGATAAAATTAATGAAAATGGATTTTTTGTTCATATAATACCCGTAATATTACAAAAGGCGATATATTAGTAGGTTAAATTTATGTTTTATCCCAATCTTTGTGTTTCTAGCAGTTGATTTATTTCTGACCAAAAGGCTTGAATGACATTACATTCCCAAAACATATGTCTGTTGGAATCTACTGCAATATAACAGAACTCGCACAAGGTACGTGGTTTAATATTACATTTGAATAGAACAGAATTGTTTTGAATGATTTTCATCAGATATTTATACTGAAATATTCTCAGTTTTGTACTTATGGTACATTTGCAAGGTAAAGAAAACATGTTTTTTCCATTAAATATCTTGAACGTTTAATTAATTTTCCCATTTTTCAACAAGTTTTAATGTGTGTAATCGCATCTATTTTATTTGTAGATTGTATACTGCATTATTAGATTTGTTTGTTATTATGAATTTTGAAATTAGAATCTCCGGTGTGTCAGTGTTTATAGTTTCTATTTTAAGCTTTTCTTTCCATTATTTTCTAATATTACTTATCAATGTATAATACCTAAAAAATCCTCCACTATTCATATTATATACATATTTTAATTCGTTAAATTTATGGAAGTCTTTAGTTATATAGTCATAAATGTTTTTAATATATACCATGCCTTTATTCTACCAATTCTTGTAGAATAGTGTGTTGTTATTATTTTATTTTATGTTGGTATTGTGCCTTTAAATTTCATTCGAAACAAGAGGCCATGTATGTTTAAAATTAATTTACTCAATGAAATAACAATTTCGCTGAACAAATTATACTTTTTTATTAAATGTTATGCATCACTCTGATTAAAATTGCTTTTAAGCACTAAGTCACAACCGCGCTTATGAAGTTCGTTATTATACGTTGTTTTACACTGATTCTGTGAACCTTTCAATCTCTGTATCCATTATATGTTTAATGAGTTTATAAATGCATGAATATTGATCAATTTAAGTCCACAGTTTTCGTAAGTTTGTATTATTACTTTTCTTGATATTTTATCTGGTTTGACATCCCATAGAAAGTCACCATGACTGTCAGTTTCAAGATGATCATCAACATGGCCGCTTTTGCAATTAGGATGTGATATTCAAGAAACTTTTTACACACTTTTAAAACAGCTTTAATTAAAACAGTTGTTAATACCCTTACTCTGAGGAGGCCCCGTATCTTGCGAGGACTCCAAACTGTGCTAACACATGGCATATACTCGAATACATGTCCCTGTTTGCTTCAGTAATATGATTGTCCATCAGGTGTGTATACAATTTGAAAGAAAACCGTTGGGGGTGATATGTGTATTCAATGCCACATAAGGGTATACATTTACGTCCGTACATATATATCGGAAATACATGTTTATTACTAAAAACTACCTGTAGTATGTATATAGTAAACAGGTAAATATAATTCTGAGCTCAGTAAATAAATGTACACATGGTACATGATTATAGTGTTTTGAGGTCATTAGAATGGCATTACTTGTTATCAAATACAGAAATATATATTCCGATGACACCAAAGAGCCAGCAAAATACACAACCTGTGGTGCAATGCAGCACAACGTGCCACATAAACATGATACTGACCGCCTGCGTGAATAGTTAGAATATTAATATTATTTTCAGAGGGTGTGTAAACATTTGTCCAGTGTCAGTTTTTAAAATCCAAAATGCCAACAGGACCCGCTAGAATCACTATTATCAGTATACTATCTAACGGACTATGACACATACATGCCATACACATCGATACAGTCTGAGAATTGTTTTATGAGGAAAATACAAGATGGCTGCCGGAATCCATCAGAATCACTAATATTATTATAACTTCCAAGGCACTGGCGCTATGACAACTATTATGGGTGATATAGACCATGTTTCAGCCATTAGTAAAATATTGGCATATATATATATATAATATATCTAAAGTTACAAATGGCCACGGCTTAGTGTTTTGTTTCTAGATTGTTGACGTGTGTGGTAGACATGTTGGCTATACTATGCCATATTGAATTTGCACCACGACACAATGCTGAAAGTACCAATATATTTATTGTATTCAAATATATCATACTGATTGCTCGTTTGGCTAGAGACCGGAATCAGGCAGAAGACCAGTACCTACAACTTATTCACTTCATCATTTGTGTTTGAGATTCATTACAATTCACAGATAGTATAAATGAAGAAGAACATGTATTCCTAGTTCATCTTTTATATTGATTTAGTATTATATCGGTTAATGAAATAAAATTCATCTGCATATGAATTATAATGCTTTGACTGCTGTAGCCTGCTTTAGTGTATGATAAAAATGCTTTAGTCATGAATATATTATAATTTTGTCAAGATACATGTGTCAGGCTTATTGAAAACTCACTAATTATATGTTACTAAGCTTCCATAAGTACATTAACAACACTCAATAAAGCTATATTATCGATTGACTAGTGTAATGGAATTTTAAAACACGGATATGAACCTTGTATGTTACTGTGTCGAACATGTATGCATCACACATTGGGTTCTGTGTTGCTTGTGCGATATCTTGTGTCAAGTACCCTTGCCGCACAGGAAGTTATAACTGACAAGAAAACAAATGTAGTTTAGTTGATTAAGCTGTATTCAACACTATGAGTATAGTACATTCAGTAGTCAGTCTCCCATTTATCATTCTGAGAGTGTGTATGTGTCAGGTGGGTTCTTCATGATTTCCCACTCTACATAGACAGAATGATTCATTGGTGTGCGATAGGGAGAAGATGTTTGGTTATAAAGCTCCACTATTTCCTACATTCAACTTCCACATTGTAATTCTGCGCTGTGTCATTGACGTACATTCCTCTACATCTTTCAATAAGCGACATATGTAAATTTCGTAGCATACCGCTGACTGATTCTATACCGGTATTGACATCGCCGATGCTAGAAAGTGATATGTTTCCCTTCTTTACAGCTTTTAAGACAGCGGTCTTACCTATCTATTAAGCGGGTATGGAAGGTCTTCGAGCCAATTCCCACCATTAAAGATAAGCCGAATCGAAAAGTAATATATATATTGGGTTGATGCAACCGTGTCAACTCCAGTTAGTCCATGGATAGCAAGCGATCACTGAGAATTATACGATGTGTGTCGCTGTTTATGTTGACCACATCGCGCTCTTGTACTTGCGAAAACATACTCATCATTGCACAACTAGTACACATTCCAGTGTAGTAATGACTGAGTAGTTAGAAGACACATGTATTATCGCATATTGTTGAATATGGATATTGGGACGTCGACATTGGTTCATTGTGTGAAGATTGCAGATCTGGATAATATACTTATGCTCTCACCATGAGCTGCTGACGAGGACTATAGTGACATCGACACTCATTAGACTGTGTTTCTGTGTTGATTGAGTCTTCGTATCAGGTTTGAAATTGTTTACCCGATTCCACCATCTGCACCTGTGTTGATGTCTATGCGGCATGCAAAACACGAACTCAATGTACCGTTCACATCTTATAGTGCATAGTAGATAAATGTATGAAAAGCAGCAACACACATGTGAAGATGAACTTTGTCGAATGGCCAGTCAAACAGCCACAATAGTGCTGACACATCATAAATCACTGTGCCTGAATGAGGGCTGTGTCGCGCTGGTACAGTCACTTGCATGATTATTTATATCTTATCTGGCCAATACCGACGGAGTGATCTGCTGTCACATTCACACGCATCACCTCTCCTGTGACTATGTTCATCAGGACATCTTCTATGTGCGGATATGGGGAAATGTGTCCCCTCTTTATGATTCATGCGCACCTGAGTTAGGTGCCCACATGATCATTCAGTTCCAATATATTGTCAATGGTAAAGCTCATGTCGGACCTTCCATGAAACAAATGTATGTTGTACATGTAGCATCTTCATAAGGGCAGTGTCCAGGCAGTGAATATAGAACTGTCCATAACGGGCATGGTTAGGAAATCAACCGACGTATGGCAACATCGTCTGTAGCAGACAAATGAAGCATACATCCATCCGCGCGTGATGCCCATGAAAATGACATCATAAGCAGGCGTGGTTTGATCAGATTATCCATCTACATTTTTCTCCTGCTGCACCTTGTACGGCCATCCATTTCCGTAATGTGGTAAGTGACTGGCGGAATATCCTCCTCTTGAACTACACATCTAAGTAGCTCTTCTAATAGCATGTATAGCATTCGACAGTTCCGCGATATTTCTTTCCACTAATCACTTTTTCAACATTCCCAAATGTACGTGTACCTGCCAACACCTCCTTCATGCCACTCCCGACCGTACTCACGGCCGTGGTTTATATAAAATTAATCAGCATACGCATTCCTTGTATAATAGGTCCAACGCAGATTATCTGCATTATGGAACAGAATATCAATTGCATGCTGACTTGGTTTTCTTGTAGTAGTTCTACCAAGCGTATGTGGAAAGTATTTACGTATTTTACCACTTTTGATAATGGGTTTAGTAGTTATAATGGAGTTCCAGCCTAAATTAATAAGCCAACTGCAGGCTATACGTGCTATTAGGTTTCATTACATTGAACACATGGATATTAAGTCATCATTCAGGACGCTTGCAAACTAAGTTGCCAGTTCTAACAGTATTAGTGGCAACTGTTGATGTTTTATAAAATCCACTAACATTTCCATGAACAGATAATTATCAGATAGTACAACTGTACCTTCCATTGGAATCCTCATGAGTCAAAACATGGGTACAGAGTCCATATCCATGGTATTAGTACTATTAATATGGAAGTTATGGTGATATTAATTAATATTGATGGTCTTCGGCGGCCATCTTGTATTTAAAATAATGCCACCTGACGAAATTGTGCACACCGTCACGAAATAGTTAACGCATACACTTATGAAGTCATACCAGTAAAATGAAAACTATTATAGATGTACTCTATTTCCATCAAATGAGATTTGTAGTAAATCTATCCTGACTAATATGCGTATACGACAATTGTATGTTATGATATAGATACGTTGATAAATAGAGGATCTCAAACGAGTTCACATTTGATATGAGATTTATGAAACGAGTCACTCACAGTCTATGCGTGCAGACGTAAACGACACTGATACTATGTTTATCACATGACTTCACCTTCCAAATAGCAGCCAACACGGATATATCCAATACGTTTCAGTGAGCAAATGTCATGGACTATTTTCGCATCTAGTTAAATATCTCCACAGAGAAAAATGGTTTTAATCTCTGCAAGAAATGTATTATAAATATGCAATATAATAGGTTCACGTTCTTTGTAAACACTTCATATTACAAACCTGGAGCACATTCGAAACATGCCAGTAATGTTAACGAGTCACTTACGCTTCGACTAACGTTTCAAACATGATGGCGTCAACGTCAAAACATCATTGCTTTGTCGCGCTATTACGGACGTCATTTTGTACGTCTCCATTTCATTCATTTGACATAACGTTGGCGCACAATACGAATACATACTCAGGGTGATGCGGCCAGCCAATCAGATTCGCTCCAGGTGTTATTACACGTGTGTCATATCACAGTTATAAAATGGGTTACAACACGGAATAACGACATTTTCATGTGATAACAACGTAAATGGCATATTGATGCTAAGATAACCTCGTAGCATGAACTTACAGGTGAATATACAACGGGTTTTAGCCAGATGAATGAAGCACGATTCTACGGTCACATAAGAATACTCCTGCACCATAGCTGTTATAATCAACCGATACATATGTTCATAAATTATTAACGGAAAACAGCATTATGCATGTACATACATTGGACTCAGTCTGGTATATACTGTAAGTTTTGGAAAATATGAAGCATAGTACTTTTTTAATTATGCATTATTTCGGGAAAATACTACATTTATAAATGCAAACTCGTGACTACAGAGGTAACAAATGAATTGTTCATTGATTACTTAAAATAAATATAAATAATAACAGCAAAAATAAATATAAATGGTAATGGCATTAACGGAAAATGAAGTAAAATACACGAACACAAATGGATTGGCATCCAGTTAACATAACCATGTATATGTAATAAAACTATATAATATCGACATATACACAATAAGAATACACAGTGAAGTAAATAATGTTCGAACAACCCAGTGCATATCATTCTATTTCGATATCTGTATCATTCATAATTAAATAAGCCTATATCATTGGTAATTAGATGTATACGTATTGTTAAATGTTGTACTATTACAGCCAATTGTATGATTGTGAAATAAATGTATGACATGTCTTTGTATACATGTAAATGCTTTTAAAAATACACACTAACTAGAACATGTGTTCGAAGAACACGGATGCCCCACTTATTAGCTGGAGAGTATAAAACGGTATGTGTTAGAAACATTTCATTGGAAACGTAGGGACGAATGTGGATTTGTCATAGGGCGGTAGAGGACTATTAGAGCAATGCGTGTATGCAATATGAAACAGATACGGGCAAGGGAACACATGTTATAAGATATTTACCTGAGCGTCAAAGTTTTTGGCGCACCAGGTAAGTGACATTGACAATGGGCTTAGTGGGGGCGTGACGAACGTGTATTTATAACAGAGTGGTAGACAACCATTAGAGCAATGCGAGTTTGAAATATGAAGCAGGTCCGTTCACATAATGAACGATGTACGAGTAGATCCGCTCTGTTGGAAACCAGGATTACAGCTGCAGGTATAGCTGCCCACGGTATTGTTACATAGCTTGCGGTTGTCAAGTAGAATAATGAATACCTGTACATGTAGACCTGCTCTGTTGGAAACCGGGATTACAGCTGCAGGTATAGCTGCCCACAGTATTGCTACACACAGCTGGCTGTAGTCACGTAGAATAATGAATACCTGTACAAGTAGACCCGCTGTGTTGAAAATCAGGATTACAGCTGCAGGTATAGCCGCACACAGTATGGTTACACAGCTGGCTGTAGTCAGGTGGAATAATTAATACCTGTGCACGTAGACCCGCTCTGTTGGAATCCAGAATGGCAACTGCAGGTATAACTTCCCAAACTATTGTGACACACTTGGCTGCATGAGTTTTGGACCACACTCAAGCACTCGTTAACATCTAGATAAATACAAAATAAAATTAAATGTGAGTATTTATGTTAAGAAAACGTTGCGCAATACGGGTAGCTAGTAAGGATAGCATAGAAAACTCAAGATTTCAAAGGTGCGTGTAGACAAATGATGTACCGAATGATATTAATGTACACTAATACTGTTACTGTATTATACAGTAACAGTATTAGTTAAATGTAATGTACTTTACGGAAGTACACTCGGTCTCATTTTAAGAATTAAACTCTTCGTCATTGTGCGGATGTCATTGTAAACACGCCATAACTGATACATAGCATGCCCAGAGCCGCGCTCTGGTAGCTGATAAATTATGATGTATTAACAAATGGTTAAAACTGTGTTGTTTCATACGTAAATGACAAAGAATGCATCAGCTTTGGTACAATAGTTGAGGTTCCAGTAAGTCATGCAATTATATTACAATCAATAATTAGATAACTATTTCATGAAATATATATACAATGTATTCCAGTTATTACATTATGTAGCTCCAATGATGGAGTACGTGGAGCAACACTGCCTTTTCCAAAATGGTATTGTTATGTAACTTATTGCACTTTGATCAGTGTAGACTTTTCCCTGATATATGGTAGGTATATAAACCGAAAGCTGTGAATATGCTGGCAGCGAGACACAGTTGTTTTGAAGTATAAACCATGTGTAAACACAAAACCAAATTGGTACCTGTACATTCCCCGTTATTCACGGTATACCCTGTCAAACATGGACACATGTATGAGGCGGGGATATTGACACATTCAGTATTGGCGGCCGGGCAGGGGCTGGTGGAGTTGCTACACTCATCGCGGTCCATGTCACACTTGGTGCCCGACCAACCGTCCAGACAGACACAGCCAATAACGTGGTCACAGTGGTCCACTCCTACCCCGCAGTTACAGTCCATCGCACAGTTCTCGCCATAGTGGAAGGCATCACACGCTGCGAAACAATTTAGTTGAAACGATACCGATTCACTAGACAGAGCTATGATTATTAAACTGTGGGTGACATTTATGCCTACAGAATGAGTTGCCCAACCTTGGTAGAGTGACTTGCGTGAACAACCTTCGGAATCTGCATACACGCATGTGCTACATAAGTGATATGAACTATAACATCATCATAATAACAATAGGTTAATAAAGTTAATAAATAATTGCCAATTAATCATGTAACTGTAGTATGCATTTATTGTGACCAGCTACATGTACACGCCGAAATGGCGTGACAATACAGATATAACACATACTAACAGATGTGCACATTTGTTTCAGGGAACCTATTATTATGACGGGCTGATCTAGATCACAATTGCAATATAGAAATGAATGCGATATAGAACATAAACTCCAATAAAGCCATCATGAAACTAAGGTACCAATGATACGAGAATGTGATAAAAAAAAATATACAAGTAAATATGAAGACAAGTGTACAGACTAGTACCGATCAGTGAGGAAAAACTGACAACTAGCTTGTTGAAATGTGTTTACAAAGCTCCGCATACGTACCATTTATTCCTTACCGTCATGCCATGTTATCCCGAGACATGCGCATTAGAAAGACGGCACATAAGCTAATGGAAATCAAATTGGTCAATAATTAGTAACAAAAATGCAATATAAATTACGTGAAGTATATACTAATTGAGCTCCAGTATTGTGGGACATCGTGCGACAGATTATATCGCAATATGGAAACAAGAACTACCTTCACCAGTTCTCAGTTCGAGTTCGATTCAGAATATTACTATCGAGTTGCTGCATTATTGCGAGTTGGTGATATACATCAACAGAACGGAACAGAGGTACAGTAAATGACATGGCAATTTGAAGGCAACAATAGTAATCGCATGCGCCAGTCCCGATGTTATTCTTCCGCAACAGTTCTACATCACATGAGTCCATCATTGCGAGCGGCTAATATAAATCACATGAAAATATACATTGTAATTGGTTAATCACCTGCGACAATTCATACAGTGTATATTGTGTTGCTGTTTGAATTCCACAATACAGGAGCTCCGGCATTGTGACTGACTGCTATTTATTACATGGCAATGCAAATGCAATCAGCTTTGCATATTCTGGGGTCATTCTCCAACAGACATGCCACATTACACGAGCCCCAATGTTACGAATGGCTGATACAGATCACATGATCACATAAATATAACCAACGACATATGTATGCAAGTCCTGATGTCATTCCCAAGCAGGAATCCCACACTAAAAGAGCCCCAGTATTGTGATTGGTTGAAATAAATCAAACAGTATTGTGATTAGCTAATACATGTCATATTACAGCATACATGTAATACCTGTACAAGTTCTAAGGTCGTTTTCCAGGAGGAACCCCACACTGCAGGAGCAGGTGTAGCCTCCCGCGTTGTTCAGGCACCTGTCCGCATCACTACACTGGTTCAGGTTTAATTTTGTGTCGGCGCTTGTATTCAGCGCATGATCGCACTCGTTAATATCTACAGGGAAGAGAAGATATGTACGCGCTATGAAAAGTGTGTTCACATTATACTAGTTTCCACGACGAACACCTTAAAGTCCAAGATGGTGGAAATTAGTTGCGAATACAATGGTGCACATAATGCGCAACGACAGTTTGACGAAGAACCTTAACATGGACATTCGACTAGGTGTGGTGGACGTCTTACTCTGCTACATGTATATTCACTAGTATAATACACATCAAATGTAAACTGTAACACACACGGTGTGACGGTAAGCAACAATATCTCCGTTACAAATCAGCAAATGGTTTCGTTTTATGTTATTATTCTGTTTACAGCAAATGGAATTTACTCGTCATACCAATGCGTCTTGTGTCCGACAATGCTGTATCCGATCTCAGTTGAAATTATTGATGTGTGCTGGACGGATATATAGTAAATGCATATCCATATACAACACAGCATGAAAATGTTATGTATATGCTATACCCACATGGTTGAGAGTTAGTGGTGCAAATGCATTACTTGTATTCGTTTCATCGTCATTTTAACCAATTAATTCAACCAAATGTCACTGAAATGGACTGTTATATATTGAGCCAGTCCGATCGCCAGAAATGAATTTCAGCAAGCCGGCTCATTTCGATATACACAGTTTGCAAACATTACAAAATAAATATGTAGTGTAAATTAAAATAATTAAATGTGTTAATCTAGAGGCTAGACATACGTAAGAGTAGGAGACCTACCGATGCAGGTTTTACCATCTGTCGCCAGTTTGTAGCCAGCACTGCATGAACATACGGCAGAACCGCCGACCACAAGGCAGATGTCGGAACACGTTACATCCGGAAACTGCTGACATGGATCGAAATCTGAAAATATATGGATGCACAGACATGAGCAAATAGATGGCAATTCCAAAACGCCTTTTATTTCAGCATATAACAGTTTAATTAAATTATATTATCGTAAGATCTTATTATTTCGGAGTGAAACATATATGCATATATGCCATGAACTATTATTAACAATGACATACAGTAGGAGTACATTCATCTTACAGTACAGTTATTTTGCAGATACGTGTCCAATTATCACACATTAGCAACAGTAAATACCGTCCTTCCTACAGGTGCGGCCATCGTCGTTGAGAATAAATCCATAAGCACAGCCACAGTTGAACCTTCCAACAACGTTGCCACAGGTATGATGACATCCAGACACACCGGCGGTGCATTCATCGAAATCTAAAATAAAAATGCACATACAACGTAGTGAACTAATTTATTTTCATTGACTTTCCCGATAGGGGAACGCAATACACTATTATTTCACTATGTCACCCAGTTTCTGCATGTTCGGCCATGGACCTTTATCAAGAACTGGGTAAAGACACCTGGCCGAAATTTAGAGAAACTGGGCGACACAGTGAAACAGTAGAACACATAACATACGTTAAAGTACGAAGTATCAGAACCTGACCTGATTTAATGAAACGTACATTATGGTTAGTACAGTTAGTATTAAGTAATATTTGCGAATATGAAAGCTGCACCGCTTTACTGTCATAATGAAACATCGAACATCAAACTGTGTGTACCGTATATATACTAGTATGGACACACATTCAAAATCAGATAACATTTTGATCATACAAAAGCAACACAGGTCTTGACGGTTCCACATCGGATATTTTATACTGGAGGAATAAATTGCACTCAATTTCGATAGATTGAAGACAGTATGTGTAATCTGATCAAATACATAACTGATAGTATTACAACGGTATTATGTAGAATGATATATGATATACTGTCAAGTTCGTTTTGATCAGCGGAGTTGTAAATGTAACTTTGTTGTTCGATATATACAGGCCCATGCATAGCGATCTCACACTGAGTCTTCTTTATATTACATTATTGTTGCTATTGATATGAGGTAGGCTATCTACCAACTTAGCTGTCAGCGCCTATGTCTATAGCGCACAGGTTGATGCAGAGGAATACCTACCAACACAGTCACTGGGATCTGTTACGTCTATCAGATATCCGCTGTTGCAAATACATGTAAATCCGCCTTCCGTGTTGCTGCACTCTTGCTCACTTG
The DNA here is from genome assembly GCA_029237695.1 of Conchocele bisecta. NCBI lineage: Eukaryota > Metazoa > Mollusca > Bivalvia > Lucinida > Thyasiridae > Conchocele > Conchocele bisecta. The sequence continues at coordinate 80,245,630 of CM055270.1, forward strand.
TACACGTATTTAAAACGGCATCATCACACTCGTTGATATCTGCAGATACGCAGTATGTGTGAATTCGTATTGGTCAATGAGGTTAAGCTGATAAAATGGTGTATCTAATATATTTTTACTTCAGACGATATGTGCAAGCAAACGAATTATTTTGTTTTGTGATATTTCTGTGTAATTAAATGTATGCTTGAAATTACAACCTACTGACCATAGACTGGTCTGACTGCCACACTTTGCCAATTTTAAAATTAGACGAAGTCGATGGGGCGCCATCTCAAGAGACACACTTCGTTCCAAATATTTAGGTCAGAAAGGGGGAATAATCCATGATCCAGGTGTCAAATAAAACAACCGAAATTCATTTCGAGCATCTGGATACCACAAAAAAGGAACATACCAAATATCTGGTATCCAGCTATTGAATACTGTTTAAACTGTTTACTTCGTAGATACGAACATTAACAGACGGACATACAACCTTAAAGTTCATACCTATTACCCGTTAGGTGGTACAGTCACTGATTTCAAACAAAAACATTACCAACTAAGACACAATATGCTTATGTGGCTACGGAATGAGTTTCATTGTGTTCCTTTGTCTTAGGCACATATCTGCTATCCAGTCAGTGGTATACGTTCGCCGAAAGAGGAAGCAACACTACACATACGAGTGTCAGTGACAATATGTCAGCTGCATTTCTATACTAACCTGTGCATGTGTCGCCCTCAAAACTATATCCAGACCTACAGACGCAGGTATAGGACCCGGGTTCGTTTACACACACTTGGTTCACATCTTCGCATATCCTTGAATTCACGCATTCGTCAATGTCGGTGTCACAATCTGTTCCTTTCCAACCAGATTCGCAGATACATCCCTTAACTGAATCGCACGTCCCATAAACACACGTACATGTATCCTCGCAGTTTACGCCATATTTTGGAAATGTACATTCTGTAAGTATAAATTAAGACAAAATTAGAAAACATCGTGTTATTATTAGGTTGATTGTCATTGCGCTACTATCATGTGGAATAATCAGCGGTTGTGTGATATATACATCTTATAAAGAGTTAACAATCGTATGTAACCTTCCATAACACAACCTCAGGGGAATCATTGACGTTAGAATTGATGAATTCATCGAGTTTACCCCACGTTGCTTTGTTTAATGTACGCTACGTTACTCCTGAGTACGTGCTCCCAAGATCACTGAATAATCACTGAATAATCACTGATTAATCGATTATGCAACAGTAACTACTTACCCGCGCATCTTATTTTGTCAGAGCTGAGTTGGTAACCTGCATAGCAACTACAGGCAAAACTGCCAGCCGAGTCCACACATGTCTGTGAACACATACCCAGTGCACACTGATCAATATCTGAAAATGAGAAACGTTATAACAAGACCGAAAATTTAATATTAACGGAATTGTGTACAACATTACCAAAAATGTGGCAAAAGGAGCGGACTATCGGATGCATCATATATATGTATATATATTCTACTATATTGCACATTGCACTGAAATATACATGGTACGAATGTAATAACGCTACTACCAAAGTAGAAACCAAATTAGTTTATTTGGTATGCGCAGTTCCGTCGCTCGTAGGTTTCGTAAACTATTATATATATACATAGTTTGTCAATAAAGCAATAATAACAGCCGATCAAGTATGGAAGGGGATATCCGCCACTACATTGCATGCTGCTTCATGACAATTCCGTCGACCATTGTTACATGTCATCCTGCACTGCGGCTACTCGTTACTGCTTAATGACAACTCCATCGTGCATTATTACATTTCACATTGCATACCTCGATTGGCTATTTGACATTGCTACATGTCATCCTGCATCTTGGCTATACAATACTGCTTAATGACAACTCCATTTTGCATTATTACATTGCATATTGCATACCTCGATTGGCTATTTGACATTGTTACATGCCATGTTCTGCCATGTGTCATTCTGCTTACTGCTTGCTGGGATGCGTATATGACTATATGAATTCCGCCGAATGACGCATACAGTGCAGGATGACATGTAACAATGGTCTACGGCATTGTCATGAAGCAGCATGCAATGTAGTGGCGGATATCCCCTTCCATAATTAAGTCTACCAGAAAATATAAATTACAATTGTAAATGTGTTATTATACCTGCTGTTATTTGACATGATTGTGTCTGTATTATCATAGTCTATGACACAAACACCTAACACCGACATAAGCGAGCGATGCTCAGTACTTCTGAAAGTAAAACACTTGATAACGCTTTTTTTTTTAAATTAGTTTCACCATTGTTTATGAAACTGATACATATATTTTATGTATGAACGTAAGTGGGTATATTAATTATCATATTCATCATTAGCTTTTAATCTGGAAGTGATTACATGTACTTGTAAAATTTATATCAACTGTAATATGTACGAGCACTTACTTGTGCAAGTGTTGTCCGCCTGGTGTAGCTCATATCCCGTGGAGCAGAAACATATGGCCTGGCCCGCATTATCAACAGTGCATCCCGCGGCATTGCTGCAGTCTATGCCAGGACTAGTACATACCGCTGCTGGGCTCGCTGGAAGTTTAAAATTCCAAATCAGCCCTATTCATTCCTTAGCTATATATTGCATGCATGATAAAAAACGTGTTTTTGAATGGAAATAATTTCAATACTTATACAGTGGCAATCTGTAAAATATAATAAGATACCATTACAAGTAGTATACTAAGGAGAGCGCTAGGTCACTGAAAATACAGGGTGTTCCATAAACATTGATTGTTTACACCGTACTCATACTCATATATTTTTTCTCAGATACATATTTACATTTCCATAGTAATACTATATTAGAAATATTGTTATACATATCTGATTCCTATGGTAAATGATGACGTCAATACTGTTTTGGCTGTGTCTACAAAACGACGTATTCGACGTGACATCCGGTATATTTGACTACTGCATCGATCCTCTTTGCTAAATATGCCATTAATCTTGAACACCTGACATTCTTTTGATTCTAACGTGCAGACGTTTATTTACAAATCCTCATAAATCACTGAGGTACACACAGTATCACTTTTCTATGGGATGAGATCAAAATAAGAGTTTAGGAAATTCCTATTAGTTGCTGTTGTGTGAAGTGGCTCCGTCTGGTTGGAACCACTGTTTGTCTCTTGTGATTTCTGGTCTCCGTTTCAGCGTTGGTATGAAGACTGTTGTCAGAAGCTTGCCATACATATCACTGGAGATTGTGATTGGGTTTTGTTTTATTTTGTTAATAACCTGCGTTGTTTTCCTCCCAAAATCTCCAGCATACCAGCATATATCTTGTACGGTTCATTCTGTACACAAGTTGTCTATGATTTATTATTAAAATTTATTCGCACAAATACAACTAAATGCAATGGAAAACACCAATTGACTTCTTGTAGTCTCTCTACTACTGTGAGCGCCATGACACGAAATATAATGACGTCATAATATCATATGTGACGTCACACTCATGTCAAAAGTATGATTTCCTAAAATGGTGAGGTATTACTATATATTTGTGAACATATTATCCAATCACTTGCTGAATCCGACTTATAACGAGATACGGTGGGCATTCATTATATTTTGACAACTACTCTGTAGCGTATGTAATATTGCGCATACACCATTGCAACATATACCAATTTGAACTACACTCTATCATCGATTTAAATATGTGAAGTCACATGTGACATCAGTGATATCATAATGACGTCACTTCAGCTCTCTGTCTGAAATTAGGGCTTCCATGAAAGGAAACTAAAAATGTACATTTTCAAAATGGCACAGTTTCGAGCAGACGCCCACAACAACCACGGCTATTTGCAGACATTATCTAGAACCACTGGTCTACTGCATGAAATAGGTACTCGATGAATCCAGTAAGTGACATGCAACTGAGATACTGTTTAAGGTGAACATATGTGTCGTGTTCCAAAGTGGGTTATGAACGAGCATTTATTAATTAATAGTTTAAAGTGTGTAGATGTAAACAAATACTTTTGTACACATGTATGCAGTTCAGCTCTCTGTGAATCAGCTGGTATATTTGATATTATTTTTCATGAAGAACCTATTTGAAAAAGTGCATGTGCGAGATGGGTTCATGAAGCCAGAACTTGAAGAATGAGAGGGTGAAATGTTCACCACAAATTTCTTAAGATGTTTCAACCAAATCGCCCTAAAAGCGCCCAAATGAAATAACTGTGAATGAACAATGGACCTACTTCAACAGAAAAACTAATGTTCAGAAATGGTGTGGATACGGAATGAAAATTAAAATGCTCATGTGGGAAGAATAGACCTACAGAATTACAGGGCGCTATTTAAAATCTTCTGTAATTACCAATGTGTAATATGTGTGAATTTTCTACCAAAGAAAGTGGAAATCAATTGGTAAAAATGAAAAGAAACTGAGATGTCGCATGTGGTAAAGAAATGTCACTATTGACGTCCGAATGGCGTTACGCCAAAAATCAGTCAACGTCAAGACAATGTCATCCCGCAATAAGCAAGGGCAATAATAGTCCAGGCAATTTACAACTTAGGTTGGACAAATATTGTTAGCAAAGCGTTCTCACATGAAATGGGTCCACTGGCCGGTTGTTATTCAAGAAAAAAAAGTCCAAGTTGTAATAATAAAACTGACATACAATTAGTAGTCAACATCAGAACATTACATTTAATGTCTCATTTCCAACAAATGTTATGATACCATTTAATTTACTGACACGTTTGTGATCGTCACATGTCAAGGTCATGGGTTAAGGCCAAGATCAACGTAAACATTAAGGAAATTAAACAATAATCTGAACACAATTTTTTATTAAATACACTCTTCTGACATGTAATCACGTTTTATGCTTTGCAGCAGCTTCTGACATTTGATCCAGAGAAAAGGTCATGGTTATGCGTTAAGAACAAATGCAATGTCAAATATGACCCCATAAGAAGACACACCTTTTACAAATTAGGCAAAATGTACATGCTACATTGACAAAGAAACATGCATAAGATACAGTTAATAAACATAAGGGTACACATTTCTGTATGTGTGATACCTTTTTCAAGTACATATCAGTGTGTATAACGTAGTCATGCGTAAAATGTTGAATAACAATGTTGATGAAAATCGGACTAAACTCTTTAGATCTTCATAATATGCCAAAGTGTCATAATTCAACACAACTACAAGTCTTACACATTTGGTATACATGTACCGATATCTCGTTTAATGGTATGTAATAGTATATTACAGTAAGGCAATGCACTTAATGAACGACACACTAATGCTTATACGCAATCATCTTTACTTCACATCCTTACCAGGTGCCCGTCATATTACTACAGTTTAGTTATGTCCTCCGTTCTATGATGGCTTGATGTTGTTTGTGTTGTCATATTTCCTTATAGTTATATTTACAATAGTGTCTTCCATGTGTATTAGCATTGTTTTCGTCGCACTCGCTTGTCACATTGGCGTACATACGTACGTTCATAATATTGATTGCATTGTATATTTCTGTCCTGTTGAGGCCTGATGGCGAGGTAAACAGTATGTTTGCGGTGCTGCGCTAATCAGGTTCAACCACACCAGGGACAGTTTGTTCACCAACCGTTCCAAGGTGGCAGCCTTACTGTCACAATGTCTTTGTGCACTGTAATGAATTGTGATTTGTTTTTCCCGTTGGGACTGGTATTACCTCATTTGTTCTTTGTGGAATATATGTTGTTGTGGTGCTTTCATTGCATTTGTTTTATTGTGATGTGTCATGTACTGTCCTTTTCGGACCACACACTGCTTGTCGTGGAGTGTATGTTGGTACCGCGTTGAAGGCTCCTCGACCACCGATCTGCACATGTCGTGTTCGTATAATGGTGTATTGCGTTAGTTGCTTCTTTACATGAGTGTATACGTATCCTTTTTTTTTGTTCTGTATTTCAGCAAGAAAATTCCTTTTTTCTCGTCCTTTGACTCATTTTACCAGAAACTACGACTGACGCACCAACGTAGACTTTTATCCGACGGTGATGGGCTTCATTCCTAGTACTGGAGCCGTGGTATCCATCACAGACAGTACATGCACGAACATAGGGGATGCGTACATGCTGAACATACATCGCGCATACCTGTAGTATGTATAATGTAGTATGTATAATAGAGAACAAGAAACCCCCCAAGAAATGTGCGAGCACATCATAATATATTAAGTGCTATTCGTTCAGTTTAGCTGTTATTTTTCTTGAATTATATGAGATACATATTAGGAAACCACACACTGAAATTCCTTAGGGATTGAAAATATGCACCAGTTTCGGCTATGGTCGACATGCATCGATTCTCAATGACCTTGACCTTGGGCGGTCGGACATGGTTCGTATGAAAAACAAAACACAATCCCTAGCCACACATTGTGGCCAAATACTATCCAAACGGGGAAGCGGTTCAGTTACTAAATAAACAAAACAAAATTACGAATTTGCCTTACAAACAAGGTGAACATAAGTCCTCAGTGACCTTGACCTCGGATCGTATGCACAACGGGCCACAGTCAGAAAGGGCAAACTGGTTCCTCACCAGGAGCCCATACGTTTATGACGTTTGTTCGTGAGCAGTGGGGCGGGATGGATGTGGGGTGTATGTCTGTATAATATAACACAAATATCGTATTCCTATTGTCCGTATTTCTAATATATGTATGCATGTTTCGTCCGAGTTCTTCTGAGTTTTCTACTAGGGGCCGTATAGCACTACGTGTAGACAGTGATATAGCACATGTGACAAACGTAAATGTTTGTCACATGGGTAGGAATACTAGTATATGACTTTTTCTCGCAATCGATTCCTGTTCGCCTGCTAAGCTATGCACATGTTATATTTGCCAATCCTCTATCATGTACATGTAATGTTCCTGCTAAATACAAAATAAAAACAAGCTAGTGTATTTCGATATGAAGTTTATCAGGTTCGTTTCAGATATGGTAGGATATGAGCCTCAAAATGCCTACACGTTTCCTAGTCTGGCCTCATGCCCTGTATTTGGGTACAATGGACTTACCGCCATAATTAGACTACTTACTAGCGTCACAGATGTTAGTATCTGAGTTGTACAAGTATCCTTCATGACATGTGCATGTAAACGACCCCGGCGGTGTGTTGGTACATATCTGGTCACAGCCGCTCGTAGCCTCTGCACACTCGTTTATGTCTAAAACATCAATATATAGCACTATACAGTACACACTATTTAGCCTACGAAACGTCTAGCGAATTACACCAACTTACATGGTATGCACATACAACTGGGGTGATCGCACAGTTTACAGTGATACACAACTACCGACTAGGTATAGAGTCTGATTTAATATTGACATATGATGTTGCTGCTGCACAATAAACTTTTACTAAATGAAGTAAACATATCATTTCCAAAACACTGCATACATTTCCACCACTGAATAACATACGATTCCAAGATAGCAAGTATGCTTCCAATAGTTTATTGCATTGTTTAACTGCTCAGCATAGGATTGATGTACACCAATATGACATCTCACATACACATGCATTAATATACTTGTCTACTTACCTGTCACCATGCCACTCCCCTCAACGGTATATCTGGCATTAATACATTTAGATTCTTAACCATGTTTACCCACCTCATAGCTTAGTACTAAGTTCAGTCATGGTATAACCTTGTAGCTTTAGATAAACGTGTTTGCTGTTCTGCAATCCAATCTTAAATCAGTTTAATACGAGATGTGTTCAACTGATTGTTTATAAATTGAACAGATATCACAAATCACAAATTAAGCACCAAATTAAAAAAGTCAATGGATGTTAAGAGCTGTTTTTCCTTCTTAGTTTAAATGATCAAAACGCAACGTCACTGACACAAAACCGTATTATGTTAATACGATGGTAGTTAGTTATATAAATTGAATATACGCTCCAAATAGCAATGGAAATATGCACACACAGTAGTGTCTAGCCATCATAGGGGTTTCCTGATGATCGTGTATATTATATTATAATATATGACTTACTAGTATTGTAGCCATGATTAACAGATGAATGATGTCAACTAATATTAAATTCATGGAATGACATGTGTTTGCTGGTTTGTATAGTTTATATATGTGTGTGCGTGCGTGCGTGCGTGCGTGCGTGCGTGTGTGCGTGTGTGTGTGTGCGTGTGTGTGTGTGTGTGTGTGTGTGTGTGTGTGTGTGTGTGTGTGTGTGTGTGTGTGTGTGTGTGTGTGTGTGTGTGTGTGTGTGTGTGTGTGCGCGTGTGTGTGTGTGTGTGTGTGTGTGTGTGTGTGTGTGTTTCACATCAGATAAAGGAAAGGAAAACAGCAAAATATTCAATAAAAGTTAGAAAAACAAATATGTATTGTGCACATTACACGTGTGCGCAAATGTTATGTTGTTTCAATGAAGCATGGTTGACACATGAAGCATTGTGAACACATTTACAGCTATTCAAAATATGCTTTTAAATTACAAAATTTAAATTACCTGATTTGGAACAAAATAAAGAGTTATACTATTTGAAGGGTAAACATAATTACGTAACGTCAGCATATGTTTATAATAGTGATAATTATTTGCAATGTTAATTACAACTGTTCAGGAAATACTGTCGATTCACAAATGTTTCAAAATAAGTGGAACATGTGTCACGTGCACGTACATAATTCTCTTATTCTCATTCATAACCGTATACCATTGCACAGGCTGAGAGACGGAGAAGTACCCATATCACCTTATGGAATCAAGAACGTTGATGTGTAGATATACTTATAAAGTCGCATATGAAACATGTTCCGTTCTGATTACTTCCAGAATAGCGGACGAATAATAAATATATACATGATATGTATGCAGACCATTTTAAATATAATGTCACCAACTTACCACTACACTCTGATGAGACGCCGATAGCAGCGGTGATCGACCGGTATCCATCGTAACATAAACAGTAATAACTTCCCTGCGTGTTTACACATACTTGGCTGCATGTGTTTGTCGTATTGCATTCATTAACATCTGAAGCAATACAAATACACACGATAAATTATATTATATTTGTGTTGCGGGTACACTCTATATGGACGTGTTACCAATGGGGTCGCATCTATCCTCCGTAGCTACAAAAACAAATATTCATGTGACTCAACGAACGAATCAATATCAACGTCATGTATGTATAATAACTACTGTCATGTATTGCGGAAAACACGCTCCACCGTGTGCGTGGATCGACCCGTGAGTCGACACTGTGAGAAGAGTTGACACTACATAGCGTGGAACCTCGGTGTTTACACGATGCTTTACTTTAACTGTTTAGCATGGAACCACGAAATGCAGTCACTGACAAGCGTGAGACTTCGGCATCGATTGACGTGGAAACATGACGGATCCAGGGTGGACACGGTGGACATAGTGGGTGTCAGAGTAGTCGGCCATGTTAACATATTAATTTTCCGAAAAACATGAGGTGGACACTGTACAGTCAAAGTAGCACAGTAAATGTACAACAAACTAGAAAATGTGTTCGTAGAACACGCATGCCACAACTACTGCTTTGGCAGAATACAACGAAATGTGTTATAAAGGTTTAATCGGAAATGGATATGTTGACGCACCAAGTATGTGACCTTAACCCTGGGCTTACCGGGGGCGGGACAAACGTGGGTTTGTCACAGAGCGGTAGAGAACCGTTATAGCAATGCGTGTATGAAGTATGAAGCAGATTTGTGCATGGAAATAGACGGACAGACGGACGGACGCGCGTACGGGACGCACCGACGGACGGGACGGGACAAACGGACAAGGGTAACACTAAGTGCCCCCTCCACTATCGTGGTGGGACATAAACAGAAAACAATATTAAACTAAAGAAAATACTTGGTATAACGAACTATGTTATGAAAGCAGAATGCACATTAACGTGAACAAACAAGAACAATCATTGCTGGTTGGATATATGAATTAATATTATTAAAGCAAATTAGAAGTTAATACTCCATCAACATCCTTATGGTGGGCTATACCGATTCAACTGTTGGCAAAGCCATGTTTGAAGAGATGTGGGAGATACGTGAGAAACAAGTGCCGTAGTTTTAGAAGCGTTACCGTATGCCGATTTCAACAGTTGTAAATATTTGCAAACTTGTACATTCATGCCATTGGAATAAATGTATTGATTTGGTGAAGACAGTAATGCATACGCTACTTGCGTGATTACATGTAGCCCAAATATATATACTGAGCAGAAAAATAAAGTTTTCTTCGGTTATGCGTCATCTCTGGATAGCGCGTACACATCGATTTAGTACCATTGAGCGAGCTGCAAGTGATCGTTTTTATCAATTCGAAAATCGTCCAAATACGGAAAAAATCCCCGTCACGTTTATCTGGCAATTTGGATGTTGTATGTCAGCTCTACTGCTATTATCATCTGAAGAGATTTTTCGGCAGTATACTAATCATTTTTATTCCGATCTGCTGCAAATAGCAGATTGGATGGGCCGACGCATTGCACGACGACGAGGCTTAAACATGCTATTTGTATAACGCAGTAAGGTCCGTTCGATAGGTGAGTTATATTCGACGTTACTATTCACTGTGAAACGCCGATGGTTTGCGCAACCAATATGAATTACCATATTCGTTGCACCCCCACCTCAGGGTAAGGGTTGTACCTAATGTTGTGATAACGTGTAGCCTAAGCCCATTGTACGTATATGCAATACAAAACAACCCAAATATATATACTGAGCAAAAATCTAAATTGCTATTTTTCATTATGGCTCTGTCCGTTTGATTGTTAATTCTTGGACAGTTCACTGGTGACTAGGTGATTAGCAATAAAGGTAATGCGTTAACTTACCAATTTAAGGCCATAGTAATTGTATGCCCAGGCATGTATATATAATGTATATATAAACTTCCATTTTCACTCGTTAAAAATTATACATATACCAGGTATATTTATATTCACAACATAATGTCACGCTGATTTTCAATGTGCATGATCACGTGGTTACAACAACAAAAACAATGACTGAACATATTGAAAGCACACCAACTCCAAAGTAAGTATTATTTGATATTTTCTTTAATAGGCAACGGATTTTGATGAAATATGGTGCAGAAAACGCGTCTTCATGAGTTGCATTTCTTGGGCCAAAGTACCGAGACCACCAAATGCAACTTAACAAGACGCGTTTGATGCGCCATATATCATAAAAATACGTTACATAATAAGGATAAAACAGAATAATACGTACTTTGAATCGGAGGGCTTCGAAACTTTCAGTACTTGTTGTTGTTGTTTTAACCATGTGATCATACACCTTGCGTATATATACAGCGACTTTCTGTTTCCTGATTAGAAATTTCGTAACAATAAATCGAGAAATACAACTTTAAATATACACATTGTTAACATTCCCTATACCTGCAACAGCATGTGAAGTAACATGTGCGCATAATAGAGTACAGTGTGGCACGTACCGTTAAGTACTCGACACGACTATAGTTATATATGCCAGTAGATGAAGGGGAATGAAGTCAACGTACCTAAATATACCATAATTGTGTCCAGGCAAACACACTAACTTATCGACCGTTGCGAGATAACTCGCGAGTGTAATTTGGTACGTTGTAGCCATCCTGCCTTAGCCGTAGATAAAAGGTATGTGATTCTATTTCAGGCCGTCGGCTAGAAATTCATACTTTACTTAAGTAATTATTTAATAAAACAAATCAGGAAATATGCTGTGCCATTCTGCATCCAGTGCTATATGTTTACTATATCGCAGAAAGGAAATGTTGCTGGAAGTGTTTTCATCTGTGCATATATAAGTTTTTTAACACAGGATATGTTCGCTGTATAAGAAAGGTTATTAATTTACTGATCTACACAACTCTGATTGTGTAGGTATCGGTTGATTATCATTGTTTATTTCACTCAATACAAGTAGAATTTCCCATCCAAGACAGGATGGCGTCCATATTTACGAAATAAAATATTGTACGATGTTTCTTCAACTTTGCCTGTATAAACTGTTTGATCGTATTGTTTGAACTTTAATTAAGATTACACTTCACTAATGTATTACCCTGTCGTTCATCATTGCTTATTTCACTCACACAATTTCCCGTTTGCATCGAATACTTGTCACCAGTGGCTATCAGAGGCGAGGAACAGCGCAGATAATACATTAATGCTGGCTAATAAGCCGTTGCTCGTCTGTTATCTAGGCAACGGATATATCATATTGACTCAACATTCATGTAATATAGTTTGTTTAATTGCAGGATCCGTAATAAACAGTGACGAACAGCAATGGTGCGTATAGCATACACGTAAGTACATACCTTCACATTTGTCATTGTTGTCGACGTACCCATCAGGACAGGGTGAACATATATAGGACTGGAGGTTTGGATTGGCCTCGTGGTCCGCCGCTGGCCTGTCACTACAATTCCGGTCTACTCCACACAGCGACACTTCACAACCATCGTAATCAATATCGCATTCGTCACCTGGTAACATGATAACTCGGAAAAAGAGAATCGACCAAAGACTTACGAAAATGACTTCGGCGTGGCCCTTCAACAGATTAAAAATAATAATAATACACCCACCAAAAATACAAAATCATCTAGTGATCCTCTCAATTACTCAACTGCAAACTCAATAGGCTATTACCAGCCTAAGCCTCCAATGTGCACATACAAGACTATGTATAATAAAATGTATTGCTCATGGGTAATTACCTGATTTAAGCGTAAATCCTTGGAAATTGTATTGACACTTGTTGACATTCCCGTTAACAATAAATCAACATAACATTTTCAGCAGAAATGTTGGCATATGTTTAACCCGCTATACAGATGTAATCATTTAGTAATATTTATTTTACTGATAGTGACGCGCGGTGGTATCAGACTATTTTCATATGCAAATGAGGCATGATATTTTATAATTATTTATACATGTACTAATTAAATGAGTCACCTGAAACAATAATATTTTCGACAGATTATAAAGTGTGATCATTACACAATAAAAAATGAATACAGATAATAACTAGTAATGTCCGTTAACATTTTTAAGGAAACACGGTTATCGCATCTGAAGATGTGGAAACATACGTCTGATATCAATTGTATAATAATGCCAATAAATACGTGGGGTAATGGTGAATGAATGTTATTTTGCCAGAAAATGTATCAGTTGATATCTCGTATATAAACATGATAAAGAAAGGTTTGTGCCTACTGAGTGGGCATGTACATTTTATCTGAATTTGAAATGGACGATTATTCTTTTGCGAAGTTACACTTCATCTGTATATACATTTGGGGAGAAGCAGTTATCGATGACGACATCAACCAGCTGATGTATTGACAAATACCACTGTTCGTTCATTTTATATTATGGTTTAGCAAACTTAAGTGTGTGTGTTATTTAATGCGTTCAATTATATTATTTTTTGTATTAATTATTTATATTATTTTAAATATACGTATGTAATGCAGTATACCTTCGTAGTACTCGGTGCAGTTACACGTGGCGTATTTGAAGTGCTCAGTTGCTCTGCTATCTGTGCGTATGCTGGTGTTGTTACAGGTCCCATGCCCACTACAGCCGGTACACAATACGATCACCACATTGACGCTTGTGGCGGCAAACCCATCATCGTCCTCGACGGTCAAACTATACGATAATGAACTTTATGAATTAATATAAACAAGTTTGTTTATTATAGTGTCACCTCTGTTGAAAGGGTCAAACATATTTGAGACAAAATATCGAACAATCAGTACTTCCAAATTATTATCATTTATACCAGGTTCCCGACAGAAAGGCAATTGTACCATTAACTTGAACTAGCTGGATGCTCACCAACCGGCCACATCAGTACGAGCGGAGGTTATATCCTGTGACCTCCCAGTTGTCGGGCGGACGATTTACTGGCTTCGACTATGACTGACACTATAATAATAAACGACAATTTACTTTACGTTACTTTTTACATATACGTCTATCGTATCAGTATCGGTATCGGTAAAAGTAAATGTTATTTAAAATTTCCTGCTAGGCAATTATCAATTACACATAACATTACGCTTACCGATAGTGATGCGGTACATCCGTCAGGCAGGCAATTGGTACCATTTATTTAACTGTTAACTATTGAACTTTTGTTTAACTATTTTAACAAGTATGAGCAATATGTTCAATTACCTAATATACTGAGGATCCGTACTGGTCAACGTAAACGTGACATTCGTTGAGCCATCAGCCCCGGTACTTCCTAGCGTTGCACCAGCTGTGTTATTCAGGAACTTGTATGTGTAGGTCCCGTCATCTGACGCGTTAACCACGTATGTCGCCGGCGAGCCTACGTCGACAGAAATCAGCTGTTCCCCGGCAACTTCTGTCGTTCCACTCACCACGGACAGTGATGGGCCAACCTTCACTGAATGGATAAACATGAATGTAGAAGCCAAGTGAGCAAATGGCATTAAGGACAGTCATGTATGTATTGCCCCGAAAATGAAGATCTCTCTCATGTATGCACTCACATACAATCATTATTCTATATAAGACATGCATAATATATCATAAAGATGAAGGGTCTAACAGAACCAATCGATCTGAAAATACTACTTTCTAAGCCAATCCATGGGCAGTATCCCGATCCACTTATTTCACTTATTGCAAGATTTATCCCCAATAAGTTACATATTATCATTTGTAATGACTGCCCATTCGACAGGAAATGGACAGTCAATACTCAGATCGGAGACTGTATTATAAACCTGGCTAATTATGGTATTTTTCACATATTGGATTAACTCTCCCTCGCATTAAATTCCTTAAAAATATATGTGAAAAATAACTTGTACGTATTATCATGTCTGTATTGGCACCAAACATGAAAATATCTCGCTTAAACACTGACATAAAATCACGATTTTATATCAGACATAATTTATATGCATGCATACTACAGAGTACCAATCGATCAGAAAATAACTTATCGAATTAGCATTTATTTATGTGTGAAGGTGTTTTCTTCTTTCTTATGATTCTTCTGAATGCGTAAAGTTTGCGTGTTACGTCTGTATGACACAAACCGTCAATATTAACTATAGTAACAAGACGATTCGGAACTGGATGTTCTTCAATTAAATCAATAAGTAAGTTGAGTTATACCAAAATATTATGCGAATGTTGGATAAATGTGTACGACCCTTTGAACATTGGAGATTCAGCATGTAGCAAACGTTTTTCCCTAATTATTCCGGTTATCGTTTAATTTATCCAGTGTTCATTTTATTACACAAAATTATTTAAGATCTTAATATAACCTCCAAGCCTGACATATATTACATGTAAGCATTTTTTATATTTGATGTACATGCATACGTCTACACACTAACCCAGATCGGCCGAATACTGGGCTATTTGCTTTTCGTTGTTCATAGTATCCAAGGCAACCTCTTCACTTCCCGTTAATACTAAGTCGTATATACACGGTATGTTGCTTTCACCACATGTGCGTTTCGCCTCATCTACAAGCGTTTGGTTGGCTTCATCCAGGAATATTGGCTCGAAGTCAGCATGACTGGTCACGAAGTCGGCGTACGTATAGCCCTGTGGATACGGCTTGAACAAAGACTCTTCCTAAGTAATGGTCCCTGCGGAAGATATAACGTTTTGCACCATCTATCTTTGTCAGAATAGGCATGTATCTCCATATAACTTGATGTTGTGTGCACAGGTCATACACTGCCGAATGTATTGACTGACCTGATCCAAACAGACATGATTTAACCATGAACCGGAACTTGGTCTCTCGGGTAAATTGTGGCCTAACCTTAAACTTAGCAAGGGGTCCTTTGGCCTCCATGCCATTTAAACATACAAAATGTTTCAATACAACAGTAAAAGCAGCAGCCCGTGGTTGTATTTCTTTACTATACTAACTGCATGGCCAGTAATGTCATGTTACAGTGGATCAGAAATAGATTGCAATCATTCATCCTAATTGGTGCTTTTTAATGTACATACATGTTTTTCCCATTTCATAGATCGTTCTATCGTTAATAGGCCCAGATATAGGCACAGTGCTGCCCCGATTCATGTAGTCGTCGGTACTGTTGCCGTTGAAGTTCCCCAGCAGACCCTCTGTTTTCCCTCTGTATTCTGTCGGCACGACGATCGCCATCGTCAACATACGGACACCCACGGTGACGTTCAGGCTGACTGCTTGATAAAGACAACATGAACACTATGATATATATTACCCCATTGCAGTCTAAGTATGCACTATTTTTCTTTGGTTGAACACAATATAATAATGTTGCTAATTGATTGTCGAGGCGGCTCAAATGGGTCATAAGAACATATGCATTGAAGAGGAAATACAGATATGTATATTTCAGTAACATTTTTTTCGCCGTCGTGGAGTGCAACACCAGTGAATTCCCAAACTTACGGTCGGGCTGAATGCAGACTTAGAAATTAACACAGAACACAAGATTCATCGGGGATTCATGACGAACTGATCAAGTCCCTTGCGGGAGTCCTATCTGTTTCACAAAACCGTTCCAAACGAATAAATCTACAAGGCAAAAACAATATTCGTTTCGATAATATTACATGCTATCAACATTTAAGAATATGCCTTCTTTTTATTTTGTAACATTTGGTCCAATACTGATTTTATTGAATAAAATAAAATATTTTCGCCATGTTAAATCAACATAGACATGGGAAATGTTTTCCGAGTTCAGAAATAGTGGACCAATTTTCAAAATTGAACTTTAGTTCTCTTAGTTAGATCATTTACAATCTATCTAGACAGGATTCACAGTCAATTTCCAAAATTGTTCGTTTATCGACTCCCCTTGCAGCTCCTCCAACTTGTTTACCCCATGTTAAATTCCCGTATGGAATAACATCACCATTTGACCAAATTTCAGGAAATAAAAGAAGGTACTTTCTTGCAATATAGCTAAAATTTAAAATTATCGGAAAAAGTATTATGTTTTACATTGTGAGTATATCCGTACAATTTTGGAAGGTTTCGTGAAATAATGATCTTTCCGTAATAATACAATATGTTCAACAATTCTGCAAAAAAAAAACAGGAACCAACTTTTCAATCTATCGACACAAGGCGTTTATAAAGGAATTACATATAGTTTGTACTAAACGCTAAGTGTCATCCATTTTAGATTTCATCGATTTGTGAAATTCCACTTAGCGTTTAGTAGAAACTAATTCCTTGACCTTGTGTCGAAAACGTCGGAATAGTGGGTTCCTGGTGTTTGCAGCTGCGTGAAATAGACAGTATACACAGTAAACAAATGTACCCTCTAAATTGTATCGAGCGAGCACAGAGAGCGGTACACGACGTAAGCTACTGTCAAATAAAAACTAATTCAAACAATTGTTTACGGAACATATATGAGTATGACCACAATGAAGACCGCACAGCTACGAAGGTTAATTTCGAGAGGTTTCACTGTAGTAGCCATATTATATGACATGTGTGGTTTATTTGCATTCATAAAGGTATAATATCAGCTAAAATACAGTACATGTACAAGCCAATATTAAACAAAATATCAGAAATACTGATGGAGGATGGTACTTACCATTTACTAACCATAACACAACTTTCCAAGTTATTTGACCTTGCCTTTGAGCAAAGGTTCCGCGTGAATGGGTTATTGAATAAGAAATTGTTGATAACAAATAAGCACATGATGTTTGACAATGTTTGAAGCCAATCCCAGTTACGGTTACATATATAGTAGGTACCCTAAAAAATGTTAACACAATTCTCGGACATACAAATATGCGGACATACAGAGGGAGATATGGGTAGACAGACAGATGGACAGACAGGCTAGCGTCTATGCATATGTACCCGGAATATAATAAACACACTGATGTACTATGTGCGTCCGTTCAGAAAAGTTATATAGATATAGCTGTGACTGGCGAAATGGGGCTTATGGGAGTTTGAAAAATGTTAGCTTCTGATCAAATAGCACACTCCTGTAGCATTATATCGCTATGTTAGGCTATTGTTCCAAGCATACGGGTTTATCATCGATACAATGGTGAACAGTGTATATCCTGATCAGACTGCATGGGTACGCAGGCTGGTCTTGATATACACTGGTCGCATAAAGCATACGTTCCAATTGTCCTGTCACAGCCACATATGGCTCCGGCTGAGAGAATGTAATATGCGACGTACGCGATTAGCATAGCCCAGCTCATCATGCATGCGCGCAGTCTGATCAGGATCAAAGTCGGGCGCAATGAGGGATCGTAGCGAGTTATCTCCCTTTGCAAATATATTTATGGAGTCCGGACCTCTGCTGTGTTTCAGCGTTTATTTCTTACTGAATCAGAATAGCACAAAAAAAAGAGTTTTGCGAACACTGATTGTCTACACTGTTCACAATAACATTAATAAGTGTGAAAATATTAATCTGGCAAATAATCTAGTCCCAGATCAGATTGCTGAGATGTGTTTGATGATCTGTATCAACACTAGTCGAAATCACTATATTGACTCCTTTTGATAACATATCATACTACACATGCCCTTTTTGCAAGCAATAATGTCCTCAACTACACAATTAGGACAGGATTTATATAAATAAATTCCACTGGAGATAACTAGCTATGATCCCTCATTCATTCAATGGAACGCTATGCTACATTTGTTTAGGAGTAACTGTTCCCGAGTCTCAGCAGAATCCTATCTATAATGGAGATCAGGATCTACATGTATCCAATATTGCGAAAGGCCATTTATGTCAGCCGTTGACCAAAATGGAAGATGGGACAAGACTCTTACCGGGTCCTGGAAAGTATACAGCAAGTACATTGTCATGTCTGTTCACTTCTACGTCGGGAGTGCTGAGTGAGAAGTTGTCTATAGTCTGATAGTCTACTGTGTAATCCGAGCCGCCGACATACACAATCAAGTCCGTTTTATTCTTGTTCAACTCAACTTTAAACGTAGCGTTCGTGGTGTCATCAACAGCAACGGCGAATGTGCTGTAAATAGTTGCGTCGGTAAAATTTCCATCTTCGGTGATCGCCTTCTCCGTGCGACATTGTAGGACAAACACGGAGTCCGACGGTGTTGGATGTTTAACATTAAGGAGGAGATATTCCCCCAATCCGTTGAATGTGTATGTCGCGTTGTCGAGTGTCTGAATGTGAGGGTCTCCGAAGAAGAAAGCTGAAAGTAGAACACGCATTCCACATCAATATATAGGGAATAACATACTTTTGACATCAAGTTCATCGGGCAAGGCTCGGAATTTCTACGCGATATCTTGCTCGATAAACATAATATCAAAATACACTAGCATGATACTTTATTTATCAGGTAACATTTATGTCTACATAATAAGCAAGTATGACGTTGTTGTTTTTGGTGAAACGAACGAGGAGTCCGTGACGTCATTCTACTGAGTTATTCCGTTAAAATCGTGTGACACCGTTCGACCAATGTAATGTCAGTGTTCAATGTGTTGTACATGTAACCCGGATGATGGTATCAGGTCAATACATGATACAGCTATTAGTTATCAGTCAATACGTATTCGGCCAATACAAAACTCGTTACATGATAAAATATGTTCAAATACATGTAGATATAGAACGTCACGACGTTGTACGTATATTTCTTGTCATTAATATGATCATTAGAGTTACATCCATCGTCGACTACTACAAAGCATGGCCGATAACCTGCTATATCTTCGTTTTCAGACGCCATTTTGAATTAGTTAATGTATTCCATTGAATATGTATGTTACTTAGTAATATATATACTAATGATAATAACATAAACAATGCTTGTACTGGTAGTCATATACACACATGTATCGTTTTTGGAAGAGAAAAACTGAATTCTTAAAAAAAGTACCAAACTATATATGGCGGCCATTTTGACATACCATACGGTCACCTGTATGCTCTACTCACTGCCGGCTGTTATAACACACTATTTCTGCATAGTATGAAGTAAAATGATGTTTACAAATTAGTGCTGAATACAATACTGAACAATGTTATTGTAAAACATATTTTGGATTGGGTGGCCATTTTGAGATCCAAGATGGTGGCCCTCTATGAATTGGACAACAAAGAACAAATATTTTCTGATATTTGTTTCCATAAATTGTCCAAAACTTTATAAATGACAAATATATACATAATCATAAGAACATTATCTTGCAAAAACCGACACATATACAGAATTTTTGATAATAATGATGGCCATTTTTAATTCACGACGGCGGCCAAGATACTGATGGAAAGAAATGATACCAATTTGATTTTTGTTTTCCTGTGTCTAAGAATGAAAATAAAAACAAAATTCAGGACTATGGCAGAAATTAAAGCAAATGCATATTTGTTTCACTTTCTAAAAATGACTAAAATGCGGGCTTCATATTCAGTCACTGCATAGCCAGTTACCTAATATTTATAGGTTATTTGATTTGTATGTGGATATATGCACGACTTCCGAAGCGTGCGATATCGTGGCGCGGCGGAACGAATGGCATATATCAATATAGAAATCAAATAGCCTTTTTATTATATACGTAAATCATTCGCAATTTATATGCGCCGCAAGATATATATACAAACTATAATCAAAATAAACAAATTAGTGGTGACTTAGAAGGAACGATTTTGCGAGGTGAAGCGTAGTTCCGGCACTGACCAATATGAACGCACGAGATATGGAAACATATTGACGTCTTGCGTTGCATTGTGTTTCAATGGGAAACGAAAGTACGTATATAATAAGCTGTTGATATAATGTATAGGCCAGGGGCTACAAACAACATGTCTTCGCGAAATTAGCACCGTTGCAGGTCACGATCATTATTTGTAGCAATACAGTACTTATCTAAACGTGTTAGTTAGGGGCATTGGTAACATGGAATTGCCTGTATGATGACCAGCGTATAAGCTGAACGATGGATACACTTGTCGCACACGTCATGGTTAT
This sequence comes from Conchocele bisecta, assembly GCA_029237695.1. Classification (NCBI taxonomy): domain Eukaryota; kingdom Metazoa; phylum Mollusca; class Bivalvia; order Lucinida; family Thyasiridae; genus Conchocele; species Conchocele bisecta. The sequence goes on from CM055270.1 coordinate 80,266,776, forward strand.
AGGTTCTTTGGTTTGTATGTGGATATGTGCACCAGTTCCGCAGAGTGTGCGAAGGAATGAGTGTCATATTTCCACATTATTGTATAGAAATTACTTGTCAAATAAACATTTCGTTACATACATACATCACTAGCAATTTATATGCGCCTCAAAATATATAAAAAAATATTAAAAAAACAAATCAGTGGTGATTTAGAAAAGGCTATTTAGCCGGGTGAGTGGTAATTCGGGCACTGACCAATGCCAACTCACGAGACGTCAGTATAGAACAATATTGACGGTTTGCGTTCTATGTTGTGTTTCAATGGGAAACGAATTACACGTATGTATATAATAAGGACCGATATATTAGTTTAAACATTTTATTTCATTTGAATAAACACAGGTCATATATACACATTAGTATTAGAGGATTAAGGAGAAAGCAGATATGCTTGTATACTACATCTGTCCTATATCCGATATCGTATTTGGTGGGGGGGGGGGTGTTATGTGTTACCAAAAAAGAACGGTAGGTCCCAGGAGCAGGATGTGGTCAGAGGTCGCACGTCGTAGAACAAATCACACCTGTCCGCCATATTGCAGCATATGTCTTTCCAGTAGAGGTCATCTCTCTGATGGGCGCGTTGGTTTCGTACTGGCTCATTCGTAATGAAATGGCTGCCCTTGGGATTACCGCTGTTGATAAAAAATCCCCACCACGTGCTGTATGTGCAGGTCTGAAATATAGTGTATACGACAATCAGTAACCTAAGTCATAAGACGTATATATATATATAGTTTATATGTGGCAGTGACTGGAGGAATGGGGCTTGTGGGATGTGTGACCAGAGTCATTACAGCTATAGAGTTTATTCAACTACCATCTTGAAATACTGGATTTATTTCCCGAGACATCTGAAAATCCGATATTATTTCCCGAGACATCTGGAAATCCGATAAAGATACAAGTGCGGAGCACGAGTTTCGTTATCGGATTTACATATATTAAGGGAAATGAATCTGGTATTTCGAAATGGTAGTGGAATAAATTGTATATTATATGCACTTCGAACAATATGAAATTTGCTCTTAGACCAGCTTATAACGTCAAAATTGAACCATTTTACGTTAGCGTATGAATTATTTCTTCACCGGATATGACGTCATAACGTGAACGTCTAGGAGGAAATATTTCGTTCAAGGAAATAAATCCCACGAGACTCTCGGTAAATTACTGGGTAGCATTTATGTAAGACTATGAGTAACTAGATTCATATGAATAATGGGGCATACGGGATTTGTGACCAGTATATATCATATTCGAATATCACACACATGCAGCCTGATAAAGATCTATATTGAAGTATGCTGGGTGTTTCATTGATGAAACAGCGAACGGTGCAGGTCCCAATTTCTCCAGTCATAGCCACATATTCCATCACACAAATATTGTGTTTTATGTTTCCAAGATAGCAAACGGTGGCGATTGTAATATGAGTTAACATAACCATTATAACAATAGCAGTATCATACATCTTTATGAAACGTGTGCAAGGTTAACTTGTCATATTTGATTTCAAGGTCCACTAATCAAAACACATATGAATACAAATAGATTCAGTATGGTATAATTAAGTGTAAAATCACACCTCATGTGTATGTCTTGCTTATCTCATTACAAACATATTTCAATTTGCATATTTCAAAATGAAGTCGGCGGCCATTTGAATTTTAGTCTCAAGCTTCCGCAGTATTATCTCCCATTTTCAATGATATTTACGAGTCTTTTTTTCCAAAGCACTTTAGGTAGGCACATTAACAGTAACAAAATAGTAGCCATGTATTCCATGGAAATGACATTATACACTATACATATCATGCTTGGTGGCTATGATTTGTGATATATGGGTTTACCATGTTTGGTCTCATATATGGTCTTATACCATGTTCATACTGAAAACATACGTCATCTTTTATCGCATTTCAGCCACATTTCGATATCTCGTAACCTTGCAGCCGTGTCACTAAACTTCGTACGACTGAAATGTTCGTAAGTCTAAATTTAGTATCGTGTTGAAATTCCAATTAATGGATTTACAATTATTTAGCATAGGCTGCATATGCAGCCTATGCTCAATAAATGTGAATCCAATACTTGTTTACAAGAACATATTGTTAACATTTGAGTCGTACGAAGTTTAGTGAAATGGTTCCCTAGCCAATTGTTTCCCATTAACCATAGACAAAGTGCTAAAATAATGTTGATGGCTCGTGTTGCAGTTGCTATGGTAACTATGTTGCTATGGTTTGAATTGCGGCTCAAGTAATTGGTAATTGCGTATCAATTTTTTGAAAGAATGTGGAATGAGAAGTTCTGGCGTTTCCATGTTGTTTGCTGCTTGCTAAAATAAATGTTGGCAAATAGTAGCGACCTTATTTATCGTTTCTCAAGCGACGTCGTATTTTAAACATGTCACGTTAATACCGGAAATGACGTAGTTTAACGACTGTCTGTTCTGTCAATGAGAACATGCCGGAAGAACCAATATGTGCTATTAAATATTGCATCAAAACGAGATGCTGATGATAAGAAATATATACGGTCTAAACGCACCATCGGGATGTCGATTTACGAGCGATGTAGTCGGACAGTGGACGGGGAAGCGCGAAGGACTATGCCAGACATGGACATCCAAAAGTGACGCCTTCAAATATTGCGACCCAATGTAAAAGGCTGGGGGGGGGGGGGGGGGGGGTTGACGGATCACTGTGCGTAAACTGTCAGACACCACACTGCCAGGTCACTCCATGATGTGATTAAACATATTTAAACATCATGAGACATAGAGATATATGGATCCCTATGATGCTGAACATGGAGCAGAAGGCCGGGCGAGTTACCAAGTGTGCTTGGGTTTTGGGATAGTGGAAAGGGGATAACTGTGCATGTTTCCAATCGAGTGGTTACGGTGGATGCATATGTTACTAAGTATTGCAGCTGTTATTCCATCGTACATATTCTGCCCCCAATCCTGCCCCTTGTGGATATTTTAATCGCATACACGAAAAGCCACATGAAGGGAACCGACTTCGGCGACGTCAGCAGGCATCGTTATTGCCTGTATTTCAGGTGCTATTAGTGTATACTGCTATATAGTTTTGCATTTTATTTTGCTACATTCTTGTAACCAATGTTTTTTGTCATCTTTACAGCACGAAGAACGAAACTGGGGTTGATTCCATTTCTTTGGCCGTCATCTTGGATTTCAAAATGGCCGCCCTGAAATGTTATAATGAATATAGCTAGAAGATTCATTCGTGTTTTGGCCACAAATAACAACATCAAAAGATGATTATCACCAACAAACAAATCAATCTTCTACCTGTATTATAAGTGTATATATAAGGAATACAGCATTTCAGGGCGGCCATTTTGAAATCCAAGATGGCAGCCAAAGGAAATGTCAAAATAAAATGGAACAACCCCAGTTTTGTTCTCCGTGGTCTAAAGATGACTAAAAAAATTGGTTACAAGAATGTAGCAAAAATAAATGCTAAACTACATAACAGTATACACTAACATGTTTCGATTTGTGACAAGATCAGATCCAGTCATGAGCAGAGCATCAGCAGAGCAAGAAACGCTATGCTATGATAAAAGCATAGTAGCTTTAAAATTAAAATAGCTAAACTTTGGCGACCAAGTTGGACTCCATAAAGTCAGAAAACAGTTGAGACCACTTGAAATCTGCTAGCATAATGCCAGTTCTTACAGCCTGTGGATGGTTCATCATATCGCCGTAACAAACGCTTTCTCATGAAGCAATGAGTATTTACCTTTACAATGCAATATACAATACCATAATATACACTTTATTGGATGACATGAATGATTTGCCATATTTTCATCTTCTTATTTTAAAGGAAAACACATGTGTTGACCAAGATATCATTTGAAGAAACATAACTGTAAACCACAACAATACGTGATGCGTTATACATGTACTAGTAAATCCGTAATACAACAATATGCAATATATGTAAATCCTTGAAGTGGCAATGTGTATGTGACACATTTATTTCCAGCGGCAATTTTGAAGATAATGGTGTCTGGAACCACAGTACTAGTTAACAATGATCTCAACAGTTTGTGTTCATTGTAGTATGATCATCAGCAGAAGAAACAGAACAGGTATAATAAATATCAGATTGTCAAGTTTAAATTGCGGCCATTTTAAAGATAATATGGCCGCCATTTTAAAATATACTGAAATAATTATGCCAATATGTATTATCCATAATAAATAATAATAATAAACACCACATATAACGTTGACGTTAAATATAAATTAATTTCAATGGCGGTCATTTTGAAATTCAAAATGCCGGCCATGTGGCTCTTCAAAAATGGAACCTACTTCAGTTTTGTTATATGTTGTATATATATATATATATATATGTGTTCAAGCAGACACACACGTTCCAATTTCAATATTCTTTGACAGAACATAACTACCGCTACAGACATACTAGAATGTGTAACAATTCGAATACGAATACGAATACGAATACGAATATAACCTGAATGAAAATACACAATCTTACCACGACATACAAAACTTTAAAATGTAAAATAAATACTGGATTTCCAATTTTGAAATGGCGGCCATTTTTGAAACCAGAATGGCTGGAATCTCAAAATCTATGGAACTCATTCTGGCAATATTTCTTGTCCATAATAATGTGTTTTCCGCTGCAAAATCACCACACATAATGACTTTGACCTCGAAATATAAATTTCAATGGCGGCCATTTTGAATTTAAAGATGGCGGCGATATGGCTTATAGAAATCGAACCAACCCCAGTTTTGTTGTATGTGGTCAAAATAAGGAAAAAAAAACATTGTTCAAACAATGTAGCAAAATAAATCACAAAACCTGAAATAACGACATAACAGTATCCACATTATGTTTGATGAACAAAGATATACATTTCATGGCGTGACCGTTATCGGAGGTCCATATAAATGTAGCACCCTTGTGATTATTTAAGCATAAACCTGCCCCCCCACCCCCCCCCCCCCCCCCCCCCACCCCCCCCCCCCCCCCCCCCCCCCCCCCCTACCAGTGCAAAACTAAAGCCATAGGTATGTTCTTCTTCTATTGAACAATAAGGAGCATAACATTTTTATAACGTCATTTTGACGTTGGGCCGCATATCACGAAGTCACGTTGTATTGGTAAGGTTAACAATGTCCATGATATATTTATAATGAGTTGTGAAGCAGGATTTATCAATCATCATGTACGTGAATCGTCAGGTAGTTAACCCAACAGTTTACAGAACTCGTCCGGGTATTTTATGGAACACACATCGTATATTATAAGGTTCGACCATGTCCAGCCATGGGTTAACGTCTGAATACCAAGGCCGTATGCCGCGGGTTCAAACAGTTCCCGAGTGCCACGGCAAATGTTTACCCACGACCGGATATGGTCGAACGTAATTGTTACATTTCTGTCAGAAATATCGTGTAATTTGATGTATGCTGTACTTTCGGTTCTTTGATAATCTGCACCGTTCAAACAGCTGATTTACACATACATATTCCTGGGCCGCAGTAAACGTGATGCAGCCGCATCAAAATGTCAGTGTGATCGTTGTGTATTGGTCTGGTGTCGTTATGGCGCGTTCTTGTTACGTCATGAGACACATGTATAACGTAGGTGTTGGCATGGCCACGGAACGAGCATTGTCTACATGTATGGTTAAACAGCATGCGCTGTACGTTTGAACACGGCTGTGAGCGGTGTCGAACAACGACAGTCATGTAACATTACAAGCAAGGAGTGTGTTTCACCGATTGAATGGCGAAACGTACAGACGCTGATCAGCCTGTGTGGATGTACAGGTTGATCTGGTTATACATGGGTCGCACACTATCATTACGTACACTCTATTGATCCAGGGTATGAGATCACGTGGTCAATTGTTTTGTTTGGAGTACTGACGGCGCCCATGAAGTCTCAGGTAATCCAATATCTTGTTTTACATAAAAAATGACTGCGATTTCTTCCTTGTAATGATGCCCATGTTCCAGCCATTAACACAATCAGTCCGCCAATAACAAACTTAGCATGATTACATATGGTGTTAATCTGAGCTTGCATGCTGCAGACAAATTTGAATCGGACCAACTTTAAACAACGTTCGATTCCGTCCGATTACATTTTATCTGCATAGTGTTCAGTCTAACTAGATAGGTAATGCTGGACTAGTATTGTTAACGGCTGGAACAATTACATGGTCACCATTAAAAGGAAGAAACCGTAGTCGTATTGATGAAAATTAAGGTTTAGCTCATACCTCATGGGCGCCGTGATTTATTCTAGACAAAACAATAGACCACGTGATTCCATACCCTGATGACCACAACCACGTTTTCTTACTTCAGAATATGGACTCAAACTTCTGGGCGGTATATATGTTGTCGTGTATGTAGGGGTGTACACTTCCCACCACCGTACAAACAAAAATCGTCGGTCCAGCCAGAGGAACCAGTCTATACAGGGGCACAGCGGCATTCTGTTGAAGGCCGCCCGGTACGTATCCCGATGTCTGTACTCGGAACGGTGCCATCGTTTACACTTGGCCTTGTAGTTAGGAATCCTCATTCCTGGTGGAGTTAATCGGTAGGAAACTGATCCTTGCCAACCTACAATTAGTTAACATATACAGTAGAACATCTGTATACCGGACAACCATACAATCTATGTCTGCACACCACATATATCTGTTTTGCGGTGCCCATATGCCTGGTTTACAGAGGTGTCTCTCTAAACCGGACACCCTGGGGACCGGATTAGAGAGGTTCCACTATATATTGATCTGTGACCAGTGTAGATCATGGCAAAATGATAGCTTGTCAAGTGTTTCATCGATCAATTGCTGAACAGTGCAGATCCGGATCAGACTGCGCTGGCTGATCTGGATCTCAATACACTGGTAGCACAATCCATAAACCTTGTTTCTCCAGTCACGGCCGAAAATACGGAGCCCCGCAGGGATGTATATTTTTTGTTATTAATTCGTTCCCACGAAATAACAATTCGTTCCCTCAATTTACCAATTCGTTCCCACGAATTAACAATTCGTTCCCTTAATTTAATAATTCATTCCCACGAAATAACAATTCGTTCCCACGGGAACGAATTATGAATTCGTGGGAACGAATTGTTATATCATGGGAACGAATTGTTTATTCGAGGGAACGAATTGTTAAATTGAGGAACGAATTGGCATTTCGTTGGAACGAATTGTTCATTCCAGGGAACGAATTGTTATATCGTGGATCCGAATTGTTAATTCCAGGGAACGAATTGCTAAATTGAGGGAACGAATTGTCACTTCGTGGGAACGAATTATTAATTCCAGGGAACGAATTGTTATATCGTGGAAGCGAATTGTTATATCCTGGGAACGAATTGTTAATTCGAGGGAAAGATTTGTTAAATTGAGGGAAGGAATTTTCATTTCGTGGGAACGAATTGTTAATTCCAGGGAACGAATTGTTATATCGTGGAAACGAATTGTTAATTCCAGTGAACGAATTGCTTAATTGAGGGAACGAATTGATATTCTTAATTTAAAAAAATGCATGTCCCCTGCGGAGCTCCGTACAAAAGTGACCAATGATGCAATATTTGTAAAGGGAAAAATGATGAACCGAAACCATCCCAAATAAGCTGAACAACAATTGTAGTCGGCGCTAAACAAAGTATAGGATCGCGTGGTTTCCGAACGGCGTGACTTCATGTTTGTCGATGTGTTTACGGTAGATTTTCTTCAATAACTTCCAAACGAAATGACGGATTTATATAAAACATATTGCAACAAATTCGTAATAGGTTGCACTTTGTTGTTTAGTTTGCATTAATCTCATAAATATGTCGTTTTGAACTAAAGCGAATATTTATACAAAAAAAAACGAAGTGAAAACCAACGTTTCATACAACGATATACATTGAAACAATATCGTTTGTTGTTGTTGTTGTTTTTAGTGCCGGGAAACGATACTTTTCGTTTCAATACCCAGCTCCCAGCTATTTAGACACCGTTCATTCGTTCTAACGCACGTCCGTTTTGTTTATGTCAACGCATGCCGTGTTGCTTTCGTTGGTTTAAACTTGACACGTTTAAGAAACGAGCACACTATTTTCTAATTAACACATGAACACGATTTGAAAGCGATGTGTAAACGATGGGCAATCGTTCATTTATAGAACCAGGAACAAATCCAGATAGTAACAGTGAACTATATTACACCATATAGCCTGAGTGTGTAGAATCACAATAATGTTGCTGTTTTATTCCCACTAACATATCGTATTGCTGTACGACACATACGAGACACGCCATTCGATTTGTACCGTCGGACATCTGCGTAATTTCATTAAATCTAATTTACAAAATCTTTAGTTTATAGAAAATATTGTAACTTTTGTAAACGTATTTCATAAAATTGTGCAGATGTCCGAAAGTACTGACATGCTGACATCTCACATAGCGGGTCTCATATGTTTGCGGTAAATGTAAAGTGTCGGTAAATGTGGATTGGCGGCGTATTAGGATCATTGTGTTTACTCGTACATCCGGGTGGTCATTATTACCATTTATAAGGCACACGGAAATAAAAATTAATGGCCGCCGCCAGTATATCACGCCCGCCGAGGTAGTTGATGGTCCCAATATGTATGTATGTATCTGGTTAGAGCAATCAAATGTGGAATATATTGGGTACTTAAAGGCACATGCCCACTCAGTAGCCACAAACTGTTCTTTATATCAGATACATCATCCGAGAAATGTTATGGCATAATAAACAATAATTCACCATTACCCCACGTATCGATGTCATTATTATACATTTTATATCAGACGTAAATTTCCACACTTATATCAGGGGCTATAACTGTGTTTCTTAAAATGTTAACGGACATTACTATTTATGATCTGTATTTATTATTTGATGTGCAATGATCAATTATTGTTTCAGGTGACGGATTTAATTAGTATAAAAAATTAAAAAATGATCATGCCTCATTGCATATGCAAATAGCCTGCTACCACCATTCGTCGCTATCATTGAAATAAATATTTCAAATTGTCTATATCTGTACATCGGGCACTCATACATCGGGCACTCATAATTTGTATAACTGGTGGAATAGTGACACAATCATACAATTATTGAATTCCTATACATAACATATTGTGCCTACTGAGTGGGCATATACCTTTAACAACTTTCACGCATATTTTACAAAAACGTTAACGCAAATTTCAGAATAATTGGGCCTTGACCTTGTGCATGGGGGCGGCATGGGTGTGCTGTAGAATGAAAATATGGATGGCGATAAATAAATAAATGATGGTTCAAGTCAATTGGAATTGTGGAGATATCGGGTACTTAACAACTTTCACGCAGATTTAACGCAAATTTCAGAATAATTTGGCCTTGACTTTGGGCATGGGCGCCGCATGGATGGCCTGGCCAATAGAATGATAGAGTTGTGAAGATATTGGATACTTAACACTTTAACGAAGATTTAACACAAAAATACATTAACGGAAATTTCAAAGTATTTGTACCTTGACCTCATTGGGGCTATAGGATGAAAATATGGATGATGACAAATTAATATGTGAAGGTTCAAGTCAATTGGAGTTAGGGTTGTGGAGATATGGGTTACATAAAAACTTTAACGTATATTAAAAAACGAACGTTAACGAAAAGTTCAAAGTAATTTGACCATGATCTTGGGCATAGTGGTCGCATGGGTGGGACTGAAAATATTCATAATGATAAAGAGGTATATGAAGTTTCAAGTCAATCAGACTGAGGGTTGTGGAGATATTTAACGCAGATTTACAAAAACAAATTAAATTCACATTACGCAAACACGTCTTATTTGGAATTAATAAATCGCTGAACTACTTTCGGCAAGGGAGATAATCAATATCACGCGAACTATTTTCATACGAGCCAAGCGGATTGTTCTGTTTATGATTAGTATATATAGTTTTAAGCTATCTCCTGTGATATATAATGATACATTACTTTGTTATGGTATGGGTACTAATACATGTTGTTTCAATAGCGTATCTCTGTAACGGTATCGTTGTAGATGGAGTTGCAAATAATTTAATAATTATTACGTTCAAATGGTGGCGTAATACTGATAGCACTTCTGTATAACTGTGATTGTCGTAAATGGCGCAATAGTCGTGAGGTTAAGGTCGCCGACTTCAATGATTTAATTATCGATGCCCGAAAGGGTTCAAACCTCGACGTGGTATTTTTTTTTTTCTCCATATATATTATTTTTGTGATTTTAATATTTTCACAAATTCATGATTTTAATAAAAATACCTATAAATTGATAGAAACTTACCAACAATGAAAGTGTCTGTCTTTAAGTAATATATACACAGACAGTTTGTTACTGTTTTTTTAAGTTTAAGTAATATATACACTGACAGTTTGTTACTGTTTTTTAAGTTTGAGGTACTGTCTATACCATATAATGTTTTAGTGTCCCAAAATCTATTTTTTTGGCTGTCACAATTAATTAATTTTCGGACAGCAAACATTTTTTTATGAATTTGAAATAATTGTTGTCCTCCATCTGCTCACAACATTGTTCGAACCGCGCCTGTGGCTACCACGACCAGAATTCACTGGCCGCAAACACAGTAGCCATCGGCGTCTATTTATTAAATTATTATTTTTTATTTTATTTGAATTCCGTGTGAACGCTGCATTTTGTGTCAACACCATTTACAGAAAATATTGGTGATTTTCTAAACGAATATCGGAGAAATGCGGCTATATATTTTGTCAATTTTCAACACCTTTTACGGAAAATATTACTGATTTTCTAAAAACAATATCGGCGAAGGTGTACTGAACTACTCTTTATTTTAAATAACCAGCCGTCTAATAGATCTGTGTATAATCGAGAGTATATCGTTAATTGTCATGTTGTCTCCGACAGTGAGGTGTTGCGGCACACATCAAAACGACACGTCAATTTCAAAACATTGCCTAAGGGTTACAGCTGTGTGGTGTCATCAGATCAACACCTCGTCACACACCACTACGCATTATCGATTTTTTTCCCCCACACAAAGCGACGTGTATTTACAACTAGATCTGTGTAATGTGTCGGGTGTAGCCAAAGACCATACATAAATTCGTAATTATTCACAGACGTAGCCTTAAAATATAAAGGATTTCCTTAAATTACGTCCACAAGTTGACAGATATTTCAGAGCAGACGTCATCGTAATTTGCCGTTATTTATTTCCAAAATTAGCCATATATTCTGTAAATGGCGTTGAAAGTTGACAATAAATTAAGACCAGATCAGTACGTTAAATCGAGTAGTATATAGGGAGTCAAAATGATACCACCTATCATTTTCCCACCCTATATACTACTCCACCACTCCCCCCAAAAACTCAAAAATTGGTTAACGAGGAAATTGTCACCCGACAGCAAAAACGTGACAATTGGTGTCATAATACATAAGTTGAAAAGAGGTCCAATTGAACAGATAAAACTATAGTAATAAAAAGGATTTGTTTTCGTCTCGTTGTCATATTGGTGTCATAAATACCTCATGTTCATTTAACGTCCAATTGAACAGATAAAACTATACTAATAAAATGGATTTATTTTTGTCTCGTTGTCATAAATACCTCATATTTATTTTTTCAACACGGCATTTTCCTCCTCCACTATAGCTAATTTATTTCTACAATATTGAAAAATTATTAATAATTTGAAAAAAATAACAAAAAATAGCAAAAGCCTCCACTCGTGCACACACACCCAGCGACTGGGCAGATTTCTAAGCCGGCACCCAGCCACTGGGGTGTTGGGACCTTTCTTAAGCCCACGCATCTGTTGGCTCACAGTCTCATTTTACGAGTCGCCTTTAACCCCATTGCCAATTCCTCAATTCAGAGAAACCGACGAAGTAAGGGTTTTCGTCCAATAGCACAAACTGGTCACCAACACAAAAAACGTGACAATTGGTGTCATAAATACATCATGTTTTTTTCCAATTGAACAGATAAATTTAATAGGTTATAACAAAAATACTATAACAAAATGGATAATATAATACACAAACATATGGAATCTTATAACGCTGTTAAAGAATATTACGGTGTTTCTACAACATTAAAACACTTTAAAATGAGAATAATATGCAATATAGAATACATGAAATATCAACGTAATTTATTACGCTCCGATAAAAACGTTGCATTTACAATATTATACCGGCAGTTGTGTCGCTGGTACAAGGATCTAATTCGCGAAATGAAGCGACTAAACAGGATCGGAGAAACACTACCGAAAAATGATATTATTATAAAACCGTTTAAAATCAACGATTCGTTTACGGTTCGATATTGCTTTTAACGAAGAAATTATTAGAAGAAATCATTAATGTAATTTCAATGCGTCCGCGTGTGATAGTTTATTTTCCAACACGGCAAAGACTAAACAGGATCGGAGAAACACTACCGAAAAATGATATTATTATAAAACCGTTTAAAATCAACGATTCGTTTACGGTTCGATATTGCTTTTAACGAAGAAATTATTAGAAGAAATCATTAATGTAATTTCAATGCGTCCGCGTGTGATAGTTTATTTTCCAACACGGCATTTTCCTCCTCCACTATAGCTAATTTATTTCGCAGATCAGCAACTAACTCTACCAACTCTAGTCTACCACGTTCCCCCATAGCCACAGGGCAGCGTAGTTGCTTATGTCTACAAAGAGTTTGGGTACTAACGAACTTACAGGGGCATCTGGGGCATTGAAATTGTGGGGCGACACAAGGAAACTTTCTACGTCTCGATATATGCCTTCGTAGATAGTCTTACAACAAGTAGCACAGTTCTTTTTTTTTTTGTATATATATGTATATGTTTATGTTTAATTGGACATGAAAAAACATCATGTGTAAATTTTTCATGTCAAATTGAACAGATAAATCTCATAGGTTATATTACATAAAATATGATAACGCCAGAAATAGAAAGTTTGAGAAGAGAAGCCGAATCTCTAGGGATTACTTATAGTAAACGGTTGAGAGTTAGGGGGTTGACAAATCTTATAAACTCCACAAAGAATGAGGCGTTTATGAAGCGGTTTACCCGCACCCACCAACGAGGAGCCTTTAAAGACCTGTCACTAGCGGAGGAAGTTGGTAACAGAATTCAAAAAGAAAGCATTGCGGGGTTAAGGGCCAGTGTAATCAAACCTTCAAGCACATCCCAAATTAGACGCACAGGCAACCCAAATAATAAGAAAAAATCTATCGTTCGCGCGATAGTGGAAAAAGGTGAAGAAATATTGGGGGCTCACGATGAAACATTGGAAAAGGTAGAAAAGGGTAGACGGGTAGCTATATTATCCTTTCGTAAAAAGATTGACATCAACGAGTCTGAACGCATGTCCGATAAAATCGCTCAGTATATATCAACCAATTTTTATTTGAGATATTCATATTCTTACAAGCTAGAACATATGGAGGAAACTAAAAATGGAAAACCTAAAACTATAATATTTCACAAAAATCTCGGTGGTAGCGAACCACTATCATCAATGAAAACCGTTAAAAAATGGTTGTCAGATATGGAGCAAACACGAATAATGTCCGATAAAATAGACAGACCGAATACAAAGTGGAAGTTTGTAAGATGGGTAGAGGTTTTTGTAAAGTTAATACAGTTTTGTAGGGGAATAGATTTGGGACTGCAATCCAAAGAAGCAGCGGGAGGAGAACTTCCAGAATGGTTGAGGAATAGAAAAGGTATGTATTCTTTAGATAAGTATAATGACGACCTTTGTCTGTTCAGGTGTCTAGCTATGCACCTTGATAAAAAGATCAGACCTGACAGATGTACAGAAAAAGCGAAAGAACTTAGTGAGCAATATTTCGGTAGTAATGTGGTTTCACCAATTCCTTTTTCCGATCTGAAAAAGGTTGAAGAGTTTTTTAAAATTGGTATAGAAGTATATCAACCCACCAAATGTGACGTATGGTGGTTGAGAAAGGTACCAGCGCACTATGATGCAATAGGTAATAAACCAATGACAATAGGACTGTTTAATAATCACGCATTTCTGATAAAAAAACCTTAAAAACCTATCTAAAATTTACGCCTGCGATAATTACAAGCAGAAATTCACGAAAGCGAGTAATATGAAGAGACACGGACCAACATGTATGAGAGGTGAGACAAAAGTAATATGTGATGGTAATTATTTAGAGCGCCCGCGTTCGTCGTTCGAGAAAGCGTTCTACCCACCCAAAAGGTTCCAACAGTTATGGTGCGATCGATTGGATGCACTCTGTGGAAAAGCGGGAGGGAATTCACATTCACCACGAACAGTGCGGACACGGAGGTGAAAGATGGATTTTAGGAGCTCCGGTAGATGGATACTGTCCAGAAACCAATACCGTATATCAATATCACGGCTGTTACTGGCACGGGTGCGAGATTCATGCAAAGCATAAAAAAGAAGAACGCGCATCCACAATGAGAAGAGATAAAGTTATTAGAAAAAGCAAAGAATTCAACCTAGTAGTTATGTGGGAATGCGAATTTCGAAGAACGGGTAAAGATATAAAGATCGGTTGCGACACTACTCTTTATCCATATCAGATAGTATACGATTTTGAGGCGTATCTCCAGCCAGAAGTTGAAACTACCGGTAATAGTTTAGAGTACGAAGCTGAGCACGTTCCGGTAAGCGTTAGTATAGGAGATAATTTCTCAGGAACGGTAACTCATATTTGTGATAAAGATCCCGCAAAACTTATAGAAAAATTCGCAGAAGAGTTGAAAGTCAGGGGAAAAGCTATAAGAGAAGAAGTATGGTCAAGATACGAGTTTAATACGGAATATTTACGCGAAAAACAAATCACCCAGATCGAACAGTGGATAGATCAAGTACCGGTTATAGGTTTTAACAGCAGTAAGTACGATATAAACTTAATAAAGAAATATTTAGTAGGTGAACTGTCATCAACAACGAAGAAAGTAATGGTTGGAAAAAGGGCGAGCGCGACAATATTTCTATAAACTCCGGAGTTTAGATTTCTTGATGTAATACTTTACCTAGGACCCGGTGTAAGTTACGATAGTTGGATAAAAGCCTACGACTGCAAAGGACAGAAATCTTTCTTTCCTTACGAGTGGTTCGATTCTACAGACAAGCTAGATTACCCTGGACTACCGGATATAGAGAATTGGTATTATTCCAAACTATCTGGGAAAAATGTTACTAGACGAAACAGAATTAAGTAAATGTCGTAGAATTTTCGAAGAAAATAATATGAAAACTTTCAGAGATTGGTTGAAATATTATAACGATTTAGATGTAGCACCGTTCCTAGAAGCTGTGGGAAAAATGTGTGAATTTTATAAACACAGGGGTGTAGATATTTTCAAAGACGCGGTAACACTACCGGGTGTGGCTATACAATATTTATTGAGAGGAACCATTAAAGAAAAAAATCTTCAAAGACGATTATACCGGAGGATGCTCTATGCGCACCGAAAGAAGAAACATAAAAAATGATGAAAGACGCTCTAGTTGGTGGTCCATCAATAGTATTTAAGCGATATGCGGAAGCCGGTGTTTCAAATATTAGAGTGGGTTCCAAACCTTGCGAGGCTGTTTTGGGGTACGACGCAAACACGTTATATTTATCTACGTTAAATAAAGAGATGCCGTGTGGGAAAGAAACTATACATCATATAAATAACCCACATAATCCTAAACTTATTAAAAAGTTTAGTAAAAGAGTTTCATCCGGAGACTGGTTTGGGTTTGCGGAGGTGGATATAGAAGTTCCACACAACTTAAAAGATATGTTTTCCGAAATGTCTCCACTTTTTATAAACAGAGAAGTAGAGGTTGATGAAGTTCCCGCGCAGATGTTAAAATATTTAAATGATACTGGCCGAACTAGAGGAAACGGAAGAAAATTAGTGGGATCTATGTCGGCCACTAAAGTATTGCTGTACGCGCCACTGTTGAAATGGTATTTAAAACACGGCCTAGAAATAACGGGAGTTTATCGTGTTATAGATTATGTTAGTGGTAAACCCTTCGAATGGTTCGCTAAAGAAGTTACAGCCGCAAGACGAACGGGGGATGTAGAACCGAATAAGAAACCGGTGGCCGACATAATGCAATTATTAGGAAACTCGTGTTGCGGAAAAATGATAGAGGCAACGGAGAGACATTTAAATACGACATATACGCGAGACGAAACCTGTGTTGACAAAGCATTAAGATCCGCGTATTTTGATGATTTGGAAGAGATAGGAGATGCGTACGAAATGTCTTCAAGAAAACCCTGGTGCTCAGTAAAGAGACCATTCCACTGCGGAATAGCGGTTTATCAACAAGCTAACTTGAGAATGTTGGAATCTTACTACGAATTCCTAGAGAAATACGTAAAAAGAGAAGACTTTGAATTAATACAGATGGACACGGATAGTATGTATATAGGAGTTAGTGGAAAAACGATAGAGGAATTGATTAGACCTAACTTACTAGACGAGTTTGAAAAAGAAAAAACGAAATGGTTGGCTTGGGATAAATGGAGTAATAGAGAACCAGGACTTTTAAAAATGGAATTTAGCGGAGATAGGGCGACAGCGTTATCTAGTAAGTGTTATTTCGTAGAAAAATTTAATTCAATTAATAGAAACTCCGCGAAAGGAATGTCCAAGAGAACTAACGATTTAAATTGGGATAGATATCAACGAGTACTAAGCGAAACTACAGAAGATGGAAAACACATTATAGATGTAGCGCAAAATAGAGGATTTAAAATGAAAGACGGCGTTATGAAAACGTACTGTCAACGAAAATTAGGACTATCGGCGTACTACGATAAAAGACGCGTGTTATCGGACGGAATACATACGGAACCTCTCTAAAGACTCTGACGATCCGGGGATAACTGGGTGTCAGAAGGCACCATAAGAATTTCTTCGCGAACAAACCCTCGAGAGGGCCCATCATCCAAATAGTAGAGCACGGGCTCATCGGGTTTGGTAATAGATCGATCTAGATGATATACATTGAGAGACTACACGGGATCAGTCGCGCGGCGGTTGCTACCTTCGAGCTCTCCCGGTTGATAGAGGTACCGGACGTCAATATCCGATGGAAGCCGTTGCTCCTCTAAACCAACGGGTCGCCCGCACGAGACGGCAGAGGGCTTGCTCGTCACCCTTTTAAACTTGATAGCATCTACGGGCTTCTTACCTATCAATCTGGTCACCTCTCCGTTCAGTGCGGAGACCACGGCGGGCAGTCTGGCCACCCAATCGGTCGATGGCGAATGAGGGTCTACAAGTTCTTTAGCGTATTGGTGTCCGAACAGTCTCTCCGCCAGGGTTCGATTGAAGCGTTCCACGATCCCCTGGTCCCGGTGGATGTTAACGCGGCCGCGTCTGATAGAAACTTTGTGCTTAGACAATAGATGAGAGACCGCGCCCATGAACTCGCGGCCGGGATCGACCAGGAGAAGATTCGGCCATTTGAGAGGACTCCTCTTATATATTCGGGAAAGAGCCTCGGCCACCTCCTTAGACTCTTTAGTGGCCAACGGCTCAGCCCCCTTATAACGACTCGCTACGTCCACGACTGTCAGTGCGTACTTGTACGTCTTGCAACCGACGCGATCGTGAGGGAGAAACAGGAGATCCGCTTGGTGAACTTGGTTCGGAACCGGCACGTCGAATTTCTGGCGCGGAATATTGTGAGGCGCGGGTAAATAGATCTGCCAGATGGCCTGCTTCTTGAGCCATTCCTTGACAGCGATTTCGGAAACCTTGGTAGCCGCCGCGAGGTTCTTGATGGCCGCGAGTCCCTTCCAGTAGCCGCGTGGGCTATAGTACGTATTCGCCAGCTTCCGCGTTAGTTTGGTATCAAGTTTACGCGTGTTCATCGTATGCGAAGTATTCTAATATATCGGACAATCTCCAACATGCACTCGTCAGCTCGTCCGGTAACTGCGTCGTTAATAATTAACCTTTGTTGGAAGTACAATCACATTTGGAGGTTAAGTTCTGAAGGAACTCGGAGGAATCGATTGGAATTGAGGAGGATTCTAACATCCGCTTTGCGAAAAGGGTGGCCGCTTTTCCGTCCTCAAGCCACGTCTCGAGAGAATCTTGGGCCAGACGAATCATACTCTTTGCACCAGCTATACGATGTTTTTTGGGCAGTGTAGCCTACATCGATCATAGCGTAATAAAGTTCGTCAACTAACATCGTTCTATATATATATTTATAAAAAAAAAAAAAAAATATTAAAATAATTATTAATTTTGTAAAAATTATTAATTTAAAATTTCGATTGAATATAGTAGCCGAAGAAACCCACCACACACATTCCCACGACGATGAACGCGATCTCGCGGTCTTTTTGGGCCTCTGACGGTATATAGAAATCTGAAAGTTGCGGCTCACGATCCAGCGGCGCGAGACTTCTTTGCGGATATGCCAGCGCGTACTCGCGGTTGGCTTCTTCAACGTTCTGGAAAGTTTGCGCGGCGTGATTCTCGCGGCGAAGCTCTTCGTTGACCCAGTCCAGATGGGCGGTTCGTTTTTTCGACCATGCTTCCTTTGCGCTCTGGAGTTGTTCTACAGCTAAATCGTGACGCTTGC
Source organism: Conchocele bisecta (assembly GCA_029237695.1). Lineage (NCBI taxonomy): Eukaryota > Metazoa > Mollusca > Bivalvia > Lucinida > Thyasiridae > Conchocele > Conchocele bisecta. Next base: position 80,285,541 of record CM055270.1, read on the forward strand.
GCTCCTCATCCACGTTCGAGCTTCTCATTTTCGAGAATAGAAAGTTGCTACTGCTGAACGCCAATGCGTTTACAAGCGCACCACCTATCATTATTCCGATCGAAGCCATTTTATTTCCATATATTAACGGGTAGAATTCCAGCTTTAATTAGATAATCTCGGGTCCAAACTGCGGCAGCTACATCTAAGGTCACGAACCCTACGTCTCTCGCAGAAAAGTCCAATTTGGGAGCGGACCCCCCTAGGGTCATCTTTGATAGTCGAGCGTACCCGATACTGAGACCCGATATCACCACGGCGTGATAAAGCGCATTCACTATCATTTTACCATCTTGTTCAGCCATTATTGCATATAAAAAGGATCGCGTTTAATGTTTAAATGGGGCGCATCCAACAGTGTTGGGGGGTTGTTTTTTCAATTTCAACCTCGTTGATGACCTGTTGTTGAAACGGTAAAGCACATACAGGGTGCCCACAACCGACAGACCACCAACAACAACCCACGGGATCCAATCAGTATTGGGAGTTGGAGCAATCGGTTTCGATCCAATAGCGATTGGGGGAGAAACAGCTGCCACCGGGTGTTTTGTCGTCTCCGATTGCAACTCCAATCTCAATTTGAGTTTGACATCTCGAAGCTCGGCGAGTATTTTATCTTGTTTAACTTTTCGGGTGGCAGCCGCCGCCCGCCCAGCTGCCTGTCTTTTTGGGTTTTTATGTCGTGCTGTTGAGGATTCATCCAACGTGCTCTGGTTCAACTCCAATTTCGATTGGGTTGAGTGTGGTTCCGTCACTCTCGCGGGTGTGTCTTGTGTCATCATTTATAATATTAGGGCTTATTGTTCGTGGGCATATATGTCCAAATTGACAGTGTTTACCCGTGGTCAACGCGGTTGTCAGCGGAGCTAAGTACATTCCAAACTTGTGATAAATTGAGCAGCATGCCGTTCTAAGAGTGTGTCCTATAAAAGGGTCAGTCTCTAGATCGCGAATCAACCCCGCAGTGTCTGGTATAGGGAGAAGTATACTAACGGTGGTAGCGTACAAATGAATAGCCGCCGATCCGAGAGTTTTTGTCATCTCCGCACCTAATTTGGATTCGTATCGCGCGTACATCGTATCGACCTCCGCATCTGACATCTTATCCACCTGACAAACTGAGAGACGCCTACCGAGATAATGCTCCGACTGTCCCCCAGCAACCAGCGCAGCTAGACGCTCGCGACGCGCCGCGTTTTCATTTTCTTTCGGGACCGTATCGGCAGTAGTGCTGACAGGTGTTCCTACAGTTTCAGTCGTGTCGGCAGTCGGAGCGACTGTTTCTTCCATTAGCTGATCGAGAAGTTCGTCGCAGTTCATTTTTATTAAAATTAATTTAATTATTCTTACAAGTCTCATAAGTCTAACATATTGCCAAGCGCACCACCAGATACTTATGATCACCGTTATGCTCGCAATAAAGCTCGCAGCGGAGCAACAAATTCTTAGCAATTGCTCAGCATTGTTAAGCATTTTCTCAGCATTGTTAAGTATTTGTTAAGCATTGTTCAACATTGTTCAGAAATTGCTTAGCATTGCTCAGCTTTTGTTCAGTAATTGTACAACATTTGCTCAGCATTGTTCAGCATTTGCTCAGCATTGTTAAGCATTTACTCAGCAGTTACTAATTAATTACATTATAAGCAGTTGGTTGATCAGTCTTTAGCAGAAGCTTGGCGTGCTTAGTTTCCGAAAGTATCTGTCGAACCTCCAGGCGCTCCTCGCGCGTTGGGATAACGTCTTTGTCTTGAAGTGGAAGAGGGCAACCCATTTCGTTTGCTCGCGCAGATCCTTTAGGACGGCGTTGTACTTCTGAGTGGAGATCCATACGCTTTGCCTCGCATGGCGGCCAGAAAATGCGAGCTAGGAGAGCATGTCCTTCTTTTTGGTCATCGCCCGGGCCTTTGGACCGAGCAGTCGGTCAATTTCTAAGTATAGGGTGGGCTCTCCCTGGAATATTTGATAGAAGACACGCAGCCAACCGTGAAACCTGTCGCCCGGGTCAATAACGTATACCTCAGGGTCGGTCCATATCCACGGGCGCCGCTGATAAGTATCGTTGTGCCGCACAGTGGGACACAGGATCACAATGTGACGAAAGGCATCGCGGTAGGAGCCCTCGAGTAAGTCGAGGATGAAAACCGTTTTTCCGCATCCTGTCTGCCCACATATTATGGCAGAGTGAGCATCACCAATCGTGAATTGGTATTGATTTTTAGTATAAAGCTGAGACGTATCGGCCATTTTCGATGTTGAGTTGCGCGTCCGTTATTATATATAAGTATACGTTAAATGTGCCAGCTCCATCCGCCTCTTTGGTTATCTGGATCGTCACACCCTCAATAGCGTTCTCAACTTGACGTCCGCTACCGTGCATTTGGTCGTCGTCGCTGGCTCGCATGTCTAGCCATAGAGCGTATTTGGTAGTCAGAAAATCCGAGAGGGGAACGCCCGAGAGCTGCAGGTCTTTGGCAACCGCGGCAACCTCCGGGGAACGCTTAGAGCCGGAAGCAAACTGCTTTCTGACTTCATCCCACTGCTGGTGCGCGCGAAGACCCGCGCTGTAGAATTGATTGGGTACTCCCTCGATCGTCACCTCTACCTTCGTGATTTTGGGGTTATAAAATTTGTCGGATTTTCTAGCACCGAGCGCGAACCGACCCTCCTCGAACAACATCAGTATACCTTTCATCGAGCGGGCGGGTACGTTGACGTTAATATTCAACAATGTGTCGCTTTTGTCTTTCGTCATCTTGCGGTGGCGAAGAACTCGGTCGTAAAGTATGGCAACGCGCCCGGCGTACTGGGATCTGATTAATCGCGCGAGTTCGGGCATCGTGACCATGTCGTACTCCAACGAAACATTGTCGATCGTATACGTCGATGTCATGTCAGTGGCTATGAGAACTCGACCGTAGTCGTTGAACGTTAGTTCGTATTCGAGGCGGTCCGCCAAAGCGCTCTGATAGTAGGGCATGTGACTCTCCAGCAACTCAAAGTCGAGCGGGATGTAGAATCGGTTGCCGTAAGCGGCCGCGACCGCGTTGTCGCTCGCGACGTTATCTACCTTGTCACCAGCCCCGATTCTAAGTCTGGTTACGTTCTTATTTCGACTGGTGTCAATACCCTGATATACCGCATTTTCGCGCTCTTGCGCCGTCTTCCACTGGTCCTGGTAGCAATGGTAGAAGTCGCTGTCATCGATCGACATCACCTCATTACCAGAAATCTTTATCATGGTCTTCTTGACGATGGCGCGACCCAGGTTCTGAACGATGGTTCGGTCCGCATCCGTCGATGTAAGCGAAATAGTGAAAGCGAGGCGAACAGTCCCCGGCATAATGACGTCGCTAGCTCCGAGGTTGGGGAAGCGGACTAAGAGCTGCTGGTTCTGGTCGATCGTCGATGGGTTGTTCGTAATAACGACACTGTGTCTCACACCTTTTGCCCCGAGGGGCTCACGCAGTCTGCGATATGGATTGAGTTTACGACCGTATTGACTCGAAGACATAATCTATTAAACCTGTATGGTTTTGTCTTTAATATAATAATAATTATTAAAGATGGCGGGTCTCGATATTGGCATGGACGAATTCGATCGCACTACGGGCGACCGAGACGATTACCTCGAAGATTACGATATTGACACGGATATCGGTACTGACGATTTCCGCGATGACGATGCCTTCTACGGCATTGCCGAAACTCCGACATGGGCGGGCGGTGCCGATATTCCTGCGGGGATCTCCGAGGGTGAGCTGGCTCCTCTCGGGGAAACGGATTCTCTGGTGAAACAGTGGGAGAGTATAGTGTCTAATTACGGCATCAAGGCCACGTTGGAGTTTCACAACACTAAAAGAGGAGACCTGTGGGTTAAATGGGGCAATAGCTGGAAGTTGCTGACGTACAAGAACGACCCGAACCGGTTCCTCGGCCCCTCTTCCTTGGGCCGATATGGAGTACTATTCGCTCGAGCTCTCGGATTGATCGGGGACCGGTCGCAGGTGCCTAAAAAAATGATAAAAACCATGCAGGATACCGACGAAACGCTGGCGAAGACGGCCGCCGCTATAGAAACGAGCGATATCAGCGAGGTCCCTCGCATAGTCACCGACGCGATTAACACAGTGGAAACCACGGTCAACGAAATGAACGGCACGAAGTATGACCCACCGTTACCTCTTCGCGAACTCCTGGGACTCAATAAGGTTCTGCAAACGGGCCGTGGTGAACTAGTTAATAACCTCTCCAAACTCACGGAGCTGGACGAACATATCGAGCAAGAAGAAAGAAAAATAAAGGAAGCCCGTGGCGATAGAGAATCTACCGAGCGGATCAACAAACTCCTGCGGTCGTTGCGGGACGAAAGAGAAGCTCGCTTAGCGGCTGTCTCAATTAACCGTGAGACACTCTCTGGACAATTAAGTCGTAGCCACGAATCAATCACGAGTATCCTACGCGAGGACACGACACTCGGTGAACGTCTTCGCACTCTGTTCAGAGAGAAGGGCTTCACAATAGTAACCATCCTCACAGCTTTCACCATGATTATATCGACCCTAATTCTATCTATATCGTCTCTAGTTCTATCTATCACGGGTGGTTCGGCACCAGCTCCCGCGCCATCACCAGCACCAGCGCCAGCACCAGCGCCAGCACCAGCGCCAGCACCAGCGCCAGCACCAGCGCCAGCACCAGCGCCAGCACCAGCGCCAGCACCAGCGCCAGCACCAGCGCCAGCACCAGCGCCAGCACCAGCGCCAGCACCAGCGCCAGCACCAGCGTCAGACTAGCTCCATCCGGTGGAGCCAAAGAATGGATAAAAAAACAACTAAAAGCCCTCGCCAATCTCTTGGCTAAATTAGCAGGAAAGTTGACTGCCGCGCTGCCTGGGTTGATCGGGGTTCTCCTCTCCTTCTTGCTATCTATATTATCAAAAACGGTCGGATGGCTCGCCAATAATGTTTGGGCTCTAATCGTGGCAATCGCCGGTCTCATACTTTTAGCCTCCCGAGAGTTCCTAAATCCAAAGCAAAAATAGTCCGGCCGCCACGAGGGCTACGACGAGCCCTAATTTCTCCTCCTCGTGGGCTGTGGCACTATTTTCCCCCCAATCGCGTTCAACAGTGTTGAGGGGGGAACTCAATTCGTGAATTGGGGGTCCTATTGCAGAGCGTGAAACAGGAGCGGAACTCGGTGGAACACTGGGTTCAAATGAACTTGATGGGGTGTCCAATTCGTGAATTGGGGGTGGTGCTTGTGGTTTTATGAAATCTTTTTCAAATTTATTTGAATTTCCACTGTTGAACCCGACCGTCTTGGGGGGGAGTTTGATGATACCAGTGTTCACGTTCCCGTTGCGGCCGATTTCTTGATTGGCGGTGGCGACTACGATCTGATTATTGTAACCGTCAACCGGGTCGTCTGGTAGTATCATATTACTCGGCGCCATATAAAGACCTATTCCAAAAATTCCAAATGTAGTCTACCGGGGTACGGGCAGTCTGTAAAACGTCTTGATAATTCTGGATCGCCTTCTGGAGGTCCACCTTAGCTGAGATGGCGTCCTCGACAAGTGCCAAGAACTGTTTTTGTGCGTCAAAGGCCGTTCCCGTACCCAGTATAGCGCTGCGCGTTTGCTTCTGTGAGGCGAGGATTGCCCATACGTACATGCGAATAGATTCGTTTAGGCGAATAACCCCACCCTGCGTAAATCCAGTGCTTTCATCTAACATAAATGTGGTCCACGCATTTCGCATCTGTGGAGTATCACCCAGGTCTAGGTATTCCACATGGGCTACTTTAGTAGGCAGCCAATGGCAATCACCATCATTACACGCAAGTCCACCAAGCACTTCAGCACCGAACGTCATCTTATTCAACTTATAATTATATTTAGTCCATGTTGCCATTTTTCTAACTGGTGGTGGGGTAGCTCCATGAGCGCTCCATAGCCCTGAGAAATATACTGGAACTTTATCCAGACGCTCCCCACTAACTAAGCCTTGAAGGTGAACTAACCCTGAACTGTTGGTTGGGGTGTATACTTTCTGTCTCCAGTCCGCGTCTTTTGGTACCCCAAATTCGCTACACAATCTTTCGAACGCCTTACGGTCGTATGCGCTGGAAGTGGGATCCCAGCCATCGTCTTGAGGTAGTGGAATACCTAGTTCTTTGAGAATCCTCCTAATTGTGTAATACACGTGAAAGTTGTAGACACTTCGGAGCATGACATTTTTGGATGTCAAATGGTCTTGATGCGAAACTCCGCATCCGGCCGTTGCGCACCATACAGCAAAATTTAGCTGGTTCTGCCAGAAGTTGATATGGGAAAAATCCCAGCTTAATATTACATCTTGACTAGTAGTCTTTGGAACTACATATTTCTCAAATACGTTAGGAAAATTGGTGACAAAGCCATTTTTTTGTCTAACCGTTACGGTTGGGTGTACAAGGTGGTTAACAACGTCTTTTTGCATGTATTTACCTCCGACCGCGTACTTTGCATTAGAGTTAAAGCTAAATGCATGAGTATCCATTGAAAGATATTTATTATGTTTGCTTCTATCACTAATGTTCAAAATGGGATTTGTGAACTTCAAAAGTCAATCGACAACTGCTGCGGAAAACGCCGGGTAGGCCTCAGATCAATCACCTTCACGGTTGGGTGGAAAAACGTGGGGAATGGCGAAGGGTTCGACTACGTGAAGGCCCCCCGCCAAGTAGGTGTAAATAATATTCCCCCGGCCTTTGGAGTTCGAGATCCCTCCAAGCTTGTGTTGGGTCGGAGCTTGCTGGTAAAGCCAGCCTCACAATCTCCAAGGTTACCGGAATCGCGACCTTTACCGTCGAACCCGCCAACCTGGTATCGATCACCTCGGATTTGGCTGTGCGGCTCGGTTTTTCAAAAACATACGGAGATGGCATCGATGGTGAAATGTTTGTCCCGGGTGAGCACGTCGGTCATTACCCGGTGGACTTCACCTTCACAAAAACTCTCAGAGTGCACCTGGATCAGCTGAACACATCGTACAACACGTTAGACGGAGTTCCCAGCACATTACTAAAAACTGTGCCCGCCAGTGACTGTTTCTATGGGGAGACTGTGACCTTAGACTTCCCACACCCCGAGATGAAAGTTTTGGAATCGGGACACATTCATGAGTTGAAGATTTCTATTCTTGATGATCAAGCGAGAAAGTTGAATAACGATTACCCGATTTCGGTCGTTCTCGAAATAACCGATTAAACATTAATATATATATACATATTAATCATGAGCATATACGGTCCAGGTGGTTCCAACTTAGAACGGGACGTTCCCGTCGCGGCCGCAGCATACGATGAAGCCACAATGAGAAGGCTGGAGAGGGGCGTATCACAGTCCCACACAGTTTTAACTAGGGCGGTTGAACAAATTAGAACATTGCAAGCTAGCAAACACGTCATAACAGTTTGTGCCGAGGAGCGGGGTTCACTAAGCGAGGGGGCCTACGAATATTCATTCGGTGCCAACGCGAGCAACAGATACGGGGGATACACCATGGCAGTGTCCAGGACGATCTTTCGAATGGCGGTCTGCTCGGTCAACTTTCGCGGACACGCCACTGCCGAATTCCGAGTGAATGTCGTCCATAATGGTGTAGAACAGAATATTGGCATCACCAAGCACGCGGGGCAGAGGTCAGGGTTTACTATATTCGATGATGACACTACAATTAAAGTTTCGGCAGGTAGTGTTATTAACTTTCTTACAAATATTGCCGACCAATCGGCTTCCTCCACTATTGTTACGCTGTTAATACAACTTGATTTATGATGAATGACGAGAAACTATATCCACACTTACCTTCGGGGACGGCCGACCCGGCATCCTTTAGGATGACCAGGATCGTCGAGATACAACATATTCTACAACACGAGGGAGAGATGCGGACGGGTTATGCGAAGAAATATAGACGGTCGGTCAATATATTAGAGGGGGTGAGCACCGCGTTAGCCTCAGCATCCGTTATAAGTGTTGTGGGGAGTGTGTCTTTATTGTCAACAGTTGTCGCTGCACCAGGAGTTAAAGGGTACGATCCGGTCCAAGGCTCGACCACAAATTCTCGCGGACGAAGATATAAAAAAACTCGTTATGGAAGGGGGGGCCGACGAGAGAAAAAATCTCCTCTCCCGTCTCGGGACGTGATATGCTTATTCGCGTGTCTACAGCGACATCGGGATATTCCTCCACCATACATTCCAGCTGTTCCGACGGCCCCTCCATACGGAACATAAAAAATAAAATAAATTTAGGGCCCCGTTACGACACCCACTGACCACCATACATTTCTATAACCGCGTATCGATATACTTTGTGGTTTTTATTTGTTTCTTATATTAATTAACTTTTTAATTTTCTTAAAATTAATTAATAATAATTTTTACAAAACTAATTATCAAATGAATAAAATAACGAACCATCCCGGAAATTCGTGAACCTCGCTAAGTGTTTGTAAATAATTATAATTTGCACACCATTTTTATGTTGTATAGGAAAGTGATGAGTATATATACGTTTGAAAGCCTTACCACAATTGGTCTCATCTCGTGTGTGCCATGTTGTTGATCCGTATGACGTCCGTCTCGTCTGTTTAATGGTAGCAGTCTCTAAATGTGTGTGTGAATTGGTGATGGAATTGTATAGCTCAAAGGTGCCGGCCAAAAAGATTTCTACCTAAGAGCTTGCAATTACATCACCAAATCACAAAATAGGCTCGCCTTACATCGTAGGTTTCTCTGAATTGAGGAATTGGCAATGGGGTTAAAGGCGACACGTAATATGAGACTGTGAGCCAACAGATGCGTGGGCTTAAGAAAGGTCCCAACACCCCAGTGGCTGGGTGCCGGCTAAGAAATCTGCCCAGTCGCTGGGGGTGTGTGCACGAGTGGAGGCTTTTGCTATTGTTTTTAATTTTTACAAATTATTAATAATTTTTCAATATCGTAGAAATAAATTAGTTATAGTGGAGGAGGAAAATGCCGTGTTGAAAAAATAAATATGAGGTATTTATGACAACGAGACAAAAATAAATCCATTTTATTAGTATAGTTTTATCTGTTCAATTGGACGTTAAATGAACATGAGGTATTTATGATACCAATATGACAACGAGACGAAAACAAATCCTTTTTATTACTATAGTTTTATCTGTTCAATTGGACCTCTTTTCAACTTATGTATTATGACAACAATTGTCACGTTTTTGCTGTCGGGTGACAATTTCCTCGTTAACCAATTTTGGAGTTTTTGGGGGGGGGGTGGAGTAGTATATAGGGTGGGAAAATGATACCACCGTTAGGTGGTATCATTTTAACTCCCTATATACTACTAATCGCTATCGACGACATCTGACTATCCGATGAGAGAGTAATACCGTTTACGCGTATCCAATGTTAAATATACATGTTATTTTGTATGACTTTCGTATTTTTTACCGAGAAATTCAAACCGTTTCCAATTATTGGGGAAAATAATATCATGATTAGCACACCGTTTCACTAAGCAGCGGCTACTCAGGGAATGGGATCACACGATCAATTGTTTACACTGGATTAATGGCGGCCCCCATGAGGTCTCGGGTAAATCTTATTTTTAAATAATACGACTGTGGTTTCTTCCTTTTAGTGATGACCATGTTGCAGCCGTTAACACTTATTTAGCAGCATTATTTATGTAGTTAGTCTGAACATTCTGCAGAGAAATTTGAATAGGACGGAATCGAGCGTTGTTTAAACTTAGTCCTGTTCATATGCACAGGTCAAAATATGAACTGAAAATGGCGCTTTGTGTGACAGAAATCCGTACGCGGACGAATAAAAAAAAACTGTTTTGTTATAAATATCACATATAGCGAAACAGCGGTAGCATATACTGTTTTAATAATATGCATACATATTGTAATTAATGTTTAATAGTGATATACTGATGAATAATATACGATACTATGGTTTATACTCCAGCACTATGTTTTAAGGCTGTGTGATTTGCCTCAATATAAGCTGGATTAATTAATACTTATATTCATGCGCTTCATGAGAACATCAACACATTTAAAATATACAAATATTACTTAAAGGGGTATCGATATGATACATTTTAATAATATAAATATTGAAAATACACATTACAATCGCTTACAACATAAGTTATTGATCGAAAATAGTCACTTCATCGTGACCTATTTGACCGCATTACCTATTGCGCGGCTACCTCATCATACCCCTGTTTACATAGGTAACTGGGGGTTTAGTGAGGTATGCTCGCTAATACAATGTTTGCGTAATGAGAAGTAATTTGACCTTGAACTTCGGCATGGGGCCGCATGTGTGGGATATGGAATGAAAACATAGATGATGATAAAGAGGTATGTGAAGTTTCAAGTCATATCAATCGGACTTAGGGTTGGTACTGAACAAACTTTAACGCATATGCCGGACGGACGGACGCGCGTATGCTGAAAGTGGCGACTATATCACGCCGACCGCAAGCGGGCATGATAATAATGGTGACCTACCCGATAAATTGTTTCTGTACGTCATTTTTCGTTAAATATTGATTTTTTTTTTTTTAAGTCACAATATATATTGCGTTCTCATAACAGGCCGGAAACTTACCATGTGAGAATAAGTTGACATCGCTGTTGTACAAGTACGTTCTATCTGGTGAGTTTTGCACCCTGTAAATATTGTTGCCAAAGACATAACCGATAAAGATGTTCCCGTATCTGTAGTTCATTTTGTCCTTCTCATAGAAGTAGTAGACAAAGGACTTGTCTCCATCCGATGTTAGAACAACTTGGTACGATGCTTCCTGAAATTTACATAATTATATGTTATTTGATGTGTATGGGGATATATGCACGAGTTCCGCCGCGTGCGATATTGCGCGACTTTAGGAGTGAAATATCGCTGCGCGGCGTATCAAGTGCCATATATCCACATACAGATCAAATAGCCCTTCTAATATATACGTACATCACTCGCAAGTTATATGCGCCTAACAAATGCACTGACAAATATGAACTCACTACATGAACAGGCTGATCTGGATATACACTGGTCGCAAACACTCATAAGCCCCATTTCGCCATTCACATTGATCTGCTATGACACGTATGACTGTTGCCTTAGAAGAGCCTAGTATGATGTTTGCCAGACTCACGGTGAGTGTTCCATTGACTGAGTGGCGAACAGAGATGCACAGGTTGATCTTGGTCTACACTGGCTTAAGGCGTATTAAATCTTAAGTCGTATTTCTCGAGTGATAGTAACATATAGCAAAGGACTGAACGTCCTTAAATTTTTAGCAGTATGTCTTTGTGGATGACACATAGGTTAATAATTAATCTAGACTGGAAAGCGTTCCGCGAATAGTAAGCGCGCAAATTTCACAGCAGCAGCCACAGCCACAACAACAACAACTAGTTAAACATACATGTTTAGAAAACCCAGAATGATAAATATATTTCAATTCTGAGCATGGAAACCGAAATCGAATATTGTATTCGTGCACCGAACCATGGAGTTATGAATCGCGAATAATCGAGTATAGCGGTTGATCGTCCCACCCTTAGAAACATTGGCAATAACATAAGTTTAGCACGAAAAAGCAAACGAAACATTTATTAAACTGAAAAGGCGATCAAGCTAAGTTGTTCGAACCATTTCTTTAGGCGAAAGAACTGTGTTTTTAAAAATTTCAACCCGCAGAAATATGTGCTTCGACCGACATATCCTCATTTGCATAAAAGCTGTAAGACCTCAAATGTGGATGTTGGCTGTACATGTATAATTCTTCGCTAGCGCTAGCGCTGCAATCATAAAGTACAGTACTTGCAATTTCAATTTGACGCATTACCATCATTATCATTATCATTATCATCTCAAATGACCTTCAAGTCGTATTGACTACAAAACCTGCGCAACGATTACATTGGCAAAGTGTTATATATTGGTACGAGATACCTAATACAGAATAAGATAATGTTAATACGAATTAACTGACATTTTCTCAGTTTAACTAGAACTCATACTATACTGTTGACCGCGAATAGAACGCCATATTATAGTAAGACGGACTAAATTACGGCGGGATGGTTATACAATTTGATGACTATCGACAACTTGGTGTTCACCATAAATTACAGGGACTCTGGGATTTAGTTTTGTTTCATATGCATATTTTAGTGCTTGACAATCAAACAAGACTGGAGAAAACAGCAATCAAATATTCCATGTCTATCACAAGTTGTGTAGGTTTTAATTTTAACGACTTAGCTTGGAGTATACAGGACTTACTGTGACATCATAGATGAACCATAGCTACTTAGTTTTGTTTATAGTAAGTTTATTTTTAACGTTTTGTCTTAATTCATTTCATATGTTGATCATGTATACATAAATACACATGTCAAAGAAAAACATATCACAATATATTTAATTTAACGGAATTTAATGGACAAAACAAATATCGCAATTTGCACTATTTAAATGAACTTATTGTGATGACGCAGCTCATCACATGAAAATATGCAGACTGTATACTTGTTGACACATATGGACTATTTGCACTGGGTTTTCACCAGTCAATGAGTACAAATTAGATTGTCAAAGACTATACTGTGCATATGGAACACAACTGTAACAGCGTCCGAGAGCCCTTTATTGTATCAGGTAAGTCGCTGTGCATTTGCCAAGGAAGTTACTCATGCTTTACCAAGTTCGATGACCTATTTATGAAACTTGCCTATGCATGTACTATAGGTCAGTTTTATAAATAAGTTATCGAATAATACATACGTCATATGTTCCACGCTGTGGAGCGTCGATCCATGTTGCAACGAACACAATGACCGACTCGTAGTTTGACACATGGTCATTCATTCTGACGTAGTCGTCCACACGAGCAACGAGCGCATCATCTGGCGTGGATGTGGCATCAATGACCTTGTATTTGACAGAACCACGACGCATATCTGCATCGCTGTGATAGACGGCGAGAAGGTCCTGATTTCTGAAGTAATAACTGTCCCAACCGTGGTCTGGCACCCAGTAATTGCTATACCTCTTGTTGAAGCTGATTATACCATTTGGACAAATCTATAAGAGAAATACGTGAATGTGAAACATTGGATTTGTAATTCATTGGACTTTGACTTGACCACGCTAATACATTAGCAAATTGCAACACATCGAAAGTGATATTTGTAATACGTAATCAGTAAATTTTGGAGAAACGGAACGCATAACGATATACGTATTTATCAGGTAACATGATATGCATTGACATAATACACGCTGACTGGTATCTATCCTGCATTGACTGGATACAAATATCCGGGCCATAACTACGTTACCAGTAGCCTATTTCACCAACATTTAAAAGTACATATCTTGCTAAGTACACTTTGATGGAGAAATTTTCAATTTAAGGACACATTTATTAATTTGTATTATACTGAATGTATTACATTATCACAGCCACTTTGGCTGTGATAATGTAATATATTAAGTATAATAATTCTGCATGCTTTAATCATCAAATATATGCAGTGACTGTCGTTATTTCTATATGAAATAATGCATTTCGGGAAATTAAATGATTACTCCCTCAAAGTATACTTAGCTAAATAAGTATGCTTCGCAATTTTCGTGAAATCGGCTACTGAACAATAGAATACACTGCTCGTGTCTTTTGATATCAAGCCTCGGGATGTCTACGCCTTTCATTGCCTTGTCAGATAAATTTGATCCCAAATACACGTGCGTGGTATTCCCTGTATGACACTATTCAGAAATAAAACTAGTATTTACTACAATGGAACCTCTCTAAGCTGGACACCCTGGAAGGTCACCACGGTGTCCGGTTTAGAGATGTTTCACTGTAATTCTGATAAGAGCTCTGAAACACGTGTCTGTTTCCATTGCAATCATGAATTCTGATACACACCAGCGATATTTGACAGTGAAACCCGCTATAATTGAATAAATCGAGATGTTCCACTCTATTTTACTCACTTGAGAAACTATCCAAATCAGTGCAGCACCTGATGAGAGGGCTCGCATATGACACTATCAACATACTTGTCGATCGATCTTGATGAAACAACAAGCACGATTGTGATTGGTGTACGATGTGTTGGAATGGTAACACTTACATAGAACGTATCAAACCGACGGTAGAAGATAGGTATCTTTATGTCAAGGACGATCTTCACGACACACCAGTCATCAGTTGGAGACATCGTCAATTCGTCTGGGTCAGCTGGATCGGGGTCGTGAAATAACCCTGAAGCGGACCCTACAATCCGAGACTTTCCGGTGATACCGTGGATATTGAGGATCGTACATAAGTAATGATTTGATATGGTACGTATTTAACCATTACACCGCTATCTTAATTTTGTTGTCGTCTGCTGTTTATTTTCTATTTTCCATTGTTATCATCAAAAAACAGCTTTTGACAGCACTTTAGAATAATTTACAACATGGTTTGACAGCATTTCAGAAATCATTGCTATTGGAAATGATTTTGTAGTTCTGTCAAATCATGTTTGTATTGAGAAACAATGCAAGATAGAAAAGCAACAACAGACGACAATTGTTGTGTGTAGCGATCTCAGGGTTAACGAGCTTACTGAAATCATAAGAAACGAGGCTATGCCGAGAAGTTAATTGATGTGCGGGCCCGGAAAACAAATGTCGAGTGAGAGTAGCGAACGATGCCTAGCTCGCGGGGTCCGGGTGCATTTATCTAGGTAGGCTATTAAATATCTCGGTTTGTCATTCTTTTTTTTCTGTCAAAACGATGTGCAGGCCCGGACCTTTTGGCCTAATGGCAGCTACGCGCCTGAAATGAACGAATGAAACCGCACTGGCAATATACGCATTGTGTCTATAAATGAACGAATGAACCCGCACTGGCAATATACGCATTTTGTCTATAAATGAACGACTGAAACTGCACTCGCAATATACGCACTTTGTCTATAAATGAACGAGTGAAACCGCACTGACAATATACGCATTTTGTCTATAAATGAACGAGTGAAACCGCACTTACAATATACGCACTTTGTCTATAAATGAACGAGTGAAACCGCACTTGCAATATACGCATTTTGTCTCGTGTATTCTATAATATCAATGACTTGTACAACCTTGCCACACTCGGTGTACGACACATTCTAGCACCTGCCGGAATGAATCGCAGAGTAAAGTGGGATTACAATTACTACTACGAGATACCAAATGTACTCAGTTGCAGAATTGACTGCTACTATCGGGATATTACATGCAATAATATCACTGGACGACATATAAAACACGCCATGTGATTTTGTACCACAACATGTGCGATTTTTCATGAAATACATGTACATAAACTGTGATATTATAATATGTAAATGACGTCGAAAAATAAGAAAAGTTTAATAGCTAATGTGGAATTGTATTCCGCATTTGTTTTGAAAATGTCAGCAACTTTCGACGTCATTTACGGAAATATCGTAATTTGTGTCAATATTGTTCATGGAGAGCACATGCTCCGACTAGTTTCGTATGTTCAAGACTTTAATTCCTGTATGTACGTTGTATCACATTGTTACGTATACCTACACGTTTTTACACAGTTCGGAGTCTGTTGAGACCAGGTACCATCTGAGCCACAGGTTTGAATCGACTGCCCGGCAAGCTGGTAGTTTGTGTCGCAGGTGTACTCCACTTGGCAGTCTTCAAATGTACACTGCCCCGCGGTGCACGAGGAATTGCCCGCCGGGCACGGGGTTATGTAGGTGAGTGTTCCCGACGTAGGCGCGGTCCGCGTATCACACTCTGAAATACCAATGACCATTTTACTTTTTCATACTTTATACGCTGCCAGATAAGGTTCATATGAACGTGTAACTACTACATGAACTACTACATGTAACACGTGTATAGTGGCTGTAACTGGAGAAATGGGGCTTATGGGTTTTGCGACCAGGGAAGATCCCGATCAGCCTGTGTATCCACACAGTCCCATCAGGATATGCACTGTTCGCCAGTCCATCAGTGAAACATCCGTCATGCTTCTAACTAGCACAATATATCGTTATCATGGTACATGGGTGTGCTTTTTCATCAGGAGCCACACTGGTCACAAATCCCATAAGCCCCACTTCTCCAGTTCCAGCCACATATTGGTTATCCACACACATTTCAGATACAAAATGAATGTCTGCTCGTCTCTCTACATGTTCATTTCATATTTATGCAACCGTGACAATCCAATAGTAACGTCGCTGATACCTATAATTATACTTACTCTCAGCTGTTGACAGACGTTTAAATAACAATAAAAATAAAAATAAAAAATATAAGTATTACTGTTAATAGTATAGGTCGTAGGTACTAATTTGCAAATTGGATATATAAAATATGCCTTTTCTACTGGAAGTTTTTTATTGATATAAAATAAAAAAAGTTAATTAATTTGAATATAGAGTTTTAGTGGCTTGTAACCTATTTATTTTCGTGGTGCGGTACCTTGTATTCGAGGCTGCTTTGTTTTCATTTCATCAGAATTTATTTTATTAATAATTTTGTAGACGTTGATCTTATTTTTGTTAATAAGTGTTACTGTTTTTTTAAATAATAATAATTTAGCTAGATAGATTCCTTGTAACTTAGTTACCATGTTGTTTTGTATATTTTTTGCTACTGTGCTTTTGATTGGTTGTTACGTAGCACGCACCGCGCTGTTAGATTTCTTAATTGCTTTCGGCACAGGTGATTTTTCAGTGTATCAGTCTGGACAGATAATCTTTTTCTTCAAATTATTCTGTCTGTTTTAGTGTTTGAACTGGCTATAATTTGCAGTCCTGAGCAAATAATGTTATTAATATAGTCAAGATTAGTATAATTCATTTTGTTATACGCTGTGTCACATAAAATACAGCAGCGGAGTTGTGTGAGGTGAGTGCCGCTCATAGAAGGGCACCGTAACAACATGGCGGAGGCAGATAGGGAGCAACTGCTAGCAGAGAGAGGGAATGATAGACCAAAACGCGCGTCAGCGCAGAATATAACGGATTACAAGCGTTTTGGAGAAAGTGCTAAAATTCACACCACTATAGATACTATAGAGGAGGAATTTTCGCCGGTGGGAATCACTAGGTGCCAAGTAGACTCGAGCGAGCCGAGTGTACTCGGTGGCGAATCACCGGTGTTAAAACGGAGGGTGAACCCGTCAACGGAAGTGTTTTCATCGTGGGAAGCCAGTGAAGTTGGGGAAATTGAAGCGTTGAGAAACGAATTGGAGCAGGTAGAGGAGGAGAAACGACGATTGTGTCTTCGTCGGGAAAGAGACAGACTGAGGGCGAAACTGGACAAATCAACGAATTAAGTTGAAAATCTCCGTAAAGAAGGTAAATCAGACTTTGCAGCGGACTGGTTATCGGACACTAAATTCGTGCAAACCGGTACTCGTCAAAAAACTGCAAAACAGTCTCCGCATGAACATGTAGCTCATCAAAAGGTATCACAAGCAGACGAAAATGTTGCTGCTTCGGTTTTAAACAATCCGACAATAAATGATCTACGAAAAAATAAAACATTGCGTAAGAAAGTGCTGTCACACATGAAGCATGTAGGGTTGGTGGAGGACGATTCCTCTTCAGAATCTTATTCTGAGGATTCTGAATTGGAAGAGGATCTTATTGAATTGAAAAAAATATGGATTTGATTCTGATTCTTCCTCTTCGAGTAACTCAAAATCTAAAAATCGGGGAATTCACGCCAAATCGTCCGATAAAGTTAAATTTCCACAAAAATGGCCCCATTCTCACCTTCAATATGAGTATGTGAATAAATCTGTTCAATTTGAACACCTAGATCTTAGGCTGCTAGTTGCAGGTGAAATGGAGATTCTATCAGATGACTCTTTGTCACAGGAAGAAAGGAAAGGAAGAATCGAATTATTAAAGACAATTGTATATTATGGCAATACGTATTCATTTGAGGGCTTAAAACTTTTGTATGCCGCATGGATACGAAACATCGAACTGGGGGTTAAAAGCTGGCGGGATGATCCGCAACAAATTGAACAGGCGATATTGTCGAAGCATGTTTTGAGAAATGACTTTGCAAACAAAAAGTACGCAAAGCCATTAGTTAGTTCTGGGGGCGACCCTAGGAGAGATAGCGATGGTCCTGAACGTTTATGGTTTTGTGCGTATTACAACAGAAATAGATGTGCAAAAAGTGCTGACCACTTTGATGTGGTTCGAGGGAGAATGCGACACTGTTTGCATATTTGTGCGGCATGTTGGCAGAAAGATCAGAAAAAACTCAAACATCCAGAATGTGCAAGGGAATGCCCTCATTCCCTTCAATGACAATCAGAAGATGACCGCAATGAAATTTTGAAGAAGAATGAACCGTTGACTGACATTTTTTTGCCAAAATTTGTAAATACATGGGATGACAAAAATAAGGTTTACACGGGAAAAATTATACCGGCGTCTAGCACTGCAGTAACTAATCCATCTGGATATGATTACGTAGAAAAATTTCAGTTACCGATAATTGATATTTTTTACTAATTTGGGTAAAGTTCACAAACAACAGTGTGATATTTGCCAGAGCGAAGTGAGTAAGGATAGAACAGAGTACCTACTTGCGGCACATGTTCAAGTAGTGAAATCGGGTGTATTTAATTATGAAGGTTGCAAAATTCCGGTAAATGACAGATTAAACTTCCCCTTTTTGAGACACATGTTGGCAGACTACAGAGATAAACATGTTTGTGATTTATTGGAATTTGGTTTTCCTTTGGGGTGCAACAAGGAACCTAATAGCAATATGTTTGGTAATGCTCATAGGAATCATAAAGGAGCTAGAGATTATCCAGAAGAAAATAAAAAATATTTTTTGAAAGAGATAAATAATAATACCGTATTGGGACATTTCAAAACTAATCCATTTCATGAACCTGTGATTGTATCACCATTAAATTCAGTACCGAAAAAAGATTCTGAGGAAAGACGTATTATCTTGGATCTTAGTTTTCCGAAAAAGAATTCTTTAAATGATTTGATTGAAAAAGACATGTATCTGGGAAACAGAGTCTCTTTAATTTACCCAAAGGTAGATGACCTGGTTCAACTAGTTAGGAGCGAAGGACGTGGCTGTTTGATCTGGAAAAAAGATCTAAAAAAGGCCTTTAGACAGATAGGAATATGCCCTAGCGAGTACAATAAGGTTGGTTTCAAATTTAAAGGCCATTTAATGTTTGACACGGTTTTGTTAATGGGTTTGCGCAGTGCAGCTCAAATATGCCAGAGGGTTACCAATGCTATAGTTTTTCTTATGTTAATGATTGGTATTGCTGTGTTAAATTATTTAGATGATTGTGTGGGTGCAGAGAAACCAGAACTAGCTCCATTTGCGTATAGCACTTTTGAGGGTATTTTGGAAAAATGTGGATTTCAAGAATCAAAAGAAAAAGCATGTCCACCTTCAACAAAAATGGTTTTTGTCGGTGTTTTATTTGATACAAAGGCTATGACTCTGGAAATAACTCCAGAACGGTTACTGGAAATAACTTTGCCGGTTGAATCTTGGTTAAATAGGAAAAAAGCTACCAAAAAAGAATTACAGTCTTTGTTAGGGAAATTATGTTTTGTCAGTGCCTGTGTCAGGCCAGGTCGAGTTTTTGTTCAAAGGCTTTTGAAGTTTTTACGAGAAATTTATAAATTAGATGGAGATTACCACATGCTTCCAATTTACCTTAAAAAGGACTTATTATGGTGGCAAAAATGTTTGCCATTATTCAATGGTGTTACAATGATGTCTATTGGAGATTGGTCGGATCCTGATGAAATATTTGCAACCGATGCATGTTTGCAAGGTTGTCGTGGTATATTTGGAAAACAATTCTTTCATGCAGACTTTCCAGAAGAGATCACTAAGCTTCAATTGCATATTAATGCTTTGGAGTTATTGACAATAGTAGTGGCGCTAAAACTCTGGGGTGCGCAGTTGAAAGGTCGGAGGATAGTGATATTATGTGATAATCAAACTTCATGTGCTGTCATTAATAAAGGATCAACACGCAGCGAATTTCTGCAGAAATGTCTGCGAGAAATTTGTTTCATTGCGTGAATGTTCTAGTTTGAACCTAAAGCGAAATATATTGCGGGTGTGAATAACAGGCTTGCAGATTGTTTAAGCAGATGGAATTTGGATGGGAATTACCATAAAAATAGATTTGCTAGTGAAATGGTTGGTCAGGGAGTAGATTGTTTGGTTCCAGCTGAATTATTTCAGATGTCGGAAATCTGGTAGTGTGTTTATTTTGTTGCAGGTTCCTATTTACGCGTGTTGAGAGAAGACCTTAAAGTGTCTAGGAGGTCAGCATTTGCCATTGGCACCAATAAGAACTTACATGCACAGTGGGAAAGTTATCTACTTTTTTGTGTCTTTTTTGGTTTTGTTTCAGTTCCAGCATCAACAGACTTACTTTCGTTATATGCTCACTTTTTGAGTCGTTCTCTCAAGTCGATAGAGACTATTAGGAATTACATTAGTGGGGTGAGAACTATGCACTTATTACTAGGTGTAAAGTTGAATGTGAATAATTTTTTGTTAGGTTTAGCCTTGAAAGGTTTGAATAGAACACATCCACATTGTGTTAAGCAGGCTTTACCAATTACTCCGATTATTCTGCGACAGATATTTCATAAATTAGATATGTCAAAACCTCTAGATGTTTGTTTTTGGTGTCTTTTCTTGTCTGCGTTTTTTCTATTAGCTCGAAAATCAAATCTGGTTCTTGAAAGTCAGTCAGATAAGTCAAAAAGGTATCTTCTGCGAAGTGATATTATTGAAGTGGACAATTTTTTACTGGTTTCTTTCCGGTGGACAAAAACTTTGCAGTTTGGTGATAGAGTTTTACAAATTCCACTCATTAAATCAAACTCTGTTCTTTGTCCTCTGATGGCATATTCTAATCTATTACGTTTAGTGCCTGTGTCCGAGGATAAGCCTCTATTTTCGTATTCTGGTAATAAGGCAATTACTTACCCGATGTTTCAGTCTAAATTAAGATCTTTAATAGGTGAAATTGGTTTAGATTCCATGGCTTATTCTTCACATAGCTTTCGTCGAGGCGGCACCACTTTGGCATTTCAGGCAGGAGTTCCTGCGGAGTTGATCCAACTTCAGGGTGATTGGCGTAGTGACGCTTACAAAAAGTACCTTAAATTTTCCATTAAAGATAAATTGTATGTTGCGCAGCAAATGAATTTGCATCTTGATTAGCGTTATGTTTGTTTCTTCTAGGTAGGAGAAAGATTTTGCTTATCTCAGACTCTATCGCCAAACACGTTCACGGGGTGGATTCTCTTGAAGTACGACCGTTTCCGGGGAAAACTACTGGAGGGTTTGTGAATGAGATCGTTAAGAATTCGTCTTTACGAGCTGACATTCGGGCTTCTGATTACGTCATTTTGCATGTAGGAACTAACGACATTTATAAGCTGACTACAGAAGCCTTTCCAGCAGCCATAAACAATTTGTTTGCAGCGGTTAAACAAGTTAAGCAAACAATTAGACTCCTATTCTTTGCCATTATTCCAAGACCAGTGGATTATTCATCATCGAGGTAATTAGCAGAGCAGGCAAACATGAAAATTAAGAAGCTGTGTAAATACAGAAAAATTCCATTCTTAAAAACATTCAAACCTTTCAAGGTTCATGACGGCCACCCTCACAGGCATATGTTTGCGGTTAGGGATGGCGGTCTTCACCTTAATACAGAAGGGTCGAGAATATTAAGTAATTACTATTTACAGGTGGTTAAAGTGTTAAGGAACACATAATGTTGGTTAACTTGCATTACATCATTTGTCTTGTTGCTACTATAATATTCACTTTAAGGTGGTACATATATGTGGCTGGAGGATGAAGCTTGGGGTATTTAGGGCCAAGGTAGTTCCTACTCGAATAGCACTCTCCTTTAACTTGATAATGATCTATTTTGCGTGTTAGGAGCATGACGATTGTTTCATTGATGGAATGAGGATTGGTGCAGATTCGCTTCATACTGTGCGGATGCACAGGCTGATAGGGATCTACATTGATGACATAGCCTTTGGGTCTCATCTCTCCTGTTAGAGCCATATATTGATAGCGTATTATAGTAACATAAACATGTACGTATCATTTGTTTAATACTGCTGATATTGTTGTGGTTTGTTCTTTGGAAAAGTTTGTGCTGTCCTGCCTTTCTTCCTTTCCAGGAGGGTTCAGTCTCACGTCGTGTTACTCCCTGGAGTGGAACGCTAATGTTTTGAGCGGATCAGGCTCGATTCAGTTCTAGGTGGTAAGGAAGTTTGTGCAGGAGAACACAGGCGCCATATCATGTAAGTTTGAACATGACTATTGTAACATGCATTTTCAGCTGAATGGATAATTCATAGCACATAGTACTCCATGCATACTAAAATACAGAACTTTAAGGTAGCTGCAAATAATACGAGTTTGTGTGACATTAAAATACCAGATGGCCGCGGCCCGCAAGTCGAACCCGCCGAGGCATTTGATGGTCTCAGAGTGTATTTATTTTAAGTTTGAATAAGCATACAAAGTTTCAAGCAAATCTGACTTTACGGTTACAGAGATACATGTAGTAGGTATGTGAAAACTTTAACGCACATTTTGACTGAAACGTTTCCACAAACTTCTAAGTCATTTGACCTTGACATAGGGGCACAGGGGCCGCATGAGTGGGACACAGAATGAATATATGGATGATGACTAATAAGCATATGAAGTTTCAAGTCAATGTGACTTAGGACTGCTGAGATATAAGGTATTTAAAAACTTTAAAGCAGATTTCGGAACGCAAACTTCTAAGTCATTTGACCTTGACCTTGGGCACAGGGGCCGCATGAGTGGGATACAGCATGAATATATGGATGATGACTAATAAGCATATGAAGTTTCAAGTCAATGTGACTTAGGACTGCAGAGATATAAGGTATTTAAATACTTTAACGCAGATTTCGGAACGCAAACTTCTAAGTCATTTGACCTTGACCTTGGGCACAGGGGCCACATGAGTGGGATACAGCGGACGGACGGACGGGCGGACGCACGGACGCATGGACGGACGCACGGACGCACGGACACCCGGACGTCATTGTGATCACTGTCTCGCTTTCCGCGATCGGGCTCGACAAAAATTAGGTAATAAAACCGATGAAAGTTCCAGTTATATTTCCTCAATCCAATCCGAGTCATCAGCAGGAACAGGATTCAAATGTGTAGTTGGCACATGTACTTATACAAGCATGTACAGGGTGATTCAAAAAACTTGTCCCCACTTCAAATAATCATATTTTGCTTTCTAAGACTGATAGAGAATCAAAATATGGCTTATTAATTAATGCAACTCAACACCATTTTGCTAATATTATGAACAAAAACTGATGACGTCATCATTTCAAGTTTAGTGCATGATGTCATCAACATTTGAAAATGGATTTCTCAGCAGAAGTTGTAAAGTTGTATTATGAATGCGGAAACTCACCTAATATTGTCAGAAAGATGATGAAGAAGAAATATCCAGACAGAGAATACTTGTCACGGAAGCAGATATATAGAATAGTCAAGAGATTTGAAGAATCGGGAAGTGTTTACAGGAGATGGAAGGGAAACAGTGGTAGAGAAAGAAATGGACGTTCAAATGAAAACATTGAAAACGTGAGGAAAGTAATAGAAGAGACACCGAGAAAGTCAATCAGGAATGTATTGAGGGATCTCACAAACACTCCAAGTAATTCATCAGTCCAAAGAATATTGAAGTATGACTTGCAACTCAAACCATATAAAATCTCAGTCATGCAGCACTTAAAGGAAGAAGACATTGACAGGAGAATGGAATTTGCTAACTGGGCTATTGAAAATCCAGACATCATTGACAATACTTGGTCCTCCGATGAAGCATACTTCTACATTGATGCCACAGTAAACACACAGAATCAACATTTTTGGAGTGCAAATAAACCAGACATTTACCAGGAGAAGTCACTTCACAGCGCGAAGGTAACCGCATGGGCCGCACTGAGCAGCAAGGGCGTTATTGGACCTTATTTCTTCGAAGAGCAAGGCGAACCCCAAACTGTGTCAACAGACAGGTACCTTCATATTCTGAAAGGAAAATTTGTTCCAGAATTGACCAGAAGAGGATACGATACATCTGATGTATGGTTTCAGCAAGACGGCGCTGCACCACATACCACGTCTGACGCGATCAGTTGGATTGACAATTCGTTTGGCAACAAAGTAATATCGCTCAAAACACTTATTGAATGGCCCCCACGCTCACCAGACCTCAGCCCATTGGACTTCTTTCTCTGGGGTCACCTTAAGGAGAGAGTATATTCTCCCAGACCAACAAATCTAAAGGAGTTGAAGACAGCCATTGCACGAGAGACGAAGAACATAAGCTCGGAGACTTGCAATGCGGTCATCGGCCACTTCAGAAAAAGGCTTGGACTGGTTATCCGGCAAAAGGGCGGACATATAGAACATGTCATTTAAACAAGAAAAACATAATTGATTCCGAGAATTTGTGTATTGACAGAAAAGGTGAATAATTGTTTGTTATTTTGATATATAGAGTAAACTTATATAATTTGAGTATGGCTTAAGATGTTCATTTGAAATGGGGATAAGTTTTTTGAATCACCCTGTATATAGTAAAAATGTATGACTTGTATAACTACTGACATACACTAGGTGTCATACGAGAACATGTGTGTTCCAATCTTTAATACCGTCATCCTTTACCAGTGGAAGTGCACACCAGCGCATGCATCATGACCATTGCCTAATACATGCAGACATATTACTCCATTAGTCTCATTTGAGAGGCACCCATTACGATATTGTATTCTGTAAGTTAGTGAGACATTGTAGGTAACTATTTAACAATTATTTCATAACAGTGACATTTGATAGCCTGTAAGGTTGATATAGCATTTCATAATTTCCATATAAACAAAGAAATTGAATGTGCATGATCTTTCTAAAAGCATGCATGTGCTCTTTAAATGTATCCACTATATTCATATAGCTGCTATGAACGCATACATAAACTATTTTGCCATTATTTGTCAACAGACGGTGTTCTTAATTGTAGCACACGTATTATTCTACACCTGGTGTGTCAAATTACCATATACATGTATCAAAAAAGCATTCGGTTAACAGCATCATTACATATTTCAAATATACAAGTACATCGCTTACATTGTAAATGTAGTCTTTGTATTTCATACTGTGCCGAAATTTATATTTGACAAATGTGGCTAAACGTATCTATGACTTCTGAAAAGATGTATATGTCCTCCAAGCTCATGTATATAATTACATATAAAGCCATTCCGGGGTATTCAAACATCAATCTAGTCCAGTTTAAGAAGTATGTACATCTGACCCACATACATATAACTACAAGATAAACAGGATACCATATGTAGTGGTATAATTATTCCAAAGGTGATCCAGATAGAAACTCATACAACAGTAGGACAATAATATTACACAAAGGATGTGCCAATTTCACCAAATCACTAAATGTATCAATTTACTGCAGTCAAATCATGTGTATTACACAAGCTCATGTGTTACCACGTGTAGCCACACATACTCATAGGACCATCAATATACGTTTAAATCCCCATGAATGATAACGTACCGGTATCTCCATAATATATTATGCAATGTATCAACATGTTCATCTAAACAATATCGCATAGCCTCTATCGAGACCTTGTGAATGTTGGATGTTACTATGCAATTGAACTATTGTCTACATGACATTCTAACTATTTACGCAGGCGTTCAGATTCAGGTTTGTGGAAGGCGTTTTCTGCCGCATTGTACCACAGTTGTGTATTTTGCTGGCTCATTGGTGTCATCGGGATATATACTTCTCTATTTTACAACGGGTAATGTCATTCTAATCATCTAAAAACTGTATAATCCTGTACCATGTGTCTATTTTGCCTTGTATAGGTCGAAATAGTGTATAAGACGCACCACTATTTTCAGTCCAAAATCTGGGGGAAAATGTCTACATGAGAACATAAGACGCTCACAATTTTCCTAACAAAATTAAATAAAAAATCGCCATGTTGTTGTTGTTATTTATTCGTACCTTGGACGTTTTTATCTGTATTTTCCATATCGTAGTTTGCTATGTCCATAATTTGCCGACTCTATGTCCGTGATTACCCGGTCCGTAATTCACCGTTTTCTAATATCTTCAATTACACTGTGAACCCGGTAGTACACGCTTCACTATTATAACACGTGCTCGGTTAGTACACGGTTGTGCATTGGCTCCCGATTTTCTTGCCTGTTTGTATATCAAAATCGTGTTAAACAGACTATTGTCAGAAATCGTGTTATATTTGCGATCATATTGTTGCCGAAAGTGGTATTACAATGTTAATTATTGATTGCGGTATGTATTATCTCTTTTCAACACCATTTACGGTAAATGGTTTCGAAATCAATATCGACGAAATATGGCGACAGATCTGCGTATAATCCAGAGTGTTTTTGTTAACCCATTCCTTTCGGAATACACATTTACGGATATGATATTCAATAAATATTTTATTTTTATTTTTGTTATTTCTCAATGAAAGTATATGTTTTGACCACTCATTTGAACCATCTCAAATGGTGGTCGCGACATATACTTCTGAGTGCATAGAAGGAAAACATTGAGGATTTTCCGCAAACATAAGGCTAGCGTATCCTCAGCATGAAATGGGTTACTGATTGCCCCATGAAAGTCGCACGTTCGTGACGTCTGCGGCACATCAAAAGGTGTGTTCACCAATCAGTGCAATTTCAAAACATAGCCTAAAGGTAACACAGTTTACAGCCTCGTGCTGAAAGATGTCATACAATAAACACCTGTTAGTTGACATTTCTGCGTGTTATCGATATTTTGCCCAAAGTAACACGCAAATGTCGCATGTGTAATATTTCAAAATCAGTCGTATCTTCCGTAAATGACGCTGAATGCTGACAGAAATTTCAGAGCAATGCAGCCGAAATGATGCTGAAAGCAGCCTATAGGTATAACGAATTTACATTGTCCGCTGACGTAATTATGATGTTTTTAATTAGAGATTGGCGAACATTGTAAACCATGTGCAGACTACGCAAATCCACCACCTGGTCTGGCCGCAAATGGAATAAGCCGGGATAGACCCAATTCACATAAACACGTTTGCCGCGTCAAAAATATACTGGTTCCCCGGTAGTATTGTTTCAGACAGGGTACCAGTCCAGTGACGAATACGAAACTGACGTCAACAACCGCGTGTATTGACATTTGATATGGCTTTGTGTTGTAAATCTTGACACGCGGTGTGTTTGCACACCACTACCAGGACACGCGGCCAGCTGACTTAGGCTTGCCACCTTGGACGAATCAGCATCGTGCATACACACAGTTTCGAAACTAATGATGGAGTTGTATAACTTGCGTGGAATTGCATTATGCATATTGGGATTTACCGTTAATGGCGTCATGCAATATTTTTCATGGCAAAACGACACCGACCGATATGGGCCAGGTAAATGTTTTCAAAATATAATTCAAATGATAGAGGCCAGATTATTATTCGGCAGAGAAAATGTAGACCGAATGTGACACAGCGTAGAAACCACATTCATTCGGCGTGTTTCGGCTTTTGTCGGTATAGCTCTATATATATATGCAGTTATCCGGATGAAAGCCGAAACAATCCGAATGCATGTGGTCGAAACGAGTAAGGTGCGAACTGTTTAGAATACGAATCTGAGGCTACTTTTCCAATTGCAAGCGGATTTTACCGCAAAGACTAACAACAACAACAAATATCGAAAATACGAATCTGAGGCTACTTTTCCAATTGCAAGCGGATTTTACCGCAAAGACTAACAACAACAACAAATATCGAAACAAATCTTTATTTTATGAATGTTTTGTCATTTTTGTCGATATTTCGGGATGGAAAAAAGTGCTCTTGTATCCAAACGTATGTATAAGACGCAGAGGCTTTGTCAGATGAAAATCTGGGTAAAAATGTGCGTCTGATACACGGCAAAATACGGTATTTACTGGATGCATATTTATATTTACATTTTACCTGTTTAGTGCATACAGATTACACGTAACCTTTGCCTCCATACCCCTATGTGACATTGAATTCACATAACAATCCATATGGTTGTCTTTTAAATTGATTACACCCCTGATGGACAATCATATTCCATAACTATAACAACCAGAGACATGTATTCGAGTATCTGTCATGGGCTGGCACATTTTGGTGTCATCACAAGATGCGGGACCTCCTCGGGCTAAGGGTATTATCAACTATTTTAAGAAATTGAAGCTGTATTAAAAGTGTACATATAGATCCGTAAAGTTCACATCCTAATTGCAAAAGCGACCATTGTGATGGTCATCCTGAAACTGACAGTCATGGTGACACTGGGTACGAAGGTGTTCTGGGTATATTAGTTTCAATAATGTTTAATTAGAAAAATAAATACAGTGTAGTGGTTAATGTAGAACTGATTACACCAGTGACTGTATGAGTTACATACCATTACCATGTACTATATTTATTTTCCAATGTTTGCAACTCACGACCAAGGGTCAATTTAAATTATTAACACATGTGAAGACATATGCGGATGCTTAATGTGGGCGAAAGACATGCATGTTTGCAATAAGCATACCCATACCATTCTTTATACCATACTACATACAGCCTTAGCCAATGATCATAATGCTCGCGTATTTGCGAGAAGTCGTTACCAATTGCATTAACTAGACAGTCCAATAATAACATTGTCTTTCTTGTCAACAGTTAATCCATTTTGGAAACACTTAGAAATAGTTATTCAACACTCAAACTGATTGTTCTTCCAAAATTAGCAGAATATCACACTCTAAGCATAACAATGTTAGTGTTGTTTAATTACTGAAAACTGCAGCTTCATCGTCAATATTATTGAACATCTGATCGTTTTGGCGGCCATTTTGAATATATAATTATAGCACTGTATACCTGGATATGTATATATTATTAAATGATAATGATTTGATTTGTATACCTCAAACTGGTATGTATACATGTAATATGTACATGAAATGCTGCTTATAACAACAGTAAAGAATAGAACAAAACAAGCCCATTTTGGGGACCATTTTGACTTTTCTGACAATTCTGGAAGGATAAAACATCACTATCTCCTGTGTTTTCCATTTATTTGTGAGGGAAAGCAATGTATATGTGTTTCAACTTTATGAATGTCTGTAGTGGTTCGTAACAGCACACGACTCGCAGAAATATGTTGTAAAACAGCCTATTTCGGCAGACATTTTGAAATATATTGCCATTTGCTGTTATAATTAAATGTAAGATGTATTCTAAATTTACATTCAAATTGTGACTAAATTATAGCAATTTACCCTGTTAATATTGATCTCAGTTAACAGTCCTTAAGAAAACAATATAATAATGTTCGGCGGCAATCTAGGCCAGGCCCACTTATGTATAAATGTAACCTACCCGGGGTACAGAATGGCGTGTTACCGCCGTGATCGTAGTTCCATGCGCCGTCCGTCTGACACGTGACAATACCTATGCCCACCTATGTATAAATGTAACCTACCCGCGGTACAGAATGGCGTGTTACTGCCGTGCTCGTAGTTCAAGGCGCCGTCTGTCTGACACGTGACAATGCTCATGCCCACCTATGTATAAATGTAACATACCTTGAGTACAGAATGGCGTGTTACCGCCGTGATCGTAGTTCCATGCGCCGTCCGTCTGACACGTGCCAATACCTATGCCCACCTATGTATAAATATAACCTACCCGCGGTACATAATGGCGTGTTACTGCCGTGCTCGTAGTTCCAGTCGCCGTCTGTCTGGCACGTCGCAATGCCTATCCCCACAAGGACATAACCGTCGTTACAGGCAACAGTCACCTCCTGGCCATGTGACCAACCCGGTGGGTAGATTATCTTCCCGTTCGGTAACTGTATTGCGCCACATGCTGTAAGAGTGTAAACATGGATATAATATTTATTGCATTAATTTTCTTGCATAAAACATACTATGTCACAGAATGTAACATGTTTTCCTATGCACGGTCCGAAATGTACTGTTAACATGTAATCTGTCAAGCGCAAGATGAATGCGCGTCGGACATTACGTAAATGTATGCGCCAGATGTGCGTAACGTACGCCTATGTTTGTTAGACATGCGGACCGACAAGAACGTTTATGTTGAATCATAGCAGATAGATATGATTCCTCTGGCGATGTAAATTTCAAGATAAGCAAGTGTTTAAATTTCTAAGCCACGGCTAAGCAGTGACAATAAAATGTTCGTAAGTGCAAACTTATGATAGTCTGTAAATTTCACATTAATAATGTTTTCTTTTCAACAATTATTGGATTTACATTTATTGAGCATAGGTTGCCCTATGCAGCCAATGCTCAATAAATGTAAATCCATCAATTGAAATGTCCAGACTATACTGTGTCGTCATTTTCACGATATATTTTCGTCCTAACAAACGGACGGATGTTCATGGGAATCTCCAAGGAATTACATTTTAAATCTGAAATTACTCGGGAAAATCCAATACTGCTATCTTTAAACGGGGAAATAACACATAACTCTATTTTTTAAACAGAGAATGCCAAAAGTTTATGTTTAGAACTTGACGTCACTGCATATTATTTTTAAACCGGGAATCCCAAAAGTCTAATTTTAGAACTGGCAAAAAAAGCTATGACGTCACATTCCTCTGTGAATCATTTTGGGGGCTGTGTGATAAGTCCACTGAAAAAAATCAAAGTTCGACGTTAGGGAAGAACGCTAGCATGACGTTAGAGCAACGTAGCCGGACAATGGGTATGCTCGAAGCGTGGATGAACATTACAGCCGTGGCACGCAGTATCGGAGTGCTTCGAAGCAGTATATCGCGTCTTCTGTCTCGCTTTTTGGAAACGGGTTCATTGAAAGATCGATACATTACATTGAGGCCTAAGCGAGACCGCTTTCATTCCGCGCAAAACAATCGCTTGCACACCACTACCAGGACACGAGTAATCTTTATTCGGCCCAGCTAAATTTCCTATGACCAGGCGTTGGGGTGTCATTGACGCGACGTCATATACTTCGACTCGGGTGACTCAACTGGGCACAGAGGCATCCACCTTGGACAATGGAAAATATTGTATACTGACGGGTCATGTATTACTGTCCAGTTCCCTGATATAGGTCTCGTGTTTGGAGTCGTAAGGGAGAGCGTTTCGACAAGCAGAACGTCATTCCTTATTGTGATGGCAATGTTGAGCCTGATATTGTACCTTACATATGTCAACGGAACGGAGTCATCTTAGAGCAAGATAAATCACGACCCCATTCTGTCTCAGTGTTCAATTAGGCTATCTAGCTGGCCAATCCAATGCCATGATGCATTCAGGAATGTACTCAACAAACGCTGCATCATGGCATTGGATTGGCCAGCCGGATTTAACACCCATTGAGCGCATATGAACCGTTTTTGGAAGACGTGTTCGTGACGTGGATAACGTCACTGGCATCAACACACACGAACAAGCATTACAGAGGGAATGGGCAAACATTCCGTTAGCAACGGTTAGCCAACTTATTGGAAACATGCGACTTTGCTTTGTCGCAGAGACCGCAAACCACAAACGGCTGCCATAACAACTACAGACGTGCGTGTGGAATTACCTTTCTGACACCTATGCTGAAAATTGACCTTTGCACCAAAACATGCACGAAAAGTATTGTTAAACGTGTGTGCATTTCCTCAGGAAATGAACGTGGACTACTTTCAGATATGTTTCGCCATTGCTCAGTTTCATCATACAAAGTAATTTTATACGTAAATGTGTATTGCGATCTCCATTCGAACTAAGAGACTATGATTAACTATACCTATTGAAATCAGTCATCTGTTTAATATGACAACACACATAATATGTGCCTGAGATTGGACAAATTGTGCGTATGGCATTTGTGAATATTCTGATATTATGGCGCTCTCATAAAGTTCTGATGAAATGCACAATAAATTACATGTATTGTCGAATAGAATGCACGAATGTAGTGTCGATGTAGACGTAAATTCGTGTCTAGATAGTTTCGAAAATATTTTTGATGATGTTTGTTCAACTTTTAAACGGAATGTATCTTGTTCTGTTGAATCGCGAAGCCGACCAGTTAATTCTAGTGATACAACATGGTTTAATGATGAGTGTGAAAGTAAGAAAACCGCATTTTATCATAAACTTAATATATATAGAAACAACACCTCGGAATCAAATAGGCAGGAAATGGTTAAATCTAGATCAGTCTACAAATCGATAATTCGGAAATGTAAATTTCAGCATGATCTACAGAAAACGAAAATATTATAGCAAGCTCGTGTCAAAAATGCAAAAATGTACTGGAATATGTTAAAGCAATCTGTTGGCAT
Source organism: Conchocele bisecta (assembly GCA_029237695.1). Lineage (NCBI taxonomy): Eukaryota > Metazoa > Mollusca > Bivalvia > Lucinida > Thyasiridae > Conchocele > Conchocele bisecta. The sequence goes on from CM055270.1 coordinate 80,318,214, forward strand.
CCGCACATCTACTATTTCACTAGATACGTTCACGAACTATTTTAAAGCCGTTAATAATCCATCTGACCGATATTTTTCACCTGATGAAGATGTGATTCATTTCAATGAAAGATATTTAAATAATGAATTGCATACAATGTTCGCGGAACTCGACTCAATCATAACTTGTGACGAGATACATACAGCTATTAGGCAATTAAAAGCGGGTCGTAGTGGAGGGCCGGACATTGTTTTGAATGAATTCTTTATACATGGTAGTCGTGTCTTAATACCAATAATTACAACACTATTTAATAAAATATTTGATATAGGCTATTTTCCAGATTCGTGGACAGAAGGTCATATTATCCCGTTACATAAAAAAGGTAATGTAAATAATGTGGAAAATTATAGGGGTATAACACTTTTGAGTACACCGGGAAAATTATTCACGCGGGTATTAAACAATAGGTTATCCGCATGGGCAGAAGATTATCATGTCTACGTTGAAGCTCAAGCAGGGTTCAGAAAGGGAATGGGTACTAGAGACAACATTTTTATTTTACATGGTCTTATTTCGCACATAATCAACTCGGGTAAAAAGTTGTATTGTGCTTTCGTCGATTTTTCAAAAGCCTTTGATTATGTAGTGAGGGACAATTTGTGGTTAAAATTAATAAAGAAGGGAGTTCGCGGTAAAATTTTGAATGTAATAAAATCCATGTACTGTAACGTTAAATCGAGGGTAAAGAACAATAAAATGCTAAGCGATGAATTTTCTTGCACCTTGGGTGTACGTCAAGGTGATTGTTTATCTCCCTTTTTATTCAGCATGTTGGTGAATGATCTTGAATTGGAATTTGAAACGGGTGGTTTGGAAGGAATTGATATTGGTATGCTAAAACTTTTTATACTTCTATATGCCGATGATATAGTCATATTCGCAGAATCAGAAAGTGGACTGCAAACTGGCCTGAACTTACTACACAAATACTGTATAAAATGGAAATTAAAGATCAACACTGTAAAAACTAAGATACTCATTTTTCGTAAAGGGGGAACATTGCGAAGAAACTTAGAATTTTACTATTACAACGCCATCATCGAAATAGTGAATAAATTTACATATCTCGGTATAGTTTTTACTACAGGTGGATCTTTCACGGCAACACAATCGCTTTTATCTGGCCAAGCTCAAAAATCTATTTTTAGTCTTAATAGACATTTATACAAATTCACTGATATTACAGTAATACACAGATTGCAATTATTTGAAAAATTAATTCAGCCCATTCTAAATTATGGATCTGAAATTTGGGGTTTTGTAACGGGTAATCAAATTGAGCGTGTTCATTTGCAATTTTGTAAAAACTTACTAGGGGTGAAAAAATGTACTCAAAACGATTTTGTCTATGGTGAAGTTGGCAGAACTCCACTCCTTATTAGAAGATATATGATAATTATTAAGTATTGGTTTAAAATTATTGAGTCAGAACCCCATAAATATATCAAACATATATATAATATGATGTTAGATGACATACAAACGTTTCCGACTAAACCAAATTGGGCATCACTTGTCAAAACAATGCTAGCACGCTATGGCTTTTTTCATGTTTGGTTAGTCAGGGTGTCGGCAATATAGATGCGCTTTTATCAGTGTTCAAGCAAAGATTAACTGACAACAATATACAAGAATGGCAAACACGTCTTAACGAATCTAGTCGTGCATTATTCTATCGCCAGGTATGCGACTTCAAACTTCAGTATTATTTGAAAGACATCACACTACCAAAATTTCTTAACGCTTTCTCGAGATTAAAAGTATCATCTCACAGCCTAGAGGTAGAAGCCGGTAGATGGAATAGAACTCCGATAGAAAACAGAAAATGCACATTATGCCATTGCTTAGAAGATGAATACCACTTTATTATAGAATGTAACATGTATACAGATATTAGAAAAACATATATAAATACTTATTATTGGAGGAGACCGAACATGATTAAGTTCATAGAACTAATAAAATCAGAAAATTCAAAAACTGTCAAAAATTTAGGCATGTATTTATATCAGGCGTTCAATATTAGAAACGAGAATTTATATTTACATAATTGAGATCATTTTCTCCCAACGCATCTAGTGATTATACACATACCAAACAGTATAATTTACCACGATATACGTGAATACTCATTTAACTCGATATGCTTGATATTTTACGTATATATTCATAATAGTGGTCAAATTATTGTCACACATAGTTATTACATAATTGTGGTCATATGCCTGACGTTTTGTATGTGAAAGAAATGAACTTAATTGTTTTGTCTGTGGTATTATGTAAGATGTAGTTGAGCAGTAAATTCAGCATGATTATAATGCCATTCTGAATCCCCAGCACAATTGTTGCATTCCACCACGGGTAATACACTTAAACGACTTTCTACTTATATTTACACCAGTCCTGCTGTTGTCTTTGTCACTTTGATATGTTTCGATTTATAGCATGCCATTTTCGTATTGCTTCATGGGCAATATGGCTTAAAGTGTTGTATTTTGAATAAACATCTCCCCATAAAGCGTATATGTACGTTAAAGCCATTACATGTGTTGCATTGAATAATAAGCTAATTGTGCAGACCCTGATATGCCTGCAATTGACATGATGCTACAATGGTCGCATGCCCCAGTTCTCCAGACACAGCCTGTACACATACATGTATGTTGATGAGTAGCTACAATCTGGGGGCAGTTTCACTAAACTTCGTACGACTAAACTGTTCGTAAGTGCAAACGTATGATAGTCTGTAAATTTCACATTAACAAAGTTTACTTGTAAACAATTATTGGATTTCCATTTACTGAGCATAGGCTGCATATGCAGCCTATGCTCAATAAATGTAAATCCGTGAATTGAAATTTCCAGACTATCATAATTTTGCACTTACGAACATTTTAGTCGTACTAAGTTTAGTGAAACTGCCCCTTGAACCGTACCCAAGATACTGTGTTTAGTTAATAGTTATAACATTTAAGTGAATTTCAACCAATGAAAGCGGTGACTGTGGCTATATCGGGGTATAAGATCACGTGGTTTCCAAACGTTTATGAATGACGCTTTCCGGCGTGATGTACCATGTGTCGTTACTTTCAGTATATATTTTCTTCCTTACAAACGGACGGATTTTCATACCATATAGCACACCAAAGACGATGACTTATGTTTTATGGGTGCTATACAATATTTTTACAATGCTTACACGAATAATCGAGTGCTAGTATCGTTTATTTCTGACATTCGTGTGCTCTCGATTTGTTATTTACATTGACAGTAGCCGATTATTCGTCAAAATGACATAATCATGAGATTAAGCCAAACAGTACAATAAAGGGCAACAAGTTCCGAATTTGCTGCGCTATGTTTCATAAAAATCCGTCATTCCGTTGGAAATATATTAAAGGAAATATGCTGACAACACACCCGATAACATGACGTCACGCCGTTCAGAAACCAAGTGATTCCACACCTTGTACAGACATGCACAGTGGAACCTCTCTAAATCTGACAAAATGGGAGGTCCACAGGGTGGCCGGTTCATGGAGGTTCCACTGTATTGAGTCACGATCGCATTGTCACGACATACGCATACGTATCCTGGTACGTACAATATTATCCAATACCTACTCCGGATTTTATTAATATTCTTATTATATTTTCCTCTCGGCCAATTGTCGGCGTCTTTAGTTTTTACTTTCATACATAGTCATCTACAGCAATAATTTTGCACAGATGCTGCGAAATCCTTTGATCGTCGCAGTGTACAAAATGAGTGAGAACACTGTCTGGGCCTGTCTTGCTGCCTTACGGGTATTCCCCAGTGTATTAATATCGGAGACACATCGTCTAGCGACTTAACGTACATGTATCATATACATGTAGTTTTAACTGTATGTATGAGGTCGCGCAGCACGATAACAAGCGCGGAACTAAACTGATACATTGCGTATGCAATGTAGGTTTAGAACAGCAATAGATTAAGATACTATAAAACTATCATTTTCATCCATAAACAACATATTTCATGTCACATGCCATTGTTTGTAGTGCGTACCAACAACGTGGCTGCTCTTGCAGCCAGTCGGAAGAGGATGTAGTCGGCGTAGTTTGCATGTTTCTTAATTTGGGTTGAAACCGGAATACTCAAAGAAAACAAACTTATCCTTTCTGGCGACCACCAGCAAGATATACATGTACTTACACATTGAGGATCGAACCCGGGGCGCATGAGGCGCTCTTTACTAATTCTGCTAAACGGTCATGTTCAGATTACGTGGAAGTGTGGATATTGGACTGCGATGCCCGCAAACGTTAGTTTTATTAAAGAAAATGTAAACAGTTGGCTCATTAAATGGGACACGTATTCTGGATAAAATTGGCCACGAATAGAACTGGACATAGGACATAGGACATAGGACAAGTTCCTCGCTTTTGATTGGTGCGCAGTTAGTAACAAACATTTGTTCGTCTTGCACATTTTGGTTTGGTCACAGTTTGTTTGTCCATTGACTGAGACAGTTCTAATAAGTTTTGTTATCTTATCGTATTCGGGTCGGCATAACGTGTCTTCACTGTGGCTCGCTGCAAGTTGATCGCAGTAACTATATACAACAATAGTATTTACCATTTTGCATCGTTCCTGTCATAAACGACATATGTGGAGTGGCAGGGGAGTCCTCTAGGGAGAAAGCTACGAGACTCGCGGAAGGATGGCGTAGGAAATGGATTTGGTGGCACGTCGGAAAAGTTACTAACTACAAAGCTTATGGAGAAAGTGGAACAACAGATTCGGAAGCGTTATTGTGCTCACCGACGGGAGCCGGGTCGTCTTCGGAGGGTGCTCGGTGCAAGGACGGAAATTCCCGAACAACAGTCGGGGGCGGAGTTTCCTCACTGGGCGATGGAATGCTGCGTAAAGCAGAGGAGCCGCCATTTTCATCGGAGGAAGATGAAAGTGATGCCGAGTAGGACTCGTTGAGGCGAGAATTAGAGGAGGTAGAGGCGGCGAAAAGCAAACTCAGGAGACGGAATGAGAAACAATTATTGCAGTTGAAACTGGAACAGTCCAAAAAAAGACATTCGGCGATTGGAAAAGGAAGGTAAACATTGTCGCATGGTTGTTTATTTTCATATGGCAGGGTACAAGTCGTCCATATAAAATCATTTGCGATGTAATTGTATAAACAAATAATCAACATAATCACTACGTCCTGCTTTGAAAGAAACCGAAAGCAGACATCACTATTTGAGCCACTGTGGAAACCACTGAAGAATTCTGCCATGCGTATCAAACGCTAATATATTTTTGAGCTATACATATTACAGCGTATGGCTATAAATATGGTAACTTGTTGCAATGACGCAACGATTTCAAGTGTCAAAATCCTGCGTGATGTTGGTGAATTTTAAGCGTAACTTTGCGATGTCATTTTCGGGCTTTCATGACGTTGTCATTAACGCTGGTTTTTGCAGAGCGCGGCCCATGCATTTATTTCACATTGGTAACCGTAAACTACCGAGCATTGTTGTTTCTGGCAGCCATCCTGGACGCCATCTTGGAATATAGTAAATGCTCAAGGGTGACAGAGTGTCATCCGTCGGATTCAAATAATACACGCCATGAAGATGCAAAATCACTTAAAAAGCATTGTTTGTACGCCAACTCATGGTCCGATGGTAGTTCGGTCGGACTACTAAATTATGTTAGGCTGGTGAGCCCAGGACCTCTTACTTCAAAGACGTTCTTACCTGCTTCGGTTGTTGTAGGTGCGGCCATAGTTGTAGCGGCGGCCGTAGTTATAGGAGCGGTCGTAGGACCGGCCGTTGTTGCAGGTGCGGCCGTAGTTGTAGGAACGGACAAGGTTTGATCTGCGGCCGTTGTTGTAGAGGTGGCCGTAGTTGTAGCGGCGGTAGTAGTTGTAGCGGCGGCCGTAGTTGTAGGTGCTGCCGTAGGACCGGCCGTTATTGTAGGTGCGGCCGTTTTTGTAAGGGCGGCCGTAGGTGTAGGGGCGACCGTAGTTGTAACGGCGGCCGTAGTTGTACCGGTGATCGTAGTTGTAGCGGTGGCAGTAGTTGTAGGTGCGGCAGTAGGATCGGCCGTAGTTGTAGGTGCGGCCATAGTTGTAGGTACGGCCGTAGTTGTAGGGGCGGCCGTAGTTGTTGCAGTGGCGACCGTAGTTGCAGTGGTGGACATAACTGTAGCGGCGGCCGTAGTTGTAACGGCGGCCGTCGTTGTACCGGTGGTCGTAGCTGCAGCGGTGGCCGTAGTTGTAACGGCGGCCGTAGTTGTACCGGCGGTCGTAGCTGTAGCGGTGGCCGTAGTTGTAGGTGCGGCAGTAGGAGCGGCTGTTGTTGTAGATGTAGCGGCGGCGGTAGTTGTAGATGCTGCCGTAGTTGTATCGGCGGCCGTAGATGTAGCGGCGGCCGTAGTTGTAGCTGCGGCCGTAGTTGTGGGGGCGGCCGTAATTGTAGGGGCGGTCCTAGTTGTAGGGGCGGCCGTAGTTGTAGGGGCTGCCGTAGTTGTAAGGGCGGCCGTAGTTGTAGGTGCTGCCGTAGTAGTAGGAGCGGCCGTAGTTATAGGTGCGGCTGTAGTTGTAGGGGCGGCCGTAGTTGTAGGAGCGGCTGTAGTTGTAGGGGCTGCCATAGTTGTGTGTACTGCCGTAGTTGTAGGTGCGGCCGTAGTTGTAGGTGCGGCCGTAGTTGTAGGCGCGGCTGTAATTGTAGGGGCGGTCGTAGTTGCAGGTGCGGCCGTAGGTGCAGGTGCTGCCGTAGTTGTAGGCGCGGTTGTAGTTGTAGGGGCGGCCGTAGTTGTAGGGGCTGCCGTAGTTGTAGGTGCCGCCGTGGTTGTAGAGGCGGTAGTAGTTGTAGGTGCGGTCGTAGTTATAGGTGCGGCTGTAGTTGTAGGTGCGGCAGTAGTTGTATGTGCCGCTGTAGTTGTAGATACGGTCGTAGTTGTAGGAGTGGCCGTAGTTGTAGGGGCTACCGTAGTTGTAAGGGCGGCGGTAGTTGTACGGGCTGCCGTAGTTGTATGAGTGACCATAGTTGTAAGTGCGGACGTAGTTGTATGTGCTGCTGTAGGTGTAGGTGCGGCCTTAGTTGTAGGTGCGATCGTAGTTGTAGGTGCGGCCGTAGTTGTAAGGGCGGCGGTAGTTGTAGGGGCTGCCGTATTTGTAGGAGCGGCCATAGTTGTAGGAGCGGCCGTAGTTGTAGGTGCGGCCGTTGCTGTAGGTGCTGCCGTAGTTGTAGATGCGGCCGTAGTTGTAGGTGCGGCCGTAGTTGTAGGGGCTGCCGTAGTTGTAACGGCGGCCGTAGTTGTACCGGTGGTCGTAGCTGCAGCGGTGGCCGTAGTTGTAGGTGCGGCCGTCGTTGTAAGGGCGACGGTAGTTGTAGGGGCTGTCGTAGTTGCAGGTGCGGCCGTAGTTGTAGGTGCTGCTGTAGTTGTAGGTGCGGCCGTAGTTGTAGAGGCTGCCGTAGTTGTAACGCCGGCCGTAGTTGTACCGGTGCTCGTAGCTGCAGCGGTGGCCGTAGTTGTAGGTGCGGCAGTAGGAGCGGCCGTTGTTGTAGTTGTAGCGTCGGCGGTAGTAGTAGGTGCTGCCGTAGTTGTATCGTCGGCCGTAGATGTAGGTGCGGCCGTAGTTGTAGATGCGGCCGTAGTTGTAGGGGCTGCCGTAGTTGTATGTGCTGCCGTAGTAGTAGGAGCGGCCGTAGTTATAGGTGCGGCTGTAGTTGTAGAAACAGCCGTAGTTATATGAGCGGCCGTAGTTGTAGGTGCTGCCGTAGTTGTGGGTAATGCCGTAGTTGTGGGGGTGGTCGTAGTTATATGTGCGGCCGTAGTTGCAGGTGCTGCCATAGTTGTAGGCGCGGTTGTAGTTGTAGGGGCGCCGTAGTTGTAGGTGTTGCCGTGGTTGTACGGGCGGCAGTAGTTGTAGGTGCGGCAGTAGTTATAGGTGCGGCTGTAGTTGTAGGTGCGGCCATAGTTGTATGTGCCGTTGTAGTTGTAGGTACGGCCGTAGTTGTAGGGGCTACCGTAGTTGTAAGGGCGGCGGTAGTTGTAGGGGCTGCCGAAGTTGTAGCAGCGGCCGTAGTTGCAGGAGCGGCCGTAGTTGTAGGTGCGTCCGTAGTTGAAGGTGCGGCCATAGTTGTAGGTGCCGATGTAGTTGTAGGTACGGTCGCAGTTGTAGGTGTGGCCGTAGTTGTAGGGGCTACCGTAATTGTGTAGGCTGCGGTAGTTGTAGGAGCGGCCGTAGTTGTAGGAGCGGCCGTAGTTGTATGAGTGACCGTAGTTGTAGGTGCGGCCGTAGTTGCAGGTGCTGCTGTAGCTGTAGGTGCGGACGTAGTTGTAGGTACTGCTGTAGTTGCAGGTGCGGCCGTAGTTGTAGGTGCGTCCGCATTTGTAAGGGCGTCGGTAGATGTAGGGGCTGCCGTAGTTGTAGGAGCGGCCGTAGTTGTAGGTGCGGCCGTAGTTGTAGGTGATGCTGTAGTTGCAGGTGCGGCCGTAGTTGTAGGTGCGGCCGTAGTTCTTGGGGCTGCCGTAGTTGTAACGGCGGCCGTAGTTGTAGCGGCGGCCGTAGTTGTACCGGTGGTCATAGCTGCAGCAGTGGCCGTAGTTGTAACGGCGGCCGAAGTTGTACCGGCGGTCGTAGCTGTAGCGGTGGCCGTTGTTGTAGGTGCGGCTGTAGTAGCGGCCGCTGTTGAAGTTGTATCGTCGGCGGTAGATGTAGGTGCTGCCGTAGTTGTATCGGCGGCCGTAGATGTAGGTGCGGTCGTAGTTGTAGCTGCGGCCGTAGTTGTAGGGGCGGCCGTAGTTGTAGGGGCGGCCGTAGTTTTAGGGGTTGCCGTAGTTGTAGGGGATGCCGTAGTTGTAGGTGCTGCCGTAGTAGTAGTAGCGGCCGTAGTTATAGGTGCTGCTGTAGTTGTAGTGGCGGCCGTAGTTGTAGGAGCGGCCGTAGTTGTAGGGGCTGTAGTAGTTGTGGGTAATGCTGTAGTTGTAGGGGCGTCCGTTGTTGTAGGTGCGGCCGTAATTACTGGTGCTGCCGTAGTTGTAGGCGCGGTTGTAGTAGTAGGGGCTGCCGTAGTTGTAAGTACTGCCGTGGTTGTAGGGTCGGCAGTAGTTGTAGGTGCGGCCGTAGTTATAGGTGCGGCTGTAGTTGTAGGTGCGGCCGTAATTGCAGGTGCTGCCGTAGTTGTAGGCGCGGTTGTAGTTATATGGGCGGCGGTAGTTGTAGGGGCTGCCGTAGTTGTAGGAGCGGCCGTAGTTGTAGGAGCGGCCGTAGTTGTAGGTGCCGCTATAGTTGTAGGTACGGCCGAAGTTGTAGGTGTGGCCGTAGTGGTAGGGGCTACCGTAGTTGTAAGGGCAGCGGTAGTTGTAGGGGCTGCCGTAGGTGTAGGAGCGGCCGTAGTTGTAGGAGCGGCCGTAGTTGTAGGTGTGGCCGTAGTTGTAGGAGTGACCGTAGCTGTAGGTGCGGCTGTAGTTTTAGGTGCGGCCGTATTTGTAGGTGAGACCGTAGTTGTAGGTGCGGCCGTAATTGGTGCGGCGGCAGTTATAAGGGCGGCAGTAGTTGTAGGGGCTGCCGTAATTGTAGGAGCAGCCGTAGTTGTCGGAGCGGCCATAGTTTTAGGTGCAGCCGCAGTTGTAAGGGCGGCAGTAGTTGTAGGTCGGGCCGTTGTAGGAGCAGCGTAGTTGTAGGAGCGGCCGTAGTTGTAGGAGCGGCCATAGTTGTAGGTGCGGCCGTAGTTGTTGGTGCGGCCGTAGTTTTAGGTGCTGCTGTAGTTGTAGTTGCGTCCGTAGTTGTAAGTGCGGCCGTAGATGTAAGTGAAGCCGTAGTTGTAGGGGCCGCCGTAGTTGTAACGGCGGCCGTAGTTGTACTGGCGGTCGTAGCTGTAGCGGTAGCCGTAGTTGTGGGTGCGGCAGTAGGAGCGGCCGTTGTTGTAGTTGTAGCGTCGGCGGTAGTTGTACGTTCTGCCGTAGTTGTATCGGCGGCCGTAGATATAGGTTCGGCCGTAGTTGTAGCTGCGGCCGTAGTTGTAGGGGCGGCCATAGTTGTAGGTGCGGCCGTAGTTGTAGGTACGGCCGTAGTTGTAGGGGTTGCCGTAGTTGTAGTGGCTGCCGTATTTGTAGGTGCGGCCGTAGTTGCAGGTGCTGCCGTAGTTGTAGGCGCGGTTGTAGTTGTAGGTGCGGCCATAGTTGTAGGTGCCGCTGTAGTTGTAGGTACGGCCGCAGTTGTAGGTGTGGCCGTAGTTGTAGGGTCTGCCGTAGTTGTAAGAGCGGTCGCAGTTGTAGGAGCGGCCGTAGTTGTAGGTGCGGCCGTAGTTGTAGGAGTGACAGTAGTTGTAGGTGCGGCCGTAGTTGTAGGTGCTGCTGTAGTTGTAGGTGCGGCTGCAGTTGTAAGGGCGGCGGTAGTTGTAGGGGCTGCTGTACTTGTAGGTGCGGCCGTAGTTGTAGGTGCGGCGGTAGGTGTGGCCGTAGTTGTAGGGGCTGCCGTAGTTGTAATAGCGGCAGTAGTTGTACCGGTGGTCGTAGTTGCAGCGGTGGTCGTAGTTGTAACTGCGGCCGTAGTTGAAGGTGCGGCAGTAGGAGCGGCCGTTGTTTTAGTTGTAACATCGGCGGTAGTTTTTGGTGCTGCCGTAGTTGTATCGGCGGCCGTAGATGTAGGTGCGGCCGTAGTTGTGGCTGCGGCCGTAATTGCAGGGGCGGCCCTAGTTGTGGGGTGGCCGTAGTTTTAGGGGCGGTCATAGTTGTAGGGGTTGCCGTAGTTGTAGGTGCGGCTGTAGTTCTAGGGGCGGCCGTAGTTGTAGGAGCGGCCGTAGTTGTAGGGGCTGCCGTAGTTGTAATTCCGGGTAGTAGGGCGACCGAGTATGGGGCGGCTTTTGTTGTAGGTGCGGCCGATTATATGTGCAGCTGTAGTTAGTAGGCGGCCGTAGTTGTAGGTGCCGGCTAGTTGTAGGTTACGGCCGAGTTGTATGTGCGTAGTTGTAGGGGCTACCTATTTGTAAGGGCGGCGTAGTTGTAGGGGCTGCCGAGTTGTAAGAACGGCTGTATAGGTGGCGACCGTATTGTAGATTATCTAGTTGTAGGTGCGCGTAGTAGTTGCCCGTATTGTAGGGCGACCGAGTTGTAGGTAAGCGTAGTTGCAGTGCGGCCGCAGTTGCAATGGCGGCGGTAGTTGTAGGGGATGCGATTGTAGCGGCCGTAGTTGTAGGTGGGCGGCCGTGTTGTACGCTGTATGTATGTGCGGGGTCGAGTTGTAGGTGCGCCGTACTGTATTCGGCGACCGTAGAAGAGGTGCGGCCGTAGTGTACTCGGTCGTAGTTGTATGACGGCCGTGTTGTAGCGCGGCCGTAGTTGTAGGTGCTGCCGAGTAGTTAGGACGCCGTTAGTTACAGGTGCTGCTGTAGTGAGGGCGGCCGTAGTTGTAGATCGGCCGTAGTTGTAGGGGCTGCGTAGTTGTTGTAATGCCGTAGTTGTAGGGGCGACCGTAGTAAGGGGCGGCTTTTGTTGTAGTGCGGCGTAGTTTATAGTCAGCTGTGTTGTAGGCGCAGTTGTAGTTGCCGCAGTTGTGGTACGGCCGCTTGTATGTGTGCCGTATTGTAGGGGCTATCCGAGTTGTAAGGGCGGCGTAGTGTAGGGGGGCGCCGGTAGTTGTAAGAAACGGCGTAGTTGTAGGTGCGGACCGTATTTTGTAGGAGTTATCTTAGTTTGTAGGTCGCCGTATTTTAGGTGCGCCGATTGTAGTGCGACCGTAGTTGTACGGTAGGCGTAGTTCAGGTCGGCCGCAGTTGCCAATGGCGGCGGTTGTGGGGATGCGTAGTAGCGGCGTAGTTCCGTAGCGGCCGAGTGTAGGTGCTGCTGTAGTTGTATGCGTCTAGTTGAGGTCGGCGGTAGCTGTATCGGCGACCGTAGATGAGGTCGGCCGTAGTTGTAGGCTGCGGCGATTGTAGTGACGGCCGTAGTAGCGGCCGTAGGTAGCTTGCCATACAGTGCTGCGTAGTTGTAGGGGCGGCCGTAGTTGATGCGGCCGTAGTTGTAGGGGCTGCCGTAGTTGTTGGTAATGCCGTAGTTGTAGGGGCGACCGTATTGTAGTATGCGGCCGTAGTTGTATGCTGCCGTAGTTGTTGTATGCCGTAGTGTAGGGGCGACCGTAGTGTAGGGGCGGCTTTTGTAGTTGGTGCGGCCGTAGAGTAGCGCCTATGTGAAGGCTGTATTGTAGGTGCGGCCGAAGTTTATTGTTTGAAGGTGCCGCTTGTCTTTTGTAGGTACGGGCCGCAGTTGTATGTGTGGCCGTAGATGTAGTCTACGTAGTATGTAAGGCGGCGGTAGATGTAAGGGGCTAGCCGTAAGTTTGTAAGAACGGCTGTAGTGTAGGTGCGGACCGGTATTGTCCAGTAGTTTATCTTTTAGGTAGTTAGTGCGGCCGTAGTTTTAGGTTTGCGGCGTAGTTGGTAGGAAGCGACCGTAGTTGTAGGTAAGGCCGTAGTTGCAAGGTTTTTGCGGCCGCAGTTGGCAATGGCGGCGTTATTGAGGGGAATGGCCGTAGTTTGTAAGAGCGGCCGTATTGTAGGAGTGCGGCCAGTTAGTTGTAGTGCTGCTTGTAGTTGTAATGTCGGTTCCGTAGTTGTAGGTTGCGGCCGTAGGCTGTATCGGCCGACCGTAGATGTAGGTTGCGGCCGAAGTTGTAAGCTGCGGTCCGTAGTTGGTAGAGGAACGGCCTAGTTGTTAAGGCGCGGCCGTAGTTTGGGGTAGGTGCTCCGTTAGTTTAGTAGGACGGCCGTAGTTACAGGTGCGCGAGTTGTAGGTGGGGCGTGGGCGCCGTAGTTGTAATGATCGGCCGTAGTTGTAGGTCTGCCGTAGTATTGTTGGTAAGCCGTAGTTGTAATGGCGACCGTAGACCGTTAGTAGCGGCTTTTGTTGTAGGTGCGGCCGTAGTTATATGTGCAGCTGTAGTTGTAGGTGCGGCCGTAGTTGTAGGTGCCGCTGTAGTTGTAGGTACGGCCGCAGTTGTATGTGTGGCCGTAGTTGTAGGGGCTACCGTAGTTGTAAGGGCGGCGGTAGATGTAGGGGCTGCCGTAGTTGTAAGAACGGCTGTAGTTGTAGGTGAGCGACCGTATTTGTAGAGTATATCTTAGTTGTAGGTAAGCGGCCGTATATAGGTGCGGCCGTAGTGTAGGTGTTTCGACCGTAGTTTTGTAGGTAAGGCCGTAGATTGCAGGTGCAGCCGCAGTTGCAAAGGGGCGGCGGTAGTTTGTAGGGGATAGCCGTAGATTGAGGGAATCGGCCGTATGGGTTGTAGTGGCGGCCGTAGTTGTAGGTGCTGGCTGTAGTTGTATGTAATTGCGTCGTAAGATGTAGGGGATGCCGAAGTTGTATTGAGCGGTGGCCGTTAGTTGTAGGTGCGGGCCGTAGTTGTCGGTGCCTAGCCTGTAGTTGTATGTAAGCGTCGTAGTTGTAAGTGCGCGGCCGTAGTCTGTATCGCGACCGTAGATTGTAGGTGCGGCCGTAGTTTAGGGGCTGCGTCGTAGTTGTAGTGACGGCCGTAGTTTGTAGGCGGCGGCCGTAGTTGGAGGTGCTGCCGAATAGTAAGAGGGCCGGCCGTAGTTACAGGTCTGCTGTAGTTTTGGGGAGGGGGGCGGCCCGTAGTTGTAGGATCGCCCTTAAGTTTGTGGGGCTTGCCGAGTTGTTGGTAATGCCCGTTAGTTTGAGGGGCCTGCCGATTGTAGGTGCGGCCGTAGTTTGCAGGACTCCGTATTGTAGGCGCGGTTGTGGGTTGTAAGGCGGCCGTAGTTGTAGGGCAAGCCTAAGATTTTGTAGGTCTGCCGTGGTTGTAGGGGCGGCAGTAGTTTGTAGGGTTGGCCGAAGTTATTAAGGTCGGCATAGTTTAGGTGCGGGCCGGAGTTGTAGGTGTTAGCCGTATTGTAGGTTACGGCCGTAGTTGGTGGTTACCGTAGTTTAAGGGCTACCGTAGTTGTAAGGGAGGCGTAGTTGTAGGTGCAACCGTAGTTGTATCGGCGGCCGTAGAATGCAGGTGCGGCGTAATTGTAGCTGCGTCGGAAGTTGTAGGGGCGGCCGTAGCTGTAGGGGGCGGCTTGTATTGGTGGGGGGCCGTAAGTTTGTAGGGGTTTGCCGAATTTGTAGGGCTGCCGTAGTAGTTGTGCTGCCGTAGTAGTGTAGTTAAGCGGCCAAACTTGAAAGGTGCGGCAGTGTTTGCAGGTGCGGCCGCAGTTGCCAATGGCGGCGGTATTGTAGGGGATGCCGTATTTGTAAGGAGCGGGCCCGTATTGTATGCGCCGTAGTTTGTGGCAGCTGTAGTTATGTGCGGTCCGTAAGTAGTGGCGGCCGTATTCTGTACGGCGACCGTAAATGTAGTGCGGGCCGTAGTTTGTAGCTGCGGTCGTATTTGTAGACGGCCGTATTTTGAGGCCGGCGGCCGTATTTTAGTGGTGCGTATAGTAGGAGCGGGCCGTTTACAGGTGCTGCTGTAGTTGTAGGGCCGGGCCGTATTTGTAGGATCGCCGTAGTTGTAGGGGCGCGTAGTTGTTGGTAAGCCGTAGTTTTGTAGGGGCTGCCGTAGTTTTGTGGCGCGGCCGTAGTGCAGGAACTTGCCGTAGTTGTTTGGCGCGGTTGTTTGTTTGTAGGGGGGCGTATTTTGTAAGCTCCTTAAGTTTGTAGGTGCTGCCGTGGGTTGTAGGGGCGGCAGAGTTGTAGGTGCGGGCCTAAGTTATAGGTGCGGCAGTAGTTTTTTTGGAGGTTCGGCCGGTAAGTTGTAGTTGAAGGCAGTATTTTTGTAGGACCCGGAAAGATTGTAGGTGTGACCGTAGTTGTAAGGGCTACCGTAGTTGTAAGGGAGGCGGTAGTAAGGGGTGCAAACCGTAGTTGTATCGGGCGGCCCGTAGATCAGGTGAGGGCCGAAATTGTAGCTGCGACGTAGTTGTAGGGGCGCCTACTGTAGGGGGGGCGGGCTGTAGTAGGGCAGCCGTAGTTTGTAGGGGTTGCCGTAGTTGTATGGGCTGCCGTAGTCGTAGGTGCTGCCGTAGTAGTAGTAGTTGAAGCGGCCAAACTTATAGGTGCGGCTGTAGTTGTAGGTGCGACAGTAGTTGTAGGTGCCGCTGTAGTTGTAGGTACGGCCGTAGTTGTAGGTACGGCCGTAGTTGTAGGGGCTACCGTAGTTGTAAGGGCGGCGGTAGGTGTAAGGGCTGCCGTAGTTGTAGGAGCGGCCGTAGTTGTAGGAGCGGCCGTAGTTGTAGGTGCGACCGTAGTTATAGGAGTGACCGTGGTTGTAGGTGCGGCCGTAATTGTAGGTGCTGCTTTAGTTGTAGGTGCTGCCGTAGTTGTAGGTGCGACCGTAGTTGTAGGTGCGGCCGTAGTTGCAGGTGCGGCCGCAGTTGTAAGGGCGGCGGTAGTTGTAGGGGCTGCAGTTGTTGTAGGAGCGGCCGTAGTTGTAGTTGCGGCCGCAGTTGTAGGTGCTGCTGTAGTTGTAGGTGCGGCCGTAGTTGTAGTGGCGGCCGTTGTTGTAACGGCGGCCGAAGTTGTACCGGTGCTCGTAGCTGCAGCGGTGGCCGTTGTTGTAACGGCGGCCGTAGTTGTACCGGCGGTCGTAGCTGTAGCTGTGGCCGTAGTTGTAGGTGCGGCAGCAGGAGCGGCAGTTGTTGTAGTTGTAGCGTCGGCGGTAGTTGTAGGTGCTGCCGTAGTTGTATCGGCGGCCGTATGTGTAGGCGCGGCCGTAGATGTAGCTGCGGTCGTAGTTGTAGGGGCGGCCGTAGTTTTAGGAGCGGCCGTAGTTGTAAGGGCTTCCGTAGTTGCAGGGGTTTCCGTAGTTGTAGGGTCAGCCGTAGTTGTATGTGCTACCTTAGTAGTAGGAGCTGCCGTAGTTATATGTGCGGCTGTATTTGTAGGGGCGGCCGTAGTTGTAGGAGCGGCCGTAGTTGTAGGGGCTGCCGTAGTTGTGGGTAATGCCGTAGTTGTAGGGGCGGCCGTTGTTGTAGGTGCGGCCGTAGTTGCAGGTGCTACCGTAGTTGTAGGCGCGGTTGTAGTTGTAGGGGCGGCCGTAGTTGTAGGGGCTGCCGTAGTTGCAGGTGCTGCCGCGGTTGTAGGTGCGGCAGTAGTTGTAGGTGCGGCCGTAGTTATAGGTGCGGCCGTAGTTGTAGGTGCGGCCGTAGTTAGAGGTGCCGCTGTAGTTATTGGTACGGCCGTAGTTGTAGGTGTGGCCTTAGTTGTAGGGGCTACCGTAGTAGTAGGTACTGCCGTAGTTGTTGGTGCAGCTGTAGCTGTTGTAGCTGCTGCCGTAGTAACCAATATCGAGGCTACTAACATCATCGTTAGTATTACATTACTGTCCGGCATGTTTGTTCTATATGGCGTTCTTCTATGTCGCATCTGAAATTACATACATACCTGTACACATACTTGTTTTGCTAAAATATTGTTATATATTCCGATGTTAAATATCAGTTTTTTTTCAATGCCTGATGCTGTGTTTGTACAATGAATGAAGTCTGGCATACGAGTATGTTCGGCATAGCCTCGCTTCTCATTATATCAGTATTGTTACATGCGTGTATATTTGTCAGTAAATGCGTGTGTTTTACACATTTACTGATTTATTTATGTGCAATTACGTTTGTTCTATTGCTACACATAGAAAGTTCTGGAAGGGCGACCGTACACGGGATGGACTTGTTAAAGGATAGGGTTAGTTACATAACCCCAATTTGTTAATTTGCCTCCGCCTCCGGCCCTGCCCGCCCCCCGCCCGCCCTCCCGCCCGCCCGCCCGCCGCCCGCCCGCCCGCCCGCCCCCCGCCCACCCGCCCGCCCGCCCGCCCGCCCGCCCGCCCGCCCGCCCGCCCCCACCCCGCCCGCCCGCCCGCCCTAGTAACAATATTACAGCAAATAGTTTTCAAAATAGCGGCCATCTTGAATTTCCAATTAACAAACTGATCTTCCAGCACATCTGGGATGCTAAAATGTTTTGAAAATCTCATGATTTGTACTTTTAGGATAAAAGAGTGTGTTTACTTTCCAAGATGGAGGATGGCTGTCATTTTCGGCTTTCAAGCCAAATAGTACCCAGGCTAAGAAAAGAAAACCTTCTAGCAGACCTGTAGCCGATTTCACCAACATTGCAAAGTATACTTTTCTTGCAAAGTACACTTTGATGGAGAATTTTTCAATTTAAGGATACATTTATTAATTTAATGAATTCAGTATAATAATACTGCATACTTTTAATCATCAAATATATGCAGTCGTTATTTCTATATGAAATAATGCATTTCATGAAAAATAAATGATTACTCCCTCAAAGTATAATTTGCTAGAAAAGTACACTTTGCAATTTTGGTGAACTAGGCTACAGGTCTGCTAACAACATTACACATTTTGTACCTTTAACTTATTTCCACCAGATGGAATGATTAAGCCATTACTAATTCCATACTATGACTTCTATACGATGGCAACTCGGATAAAATATCAATACAATATCAAGACAAGTAATCATACAATATTACCCAAAATGTGGACTTGTTCAATAGAGTATTACATACTGAATTATTAATAATGTATAAGAATGTATTGCGTGACTTTATATGTGTATATTATGTGTAACAAAGAGAAAAATTGAAATAAGAAAACACATTATGCTATATAGATTATAATATGGTGTACGGTGGCCATCTTGAATGTCAACGGCACGATGGCTTGCAGGCTAACACATAAGTCTTCCAGCAGGTGTTACGTGTATATGCAGTGATTAGTGACATAGATATCATTTGAAATGTTAAATGATCTCACACTAAACATGCTAAACATACAGTGTTTTATATCTGCCAAGACTGTTGATGGTGGTTATCTTGGATTTCAATGAGTAGTATAGGGGGAGTCATAATGATACCACCTCCTCATAAATTGTCATATTTCTAATTTTTGATAGACATTTTGGAGGCAAAACATACACAATTGGGACGTCGGAGCCATGGAAAACGGCTCTCATCACAATTGTGTCGCAATTGTTCGGAATTTTCGGGTGGATGTCCAATTGTGTCACTATTGTGTATGTTTTGCGTCCCAACTGTGGATTTTAAAAAAAAAACAACAGAAAAATGATAACACCTCCTGTGTCATTCTGACATATTGTCATATTTGATAGACATTTTGAGGCAAAAACATACACATTTGGGAGGTCGAGCCACCGAAAACGGCTCTCATCCCAATTGTGTCACAATTGTTCGGAAATGTTCGGGTGGCTGTCCAATTGTTTCACTATTGTGTGTTTTGCGTCCCAATTGTGGAGTTAAACAAAATAATAAAAAATAATGATACCACCTCCGATACCCATATTTCTCGTATGTTCTCGTATTTCTCGTATTTCTCGCGGCCCATATTCATTTGGTACACAATTGGAATGATACCACCTCCGAATCCTATATTTGTCGTATTTTCTCATCACTGACTTTCTGATTTGAATTATTACTAAACGATAATACTTGCGAGCAAGTACTTCCTTGCTAACCAGTCGATGCATAGCTCTATTGCCATTGCAAGGTGGACATAGCAGTGACTCGGATCTGGTCCTTACCCCGCAGTGCCGATACGGGCGAGGTGAAACTGACCCTATTCGCATCCATGCCCAGTGATGCTTGCAGTACTCGTAAATACCGGTACGATGACATCTCTCGTGACTACCTGTCTTAAACCACGCATAATTATTCTTAACTCGAACCATTGTGTGATGATGATATATACTGAGTATAACCTAAGGAGACTTATCTCTAATTCGAATGTCAGAGGTGGTGACATCTCACATCACCATCTCGTATGAGACGTGATACAACACCATTTTTATCCCAATTGGCTATAGGATCTCATACAACCCCATTATGACCCTTAATAAACATGTGGTATAATTATGACACATCACGATCATCAAATGATAAGACAACACGATCATCAAACAATAATCTATCATAACTAATAATATATATTATCAGAAGTGTGAACATGTAAACACAAAAGAGAAATTGATATATATATATAAGTTCTCATCCATACCATGTGACCGTGGAGGAAAACCAAGTAGTATATGGGATCAAAATGATAACAACAGAGGGAGGTGGTATCATTGGGACTCCCATATACTACTCATCCACCTCAAACCATTTGTGTTATCTTCTGTAGGTAGTCTTTGACCTAATATACATTTGAAGGGCTATGACTGACTATGTCGAACAGATCAGTCTGAGTCGACTGCCATCATGCAGTGAAGCGATTAGAGGCAATGATGAATTGTTAAACCCTCCGGAATAAAAGCCTGTTTTCATTATCGCTTCAGGACATGACCTTTTATTTAAAATGTAGTTAATCTTACAGTCATGTGACTGAATATCTATATAAAGTAAAGTATATCTCACTTGGAGCGTTTGACACGTACAGCCAACAATATGGCAGCAAATCTAATAATATTTGGTGAAATAGGTCCTAGATATATAGAACTACAAGCTTCACGCAAGACATTATGCACTTGATGACTGACTACAAGGCCAGAAGTCGAACCCTACGGGAGAGGTCCACGCGGCAGCAGCAGGTCCCGCAGCAGCAGATCCCACAGGAGCAGGTGAATATCTACATTTGTAGTTTGCCCAACTTCCAATAAATATATTATAGTTCACATAGTGAATTTGTAATAAATAAATTTCTTCGGTCGCAATCGCTCCCTCGAAATTAATTAATTAAGCATTAACTATGTGAACTATATATTATTTATTTGCATTTGTTTTATTTTTTTGTTCTATGCATTTTTACTTTATTGAACAGAGTACATTGTACATGACAGTACAGTGCATACATTGCAGTATGAATTTGTATGAAAATGTGTTTAATTTAACAAAATATTGTATTAATTTTGTGATGCACCATGGGAAACCGGGCTTATTGACGTTGTCATCAGTGTAGTTCCTGATTATATGTCAGGATGCATCACATTTGTATTATGTTGTGTAATTTCAGATTGGAGGGCCGAGCCAGGTTCAGCAGAGTGCGGGACACCTTGCTCTGTACAGCAGCCCCTCTGCGCAGTACCTCCCATCGTGGCAGCACCAGTACCAGGACCCCACCGTCAACCCCAAGCATTTTGTGGGCATGCTCACCAGACCCGCTCAACACTCATCAGCCTTCTGTGGCAGATTGCCCAGTGCCATTGGTGGGGCGACACCACCATCACCAGCACCACGACCCTGTACCCTGTATGAGTATGTCGGCCCAGGTCACACAGCCACCGGTACCACTGCCGCACGTCACCATGCCAGAGGTGACGCGTTCACTGTCTGCTCCAGCTGTGACCTCACCGTCTGTACCTGAGTCGTATACTGTGGTGGACACACACCCCATTTCTGCAGCGTCATACATCAGCTTCGCCGTGAACTCTTCAGAGTTTCATGACCAGGACATCAGCACCGTTGACAAGTAGGGATTGTGCCACAGACTGTGCCATAGGCTGTGTTAGACTGTTATTTTTCGTATGACATTGTGATTTTGTATTACAAGTTATTGTGGTTTTACAAATGTCATATGGTGTAATATTACCTGTTTGGAAGTTGTATTTACCTCAGGCGATAGTCGAGCGTAAATGCAGCTTCAAAACAGGCAACATTACACTATATGGCCTGTGTACAATCAGCATAGCGAATTTTTCATACCGCAGTCATGTTATTACACCTTAATTGTACTATGTTTGTTTTTCTTTGATTTCTCTTGGTTTTTCATTCATTATAAAGGCACAAAACTTAGATTTGCTCTTGTCCGTACGTCCGTACCGTACGTCCGTCCGTCCGTGCGTCCGTGCAAAAGTTTATGTGGCGCGCTCAGCAAAAACTAGTTCACCTAAGGTCATGAAACCCTTGATGTATTTAAAATAGCTGTATTTGAGCTTGTGTCGAACACTGAGCAAAACGTATATCACTTAGGAAACTTCAAAATAATTTTGCACTTACGAACATTTTAGTCGTACGAATTTTATTGAAACGAGCTCCAGAGATGATAAGGAAAAATAAAACAATAACGGTAAAATGTTTACAATCTATGGTATAATTTTGCGTTTAATTTGTGAGTAATTTGCACAATAAAACTGGATTATGAATCACAATGGTTGTAGTTAGTCCGAGTCAGAGCACAGAGTCAGACCATGCGGTCCTGCCATGCCACACTGCCTGCTGGGGAGGAGACGTAGTGCTTCAGGTAGAGGCGTTACTCCTTGGCCGCCCTGTTGTTGAGGTTGCCTCCCATCACTTTTTGCATGTCGTCCAAGTTCGCCCCCTGTCGCCAGGTACCCGGGATGACCTGGTGGTTGTTGTCCTCCTCGTCAACCAGGCCATTCTGCTCGTGTGCGTAGCGGACCCTCATGATGTTGTGCAGGCAAACGCAGGCGAGGACGATGGACTCGACCGTGCTCGGATTCTGCTTCAACGTGGTGTGCAGACAGCCGAAGCGGTTGGCCAGTATACCAAATGCATTCTCCACCACTCTCCTGGCTTGCGACAGTCGATAGTTGAAGATTCTCTCTTCATGGTCCATGTGCCGCCTTGAGAAAGGTTTCATCAGCCAAGTTTTGAGGGCGAATGCTTCGTCAGCAATGATGTAGTAGGGGCTGTCCCTGTCATCATGTGGTAGAGGGTCTGGTTGTGGCCAACGGATGCGGTCGCTGACGATGTGGTCTCTGAGGTCACAGTCATTCCAGATCTGCGCATCTGAACAGGAGCCAGGGGAGCCGACGTTGACCCACTGGAACTTATAGTCAGCGTCTACCAGAGCCATAATGACGATGGAGTGGTACCCCTTGTAGTTAAAGTACATGGATTCGTCCTTCTTTGGTTTTCTTATGGCCACGTGCTTCCCGTCATGTGCGCCGACAGCATGTGGAAACTGCCACCTGGTGTTGAAGAGTTCTGCTGCACCTCGCCACTCGTCTGGGGCAGTGGGGATGTTCAGGACTTCTTCAGAGTACTCTGCTACGATGGCCTCGCATACTTCTTTGACCATGTAGAAAATAGTGGTGTGGGCTACTCTGAATGAGTACATTAGCGAGTGGTAGCTGTCTCCAGTGACAGGGTGATGGAGAGTGACCGCAACTTTCAGACCAGCTGACAGCGCCTTCTGGAACCAGCTGTTCTTCTTCTTTATTTTGGTGTCAGCCTGTCCACCAGCTCCTGGAATAGGAGGGGGTCAACTCTGAGGAAGTTCTTCAAGGCGGCCACATCCTCCCTCCACAGCTCTGCCATGAGTTGGTGGTACTGGCCGAAATCCTCGCGTCGCCGGAGCCAGTCCCTGCAGAACATGATGCGCGGGGCCCGCTCTCCCCTTCTTCTTCTATCCTCTTCCCTCTGGAGCAGCAACATATTTTGCAGCATGTCTTGGTCCATGGCTAGGGCACAGCCCAGTTAGAGATCCATGGTAGAGGTTCAGCAGCAAGAACACAAATGATTTGAGGACCTAGATGGAGGGGTATATATGTGGGGTCTCTGACATCCTTGATGCGGCAGAGCGTATCATATATAGCGTACCACAACGTATCAAAACGTACCACAACATAGCAGAAACGTAGCACAACGTCGTACAAAGTAGAACATCGTAGCATAACGCAGCTCATAACGTAGTACAACGTGTTACAACGTATCATAGCGTGACACAGCGTGGCATAGCGCGGCACGAGGAACGTGGGAGCAACCAGGTCACAACGTAGCATAGCGCAGCACAACGTGTCAACAAACAACAAACATAACGTATCAACCGGCGAGACGCGCTATGTTCACCTTCTGTTACGTTTTTGCTACGTTTTTGCTACGTTTTTGCTACGTTATACTACGTTGTACCACGTTCTCGCCACGTCGTTGCCACGTTGTAGTACGTTGTGTGGAAACGCCAGCGAATGTTGAACATGTCCAACATTACAATTTTCAGTTCACGTTTTGTCACGTTTTATCACGTTTAGCCACGTTGTTCTACGTTTGCTCACGTTGTAGCCACGTTTACCAACGCAGCATAACGTGGCGGCCAAAACATGACACTATGACTGGGGCATAACGCATTACGGTCACGTAAGGACATGGATTTATTTTATTAATTCGTTCCCTCAATTTGACAATTCGCTACATCGAAGTAACAATTCGTTCCCACGACATAACAATTCGTTCCATCGAGTTAACAATTCGTTCCCACGAAATAACAATTTGTACCCTCAATTTAACAATTCATTCCCTCGAATTAACAATTCGTTCCCACGATATAATAATTCGTTCCCACGAAATAACAATTCGTTCCCACAAAACGTAGCAGAATTGAGGGAACGAATTATTAATTCGTGGGAACGAATTGTTAAATTGAGAAAACGAATTGTTAAATTGAGGGAACAAATTAATAAAAAAAAGAATTCTACGTCTCCTGCGGGGCTCCGTAGTAACGGCTATTTTAATCACATGTAAATAATTCGTGGCAGGGATGGTAAATTGCTAATAAAAATGCTTAATTATGACTAGAAACCAGCGGAAAGTCACAAAAATAAAATTGCCATGAAAACAATCGATTTTTTGTTTTCATGGTAATGCTTATTTATCTGACTGGTTAATTTGTTACATTATAACATTAATGTGCATTGACGACCTGTTTCCAATACGCATAACACATATTCGACTCCGAAGTTGTCAAACGCAGGCATAATAGACAGACAAATCATCTCATATTCACAGGTACATATACTTACCGAAAATGTCGATACTATTAACTTAATACCTCATTGTTATGAACTGAATGTACACTAGATCATATAAAGTATACACCTCATCCCCGGCAAAAACTCTATTCCCATATGAATGTTAAGGATTGCCTGTATGCTAATAATTTTGGCTGTGGCTGAAGAAATATGGTTTATCGAATATGTGACCAGTGTAGCTCCTGGTCAAATAAGTGCATTCTTGTAGCCTGATAACGATCTATGGTGCTTGTTTGAAGTATGACGGGTGTTTCATCGATGGTATGGCTCAGACTGTGCGGATACACACTCTGATTTGTCAATTTGCATAATCCTATAGTTGTCTTGGGGCTTGATTTGTCAAACAGCTCCTTTAATATTAGTCAACGAGACCAACATTAACCCTTTGAACCCGAAAGCACACTATATCGGTTTATGCAAACAGTGCAGATCCAGATGAGCCGGCTCGTAACGAGCCGTCTCAACAGGATCTGCACTGTTTGAAAGTAATTTTCATGTTTTTGAGAAAAACAAATACCCCCTTTTCATAAATGGAATAGTCTGAAAATCATTTTGCGATGATTGGATTGGTTGCAAAACGAACATATCGCAGCCCATTCAGTTACTTACGGGTGAAAGGGTTAAGTAACTGTGGGTCTCATCCTCGATTTCGTGTATAAGAAAACATGATGTCATAGATTTGCACGTTCGTACGGAGCCACGCAGGGTCGTATAATTATTTTTTTATGAATTCGTTCCCACGAAATAACAATTCGTTCCCACGAAATAACGATTCGTTCACACGAAATAACAATTCGTTTCGTCAATTGGGAACGAATTGTCAATTCGAGGGAACGAATTGTTATTTCGTAGGAATGAATCGCTAATTCGAGGGAATGATTTGTTACTTCGTGTGAACGAATTAATAAATAGAGGGACATGAATTGTCAAGTAGCTCCTTTAAATCTATGTTTAATGATCCGAGGTATTGATTTACCTCCGGTCACGTATATCTTCACATGCCTCCAATACAGTAGCGCTTTTCTGCAGGTCAACTATACGTACTATACCAATACTATACGTATACTATACCAATACGATATGTTTTCTATACGATATGCATAAAATATAAGGACGTGGCTATTGACAGACGTCTGTCAGCAGCCAAAAGGCCGGGGTTTTGGCTGCTGACAGACGTCTGTCAATAGCCAAAGTGCAGTGTTTTGACTGCTGACAGACAAATATACAACTTGGGTAGTGGGGAAAGGTCAAACTCAATATTCTGAAAATAAATGCGGAATGTGTACTAGATAGAACTACAATAATCGTTTGTTTACATATGCTGCGGGAAATGGTTTCCTATAAGAATTTCCAAAGTATTTACGGAAATGTTTGAACAGCGATTATACTTTGTCAAATTGGCGCTCAATTGTGGTACATATGAAACAAAACGTACATGGTATGGACAAGCATGACATGCAAACATATTAATGTGACACCAATATATTTGTTTTACCAGATATGTAACTCGCCATGAGAAAACCGGGCTTATTGACTCAATGTAGACCAAAACGAAATTGCGGACTTGCACATTCCGAAAAGTATCTAAACTGTGAGCTAAATTCATTAAGATTGTTTGTCTGACTCAATGAGTAGTATAGAGGGAGTCAAAATGATACAACCAAAGGTGGGAGCGTTATTGACTCTCGTTACAGCTCCCAACAGTATCGAAAAAGGCTGTTTTTGTGCAATAATATAAACTAGCCACCAACCCAAAAAATTAAAAAAAGCAACAGTACGAGGTAAATATTTTCAAATTTTGGTGGTGGTATTGAATGAGAAAAAGTGGTCCCAATTATATTGTAGATTGACTTTTGAAAATATCTAATCCTCTGTGTTTATAAAATTTACCCCTTTTTTCAACACCCCATTTTCCTCCTCCAATATAGCTAATTTATTTCGCAGATCAGCAACTAATTCTACCAGCTCTAGTCTACCACGTTCCCCATTAGCCACCTGACAGCGCATTTGCTTATGTCTACAAAGAGTTTGGCACTGACGAATTTACAAGGGCATCTGGGGCATTGAAATTGTGGGGGGACACAAGGAAACTTTCTACGTCTCGCTAGATGCCTTCGTAGATAGTCTTTACACGTAAACGTCTTACAACAATTCACACACTCCATTATATATGTATATGTATATGCTTATATTCAATTGGACGTGAACAAAACATGATGTAAATGTATCACATCCAATTGAACCGATAAATTTCATAGGTATATAAACAGAAAATATAATAACGCTAGAAATCGAAAGTTTGAGAAGAGAAGCCGAATCTCTAGGGATTACTTATATTAAACGGTTGAGAGTTAGGGGGTTGACAAAGCTGATAAACGCCACAAAGAATGCGGCGTTTATGAAGCGATTTATCCGCGCCCACAAACGAGGAGCCTTTAAAGACCTCTCACTAGCAGAGGAAGTTGGTAACAGAATTCAAAAAGAAAGTATTGCGGGGTTAAGGGCTAGTGTAATAAAACCTTCAAGCACCAATAATTTGTCCCAAATTAGACGCACAGATGACCCAATACCAAATAATAAGAAAAAATCTATCGTTCGCGCGATAGTGGCAGAAGGTGAAGAAATATTGTGGGCTCATGATGAAACATTGGAAAAGGTAGAAAAGGGAAGACGGGTAGTTATATTATCCTTTCGTAAAAACATTGACATTAACGAGTCTGAACGCATGTCCGATAAACTCGCTCCGTATCTAACAACCAATTTTTATTTGAGATATTCATATTCTTACAAGCTAGAACATATGGAGGAAACTAAAAATGGAAAACCTATGACTATAATATTTCACAAAAAAATCTCGGTGGTAGCGAACCACTATCATCAATGAAAACAGTTAAAAAATGGCTGTCAGATGAGGAGCAAACACGAATAATGTCCGATAAAATAGACAGACCAAATACAAAGTGGAAGTTTGTAAGATGGGTAGAGGTTTTTGTAAAAATAATACAGGGCAATAGGGGAATAGATTTGGGACTACAATCCAAAGAAGGAGGAGAACTTCCAGAATGGTTGAGGAATAGAAAAGGTATGTATTCTTTAGATTAGTATAATGACGACCTTTGTCTGTTCAGGTGTATAGCTATGCATATGACAGGTAAAATAACTGACAGATGTACAGAAAAAGCGAAAGAACTTAGTAAGCAATATTTCGATAGTAATGTGGTTTCACCAATTCCTTTTTCAGATCTGAAAAAGGTTGAAGAGTTTTTTAAAATCTGTATAGAAGTATATCAACCGACACAAGGTGGTGTTTGGTGGTTGAAAAAGGTACCAGCGCACTATTAGGCAATATGTAATAAACCAATGACAATAGGACTGTTTAATAATCACGCATTTCTGATAAAAAAACCTTAAGAACCTATCTAAAATTTACGCCTGCGATAATTGCAAACAGAAATTCACGAAAGCGAGTAATATGAAGAGACACGGACCAACATGTATGAGAGGTGAGACAAAAGTAATATGTGATGGTAATTATTTAGAGCGCCGCGTTCGTCGTTTGAGAAAGCGTTCTACCCAAAAGGTTCTAACAGTTATGGTGCGATCGATTGGATGTACTCTGTGGAAAAGCAGGAGGGAATTCACATTCACCACGAACAGTGCGGACACGGGGGTGAAAGATGGATTTTAGGAGCTCCAGTAGATGGATACTGTCAAGAAACCAATACCGTATATCAATATCACGGCTGTTACTGGCACGGGTGTGAGATTCATGCAAAGCATAAAAAAGAAGAACGCGCATCCACAATGAGAAGAGATAAATTTATTAGAAGCAAATAATTCAACCTAGTAGTTATGTGGGAATGCGAATTTCAAAGAACGGGTAAAGACATAAAGATCGGTTGCGACACTACTCTTTATCCATATCAGATAGTATATGATTTTGATTTTTGAGGCGATCTCAACCCACCTAATTCTAAAGAATTACTTAAAACGCTAGGTAATAGTTTAGAGTACGAAGCTGAGCACGTTCCGGTAAGCGTTAGTATAGGAGATAATTTCTCAGGAACAGTGACTCATATTTGTGATAAAGATCCTGCAAAACTTATAGAAAAATTCGTAGAAGATTTGAAAGTCAGGGGAAAAGCTATACGAGAAGAAGTATGGTTTAGATATAGGTTTAATACAGAACATTTACGTAAAAATCAAGTTACACAGATCGAACAGTGGATAGAGCAAGTACCGGTTATAGGTTTTAACAGTAGTAAGTACGATATAAACTTAATAAAGAAATACCTAGTAGGCAAACTGTCATCAACAACAAAGAAAGTAATGGTCGGAAAACGGGCAAACGCAACAATATTTCTATTTACTCCAGAGTTTAGATTTATTGATGTAATACTTTACCTAGGACCTGGTGTAAGTTACGATAGTTTGGATAAAAGCCTACGACTGCAAAGGACAGAAATCTTTCTTTCCTTACGAGTGGTTCGATTCTCCAGACAAACTTGATTACCGAGGACTGTCTGATATAGAGAATTGGTATTCCAAACTATCGGGGAAAATGTTACTAGATGAAACAGAATTAAGTAAATGTCGTAGAATTTTCGAAGAAAAGAATATGAAAACTTTCAGAGATTGGTTGAAATATTATAACGATTTAGATGTAGCACCCTTCCTAGAAGCGGTGGAAAAAATGTGTGAATTTTATAAACACAGAGGTGTGGATATTTTCAAAGATGCGGTAACACTACCTGGAGAAGCTATACAATATTTATTGAGATGAACCATTAAAGATCAAAAATCTTCCAAGACGATTATACCGGAGGATGCTCTATATGCACCAAAAGAAAAAACATACGAAATGATGAAAGACGCTCTAGTTGGCGGTCCATTAATAGTATTTACACGATATGCCGAAGCGGGCGTTTCAAATATTAGATCTAATTCCACAGGAATTAACAAACCTTGCAAGGCTGTTTTGGGGTACGATGCAAACGCGTTATATTCATCTACGTTAAATAAAGATATGCCGTGTGGGAGAGAAACTATACACCATATAGATACCCCACATAACCCTAAATTTATTAAAAAGTTTTGTAAAAGAGTTTTATCTGGAGACTGCTTTGGGTTTGCGGAGGTGGATATAGAAGTTCCACACAACTTAAAAGATAAGTTTTCTGAAATATCCCCAATATTTATAAACAGAGAAGTAGACGTTGAGGAGGTTCCAGAACACATGATAAAATATTTGGAAGATACTGGCAGAACTAGAGGAAATGGAAGGAAATTAGTGGGATCGATGACCGCCACTAAAGTATTGCTGTACGCACCGTTATTGAAATGGTATTTAAAACACGGTCTAGAAATAACGGGAGTTCATCGTGTTATAGATTATATTAGTGGAAAACCATTCGAATGGTTCGCAAAAGAAGTTACAGCCGCAAGACAAACAGGCGATGTAGAACCAAATAAGAAACTAGTAGCGGATATAATGAAATTATTAGGAAACTCGTGTTGTGGAAAAATGATAGAGGCAACAGAGAGACATTTAAATACGACATATACACAAGACGAAACCTGTGTTGACAAAGCATTAAGAACCACGTATTTCGATGATTTGGAAGAGATAGGAGATGCGTACGAAATATCTTCCCGAAAACCCCGGTGCTCAGTAAAGAGACCATTCCATTGTGGAATAGCGGTTTATCAACTAGCTAAATTGAGAATGTTGGAATTTTACTACGAATTTCTAGACAAATACGTAAAAAGAGAAGACTTTGAATTAATACAGATGGACACGGATAGTATATATATAGGAGTTAGTGGAAAAACAATAGAGGAATTGATTAGACCTAACTTACTAGACGAGTTTGAAAAAGAAAAAAAGAAATGGTTGGCTTGGAATAAGTGGAGTGAAAGAGAGCCCGGGCTTTTCAAAATGGAATTTAGTGGAGATAGAGCGATAGCGCTATCTAGTATGTGTTATTTTGTAGAAAAAATTAATTCTATTAATAAAAACTCTGCGAAAGGAATGTCCAAGAGAACTAACAATTCAAATAGGGATAGATATAAACGAGTACTAACCGAAACTACAGAAGATGGAAAACACATTATAGATGTAGCACAAAATAGAGGATTTAAAATGAAAGACGGTGTTATGAAAACGTACTGATTAGGACTATCGGCGTAATACGATAAAAGACGCGTGTTATCAGACGGAATAAATACAGAACCTCTCTAAAGACTCTGACGATCCGGAGGCAGCTGGCTTTCAGAAGGCACCATAAGAAGTTTTTCGCGAACAAACCCGCGAGATGGACCATCAGCCAAATAGTAGAGCACGGGCTCATCGGGTTTGGTAATAGATCAAGCCAGATGATATACATTATGAGACCACAGGGGATCAGTAGCGCGGCGGCTGCCACCTTCGAGCTCTCCCGGTTGATAGAGGTACCAGACGTCAACATCCGATGGAAGCCGTTGCTCCTCTAAACCAACGGATCGCCCGCGCAAGACGGCAGAGGGCTTGCTCGTCACCTTTTTAGACTTGATGGCATCTACGGGCTTCTTATCGATCAATCTGGTCACCTCTCCGTTCAATGCGGAGACAACGGCGGGCAGTCTGGCCACCCACTCGGTCGATCGCGAATGAGGGTCCCGCTGTGCAAGCAGCAGCTCTTTGGCGTATTGGTGACCGAACAGTCTCTCAGCCAGGGTTCGATTGAATCGCTCCACGATTCCCTGGTCTCGGTGGATGTTGACGCGGCCGCGTCTGACAGAAACGTTGTGTTTAGGCAATAGATGAGAGACCGCGCCCATGAACTCGCTGCCGGGATCAACCTGGAGAAGATTCGGCCATTTGAGAGGACTCCTTTTATATATTCGGGAAAGAGCATCGGCCACCTCCTTAGACTCTTTCGTAGCCAATGGCTCAGCCCCCTTATAGCGACTCGCTACGTCAACGACTGTCAGTGCGTACTTGTACGTCTTGCGACCGACGCGATCGTGAGGGAGAAACAGGAGATCCGCTTGGTGAACTTGGTTCGGCACCGGTCCCTTCCAGTAGCCGCGGGGGCTGTAGTATGTGTTTGCTAGCTTGCGCGCTAGGCGAACCGATAGTTTGGTATCAAGTTTGCGCGTGTTCATAGTATGCGAAGTATTCTAATTGATCGGACAATCTCCAACATGCCCTCGCCAGATCGTCCGGTAACTGCGTCGTTAATAATAAACCTTTGTTGGAAGTTTCGCTGCAGCCCCAATCGCGATTGTGTTGGAACAGGAGAGGGAATTCTGGGGAATCTAATTCAACAGTGTTGATGGAGGAATCTAACATCCGCTTTGCGAAAAGGGTGTCGCTTTTTCGTCCTCGCGCCACGTCTCGAGAGAATCTCGGGCCAGACGAATCATACTCTTTGCACCAGCTAAACGGTGTTTAAGGGCCGTGTAGCCTACATCAATCATAGCAAAATAAAGTTCGTCAACTAACACCGTTCTATATATATATATATTTAAAAAAAAAGTTTTAAAATAATTATTGCTTATTTCAATCTCGATTGAATATATAGTAGCTGACGAGACCCACCACGCCCATTCCCACGACGATGAACGCGATCTCGCGGTCATTTTCGGACTCTGACGGTACATAGAAATCTGAAAGTTGCGAGACCTTTCTGTGGATATGCCAGCGCGTACTCGCGCTTGGCTTCTTCAACGTTCTGGAAAGTTTGTGCGGCGTGATTCTGGCGGCGAAGCTCTTCGTTGACCCAGTCCAGATGGGCGGTTCGTTTTTTCGACCATGCTTCCATTGCGATATTGAGTTGTTCTACAGCTAAATCGTGGCGCTTGCGCTCCTCATCCACGTTCGAGCTTCTCATTTTCGAGAATATAAAGTTGCTACCGCTGAACGCCAATGTGTTTGCAAGCACACCACCTACTATTACTGCGATCGAAGCCATTTTTTTCCATATATTGGAGGGTAGAATTCCAACTCTAATCAGATAATCTCGGGTCCAAACTGCGACCGCTACATCTAAGGTAGCGAGCCCTACGTCTCTCACAGTAAATTCCAATTTGGGAGCGGACCCTCCTAGGGCCGTCTTAAATAGTCGAGCATACCCGATACTGAAACCCGATATCACCACGGCGTGATAAAGCGCATTCACTATCATTTTACCATCGTGTTCAGCCATTGTTTATAATTGTTATAATTATTGCATATAAAAGGGATCGCGATCAATGTTTAAATGGGGTGCATCCAATCGCGATTGGTGTTTCGTAACTTTCTTCGGAACCGCCCCCAACACTGTTGGAGGTTGTTTTTCCAATCTGGATTGGTATTTCAGCACACACAGGGTGCCCACAACTGCCAGACCACCACCAACATTGCTACAGCAATCGGGGATTGCTCTTCCTGTTTCAATCCAATCGCGATTGGGGGAGAAACAGCTGCCACCGGGTGTTTTACTGTTTCAACAGCAATCAGGGATTGCAACGACCGTTTGGCCTCTCGAAGCTCGGCGAGTATTTTATCTTGTTTAACTTTTCGGGCGGCAGCCGCTGCCCACCCAGTTGTCTGTCTTTTTGGGTTTTTATATCGTGCAATCGGCTTGGTGGGCTTAGTTTCCGAAAGCATCTGTCGAACCTCCAGGCGCTCCTCGCGCGTTGGGATAACGTCATTCTCTCGAAGATAGTCATCGAATGAGTCTCGGTCCTTGCAGTGAAAGAGGGCGACCCATTTCGTTTGCTCGCGCAGATCCTTGAGGACGGCGTTGTACTTTTGAGTGGATATCCATACGCTTTGCCTCGCATGGCGGCCAGAAAAAGCGAGCTCGGAGAGCATGTCCTTCTTTTTGTTCATCGCCGCCTTGGCCGAGCAATCGTCAATCACGTATAGGGTGGGCTCGCCCTGAAATATTTGGTAGAAGCCGCGCAACCAATCGTGAAGCCTCTCGCCGGGGTCAATAACGTATACCTCAGGGTCGGTCCATATCCACGGGCGCCGCTGATAAGTCTCGTTGTGCCGCACAGTGGGACACAGGATCACAATGTGTCGAAACGCATTGCGGTAGGACCCCTCGAGCAAGTCCAGGATGAAAACCGTTTTTCCACATCCTGTCTGCCCACATATTATGGCAGAGTGGGTATCTTTCGGTAGAGTTAAATCTCCAATCGTGAATTGGTGTTGATTTTTCATTAACAAATCGTTAGATGATTTTTCTATTAAATCAGTTGAGTGCTGAGACGTATCGGCCATCTTCGATGTTGGGTTGTGCGTCTGTAATTATATATAAGTACACGTTCAATGGACCATTTCCATCCGCCTCTTTGGTTATCTGGATCGTCACACCCTCACTAGCGTTCTCAACTTGGCGTCCACTACCGTGCATTTGGTCGTCGTCGCTGGCTCGCATGTCTAGCCATAACGCGTATTTGGTAGTCAGGAACTCCGCGAGGGAGACGGCCGAGAGCTGCAGGTCTTTGGCAACCGAGGCAACCTCAGGGGAGCGCTTAGAGCCGGAAGCAAACTGCTTTCTGACTTCGTCCCACTGCTGGTGTGCGCGAAGACCCGCACTGTAGAGTTGATTGGGGACTCCCTCGATCGTCACCTCTACCTTTGTGATTTTGGGGTTATAGAATTTCTCGGTTTTTCTAGCACCGAACGCGAACCGAGCATCCTCGTACAACATCAGTATACTTTTCATCGAGCGGGCGGGTACGTTGACATTACTATTCCACAATGTGTCGCTTTTGTCTTTCGTCATCTTACGGTGACGAAGAACTCGGTCGGAAAGTATGGCAACGCGCCCAGCGTACTGGGATCTGATTAATCCTGATAGACTCCGTTTTCGCGCTCTTGCGCCGTCTTCCACAGGTGCTGATATCAATGGTAGACGTCGCTGTCGTCGATCGACATCACCTCAATACCAGGAATCTTTATCATGGTCTTCTTGACGATGGCGCGACCCAGATTCTGAACGACGGATCGGTCCACGTCCGTCGACGTCAGCGAAATAGTGAAAGCGAGGCGAACAGTACCCGGCACAATGACGTCGTTAGCTCCGAGGTTGGGGAAGCGGACTAAGAGCTGCTGGTTCTGGTCGATCGTCGATGGGTTGTTCGTAATAACGACGCTCTGTATCACGCCTTTTGCCCCGAGGGGCTCACGCAGTCTGCGGTATGGATTGAGTTTGCGACCGTATTGACTCGAAGACATTATTTAGTGAATCTATTAAACTCTTATGGTTTTGTCTTTAATACATAATTAATATGGCTGATTACGATGTTGACATGGATGAAATCGGCAGAGACGATTACGTCGATGAGGATGATGATGATGATGACGAAACACCCTTCATAGAGACTCCAGTTCCAATTCAATCGCGATTGGGGGAAATAGGTGGCGCTACCAGCAGCGTTGGCCTAAGTCGGGAATTACTCGAGTCAGCTGTAAACGACTACTACAAACATTGGATAGAAGAAGGTTTGGTCCCATCTGTCGGCCGCGACTACTCCAATTTCGAATTGGATCTGCGTGGTAGGTTGCGACTAAAAGCATCAAATATCCCTCAAGTAGCGACCGACGCTATTAACACGATGGAGACCACGTTCAGCCAAAACGAAATCGTTACCTCTTCGCGAACTCCGTGGACTCGATAAGACTCTACAAACGGTCCGGGGCGAACTGGTCCTTAACCTCTCCAAATTCTCGGGGCTGGATGAATATATCACGCTAGAAGAAAGAAAACTGGAGGAAGCCGGTGGCGATAGACAATCTACCGAGCGGATCACAGAACGATTGCGGTCTTTGCGGGATGAAAGAGAAGCTCGCTTGCAGGCTGCATCGGCTTTCCGTGAGGCTCTCCGCACACAAATAAGTCGGATCGGCGAAACAATCTCGTGGGTTCTGCGCGAGGACACGACACTCGGTGAGCGTCTTCGCACTCTGTTCAGAGAGCAGGGAGTCACGATAGCAAGCATCCTCGCAGCTATCGGCATGACTATATCGACATTAGTTCTAGCTATCGAGCTGCTCGCAGGCTGTGCGGTGGCTGCACCCGCGCCAGCACCCGCGCCAGCACCCGCGCCAACATCCGCGCCAGCACCCGCACCAGCACCCGCGCCACCACCTGCGCCACCATCCGCGCCACCACCCGCGCCACCACCCGCGCCAGCACCCGCGCCACCACCCGCGCCAGCACCCGCGCCACCACCCGTGCCACCACCCGCGCCACCACCCGCGCCACCACCCGCGCCATCCGGTGGAGCTAAGGACTGTGTAAAAAACAACTAAAAGCCTTAGCCAATCTCCTGGCTACATTAGCTGGAAAGGCGGCTGCCGCACTGCCTGTGTTGATCGGGAGTGTCGTCTCCCACTTGCTATCTATATTATCAAAAAACAACCGGATGGCTCACCAAAAATACTTGGGCTTTAATCATGGCGATCGCCGGTCTCCTACTATTCTCCGCCCGAGAGTTCCTAAAACCAAAGCGCTAGTAGTCCTATCGCCACGAGGGCGACGACGAGCCCTAGTTTCTCCTCCTCGTGTGTTGTGCTTCCAATCTCGATTGGTGTTTCCGCTCCTGTTCCAATCGCGATTGGATTGGGGGAACTCGATGGTGGGTGTATCCATTTTGTGTTTTGTGGGTTTTACGTAATAGGTTCCACTTACAACTCCGCGCCCCGGCATCTTGGGTGGGAGCTTGATGATACATGTGTTGACGTTCCCGTTGCGGCCGATTTTTTGATTGGCGGTGGCGACTACGATCTCATTATTGTAACCGTCAACCGGGTCGTCTCGTAGTATCATATTGCTCGGCGCCATATAAAGACCTGTTCCAAATGCGTAGTCTACCGGGGTGCGGGCCGTCTGCAAAACGTCTTGATAATTCTAGATCGCCTTCTTGAGGTCCACCTTAGCTGAGATGGTGTCCTCGACAAGTGCCAAGAACTGTTTTTGTGCGTCAAAGGCCGTTCCCATGCCCAGTATAGCGCTGCGCGTTTGCTTCTGTGAGGCGAGGATTGCCCATACTTATATGCGAATGGAGTCGTTGAGGCGACTAACCCCACCCTGCGTAAATCCAGTGCTTTTATCTAACATAAATGTGGTCCACGCATTTCGCATCTGTGGAGTATCACCCAGGTCTAGGTATTCCACGTGGGCTACTTTAGTAGGTAGCCAATGACAACAACCGTCTTTACACGCAAGCCCACGAAGCACTTCATCACCGAACGTCATCGTATTCAACTTATAAGTATATTTAGTCCATGTTGCCATTTTTTCTAACTGGTGGTGGGGTAGCTCCGCGAGCACTCCACAACCCTGAGAAATATACAGGGACTTTATTAAGATGATCACCACTAACTAAGCCTTTAAGGTGTACTAACCCTAAACTGTTGGTTGGGGTGTATACTTTCTGTCTCCAGTCAGCGTCTTTTGGT
Organism: Conchocele bisecta; assembly: GCA_029237695.1. Lineage (NCBI taxonomy): Eukaryota > Metazoa > Mollusca > Bivalvia > Lucinida > Thyasiridae > Conchocele > Conchocele bisecta. Next base: position 80,354,442 of record CM055270.1, read on the forward strand.
ACCCCAAATTCGTTACACAATCCTTCGAACGCCTTAGGGTCGTATGTGTTGGAAATGGGATCCCAGCCGTCGTCTTGAGGTAGTGGAATACCTAGTTCTTTGAGAATCCTCCTAATGGTGTAATACACATGAAAGTTGTAGACAATTCGGAGCATGACATTCTTGGATGTCAGATGGTCTTGATGCGAAACTCGACATCCGGCCGTTGCACACCATACAGCGAAATTTAGCTGGTTCTGCCAGAAGTTCATATGGGAAAAATCCCATCTTAGTATTACATCTTGACTAGTAGTCTTTGGAGCTACATATTTCTCAAACATGTTAGGGAAATTGGTGGTAAAGCCACTGTCCGGTGTAACCGTTACAGTTAGGTGTACAAGGGGGTTCACAACGTCTTTTTGCGTGTATTTACCTCCGACCGCGTACTTTGCATTAGAATTGAAGCTAAATGCTTTGGTATCCATTGAAAGATATTATATAACTGCTGCGGAAAACACCGGGTCGGTCTTAGATCAATCACATTCACGGTTGGGTGGCAGAATGTGGGGAAAAGCGAAGGGTTTTACTATGTGAAGGATGGACAACAAGTAGGTGTAAAGCTGCCTCCCGGACTGTGGGGAACAAGACAGCTCATATACTTTGTTTCCACATAGCTTGGCGGTATAGTCAACCTCACGGTATCGAAGGCTACCGGACTTGCAACAATGACCATCGGCCCAGACAACCAGATAATGACCTCCCCGATGTTGGGTATTCAACTCGGTTTTAGAGAGACATACTCCGCGAATAAAGGAGTGTTCGTCTCGGGTGAGTACATCGGTGATAACCCGGTGGACTTCACCTTCACGAAAAATCTCGGGGTGCTCTTGGATCGGGTGAACACATCGTACAACATGGTAGACGGATCCCCCAGCACATTACTGAAAACAGTGCAAGCCAGCGACTGTTTCTTTGGGGAGACGGTGACCTTAGACTTCCCACACCCCGAGATGAAAGTTTTGGAAACGGGACACATCCACGAATTTACGGTCTCTATTCTCGATGATCAAGCGAGAAAGTTGAATAACTATTACCCGATTTCGGTCGTTCTCGAAATTTGCAATTGAGTATAGGTGCCCCAATATTATAATTTTCTTAAAATTAATTATTATGAGTATATACGGACCAGGTAGTTCTTCCAATTCCAATCGGGATTGGGTGACAGATTCAAAGAATTTGGAACCGGCAGAAGGGGGATTCGTCCCGACAGAGAGCGACTGTTTAACAACCGGAAAAACCAAGGCCCTGATCAATAAAACTATATCGGCGGCCACAAAAGGGATTAACAGGAGTATAGCACAGCTTAGAGTAGACGTGCTGACGGCGACGGCACAAGTTGGGGAAGAGGCCCGGGGAAAATTTGAGGGAGTCCGAACGGCTATTGCGATAGACCAGGAGGCTTATGGGGTGTTGCTCTCAGAGGGTCATGCATCAATTACTGAACTAGGAGGAAAAATAACCAAATTTCAAAAAGAGAACGGGTATTGAGAAAGCCCGAGAAGACCACCAGGCGGCCCTTACAGAGGCGTATGGGGTGTTGCGCTGAGAGGACTCTCTCAACAGAGAAGCAGCACTTACTGAACTAGGTGAAAAAATAACCGAATTTCGAAAAGAGGCCCGAACGGGTATTGATAAAGTCCGAGAAGACCACCAGGCGGCCCTTACGGATGCTTACAGGGTGTTGCGCTCAGAAGACTCTCTCAACAGAGAAGCAGCACTTACTGAACTAGGCGAAAAAATAACAGAATTTCAAAAAGAGACCCGGTTGGGGGGTTGAGGGACTCCGAGAAGACCACCAGGCGGCCCTTATGGAGGCTTATAGGGTGTTTCGCTCAGAGGACTCTGCATCACTTATTGAACTAGATGGAATAATAACAGAATTTCGGGAAGAGGCCCGGTTGGGGGTTGAGGGAGTCCAAACGGGTATTGAGAAAGACCAGACGGCCCTTGCGGAAGCGTATGTGGTGTTGCACTCATATGACTCTGCAACACTTACTGAACTAGATGGGAAAATAACCGAAGTTTCCGAAAAACTGAAACGTGTTCGTAGAGCCGCGAACAAAGCACTTGAGGAGACCTCTGAAAAGATTCGTGCTGAGGCCCATACCTCTATCGGGGGGCTTGCCGGATTGGTGAAAACATTGAAAACGCAAAAACGTGTCATCACAGTTTGGGCTGAGAAGCGGGGCCCCTTGAATGAGGGGATCTATGAATAATCGTTCGGTTCCAAAGCGACCAATACATATGGGGGATACGCCATGACATCTCCAGGTACGCTTCTCCGAATGGCTGTCTCCTCGGTTAATGCTAATGGTAAACCTGTGGGCGCGGTCGTGATAAATCTTTTAGTGGATGGGGAAGAACGGGGGATTGGAGTCAATAAACTCGCTGGAGATAATTCATCGGTGGTTTTGTTCGCCGGTAACGATCCAATTAGACTTTCCGAAGGCAGTGTTATTAACTTTGTTACAAAAATCGCTGACCCGGCGAGTTCTTCCACTGTTGTTACATTGTTAATTGAACTTGATTTGTAAAATTTAATCATGAACGAATCACCGCTTCCATTTGTCAATACCAATCCACCAACACTGTATTCAATTGTCAATATCAATCCACCAACACTGTATCCAATTCACGAAAGAAGTTCTGATTTTAGGTTGGATAATATCGTCGCTATGCAGGATATTTTAGTTAGAGAATGTACAAATAGAAAAATAAACGCTAAAAAATATAAGCGCACGGCGAACATAGCTGAAGCATCTAGTACGGTTCTGGCAAGTTTATCTGTAATGAGAGGTGCGGGGACTGCTGCAACGCTATCTACAATTGTAACGGTTCCACTTGCAGGGGTTTTGAGTGGAATTACCGTTTTATCTGGAATACTTTGTATGGTAATTAGGGCGGCGGGTGGAAAACTCGAGAAAAAAAGTAGAAAACATGATAGAATATCCGTTCTAGCCAGGTCTAAGAAAAATAGCATCGACGTTATTGTGTCCAAAGCGTTGACCGATAATGAAATATCAGATTTGGAGTTTGAATCCGTGGTGGAGGAAATGGGAAGATATGAAGAATTAAAAAATGATATTAGAATCAAAGCGCGCGTCACCATGCCCAAGATTGTGAGTACTGATTGGGATAAATTTAGGGTAAAACTTGGAAATAAAGTCGGAGGAAATGTTACAGCACCACCATCCTGAAATTGTGATTATATTAAATAAATAATTATATTATAATTAATTATGAAATTAATTATATTGGTGCCGTAAACAATTTAAATCAGTAAACATAATAATTAAAAAAAAAAAAAGTTTTAGGTCCCGCTGAGGCTCGAACTCGCGCCGGAAAAACCTAACTTTGTTGGTGGAAATAGTTGTGTTTTTTTTTTTCTTATATTAATTATTATGTAATAATAGGGGGTGTTCAGCTTTAAATTATTAAAAAAAATTACAAAATTAATTATAAAATTAACAAAATAACGAACTATCCCATGTTTTCTTTCGCCAATAGGTATTAATAAATAATTATAATTTGTACACCATTTGTATGTTGTATAGGAAACTGATGAGTATATATACGTTTGTTTGCCTTACAACAATTGGTCTCATCTCGTGCATGCCATGTTGTTGATCCGGTATGACGTCCGTCTCATCTGTTTAATGGTAGCAGTCTCTAAATATGTGAATTTGGCGATGGAATTGCATTGCTCAAAGGTGCCGGCCTAAAGGATTTCTGCCTAAGAGCTTGCAATTTCGGAAACCAAATTCACAAAATAGGCTCGCCTTACTTCGCTGGTTTCTCTGAATTCGTTTCGGAGAGTAATTGGCAATGGGTTTAAAGGCGACCCGTAAAACTAGATTGTGAGCCAACAGATGCGTGGGCTTAAGAAAGGTCCCAACACCCCAGTGGCTGGGTGCCGGCTAAGAAATCTACCCAGTCGCTGGGGGTGTTGTGCACGAGTGGAGGCTTTTGCTATTTTTTATCACATATATTTACCCCCTGGAGCGTTATTATCACCTAATAACGTTACAAATGTTCGTGGTATCATTTTGACTCCCTATATACTAGGTGTTGTGATTACAACATAAATTAATTAGTTGTGTTTTTTCTGTCCAATAATAATTTTTCAATATCTTTATAAGCGATATCGTAGAAATGTATATTCGTAAACGAATCGCTGGGTTTTAACAATTGTATATAATACACCCTAGTTTTATATCCGATACGCATTATCCGTCTTAATGCTTGTATTTGCCCCTTGTATAGTTCGCATAATTGCCGGTATAATATTGTAAACGCAACGTTTTTATCGGAGCGTAATAAATTACGCTGATATTTCATGTATTCGATATCGCCTAGTGCTTTCATTTTATAGAATTTATATATAGGACTTCTTCAACACAGCCATTATAAGCTTTCAATTCCCATTGTATTTTATTATCCATTTTGTTACAATTTTTTTATATTATAATTGGTAGTGTTTTTCTGTTCAATTGGTGTCACATTTAACTTATGTATTTATGACACCGATTCAAAAGTCAATCTACAATATAATTGGGACCACTTTTTCTCATTCAATACCACCACCAAAATTTGAAAATATTTACCTCGTACTGTTGTTAGCTTTTTTCAATTTTTTGGGTTGGTGGCTAGTTTATGTTATTGCACAAAAACACCCTTTTTCGATACTGTTGGGAGCTGTGGTGGTATCATTTTGACTCCCTCTATACTACTCAATTTCAAACAGTGTATACCCTGATCAGACTGCGCGGATGCGCGGGCTGATCTTGGGCTACAATAGTCACATTGGCCATAAACCCCATTTTGTCATGGCGCGTCACATATGTTCGCTATAAATGATATTGAAAGTTAGCGTAACTTTCAAAGCTAATTTCATTCCGCATTTGCTCTGAGATTTACACGAAGTTGATGGTAACTTTACACGAATTAATTTGATGAATTTCAAATTCAGCCAGCCTACGAAAGCTAGTTCAAAATTAAACGATATTGGTGGGTTAGTATTCGTCGATGTTCTCATTGGTCGTACTATATACGTGTAACGCTATCAGAATGTATTGTCCATTCAGTTTCGACAACAATTATCGCAAGTATATTTCATGTCGGCATCTTTATCAAGTTTTTCGTTAACATTTTCACTCAAACATCGAACATGAAACCATATGTTACAGTGTGTGCATCGTATCATTTGGCTGTCATAAATGGCACGGCATACACTAAATATGTCTTTCTTCGTGGATCTTGTTTTCTTCTTACTCCAGTTCGTGTTTATTTTGAAGGGAAATGATGTGAACTCTCCACTGTCGATACACTGTATGAGATGCCTACGCATCTTATCCTGCTCGAAAAGCATTTTTGCGGGATTAAATCCCAGACAAAGTGCCGTAGCAAACGCTGTAACATACACGCCACAAGCTGAATCCCCCATCTGAGTTTGTACTGGTATATGGTTGAATTTTAAAGAAGTGCCGTCGTGTTTCAAAATAGCACAGATTTGCAGTATGGAATCTGTATCTAAGTCTTTGTATCCACTATCAAATATATTGACTTCCCCCACCTTACACCCTATCGTAGAAATGGTAAACCAATGTCCATGTTGAAACGATCCCCGAAACAATATCTGCACCATATGTGACTGTGCTTGCTCAAAGAGTTTAACATTTTGTTTATAAACGCTAGGTTGAAACCCACTAATATGCGTAAATTGTGACTTGAGTGTTTGTTGAACTGCCTGCATAATGGTGTCACTTAAAAGTCTACCCGACGAAATGTTTTCCCGATCTTCCGATTTTAATGTAGAGTTATGGCGGCGTACCCAAAGATCCTCCTCGGTGTTGCTGTTATCCTGTTTGTCGTCTATAACGATGACACTTGTATCTGTTTTATCGTTACTAACTTTTTGTTTCTTTGATTTGCGATCATTTGACACATTTTGATCGATTTGTTTACGTCGATTTGCTTCCTTAACACGTTTAACTTCACTGTTACCATTTTTAACTGACACTTGCTTCTTGTTAGGTCTCGAAAATTCCCATAATGTTTTTTTCGTCCCTTTCGGCCTTCCACGTCTGGACTGTACAAGCGGAATGTTTAGTTTGTTTCTCATGTCAGTGAATACGTCAGCATCAACGTCAGTGTGTGGAATTTGTTGTTTGTCTGTAGCCGTAATTCATATTTTAGTAAAAGATAACCCAGCTTATCTGGAGCCTGAATACACCTTTCCTGGTCAAACAAACTGTCATTGACAGAGCTCCAGATAAGCTGAGTTTTTTATTTTTATTTTCAAATATAGAAATTTGATGTTCTTTAAAGAACTCCAAAATTCTATATTCTGAAATATACCAGAACTTAGTCCAAAAAACGCAGCTTATCTGGAGCACTGATTGACAGTGAAAGTATTTTCATGGAGAAATAGAGCATATAACATGGTCGGGTGGGGGGATTAGCATTTTGATGGACAGACATAGTATATAATATAAATTTCCTAAATAAAAAAAACAGCTTATCTGTAGCTCTTATTGACAGTGAAAGTATTTTCATGGAGAAATAGAGCATATAACATGGTCGGGGGGGGGGGGGTGTAGCATTTTGATGGTTTCGCAGTGAAAGTGTTTTCATGGAGAAATAGAACAAATAACATTGTCGGGGGGATTAACATGTTGATGGACAGACATAGCATATAATGTAAATGTCCTAGACAGATGTGGAACATTGTACATATGAACCGCATTCTCTGGTTTTAAGATCTACATAGCCCAATAAAGAAGACAACATAATCTGTCATAATGCCCAGCGTGTGTCCATTCTATGCTACGTGTCCATTTACGATGTGGGCAAGCTGCAATCTTGTGATGTTACAGGCAGCATGGTGCCGCATGGTGGAGAGAGATAATATATAAAATGCACATCTCGTAGACAAATAAGACACAATGCACATATTACGGAAATGACAGACAGCTAATACTTTCGTGGAAAAATAGTAGTACTTTAGTGGAGAGATCATAAATATATAAAAGGTATATCTCGTAGACAAATAAGACACAATGCACATATTACGGGAATGACAGACAGCTAATACTTTCGTGGAAAAATAGTAGTACTTTGGTGGAGAGATCATAAATATATAAAAGGCACATCTCGTAGACAAATAAGACACAATGCACATATTACGGGAATGACAGACAGCTAATACTTTCGTGGAAAAATATTAGTACTTTAGTGGAGAGATAAGACATAAAATGCACATCTCGTAGACAAATAAGACACAATGCACATATTACGGGAATGACAGACAGCTAATACTTTCGTGGAAAAATAGTAGTACTTTGGTGGAGAGATCATAAATATATAAAAGGCATATCTCGTAGACAAATAAGACACAATGCACATATTACGTGAATGACAGGCAGCTAATACTTTCGTGGAAAAATAGTAGTACTTTGGTGGAGAGATCATAAATATATAAAAGGCACATCTCGTAGACAAATAAGACACAATGCACATATTACGGGAATGACAGACAGCTAATACTTTCGTGGAAAAATAGTAGTACTTTGGTGGAGAGATCATAAATATATAAAAGGCACATCTCGTAGACAAATAAGACACAATGCACATATTACGGGAATGACAGACAGCTAATACTTTCGTGGAAAAATATTAGTACTTTAGTGGAGAGATAAGACATAAAATGCACATCTCGTAGACAAATAAGACGCAATGCATATTACGGGATTGACGACAGCTAATACTTTCGTGGGAAGTAGTACTTTGGGTGGAGAGATCATAAATATATAAAAGCAATTCGTAGACAAGACACAATGCTATTACGTGAATGACAACAGCTAATCTTTCGTGGAAAATAGTAGTACTGGGGGAGTCTAAATATATAAAAGGATTCGTATAAATAAGACAATGCAAATATTACGGAATGACAGACAGCTAATACTTTTGTGGAAAAATAGTAGTACTTTGGTGGAGAGATCATAAAATATAAAAAGCACTTCGTAGAAAATAAGACACAATGCACTTACGGGAATGACAGACGCTAATACTTTCGTAAAAAATAAAAATAGTACTTTGGTGGAGAGATCATAAAAATATATCACATCGGCAAATAGACCAATGCATATTACGGGAATGACAGCACTAATACTTCGACAAAAAAGTGTACTTTGGTGGAGAGATCATAAAAAATAAATACACATCTGTGCAAATAAGACACAATGCACATATTCGGGAATGACAGACAGCTAATACTTCGTGGAAAAATAGTAGTACTTTGGTGGAGAGATACATATATAAAAGGCACATCTCGTAGACAAATAAGAGCACAATGACATATTTACGGGAATGACAGACAGTAATACTTTCGTGGACAAAAAATAGTAGTACTTTTTTGGTGGAGAGATCATATATATGCACATATCGTAGACATACACAATGCACATATTACGGGAAATGACAGACAGCTATACTTTCGTGGAAAAATAGTTTAGTACTTTAGGTGGAGAGATTAAGATATATAAAAAGCACATCTCGTAGACAAATAAGACACAATGCACATATTACGGGAATGACAGACAGCTAATACTTTCGTGGAAAAATGTATAGTACTTTGTGGAGAGATCATAAATATAGTAAAAGGCACAATCTTCGTAGACTTTCATAAGACACAATGCACATATACAAATGAATGACAGACAGCTAATACTTTCGTGGAAAAATAAAAAATAGTACTTTAGGTGGAGAGATCAAAAATATAAAAGGCACATCTCGTACAAATAAGACACAATGCACATTACGGGAATGAAAGACAAAGCTAATACTTTCGTGGAAAAATAGTATACTTTGGGGAGGGAGATCATATACTGTAAAAGGCACAATCTCGTAGACAGACACAATGCACATATTACGGGAATGACACAGCTAATTACTTTTCCGTGGATTGACTTTAGTGGATAGTAAAAAGACAAAAAATGCACATCTCGTAGAAAATAAAAGAATCAATGCACTATACGGGAAAAAATGACAGCAGCTAATCATCCGGAAAAAAAATATTAGTACTTTAGGTGAGATAAGACATATGCATAACTCGTAGAAAAATAAGACACAATGCATATTACGGGAATGACAGACAGCTAATACTTTCGTGGAAAAATAGTAGTACTTTGGTGGAGAGATCATAAATATATAAAAGGCACATCTCTTAGACAAATAAGACACAATGCACATATTACGTGAATGACAGACAGCTAATACTTTCGTGGAAACATATTAGTACTTTAGTGGAGAGATAAGACATAAAATGCACATCTCGTAGACAAATAAGAATCAATGCACATATTACTGGAATTAATGCACAGTTAACGTTACCAGAGAAAATATTCTCCTGGAGAAATATAGAAGATAATATACACTAGTGAATGTTACAGATAATCATGACAGACATTGTTGCATCCATATAAAACCTATACTCACCTGGACATTTTGAATCAGGTCCCTGCCATTTGGTTTCTGAAGAAGATCTGCGATTGTACAGCCTGGATAACACACGGAGATTGATCACGGATCACAAAGATACTTCTTGAAATATTTCACCTGCGAGTGTCCAACAATTAATGTCGCCATGACTAAAACACAGTAATGAAAGATTTTCACTGATTGTCACACGTTTCAATAATCCGACAGAGAAATATAACAACACTGAGGCAGTCAAATATCCTAAGAAACCAACAAATAAATGATAATAACGTTATAATATCCACGTGGTAGATATGATATGGAATATTGTAAACAACAGTTTAAAATATTAAGAATTAATATCAGCAAAACATAGATCATTAATACTATTAAATTGTCACGCAAAATATTTTCATTGGCTTATTTCTAAATTGGTTTATTACGAATGTTATTGGTCAGAAGACCATGTGTGAGTATCCACGTGATATATCACTTGGTTAGTGTAATTACCAGTTACACTAGTCCGCTAAATAGTAATTAGATTGACGTAACGGGCCTGGCTTCAAAACCACCAATTAACATTATTTGCTTCACATAATTACGCCAATGACTTCTCAGAAAAAATATAATTGCTACCAAACAATGCCAATTGAAATGGTTTGCAGTTTCATTGTATGTTATCGTTAATCCGGACAAGACATTCTTGTTTGTAGATGAAGTGTTTTCTTTCATCAAACCGAAGCAAACAATCACAAATTCCTTTAACAATATGTTATGACGACAAACCCATATAATGAATAATGTCCTTAAATTAAACGGAAGATCCGCGCAATCTGATCAAGGTATACAATGTTTGACATCCGTGCAGTCCACATTACATCGACCACATTTACGGCACAACTATATACAACTTTTTGTAGAATATTATCTTGGCAATAAGTTGCAATTCCCGCCATAGAAGGCCAAATGTATATACTTTTATAATATTGAGTTCATTATTTTTGACCGCATTTGCGATATATGGATAGATATTTCTTATTATAGAAGAATCTCGGCAGAAAGTGGAGATTACTGCAAACCGGGCCCATGTACATGTATACGCCTATGGTGAATTTGTATGACGTCTGTCAGCAGCCAAAACCCCGGCCTTTTGGCTATTGACAGACGTCTGTCAGCAGCCACTCCGATAATATAAACGTACAGTATGTTTGTACCGTACATACCAACCAATATCGTATATATATACCATTCAAATCGTAAGTTTATACGATGTTTATACATGTGTATAATTCTGGTAGGTTTGTATCGTACAAACATACCAGATTTGTGTACGGTATAAATGTACCAGAATATCGTAAATGTATACGATATATTAATGGTGTTGCAGTGTACTATTTTCCCTAATATTTGGTCCGCCCCTAATATTTGGTCCTCTTTGGAGTCGAGAATTTCTTTCAAATGAGAGGTGTTTTCAGTAGAATGAAAAGCCACACTTCGGGTACGGTATATTCATACCATATCCGTACGGATATATCGTATATACGAACGGATATCGCATGTTTGTATAATATTCGTATAGTACGTTTGTACTATACGATGATATGGTACAAACATACCAATATTATACGATATGCTCATTAAATATACCAATACTATACGATTACGATATGTATACGATATTAGTATATACAAATAGGTAAGGAGCAGAAAAGCGCTACTGTACCTTTTCGAAAATAAGTCATTGTTGATGACAAATGCATGTTGTCGACAAACAGATGTAACTCCATACGTGGATTATACCGTAATCCATCTAACTATTTATTTTCTTGTATTGAATTAGTGATTTCGAAATAAAATTAACAGGAAGCCAACGTGCGATATTGTATTGTATTCAAGGTTCGTTATTGTACATTGGTTAGATTTTTTTTTATTACTGTTCCTAGACGTCTAGTCAAGCCTTCCGACTTCTATCGACGCATTTGTACTATTGTTTCTTTTCACTGGCACTGAGTTGGTTGTGACGTGGTAACATGATGTGTCGAATTTCGTTGGATGATTATGCCACCACTTGTTCATTCTACTTTTAAACACGTTTACGGAGGGTGCATTAACAAAATTTTCGGACAGGTTATTCCAGTTTTTAATGATTCTATTGCTAAAACTATTGGCTCTCATATTTAAACGCGCTATTTTTTTTAACAATTTTCGACTGTGGCCTGGCGTTTTTATGTATGTTGCTCTTGTGAAGAATTGGTTTTGTTCTACTTTGTCGATTCCTTCCATGATTTTGTACACTTGGATCATGTCCGCTCTTTGTCTTATGTATTCCAATGATGGGATTCCAAGTGTTTTCAATCTTTCATTGTAGGGCAGGTGATTTAAATTACTCACTAGTTTCGTGGCTCTTTGTTGTACATTTTTAATTGAAATTTTATCCTTTTTGTAGAGTGGTGACCATACTGGTGATGCATATTCCAAATGGGGTATTACCAATGATTTATATAAGTTTAAAAATATTTCTCTATCTAAGTATGTGAACGTTCTGCATATTATTCCTAAATTTCTATTGCTGTTGTTACTTTTTTTGGCAATGTGCTCGGAGAAGTTTACACCGAGATCAGTTTCACTATTAACCTTGGTTACTTCAGCCAAACCGCTCTTTGAGTACATTTTGTATGTTTGGTTGATGTATTTTTTTCCAATGTGTTTAGGTCTTGTTGTAGTTCATCAGCATGTCTTTTGTTGTTTACACTGGACAAGAGCTTGGAATCATCTGCGAACAACTTTATACGTTTGTCATCTCGTCAGGTAAGTCATTGACATAAAGGTAAGTCATTCAAACGAAAAAATAATTATCGTTCAAACAGTTTTGTTCATATTTCTGACAAATAAATGCGAATAACTAGAAATGTGGCCTGTGCCCCCGCTGGCAGCCTTGACCTTGACCTTGAGCGTGGGCATGTAAAGCATGTTCTTTTGTATCAAGTGTATACAAATTGAAGCAATTGAGAAGGTATTGTAGGATTGAGAAACCTGCAGGTAGATTGATCCCAATTTGAACTATTTTATTTTGCGTTTGAACGATTTGTTTTTCGTTTGAACGATTATTTTTGCGTTTGAACGAATTCGTTTTTCGTTTGAACGACTTTATAATGCGTTTGAACGATTTTATAATTTCCCGATTTTAATTTTTTTTTCACTCATGCCCCTTCACAGCCACCGTAGAATGGGGCTTATGGTTTTAGCAATCAATGCAGACCAAGACTAGCCTGCGCGTCCTCACAGTCTGATCTATGATAAACGAACGGTGTCAAAACTGAAATTACAGGGGCACTTATATAAGTTTACAGGTGCACCTGTAAAATATGCAGCTGTAGCGGTAAAATGTATAGGTGCACTTGTAAAATTGTACAGGTGCACCTGTAAAATATAAAACTATACAGGTGCACCTGTAAAATATACACTGGTCGTAAAACCCATAAGCCCCATTTATTCAGTCACAGCCACATATTATATCTTCTGATACTACCATGTCTTACACGGAAAAGTAGAATATTGTTACCTGAATATGCTTTCCCTTTTCCTTCAGATATACAGCTGTGTGTGTTGGAACAAGAAAATATAATTCATTGAATCAAGGTAATTGAATTTGAAATAACATTTTTATTATAAAAAATAAAATATGTTCCAGGTTCAACTATAATCAATGACTACGACAATTTTAAAAGTTGGAACAGTGCGTTTCTGGTTTATTAAGCATCATTCGATGTTCGCCATGTGCTATTCGGTTAGCTAGCTTCGCATTGACAAAATGCGTGCTCACTGTTAGCAAAATGCATTATCAGGTATTACCTGATGCAACAGTGAAACTCTCCTGTAGCCTATTTGACCAACATTGTAAAGTATACTTTTCTAGCAAAGCATTCTTTGAGGGAGACATTTTCAATTTAAGGATAAATTTATTAATTTTTATTATACAGAATTTATTACATTATCACAGCCAAAATGGCTGTGATAATGTAATAAATTCAGTAAGATAATTCTGCATACTTTTAATCATCAAATATATGCATGCAGTCGTTAGTTCTGTATGAAATAATGCATTTCGGGAAAAATAAATGATTACACCCTCAAAGTATACTTTGCTAGAAAAGTATACTTTGCAATGTTGGTGAAATCGGCTACTGATCACCGCATCAGGGGGTCATCACATGGTTTCTAATTGAGAGGTTAATCAGTCGTGTAATTATCCCCTCGCCGATATGCAAGATGGATATAGCGTTAGTCCATGTACGTGCGTACGTACTTGCGTACGTGCGTACACTTTCATTTTTCAATAACTTATGAACCGCTTCACCAATATTGATAATATTTAGCTACAATATCTAGGGATGGTGCCCGAGGTCAAGGTCACTGGGGACTTATGTTCACCTTGTTTGTAAGGCAAACATGTTAAAGTGTTGTTTTGTTTAAACAATAATTTATCATCCACTTCGCCGATTTCGATGATATTTTGCCACAATATGTGTCTACGGATGATGCTTTGTTTTGAGTATGACCCACCTCTTACAGCCCAAGGCCAATATCACTGATGACTTATGTTCACCTTATTTGTAAGGCAAATGTGTTAACGTGCTTTTTATTATCTAGACTGCCAGCGAGGGCAGTAGCTAATATTAGTGATAACGACTCCCTTTTTATATTACATAGCTGCTAATTAAGTCATTTTGCTTGAATTTGTGTGCAAGAGTATTTTATTTAATAAATGTGCTATTATCGCTATTGTACTCCTCTTAAATATCCAAATCCACAAACAAGTAGAGTTAATTCGAAGAAAGTGTATGTCATTCACCTTGGTACAACAATTAGTAACCGAGGCCGATGTGATCATGTTGAACAAGGTCAATAAACATTCTCAACACTCATATATATGTATATATTGCAGTATGTATTGTTACGAGTTGATATCGCTGTGATCAGTATAGCCTCTAACAATGATTTCTGCGAACAGTATAGATCCTGGTCAGCCAGGCAAATATCAATAACAAAATGAGTGAAGCCCAGCAAACTTTTTACAATAAGTTTTATTGAAACAATAAAGACACACATTTACAGAATAGTTTACAAAGTACAAATAAACTGTTCCTTTGAATGTCTTGAATAAATCCACTAATATCCTCTTAATGTCACAATTCTGATTTATATCCAGTTCTGAATGAAATTCACAAAATGTCGTCCAGAAAATTCACGTTACAATTGTTACATGTTAAAATTGGCAATATTCTTATGTATTGTACAGGGCGCAGAACTGATATTAGACTGAATCGTAATATAAAATGCATAGCTAATTTTAGTAAACATTTCAATCGTGTTCGCCCTTCGTTTACAAATAGAATAAATTGCTACTGCAATTAGTCGGAGTGACATGCAAAAAAAACACATGAGAATAATATGCATTTACAATACTAAGGAATGCTCCCACATGCGAGACATGTACTCGTTATCATTTACACGTAAACACGACTTAATGGAGATGATCTACATCAGCGGATACATGCCATACTGCTTTTATTGACAAGCATTTGGTCGAAATGAGTCCAAATAACTCAGGTAAATGAAATAGGGCAGTATTATCTAGGATACGATAATAATGCGGAGAATTGCCGGTCTTGGCAGGATTCAGACTTAAATGGCAGCAATATAAAGTAACTAAAAAACATATGTACTTACCAGTTCCCATTGAAGGTTTGTGACCCAATGTGTTCACAGGAATGTTTGAATGTCCGACTGCTAGAATAAGGTTGGGCTAGTATATATGCAACTCTTGCGCACAGTTTTCCTACCGTAGTCCACCTGTCAATATAAAAACTCTGTGCCAACATTTTGCTTACAATATTGCGTAAGTGGACTAATGTTCTAAGAGTCAGTCTAGCTCATGAGACATCTGGCGAATTAATCTGAAATAATTCAGTCTTAAGTAGATATGACCTACTCGGTATTTAGGCTAGCATCCAAGTCTGCATAAACAGTGTAAATCACCCAGATATAACCGTGCAAAATACAATACTGGTGGTCCGTGCACGGTTTCGGATAAAGCGCAATTCTCTCCAGCGGTGTATTCAACGGGAGCGATATTTCACACACGAAAACCTATTCGATAGTCGGTACCAGATTATTCGATTATTGTGCTCTAGACTAGTATTGTGTGACCCGTGTTACAAATAATGAATGATAAAGAAAATAGTCGGCTACAATTCGTGACAAACAGTAAGTACAATACACAGTGCTATATATATATTACTTGTATTACCATACATACTGCATCGATTCCAGTGACTGGTAAGCAAGTATCTAGTAAGTGTATTGCCACTTCTGTCTACGTGCCTGCTATGCGAGTAAATACGGCTTTCACCTGTGTCAAATGTACTTCTAATAATAGACAGTGCATCAGTTTGACATTTTACACATTGAAATAGTGTTCATTGTATATTGTGTGAGTGATGGTAGAAAAGCTCAGATAGCTAGCGTTTTGTGTCGTCTGCTGAAATAATATGTATAGGCGTTATCGTCCTCTATATCTGGGACGCATTGCACCAAATTTTATTAGATTTACTGCCATAGTATTTGCTGTACATGTCAAGCGCTCCAAGTGGTGAAACTGTCCGATAACATGTACAAAATAAAATGACGGAGATGGAGATGGCAACTCAGTGCTCAATATAATATACTCTAAGACGAACATAGATATGCAGTCACATGTATGATTCTACTACATTTGAAACAAAATGTCATATTCTATATAGTCTGTCCTTACATCACAATTTTCATTTTTTCTTTCAATTTATTTGTTAAATCCAAATTAAAAGTTGTCAATTAAATCCACAGAATATATAAGTCTACTTGTTCACAAGTAAAATCCACAATAGAATACACTTTCATTATTGTGAATATATTTTGGTTACCTCTCTTTAGTCTTGAATGTCTAGCCATATATATACATGATAGAAAGTTCCTGAATGTTGCCGGATTAGCTCAGTTGGTAGAGCGTCGGCTGCGGATCAGGAGATCGGCGTGTCCTTGTGCAAGACAACTACGTGCTAGCCTAGTCCTATCGGGCGGGGACTTAAATAGTCTGTCCCAACATGCAAGGTCATCGAGCCAGTGCCGTCGTTAAATCAAAGCTTCTACAGTTTACCGGAATGTTGAATGTTAGAGCCCTAAACACATATTTCAGTTGTTATGATACGAGGTAGTGTCAGACTTAGGATACTCGGCTGTAATTCGATATTCTTCTCATAATTATGTTCCAGCTATGCTATTTCAGCAAGATAACAATACTTCTCAACTGAAAATGTGTACTTTTCGCTAAAATATTTACATTATCGTTAATAAAATCGCGAAATTAGTTATGATACGAGGTCGTGTCCGACCAAAGTTATGAGCCTCGTTTTTCGTACATGTATGTAGTTATACCGATGAAAGCCGAAATACGCCAAATGCCAGTGCTATATGTTAGGAACACCATTTTCTTTATAGGAATTAAAGAAGTGAATAATAGTGTAACTATTCCACCAGTTTAAAAAATGACGAGTGCCGTCTATACAGACATAATCATTTGGTAATCTTTACTAACAGTGACCCGTGTTTGTATATGGCTATTTTGCTATGCCAATGAGGCAGGACATTTCAAAAAGTTGATTTGCACAACTATTAGCCATATGTTACGCATGATTCGCTTTGTTTTATAAAGTATCATGTGTGACATGCATACAAACATGTTTATTTAACTAGATGAGATTATTATCTAGAAATAATGCCCTTGTGATTGCGTTCTACCGTTAAACAAACTTGGTTCGATACGCTCACTCGTTTGTTTTGCGTAAGGATAAAATCATTGGTGCATTATTTCACGATAATCAACTCACCTGGTTACATTAACGGTATGTCATTCTTGATTGCAATATTTATTGGAATGATGGTGGTGTGGGTCAAAAACATTCTGAGAGGGAGAGATGATTGGCAATGACAATTGTAAGGAATGTGGGTGAGATCTGCCAGAACAAAATGTGGCCAAATCACGGTGGGTTATTCAGAAAAATAAAGTGGGGTGGATGTGATGTAACTGCACATATTCCGCTTTATATGCAGCAGGTTGCTCTATATCTTATGTAGTGCAATGTAATGTAATTAGAGTAGCTTAGAAAATCTCGGCTCTACATCTGTCTTTAATATTTTCTGTATCCGTGAGAGCTGAGACCTGGTGTTTCGCTACACAAATGGGAATAAAATGATAACCAATGTCAAACTATGTATACCTACATGTGTATTATTGGTCCATGAATGTTTTAACATGACTGTGAAGTGTTAAACTTCTCACTCGTCAGATTGTGTAGCAAAACGCCAGTACAAATTGGGCTGTTATTGTGACTAAATTTTACACTATTAGGGTCTCAGCTCTTACATATACAGAAAATATAAAAGACAGATGAAATAGTAAAACACATCCGTAGAGCTGAGCTTTTCTAAGCTATTAATAGAGGTATGTACTCAGAACAAGATGTGATGTACCCGCTACCAATCTACAATAAATGTTACATCACAACAAAGAGATAGATAGCCGTGCCAGACTGCGAAAGAAGAAAAGATGTTTTCTTTGTGTGTGTGGGAGGGGGGGGGGGGGGCGGAATGTGTGTGTCATCAGTAAATTAAATAAAGGGGGCGTTTCCTTATGTAAATGTTGCTTTTAGGATGTGGGGGCTGGGAGATGGGCGGTAGTTATATTCGGATAACTGCACCAATGATATAATAATCTTGCCATGCTTACCGAATCGTAAACACAACCCAGTCAACACAGCCTCAGTCACAGCAGGCGATGCCTGTAGTGCAGGTCAGTGCGGCCTTCTTCGCTTCTTTTCCCGCTCATGAAAGAGGTGTGTAACGGAAAATGGTTATGTTATGACCAGTCGCGGCAGCAAATACTTCCAATTATCGTAAATTCATTACATTTTAACTACGTAAAACTTGTGATGTTCCCGCGATCTAACAACATACGGCTCACTTGATTTACAATTTCAAACTGCCGGTTTTCTCCGTGGGTCGGGCGCGAGTGTTACATATACATATTCATTCTAAAAATTAAAAATTGTATTTATTTGTTACTTGGTTTCAGCCAAATACATTTTTATATTGCATCTTTGTTACAATTTCTTTCTAGAACGGACTCTAATACGCAATCCGCTACGAAGAACACAACACTTGCTTACTTGATTTGAGGACATTCCATCTCAAATCGTGGATGTCAGCTCATCAACAGCAGCCAACCAGAACACGACTCACAATTCACTGCGGATTGGTCTCCATGCCAGCAGTAAACATATTCTATTTTTGTAAGTCAGGGTAAATCAGGGACCGTCAATATCGAGGACTTTTTTTGTAGGCCTGATGGGTTGACAAAACTTACCTGTATCGCAAGCACAGGGCCTTTGTTAACACGGTAAACGGCTCTGTGACGCTGATTGATGTATTTTTAACAATAATCAACGTCAATTGTTACAGTAAGGTGACAATTTCTATAATTTCAACGGATTTGAAAAGCCTGTTTGTTTACCTGTTGTGCACCTTGTATCTATACAAGTAACAACAGACTATCAGATTAGTTGTTCCCATCACCTGTTATGGGCCATCCACATCATAGGGCACGCAACACCCCCGCAGGCGGGGACCCCACCACCATTTCTGAAAGCAAAACATTATTGGTTCTGGGCCATCCATTTCATAGGGCCCGCCCCCACGGGCGGGCCCCCACCCAACCGACATCCATGTCGCTTGGTAATTATAGCATCACAACAATACAATGGAGAGCCTAGGGGACGGCCCACACACTGGCCGCCAAAAAGGATCGCCACGTCGCTCCGAGCGCAACTGGCAAAATGCCGGCCGAAAAATAGCCAAAGCCGCTACTCGTGTACGCACCCCCAGCGACTGGGTATATTTCTCAGCCGGCACACAGCCACTGGGATGTTGGGTCCTTTCTTAAGTCCACCCATCTGTTGGCGCACAGTCTATTTTTACGGGTCGCCGTTAACCCCATTGCCAATTCCACTCCGGAACGAATTGAGAGAAACCAGCAAAATAAGGCGAGCCTATTATGTGATTTGTTTTCCGAAATTGCAAGCTCATAGGCAGAACTATTTTAGGCCGGCACCTATGAGCTATGCAATTACATCACCAAATTCACATATTCAGAACCAGACTGCTACCATTAAACAGACGAGAGGGACATCATACCGGGTCGACAAAATGGCACACACGAGATGAGACCAATTGTTGAAAGGCAAACAGACTTAATATACCCATCAGTTTCCCATACAACATACAGATGGTGTGAAAATTATAATTATATATTAATACCTATTTAAGTTTAATATTATAGAACGTGTAAAGTAGAGAATATATAACAGGGGGCGAATGGACTTGCGAGCTGCACCCCGCCCGAAAGTGAATAGGCTTCGTAAGGTGGCGCCGACGACGGAGATCTGAAGGATCTGGCGCTCGGACAATATGGCGGTGGGACCTCATGCTGCTGCTGCTGCAGACACGCGAACAGGCATACCACGTCCCGAGACGAGCGAGGAGAGTCCTTCTCTGGTCGGCCCGCCCCTCCATGATGAGTTGTTTTACATCGTCATCTCCCAAAACCTGCGGGTAGGCCTTGGACCGGATCGCACCCTTTAACTCCTGGTACCTGACCATAACATCGACGACCAGTTTGAACTCACTATCTGATATATCGTTGTAGTTTATTGCTTTCGATACGATAATATCGATACTGTTTTTCGTCGACCTCGCAAGAATTGCTATTTGGTCGTGCTTGCGACTCTTGGCCTCGAGCTTGCGGGTCACCAGTCTGCTCGTCATGCAAAGCAGGCCTACCCATGCTGCGACTGGACTCAAGGCCACCACAATCGGCGCGGCAACGACTGTTGAAAATAAAGACACACTCCCCATCCCGCTCACGACGGAAGCTGAGGCTAGCGTGGTGTGCACCCCATCGACGATATTGACTGTCCGCCTATATTTTTGCATGATCTGTCCGTGTCTCTCCCTCATGCTGTAGAATCTGTTGTATCTCGACAAACCTGGTCATCCTAACATATGTCGGGTCAGCCGCCCCGGACGGCAGCTCAGGATATAGTTTTTCGGCAATCATCATAACTCAAGCTCGATTAACAGTGTCACCACGGTGGAGGAGCTCGATGGGTCGGCGATTTTTGTCACAAAGTTAACAACACTTCTGCTCTACCCCGTTAAGGATGAGATTTACTCGAACTGCGAAAGTTGACCAAGCAGACTGACATTCGCCGTCCCTGACGCTGCCATGGTTGATCGCGTATATATATTGATCGCGTTGGCACCAAGTTAATATTCGTGGTCCCCCTCGCGCAGTGCGTCCCGCTCCTCGACCCAAACTGTTATTACGGGTTTTATAGCTTACAATAGCTGCATGTATGCAAGCGCCATAGGCCTCTATGCGTGCCTGCGCCCACCTCACTCTATCCTTCTCATTGTCCCCTTATCATTTCTGTCTGTGCCCGCGTCGCGGGAGCCTGGGCCGTATATGTTCATTATTCTGTTATTTTTTAGAACGACTGAAATTGGGAAATCGTTCTTTAATGCTTGCACTTTATAATCGAGAATAGAGATCCCAATTCCTGGATGTACCCCGATTCCAAACGTTTCATCTCAGGGTTTGAAAAGTCTAAGGTCATGGTCTCGCCGTAGAAACAGTCGTTGGCATGCACAACCTTAAGAAACGTACTGGGGGCCCCGTCTAACGTGTTGTATGATGTGTCCAGCTGCTCCATGTACACACGGAGGGTTTTCATGAAGGCGAAGCCCATGAGGCCGTCGCCGACGTGCTCGCCTGGCCCAAACCATCCCCTATTGCCGGAGTATGTTGTTAGCCGCAAGGCCAACGCCGGGGAGATCGTTACCCGGTTGGCGGGCTCGACGGGCAGGGTCGTAAGTAGGGTGGCTTTCGAGACTGGGAGACTGGCTCGGCCATCAAGCTCCGACGCAACAAAAGCTTGGAGGGCTCGCGAATTCCAAAAACCAGGGGACAGCTTTCGCCAACTTGGCGGCCGTCCTTCTCGTAGACAAACCCATCGTTCTCTTCAACGTTGCGCCAACCGACCGTGAAGGTGATCGATCTGAGACCGACGCGTCGCTCCCCGCAGCAGTTATCGATCGGCTTCTGAAGCGTACAAGTACGTTTTGAACATTGGATCATCCCGTGGGTTGTTGGTGAGCTTGTAGTTGTTGGTGCTCTATGGGTGGTCCTTTCGCAACAACCAGCTGCGGATCCCGCTGCGGTTGCCGCAGCGGTTCCGAAGCTGGTTGCAAACCATCTAAACACTGCTTGCGATCCATTTCATATGCATCAACTACTATGGCTGAATACGATGGTAAAGTGAATGCGGTATATCATGCCGTGGTAATATCGAGCCTCAGAATCGGATTTGATCGACTTTCAAAGATGGCCTTCGTGGGTGACATTAATAATGTGTTCTTGTAAACAATTACTGGCTTTACATTTGCATATGCAGCCTATGCTCAATACATGTAAATACATCAATTGAACTTTCCAGACGATCCTAAATTTGCACTGACAAACATTTCAGTCGTACGAAGATTAGTGAAACGGGCCCCGGGGTCGTAATGTTTGCGCACAGAATGTTGTGCTCATTTTGAATGATTTCTCATTGGTTATCATGGGATACCCAACCTCCATCAATGCGGTGTTTTGTATTGTCTTTTCAGTGTTATCAACGAGTTAATTATTGTTGATCGGGATGGGAAACTGGCCCCTCAGTGTAGCAGCTGTCATTATGAGGGAGCCTGACGCAGTCGGCTAACTGAAGCACGGGTTTTAGTACATGCACCTGTGGCATATACGTGTAATAGAAAAGGAATATCAAGTTCACTACCTCGTGGTGATGAAAGTAGATGGGAATAAAGGCGTGGTTACGACCATACCTTATGATATGAAACATGTGCAGTCGCTCTAGCTTTTTGTATACTTTCCAAGTTGTCATGTGATTGTAAATAGCTGTAACGAATAGGCTACAAATTAGACTACACCACGAGATCGATGCTATCATTCGTGTTTGAACACGGCTGTGAGCAGTTTCGAACAACGGCAGTCATGTAACAATACGCATTTGAAATTTCAAACAATAAAACTTTCGGTAACAGAGATAGTACATGTAGGTAGATGGTAGCAGTCCACTTGAAAAAGGCATAGTTTCGTAATTTCGTAGCTTTTTACTTAATATTCCAAAACTGCCTTTCTGGTGGATGAATTTGACTTAAAAGTAAATACTCAAAATCCTATACTATTTTCAGCTGCCAAAAGTATGTGTAAGATTATGTGCTAAGCTGTGATCTGGGACCCGTTTCACTAACGAACTAAGCAAGTACTTTTGTCATAAGTTATAACTTAAGTCCGGAGTACGTGCTTAGTCCGTTTCACAAAACATCTTAGCAAGAACGACAATCGAAATTTACGATGGAAAACTAAGACAGGTAGCTAGCAGTCTTAAGTTATAACTTAAATATTTAAGTCGGAACTTATGAAATAAACAAAGATGGATGCCCCCATGTGAGCCGAGGTGGAGAAAACAATTCACTGACAGCAGGTAAATGTTCACTTCATACGTACTATTTTAGCAAGTATCTGCCATATAAACCATATATGCTTACATATAGATAGCCACACCTGTGCTAGTTACCCGTGTATTGCTATTTGTGATGTAGGTCATGTCGTTACCAGTATTCGTTATGCCCAGTTATCGACAACATTTACAACCACTGTAGATCCAGATGAGCCGGCTCGTAACGAACTGTCTGTATGCTGTTCATGTATGTCTGTTTGTCGGTTGGTGTCAGTCAGTTGGTCGGTGTCAGTTGGTCAGTGTCGGTCGGTGTCTGTCGGCCTATCAGTCGGTCAGTGTCGGTTGGTGTCGGTCAGTGTTGGTCGATCAGTCGGTATCGGTCTATCAGTCGGTATCGGTCGGTCGGTCGGTCAGTGTCGGTCTGTTGGTTTCGCATGGTCGGTGTCAGTCGGTCGGTGTTGGTCGGTCGGTGTCAGTCTGTCAGTTGGTGTCGGTCAGTCGGTGTCCATCGGTGTATGTTTGTCAGTGTCGGTCGGTCGGTCGGTGTCGTTATGTCGGTATGTCGATATGTCGGTATGTCAGTGTCGGTCAGTTGGTTTCGCACGGTCGGTGTCAGTCGGTCTGTCGGTGTCGGTCGGTCGGTGTCAGTCGGTGTTGGTCGGTGTCAGTTGGTGTCGGTCTGTGTCGGTCGGTCCGGGTCGGTCGGTGTCGGTCGGTGTTGGTCGGTTGGTGTCGGTATGTCGGTGTCAGTCAGTTGGTTTCGCACGGTCTGTGTCAGTCGGTCGGTGTCAGTCAGTCTGTCGGTCGGTGTCGTCGGCGGGTCGTCTGTCGGTCGGTCGGTGTCAGTCGGTGTCAGTCGGTGTCAGTCGGTGTTGGTCGGTGTCAGTCGGTCTGTGTCGGTCGGTCGGTCGGTCGGTCGGTCGGTCGGTCGGTCGGTCGGTCGGTCGGTCGGTCGGTCGGTCGGGCGGTCGGTCGGTCGGTCGGTCGGTCGGTCGGTCGGTCGGTCGGTCGGTCGGTCGGTCGGTCGGTCGGTCGGTCGGTGGTCGGTCGGTCGGTCGGTCGGTCGGTCGGTCGGTCGGTCGGTCGGTCGGTCGGTCGGTCGGTCGGTCGGTCGGTCGGTCGGTCGGTCGGTCGGTCGGTCGGTCGGTCTGTCTCGATTGGTGTCGATCGGTGTCGGTCAGTGTCAATCGGTGTCGGTCGGTGTCGGTCGGTGTCAGTTGGTCGGTCGGTGTCTCTCGTTGTCGGTTTGTGTCAGTCGGTGTAGGAAGGTGTCGCCCTGCCCGCCCTGCCCTGCCCTGCCCTGCCCAGCCCTGCCCTGCCTGCCCTGTGCCCTGCCCTGCCCTGCCCTGCCCTGCCCTGCCCCCCTGCCCTGCCCTGCCCTGCCCTGCCCAGCCCTGCCCTGCCCTGCCCTGTCCCTGCCCTGCCCTGCCCTGCCCTGCCCTAGCCCTGCCCTGCCCTGCCCTGCCCTGCCCAGCCCTGCCCTCCCTGCCCTGCCCTGCCCTGCCCTGCCCTGCCCTGCCCTGCCCTGCCCTGCCCTGCCCTGCCCTGCCCTGCCCTGCCCTGCCCTGCCCTGCCCTGCCCTGCCTGCCCTGCCCTGCCCTGCCCTGCCCTGCCCTGCCCATCGTCCGAGCACATGTTTGGGATCTTAGGTGGTTGGAGGTGTCGCCTATGGCAAACGAAAACAATGCAACATATTCCGTAACCGAAGCCTATTGTGTCTTAAGTGGTCATTCTTTTCTTTAAAAACGATGAATATACAACCTAATGTATGAACGTCCGTCCGTCCATCAGTCTGATTGACTATCCGACTGTTGTTTGTTCTTTCTTTACAGAACATACAAACGATGGCAGCTGCAGTTGCTATAATCCAGGCGCGCAATTTACCATGGGAACGAGTCTTTAGAACCGAACCAATCCCCTAGACTTCATGGATAACGAGGACCAAATATCGAAATGCAGGCTGTCTCGTGATTTTTTTTCTACAAGTATGCAACATTGCACATGCTGACATTATACAGTCAACCCTGAGATCACACAGTCTGTCAGTGTCATTGCAAGTGTTGACTGCATTGCGATTTTACGCAACTGGTAGTACCCTGGCGGTTACTGGAGAGATATACAACATTAGCAAATCAAGTGGTTCTAGAAAGTGGAATATAACTTTTGCGGACAGTGTTAGCCTGTGTTTCGTTTCTGATAAGGAGATACCTGGTTTTCAGACTAGATGGAGAAACAGTCCTGACGCATTTAACAAAAATGTCAGACCTGAACGCACGTGCGCATTAATCCAGTCCTATACTGGTAAACATGTTCAGGGGCAATCCTATATGTGTGACACTGACTCACACAGTGCATGCATTTCTACATGTAATCAACAAATTACCCGTGTCCAGTTCAAATAAATATAATATGTCATTCGGTAGTTGTATCAGATACATCCATATCTGACCGGGCATACCATTAATAATCGACAGTACATGTGTTCTGCTGACTCTGAAACGTGATTTCTGAGTTAATGAGGTAATCTAAGTAAAATTTAAAAAATGGTCGAACTATAATTTTATTGGAATGTAAAAATAAAAACATTGTTAATTGCTTATTTTGTTGCTGTTTCATGTCATATGCCAGTTTATATTACAGTATAAGGTTCACTAGTTGGCAATAAATATATCCACATGTATTCAATGGCGTCGGAATATTGAGATAAAATTTATATTCTACATGAGATTATTTTTAAAAATTAATAATATTCAACATTAGGCTTGCAAATCCGTTATTTTAGATGTCAAAACACATAAAGGGAAAGTAAAGTCATCATAAAAATATAAGCCCCGAGCGGGATTCGAACCCGCGCGGCACATACCAAAGCTGTAAACAATAACTAAGTTGTAACTTATGACGGACTTGTTATGACCGTCTTAAGTTTGTGTTGTGAAACCAAATAAGCAATGACTTAAGTCGGTCATAACTTTTGTCATAAGTTATAACTTAAGTTCGAACTTATGAACAAACTAAGATTTGTTAGTGAAACGGGCCCCTGGTCCATTCAGTGAGCATATCAATTGTATCAGTCTAAAACAGTGTCTTTGTTTAGCTCGAAAACAAAACTCTCGGTACAAGTACAGACTATGATCAGTGTGGGCAGGTATACGTATAGAAATGATTCACATATTATTTGTTAGTGCAAACTCTGCATGACACATAGCTTTCTGGCGCCTTGGGTCCAGCGGCCGTGACGGAATAAATGCAGACATTCACCACCAATTGCTAACGTGTACACATTAATATTTACACCTTCTATAAATGCATAATGCAAACGCCTATTCGACGTATTTCGTTTACATCCCAATACAATACTTTAGACACGTGTGACGTCGCGCGATGTCGTTGATTGGTTCGCACCGTCACTGTTCCAGGAATTGCGACGAAATGACGTAAAACAAGATTATTGTTAATTTTAGCGAAATATTTGATTATGTATATTTCTTAAACTATCAGAAAATGTAGTGTAAATATAAATAGTAAAACCATGGGCTGTTGCGTTTACTGGGCTGAACAATATATTTGGTCTGCTTAAAGTTTGGGAGGAGTCCTTCGGACTTCACGCACTTTAAACAGACCAAATGTATTGTATATACCCCTGTAAACGCAACAGCCTATGACTGTATTCCTTCAGTATTAAATAGGCACTGCCTATGACGGGCGACGTTAGTTTATGAAAGTAAATGTACCAAATGATAGATTTACCATGATGTTAGTATGTTACGGAGCACAGGCAATATTTAATATTACCCCACCCACTTGAACCTACAGTAAATGATTCATTTTTACAATGAGTATTGACTGTAACGTATGGGCTAACTTTAGTAGCCCTGTGCTACGGACGGTACGGGAGTATTGCAGAGCTACTTCCCTCCAATACCTTGATGTCACATCTTCTGTGATTTTAAGAAAAGTAATAAAACGAAGCATCTCCAGTGATATTATTATTTTCTCAATCCTCGGTGGTCATTGAGTCAATTCGAAAGTTGTACATGTTTTGCCTATTGTTGGTATTAATTGTGTTAAGTTTTACATTTACTATGGACGACAGCAACAGTAAAATTAGTATTGTCATTCATGTGTACATGTGCTGTCCTCATTAAAGTTGTCATTAAATACAGATACGTATAGGTTATTTTATTTGTATGTGGATATATGCATTTTAGGAGCGCAATATTATTGCGCGACGGAACGAGTGGCATATATCCACATACAAGTCAGATAACGTTTTTTATTATATATGTACATCATACGTAATTTATATGCGCTTCAAACAATATATAAAATGTAAATAAAATAAGCTATTTTGCGAGATGAAGCGCTGTTCCCGTACTGACCAATATGAACTCACGATACGTCAATATGGAAACATATTGACGTTGCGTTTATTGTGTTTCAATGTGAAACGAAAGTACGTATATAATATAGATATTTATTCACTCCGATCATGTGTGTACAAATGATATAATAGGAAAGCATGCATGCATAAACAAGTGCATGTACTGTGTCTATCAACAGTGTAAATATAATTATTATATACGTTATGAACTTTGACCTGGGTATTCACTCAGCAGTCCTAGTATCGTCGTATATTTTCAAGTAAACCACTTTACACAGGGCCATGATGAAAACTCATTTTTATTTGTTATACTATTTTTTCAAAAACATCCTGATATGCCCGGATGAGCTGCCCCGTGTTTGTTCTTAATTGAAATGCAACGTAACCTCCGAAACTGAACAGGCTCCGCACCAGCAACAGGTCCGGTTTGGAGAGGAATCCGGTGTTTCTTAATATTTCGTTGACTTTCGAACATCGATTTTTTGCCCTGCTACATCATTGATGTCCCAGCCACCCCCTCCCCCCTCTCTCCCCCCCCCCCCCCCCCCATGTCCGGTGACGGGGTCATACACATGCTATTTGATTTGGGTATGGATATATGACACTCGTTCCGCTACGCTACGATATTACGCTCCTCATACCCCAGTCATAGTGTGACATTTTGGCCGCCACTCTTAGCTATATTAGGAAACGTGGCATAACGTGGCTACAACGTAGATGTATATGTATCTCGGGTTTTAACTGAACGTGGATGCAACGTGGCGGCAGCGAGGCATAACAAGACACAACGTGGCACAACAAGGCGATAGCTAGACTAAAATGAGGGGACAGATAGCTAGCATCTGGCGACAACGTGGCACAACGAGGCACCCCGCCGAAATTTGTGTCCAAAAACTGTGTCCAAAAGAGACACTAAGCAGTCGCGCAATATCTCACGCTGCGGAAGTCGTACATATATCTTCACACACATCAAATAATTTATACCGCAACCATTGCTCCATGTAGCATAATAAAGGGGATTGAATAAATGCTGTTTATATCTGAAGTAACCTAATATACCTGAAGTAGCCTAATATACATGAAGTGCCGTTTTTGCCTTTATTTGTTCACCTTTGACCCCTAATCGCGGCCTCTAATTGGTCAGTCTGAACAGCAAATACAAGATGGCGGCGAATTTTAAAATCAAAATCGTTGTCTTTTCAGTTGAATTTTGTCCGTTTTTACAGTATATGCGACGTAACCAACGACATGGATATGTCCATTATGATTGCATTGCTTATTATGACAACTGTGATGTCTAAAACCAGTCAATATTGAAGCTCATCGTAAATAAATCGGAGATTTAATCAGATACAATACAGGATCTACCTAGCGTGGACGCCGCCATTTTGCTTTGAATGACGTCTCTAGATTTGTGACGCATGGTGAGGGAATGACGTCAAAACATTACGTCACGTACGTTCAAACGATTAAGTTTGGTATGCGGTATAAATTAAATACATGATTAGTGCCGTCGAATATAAAATATATTCGGTTTCGCCCCGACAACTTCATAGGGGCTCGCTAAAGCCCCAATAAATCTGCCTACGGCTCAACCGAATATATTTTATATTCGACGGCACTAATCATGTATTTACTATTTATCATGTTTATACCGCAACCATTGCTCCATGTAGCATAATAAAGGGGGTTGAATAATGTTGTTTATATCTGAAGTAACTTAAGTAACTTAAGGCTCAACCGAATATATTTTATATTCGACGGCACTAACCATATATTTATAAATATATATGGGCCGCGCTCTGTGAAAACCAGCCTTAATGACAACGTCATGAAAGGCTGAAAATGACGTCGCAAAGTTACGCATAAATTTACCAACGTCACGTTGGATTTTGACACTTGGAATTGTTGCGTCCTTTTAATAAGTTGTCCTATTTATAGCTGTACGCTTTGCGGCTCACAACTATTTTAATGTTGGATATACGTGGCAGAATTGTACAGTAGTTTTCATAGTGGTTCAGATAGTTGTCTTTCTTTTCTTCGGTTTCCTTCAAGGAAATACGTAGTAATTTTGTCGATTATTTTTATACAAATGGTCATATTGCATTAATTTTAAGATTTTTATAATATATTATATGGACGACTTTTGAAATGACATTTGAAACTAAATAACCATACGACCGTTATTTTTTAGATAACACATAACAAAATCAGTATTATGTAATCATAATACTAATATTTATTTTAAACTTTATTTATATATTTATATAACAATTACAAACAAACGGGAGAACAATTGTAGTCGGCGTAGATGGAGGCTTCTGCATGTTTCTTAATTTGGGTTGAAACCGGAATACTCAAAGAAAACAAACGTATCCTGTCTGGCGACCACCATCAGATATACATGTACTTACAACTTGAAGATCGAACCATCGAATCATTTTGATGAATAACGCTAATTTTCATTTGAACGTGACAAGCCAGCCTTAAAGGCATGCCCACTCAGTAGGCACAATCTGTTCTTTATAGGAATTAAATAAGTGTATAATTGTGTCACTATTCCACAAATTCTAAAGACTACGAGTTGCCGCTATACAGGTATAGTCATTTAGTAATATTTATTTTACTGATAGTGATGCGCGTTGGTATCAGGCTATTTTCATATGCAAATGAGGCATGGTAGTAATACTAATGTCCGTTAATAGTTTAAGGAAACACGGTAATCGCCCCTGATATCCGTGTGGAAATCTCCGTCTGATATAAGATGTAAAATAATGCCAATCAATACGTGGGGTAACGGTAAATGTAATGGGTAAACGTTTATTTTGCCAGAAAATGTCTCAGATGATGTCTCTGATATAAAGAACATAATTATTGTGCCTACTGAGTGGGCATGCACCTTTAATACAATATCGATTTTCGAAATATGTAGACACACTCGGGTAAATCTGCATTCATGTATTCATGACTTAATTATGTGTTACATAGATTTACATATTGCATGATCATATTTATGAAAGGTTTTGGTTTACAGATGTCGTTCTATGGAAAACGATTTAATTCGTATTGGCAATACTTTCTGCACGGTTTGTCGCAAATATAAAATTCACGGGGAAATGAACACGCGCAATATAAGATATCAACTTAGGTTTAAACGTGTTTACTGATGGGCGGCGGTTAGTGCCGACGGCCGGTCAGACCCGGCCCCGCTCTGCGTGAAAGTGTGCCCGCAACCGTTACTTTTATTAAAGAAAATGTAAACAGTTGGCTCATTAACTGTGATACGTATTCTGGATAAAATTAGCCACGGATAGAACTTGGCCTAAGTCTTAATTCATTTGATTTACTGGTTCACCGTCGAATATTTCGAAAATCAACATAAAATGCTAACTGGAAATTGTCAGAAAAATAATCGTATCACATATAAAATTTATGGTAGTGCTAATTACGCGGCTCCTGGCATATCGCATCATGTTGACACTGGGCCAAACATGTTTTATTATTAAGTAATTATAGATTTAACGTTGATAGTGGTGCGTTTGGTTTGTTCACTACATGTACATAGCATAGTTTTATTCTGTTCAATGTTTGATAGTATACATACTAACAATTGTAGATACATTTAGTGCAACTTATCAGCAAATACAGTTTACAGCAAGCACAGCCAATGAGTCTATGAACACGCATTTCTACTGTAGGCTGTTGTGTTGCATTGTACAAACGTCAGCGTTTCAATAACGTCATTTTCTTGATGACGTTACTTTTTTTCCTTGCGTGATTCACATGGTGCTAAAAAAAGTGAGATAAAACAAAAACTATGAAACATATTTGCATTTTCTTTTCATCATATTGTTTTTGAAAGGTGTCCGCATCAAAAAAATGTAAAAAAGTGCAAATTGAAAAGTTTGTCATTAAGGCTGGTTTTCACAGAGCGCGGCCCATACCATACCATGGCGACATATTCTGTTCATACATATATCCGTTTTCAATAATAATTTCAACATATGCATCATATTGTTATAGCTTATTAGACTTGTATGTGGCTATATGCTCAGAGCGACGTTAGGAGCACAATATCGTTGCACAGCGTCACGAGTGGCATATATCCACATGCAAATCAAAGAACCTTTCATCTTATATACTTACATTACTCCATATGTTATCCCGTCAACACAGTACGTATGTGCCGTGAAACACGGTGCCGTGA
Organism: Conchocele bisecta; assembly: GCA_029237695.1. NCBI lineage: Eukaryota > Metazoa > Mollusca > Bivalvia > Lucinida > Thyasiridae > Conchocele > Conchocele bisecta. The sequence goes on from CM055270.1 coordinate 80,386,219, forward strand.
AACATTTTTGATATCCAGTCAATACAATTTTTGCATTTTACAGCCATTTGTAGGTGTTGACGGGATAAATAGAATAGTAGGTTAGTGCCGTGAATAGGAAAAAATATCTGGCGCAGGACGGAAACGGGATGTGCTCGGCAGAGCCTCGCCCATCCCGTTTCCTGAGCCTTGCCAGATATTTTTTCCCATTCACGGCACTAACCTACTATTCTCTATCTATTTTCCTTATTTCTGAACCAAAGTATATGTTGTGACCACTCATTTGAACCGTCTCGGCGAGACGGTTCAAATGAGTAGTCACAACATATACTTCTGATGATTAGAAATAAAGAAATTATTGAGCCTTGCCGGATATTTTTTCCCATTCACGGCACTAACCTACTATTCTCTATATATGCGCATCAAGATTATACAAACTATAACGAACAAATGAGTGATGCTTTAGAGGCCGTGAACTAATTTGCTAGGAGAACCAACCATAGTTCCGGCACTTACTGACCAATATGAAATCACCAGACGTCCATATTGAAGACACATTGACGTCTTGCGGCCCAGCGTATTTCAATGGGAAGCGAAAGTACGTACAATATAATAAAAGCAGCATACACAATGTGTGTTGTTCTTATGGTGTTTTCGTCAGGAAGTTGCACCGTTTTGTTAACGCACCAATATTTAATTCATAATTATGCGATCATCTAATATTATATTACATAGCGCATTTGTATTTATTATTATGCTGTTGGGTACATGTAATGCATGCCCAATATTTAACCATTCTTGTCTTGATAAGAATATCGATTGGAAAACGTCAATGTTCGCTATTTGTCATACTATGAGGTGTACATCTTTTGACAAGCACCAAGTAACAGTGTTATTGAGCCACTAACGGATTACGGTAACGGCTATTTGTAATCACAGGTAAATAATGCGTGGTAGGGATGGTAGATTGCTAATAAAAATGCCCAATGATGACTAGAAACCAGCGGAACGTCCCAAAAATAAAAATGCCATGAAAACAATATATTTTTTGTTTTCATGGCAACGCTTATTTCTCTGTCTTTAATTTGTTATAACATTAATGCGCATTAACGACCTGTTTCCAATACACATAACACATATTCGACACTGAAGTTGTCAAATGCATGCATAATAGACATAATACTTATATTTGTGACTGTGGCTGAAGAAATAGGGCTTATCGGATCTGTGACCAGTGTAGCTCCTGGTCAAATAGTACATGACTGTAGCTTGATTACGATCTGTCGTGCTTGTTAGAAGCATGAAATATGTTTCATCGACGGTGTGGCGAACAGTGAAGATAATGTTCAGACTGTGCGGATACACACTCTGATCTGGATCTACATTATTCTGCCTATTTGAGGCACGCCCGGTGTTTCGCCGACCGAATGGCGAGCAGTGCACACACTCATCAGGCAGTGTGGATGCAGAGTCGGATCTGGATCTACACTGGTTTTAAAACCCATAGTCCCTATTTCTCCAGTCATAGCCATATATGAGACACGCCCTGCGATTTTGTACCTGCTTTACAATAGTTTTCATAAATGAAGTAAAAAGTTGACAAAGCTTTCAGGCTACATGCGTACTATGATCATATTTGAGCACTGTCTATACAATGAAAAGTAATTAGACCTGGTTCTGGGAATACCTGTCTTATCGCATCTATCTATTCTACCCGTAATGTGTTTGAATAATTTCCGTAACTGACATGTTGCAAGTCTATTCTATACCCGATATGTGTATGTGACTGTGACACGAGGCTTATGGGATTTTGGACCAGTGTAGCTTCTGATCAAATGTCACACTAATGTAGCCTGGTGACGATCCATGTTAGAAGCCTGACGGTGTGTTTCATTGGTGGTATAGCTAACAGTGCAGATTCTGACCAGATTGTGCGGATGCACATGCTGATACGGATTTACACTGGTCGCGACATCCTTAAGCCCAATTTCTCCGATTGCGTTAATGAACTTTAAGAAGTTTGCCACTGGTATAGTCCATGATTATGATTGCATCCACGCGATCTGATCAGGGCCTCCATTGGTCGCCATTCACTGGAACTGTACCTAGTACGTCATATTTCCGACACTGAACATGATTGCCTCGTTCGCCTCGTTCCCCCAAGCGAACGTCGGGACCATGTTGATACATTATAGAGCTATATATGGCCGCAATTGATTTAAACCTGAGGTATATTTGTTTTAAAGGAACACGTTGACGATTTGTGAGACTGTTATCAATTAGGAAACAAAATGCATACATCACAGGCAGACCATAAACATGCACGATACATATATAAGTATACAGTAACGTACATAACACACACTGGGGACCGCCAATAATAATTAAGTCTGTATACATAAACATACTTATCTAATTTTAAGACATTGGCGCGAAAAAGTGACGTGACGTGCGACACTGGCACGTCATATCTCGTCGTCTTGTTCTATAACGTAGCGTCACTCCGGTGTGCGCCTTGTGATCACATGACCACCGCCTATTTTTATATGTGGATTACTAACATTCAACGGAGATTCTACTTTCACTTTCAGAAATTGCAATCAAACACCTTTTCGATAGGTTTTTGTTCTGCTTCAACCGTGGATTGAAATACAAATTGTTTATGTGATATAATTTTTCAATATGCATAATCATACAGTTGTCTTGGGGCTTGATTTGTCAAACAGCTCCTTTAAAGGTACATGCCCACTCAGTAGGCACAACATGTTCTTTATAGGACTTAAATAAGTGTATAATTGTCTCACTATTCCGCCGGTTATAAAAATTACGAGTGCCCGATAAACAGACGCGCGGTGGTATCAGGCTATTTTCATATGCAAATGAGGCATGATGTTTTTTAATTATTTATACTAATTAAATACGTCACTTGAAGTTGTTTAATTCGAGGGAACGAATTGTTATTTCGCGAGAACTAATTATTAATTCGAGGAAACGAATTGTTATTTCGTGGCAACGAATAGTTAATTCGTGGAACGAATTGCTATATCGTGGGAACGAATTGCTATTTCGTGGGAACGAATTAATTTTAAAAAAAATCATGTCCCCTGCGGGGCTCAGTACGTTCGTTCCTATCGTCTATCGGGACTTGAATTGTCAAGTAGCTCATTTACATTTAGATCTATGTTTAATGAACCGATATATTGATTTATCTCCCGCCACGTATATGCATGGAATGTGCAATGCATGTTGTCGAAAGCAATATAATTATGCACAAACGGATAATATATCTAACTCCATACGTGGATGATACCGTAATCCATCTAACTATTTCTGTTCTTGTATTGTGTTTGGTGATTTCGAAATAACTGTCAAGTACCATGAAGTGTTAGTCGCCAATTTGTATTCATGGTTCGTTATTGTGCATTGATGAAATGTTATCTCGCCCGGAGGTTTGTATTTACCGCTAATTCTCTCTGTAAATGTAGCTGTGACTGGAGACATGTGGCTTATGGATTTAGCGACCAATGTACACCATGACTAGCCTGCGTGTCCTCGCAGTCGGATCTATGGTAAACGAGCTGGTTCAAAATTAAAATTACAGGTGCACCTTTACAAGTTTACAGGTGCACCTGCAAAATGTAAAAATATACAGGTGCACCGAATGGCGAACAATTAAATCGGCGTACCATAGTTTATAAATGTCACTGTTGTTGTTGCTAGTCCGGGCGGAAGCATATGCTTTTACAAAGCTAAGATACGTACAGTTTAATATTATAGAACGTGTAAAGTAGAGAATATATAAGCAGGGGGCGAATGGAATTGCAAGCTGCACCCCACCCGAAGGTTTTTAGGCTTCGTAAGGTGGCGCCGACGACAGAGATCTGAAGGATATGGTGCTCGGACGTGCTTTTTTCTGACTACTGTAGTATAGAGATTTAGGATAAATGACAGAATTCTGTATAAATATTTCAGTGTCGCTCTGGTGGATTACACAGAAAATGTCAACGTTGTCGTACAGGTTGCAAATGTCCGTTCTTGGGGCGACTGTTCTTTTGAAAATAAAGAAGAACAGCTGTGTTGCAAGCATAGATACAAGCACCTGATTCATCACGGAGAATTTCAAGATCAAGAAAGAAGATTGACAATAGTAGTATATAAGAGTCACAATGATACCACCCACCCCCTCTAGAAGGCACCGGCTACGTGCGGTGCCTCCCACCGCATGGTGGTATCATTGTTGACTCTTATAATACTACTTGGATTTTCCCCACTGTTCGGCGGGTATGTATGAGAACATATTTGTCATCAACCGCGAGACCATATATTTATGACATGAGAAGATACACCCTATTAGAGATAAGAATCCCTATGTTATACTCAGTATATATTACAGCAATCTGTCATACATTTATTACAAATAAAATATAAACTTACACCCTATTGAAGATAAAAATATATTGGTTATACTCAGTATAATGTCTACCATAAAGCAAATGAGAGAGCAAGCTAAGAGTTGGGGAATTTCCCTAAGAGGTTTGAGACTCAAGAAAGATATAGCAGATATGATAAGTGACGCGCGAGCCGTCGTCTACGAGGAGAGGCTGCGACGTGCGGTTTCGACCGGACGACTGCCCGCTGACCCTGAAAAACGCTCCGAGAAATTGGAGAACGAGACGACGGCCAGTCTGCGTGCCACTGCTTACGCGCAGCGTGTAAAAGAAGATCCCAGCGCACGTAGAAAACCACTATACAAGGCGTACTACAATAAGATTTATCAAGGGTTGGTTGGGAGACCTCCTAAGAGTAGGAGAGATATCGCCAGAGCTTTGGTGGAGGAGGGTCCCAGGATTCTCGCCGAAGAAGCCGAAGTTAGGGAAACTGTTGATAGGGGTAGGAGGAAGATAGTATGGACTTTCGAGAGGGGGGTAGATGGGGAGATCGCTAATCGCATAGTGAATAAAATTCGTCCAGAGATGACCACGGCGTGTTATCTGAGGTATTCGTGCTCGTATCGTATTAGGAACATCGAGAACGACGAAACGATGATCTATCACAAACAATCAAAGGGCACACAGAGCCTATAGGATAGGTAAAAAAGGATAGAATACTAAAGACTCTAACGATCCGGGGGTAGCTGGGTGTCAGAAGGTACCATAAGAAGTTCTTCGCGAACAAAACCGCGAGATGGACCATCAGCCAAATAATAGAGCATGGGCTCATCGGGTTTGGTAATAGAGCAATCCAGATGATATACATTCAGAGACCACAAGGGATCAGTCGCGCGGCGGCTGCCACCTTCGAGCTCTCCCGGTTGATAGAGGTACAGGACGTCAACATCCGATGGCAGCGCAATCGGCGATTGCTGCTCCTCTAAACCAACGGGTCGTCCGCGCGAGACGGCAGAGGGCTTGCTCGTCACCTTTTTAGACTTGATGGCATCTACGGGCTTCATACCTGTCAATCTGGTCACCTCTCCGTTCAGTGCGGAGACCACGGCGGGCAGTCTGGCCACCCACTCGGTCGATCGCGAATGAGGGTCTACATGTTCTTTAGCATATTGGTGTCCGAACAGCCTCTCAGCCAGGGTTCGATTGAACCGCTCCACGATCCCCTGGTCCCGGTGGATGTTGACGCGGCCGCGTCTGATAGAAACTTTGTGCTTAGACAATAGATGAGAGACCGCGCCCATGAACTCGCGGCCGGGATCGACCTGGAGAAGATTCGGCTATTTGAGAGGACTCCTTTTATATATTCGGGAAAGAGCCTCGGCCACCTCCTTAGACTCTTTAGTGGCCAACGGCTCAGCCCCCTTATAACGACTCGCTACGTCAACGATTGTCAGTGCGTACTTGTACGTTTTGTGACCGACGCGATCGTGAGGGAGAAACAGGAGATCCGCTTGGTGAACTTGGTTCGGCACCGGCACGTCGAATTTCGGGCGCGGAATATTGTGAGGCACGTGTAAATAGATCTGCCAGATGGCCTGCTTCTTGAGCCATTCCTTGACAGCGTTTTCTGAAACCTTGGTCGCCGCCGCGAGGTTCTTGATGGCCGCGAGTCCCTTCCAGTAGCCACGTGGGCTATAGTATGTATTCGACAGCTTGCGCGTTAGTTTGGTATCAAGTTTGCGCGTGTTCATCGTATGCGAAGTATTCTAATATATCGGACAATCTCCAACATGCCCTCGCCAGTTCGTCCGGTAACTGCGTCGTTAATAATAAACCTTTGTTGGAAGTCCAATCGCGATTGGTTAAGTTCTGAAGGAACTCGGAGGAATCTAATTCATCCCTCAACTCCCAATCGAGATTGGATGAAGGAGTTGAGGAGGATTCTAACATCCGCTTTGCGAAAAGGGTGGCCGCTTTTTCATCCTCGCGCCACGTCTCGAGAGAATCTCGGGCCAGACGAATCATACTCTTTGCACCAGCTATACGATGTTTTTTGGCAGTGTAGCCTACATCGATCATAGCGTAATAAAGTTCGTCAACTAACATCGTTCTATATATATATTTTTATAAAAAAAAATATTGTTTTATTTAAATTTTAATTAATTAATAAAAAATTATTTTTATATAGTAGCCGACGAGACCCACCACACCCATTCCCACGACGATGAACGCGATCTCGCGGTCTTTTTGGGGCTCTGACGGTACATAGAAATCTGAAAGTTGGGGCTCGCGATCCATTGGATCGAGACTTTTGTGCGGATATGCCAGCGCGTACTCGCGGTTGGCTTCTTCAATGTTCTGAAAAGTTTGCGCGGCGTGATTTTCGCGGCGAAGATCTTCATTGACCCAGTCCAGATGGGCAGTTCGTTTTTTCGACCACGCTCCCTTTGCGCTATTGAGTTGTTATACAGCTAAATCGTGACGCTTACGCTCCTCATCCACGTTCGAGCTTTTCATTTTAGAGAATATAAAGTTGCTACCGCTGAACGCCAATGCGTTTACAAGCGCACCACCTACTATTACTGCGATTGAAGCCATTTATTTCCATATATTAACTGGTAGAATTCCAGCTTTAACTAGATAATCTCGGGTCCAAACTGCGGCCGCTACATCTAAGGTCGCGAGCCCTACGTCTCTCACAGTAACGTCCAATTTGGGAGCGTATCCTCCTAGGGCCATCTTTGATAGTCGAGCATACCCGATACTGAAACCCGATATCACCACGGCGTGATAAAAGCGATTCACTAACATTTTACCATCTTGTTCAACCCATTATAATTATTGCATATAAAAGGGGTCGCGATCAATGTTTAAATGGGGCGCATCCAATCGCGATTGGTGTTTCGTAACTTTCTTCTGAACACTGGCTGGTTGTTTTGTCGATAATATGGGGTATTTCCACACGCACAGGGCACCAACAACTGCCAGACCACCACCAACAACCCAACTCCAATTCACGAATTTGGGTTCAATCGGATACGCCCAACTCCAACGGCAGTTGGTATTGGGTGTTGAGTGTGCTTCCAATTCGTGAATTGGAGGTGTTGTTGTACTCAACTCTGTCTTCAGATGTTTTGTTGTCTCCGTCCCCATCAATTCACTAATTGTCTGAACAACCCCAATCTCGATTCGAGTTTAGCCTCTCGACTCGGCGAGTATTTTATCTTGTTTAACTTTTCGGGTGGCAGCCGCAGCCCGCCCAGCTGCCTGTCCTTTGAGATGTTTTTGTATGCGGTACTGTCATCCATTGGCGGAGTACACTCGGGTTCGATTGGGTTGGAGCAATCGGGTTCAACTCCGTCACTCTCGCTGGTGTGTCTTGTGTCATCATTATGATATTAATATTAGGGCTTATAGTTCGTGGGCATATATGTCCAAATTGACAGTGTTTTACCCGTGGTCAACGCGGTTGTCAGCGGAGCTAAGTACATTCCAAACTTGTGATAAATTGAGCAGCAGGCTGTTCTAAGAGTGTGACCTATAAAAGGGTCAGTCTCTAGATCGTCAATCAATCCCGCGGTGTTTGGTATAGGGAGAAGTATACTAACGGCGGTTGCGTACAAATGAATAGCCGCCGATCCGAGAGTTTTTGTCATCTCCGCACCTAACTAGATTCGTATCGCGCATACATTTTATCGATCTCCGCATCTGACATCTTATCCACCTGAAAAACTGAGAGACGCCTACCGAGATAATGCTCCGATTGTCCCCCAGCAACCAGCGCAGCTAGCCGCTCCGTCGCGCAGCATTTTAATTTTTCATTCGTATCGGCCAATCACGATTGGAGTTGAACCCGATTGCTCTGTCGGAGTTGATGTTTCATTATCTGTCAGGAAAGATACCGTGTCGGCAGTCGGAGCTGAGGTTTCTATTAGCTGATCGAGAAGTTCGTCGCAGTTCATTATTGCTAATTTTCTTAAAATTTAATTTAACTATTCTTACAAGTCTCATAACTTTAACATATTTTCATTCGGAGTCGTTGCACTCAACCCAATACCAACCGCCGTTGGAGTTGATTCTGATTGCTCTGTCGGATCATTATCTTTCAGGATGTTGGCAGTCGGAGTTGAGGTTTCTTCTATTAGCTGATCGAGAAGTTCGTCGCAGTTCATTTTTCTTAAAATTAATTTAACTATTCTAACAAGTCTCATCACTTTAACATATTTATTTCTTAATTTTTTCAAAATTATTAAAATAATAAAAGCGCACCACCCGATACTTATGATCACCATTATGATGCTCGCAACAAAGCTCGCAGCGGAGCACCAAATTGTTAACATTGTTAACCATTGTTCAGCATTTGTTCAACATTTGTTCAACATTTGTTAAGCATTTGTTCAGCATTGTTCAGTAATTGCTAATTTTCTTAAAATTACTCGGCAATTACTAACGAGCGTTAAGTAATTGCTAATTAATTAATTGATAACTTCGTAAGCAGTTGGTTGATCAGTCTTTAGCAAAAGCTTGGCGTGCTTAGTTTCCGAAAGCATCTGTCGAACCTCCAGGCGCTCCTCGCGCGTTGGGATAACGACATTCTCTCGAAGACAGTCATCGAATGAGTCTCGGTCCTTGCAGTGAAAGAGGGCGACCCATTTCGTTTGCTCGCGCAGATCCTTGAGGACGGCGTTGTACTTTTGAGCGGATATCCATACGCTTTGCCTAGCATGGCGGCCAGAAAATGCGAGCTCAGGGAGCATGTCCTTCTTTTTGGTCATCGCCGCCTTGGCTGAGCAATCATCAATCACGTATAGGGTGGGCTCACCCTGGAATTTTTGGTATAAACCACGCAGCCAATCGTGAAGCCTATCACCGGGGTCAATAACGTATACCTCAGGGTCGGTCCATATCCACGGGCGCCGCTGATAAGTATCGTTGTGCCGCACAGTGGGACACAGGATCACAATATGACGAAAGGCATCGCGGTAGGAGCCCTCGAGCAAGTCTAGGATGAAAACCCTTTTTCCACATCCTGTCTGCCCACATATTATGGCAGAGTTGGCATCTCCAATCGTGAATTGGTATTGATTGCTAATTTTCTTAATTAATTCTTTAGAATTATCAAATTTATTAATTAATAAATCGTTAGATGGTTTTTTTTATTAATAAATCGTTAGATTTAGTAGAGTGCTGAGACGTATCGACCATCTTCGATGTTGAGTTGTGCGTCTGTAATTATATATAAGTACACGTTCAATGGCCCGGCTCCGTCCGCCTCTTTGGTTATCTGGATCGTCACACCCTCGCTAGCGTTCTCAACTTGGCGTCCGCTGCAGTGTATTTGGTCGTCGTCGCTGGCTCGCATGTCTAGCCAAAACGCATATTTGGTATTCAGGAACTCCGCGAGGGAGACGGCCGAGAGATGCAGGTTGACATTAATATTCCACAATGTGTCGCCTTTGTCTTTCGTCATCTTGCGATGGCGAAGAACTCGGGTCGTAAAGTATGGCAACGCGGCCCCGCTTTACTGGTTTTTCTGATCAATCGCGCGAGTTTCGGCAATCGTGACCTATGTCGTACTCCCAGCGAAAACATTGTCGATCGTATAACGTCGATAAGCATGTCGCTGGCTATGAGAACTCGGCCGTAGTCGTTGAACGTTAGTTCGTATTCGAGGCGGTCAGCCAAAGCACTCTGATAGTAGGGCATGTGGCTCTCCAGCAACTCAAAGTCGAGCGGGATGTAGAAGCGGTTGCCGTAAGCGCCCGCGACCGCGTTGTCACTCGCGTTGTTATCTGCCTTGTTAGCAGCCCCGATTCTAAGTTTGGTTACGTTCTTATTTTTGCTGGTGTCAATACCCTGATAGACCAAAAGCGTTTTCAACGCCTCTTTGTGAAAGTCTAGCCACAGGTCCAGATTACAACGGTAATTGTCGCTGTCGTCGATCGACATCACCTCATTACCAGAAATCTTTATCATAGTCTTCTTGACTATGGCGCGACCCAGGTTCTGAACGACGGTTCGGTCCGCGTCCGTCGACGTCAGCGAAATAGTGAAAGCGAGGCGAACAGTACCCGGCACAATGACGTCGTGAGTTCCGAGGTTGGGGAAGCGGACTAAGAGCTGCTGGTTCTGGTCGATCGTCGATGGGTTGTTCGTAATAACGACACGCTGTCTCACGCCTTTTGCCCCGAGGGGCTCACGCAGTCTGCGGTATGGATTGAGTTTGCGACCGTATTGACTCGAAGACATAATTAATTTTAAGAAAATTATTGAAACTATTAAACCCGTATGGTTTTGTCTTTAATACATAATTAATATGGCTGATTACGATATTAACATGGATGAAATCGGCAGAGACGATTACCTCGATGGTGATGATGATGATAATTTCGAGGATTCCCTCGCGACACCCACCATAGAGACTCCAGTTCCAATCCAATCGCAATTGGGGGAAATAGGTGGCGCTTCCAGCAGCGTTGGTCAAAGTCAGGAGTTACTTGAGGGAGCTGTAAACGACTACTACAACACTTTGTCAGAAATCGGTCTGGTCCCGTCTGTCGGTCGCGACTACTCCAAGTTCGAATTGGATATGCGTGGTAGGTTGCGACTAAAATCATCAAATATCCCGATCATCAACACGAATACCGGTAAACCCCTATCGCTAAAAACCATTGCCGGAAACCGGGGCGGTGGCGAAATCATAAAGAACGAACTAGGATTTCCAGATTGGACGCGTGGTAAAACAATTATACCGGCCCGCGCTGTAGAGGCCCTACAGTCTACCGACGAAACTATGGCGAAGACGGCCACCGCGATAGAAACGGTCGAGCTCAGCGAGGTCCCTCAAATAGCCACCGACGTTATTAACACGATGGAGACCACACCACGTTCAGCGTCCAATCGCAATTGGGGGAAATACTCAACGATGACCCACCGTTACCTCTTCGCGAACTCCGTGGACTCGATAAGGCTCTACAAACGGTCCGGGGCGAACTGGTCCTTAACCTATCGCGCTAGAAGAAAGAAAACTGGAGGAAGCCGGTGATGATAGAGAATCTACCGAGCGGATCGCCGAACGACTGCGGTCTTTGCGGGACGAAAGAGAAGCTCGCTTGGAGGCCAATTCGTAAATTGGGGGTTTTATGAAATCTTTTTCAAATTTATTTGAATTTACAACTCCGCGCCCGATCATGTTGGGGGTGCGCTTGATGATATCAGTGTTCACGTTACCGTTGTGGCCGATTTTTTGATTGGCGGTGGCGATTACGATCTGATTATTGTAACCGTCAACCGGGTCGTCTCGTAGTATCATATTGCTCGGCGCCATATAAAGACCTATTCCAAATACATAGTCTACTGGAATGCTGGCATTCTGCAAAACGTCTTGTTAATTCTGGATCGCCTTCTCCAGGTCCACCCTAGCTGAGATGGCGTCCTCTACAAGTGCCAAGAATTGTTTTTGTGCATCAAACACTGTTCCCGTGCCCAGTATAGAACTGCGAGTTTGCTTCTGTGCGCCGAGGATGGCCCAGACGTATGTGCGAATGGAGTCGTTGACACGAGTAACCACGGCCTGCGTGAACCCTATACCCTTATCTAACATAAATGTACCCCACGAGTCCTGAACCTCAGCAGCCTGCTGTATGTAATCGACGTGAGCCCATTTCGGAGGTAACATTTTACAAGAAAACACGCCACAGTGCCGACCTCCAGACACTTCCGGCCCGAAAGTCATAGTCACGTGGTCAAAATTCCCGGCGTTCCGACTGACGATGTGGTCACCGGAGTGATCATGTCTAAAATCAGTCTGCGTCCAATTCCCGGACTGGCCCCGAATGAGAACGTCCCCGAGGCCGGTGCTGGTAGGAAATGCTTTCTGTCTCCAGTCCGCGTCTTATTGAAAATGTTAAACTTCGTTACACAGTCTTTCAAACGCCATACGGTCGTATGCGTTGGAAATGGGATCCCAGGCGTCGTCTTGAGGTAGTGAAATACCTAGTTCTTTGAGAATCCTCCTAATAGTATAATACGCGTGAAAGTTGTAGACACTTCGGAGCATGACATTCTTGGATGTCAGATGGTCTTTATGTGAAACTCCACACCCGGCTATTGCGCACCATACAGCGAAATTTATTTGGTTCTGCCAAAACTGCATCGGTGTTGCTTTCCACCCGTTTACCGCCTCCATCGTAGTAATCTTGGGCAGCCTATATTTCTCAAACGTGTTAGGAAAATTGGTGACAAAGCCACTGTCCGGTCTAACCGTTACGGTTGGGTGTACAAGGTGGTTAACAACGTCTTTTTGCGTGTATTTACCTCCGACCGGGTACTTTGCATTAGAGTTAAAGCTAAATGCTTTGGTATCCATTGAAAGATATTATTATGTTTGCTACTATCACTAATGTTCAAAAAGAGAGTTGTGAACTTCAAAAATTAATAGACAACTGCTGCGGAAAACGCCGGGTGGGCCTCAGATCAATCACCTTCACGGTTGGATGTCAGAATGTGCGGAAGAGCGAAGGGTTTTACTATGTGAAGGATGGACAACAATTAGGTGTAAAGCTGCCTCACGGACTATGGGGAATAAAAGATTTTGTCAACTCAGAGCTTGACGGTATAATCAACCTCACAGTATCGAAGGCTACCGGGCTCGCAACAATGACCATCAGCTCTGATAATAAGGTAGTGGTTTCCCCGGGGTTGGGTATTCAACTCGGTTTTAGAGAGACATACTCCTCAAACAAAGGAGTGTTTACCCCGGGTGAGTACGTCTGTGATAACCCGGTGGACTTCGCCTTCACGAAAACTCTCAGGGTGCACCTGGATCGGGTGAACACGTCGTACAACACGGTAGACGGAGCTCCCAGCACATTACTGAAAACCGTGCTCGCCAGCGACTGTTTCTATGGTGAGACTGTGACCTTAGACTTCCCACACCCCGAGATGAAAGTTTTGGAATCGGGACATACCCACGAATTTACGGTCCTCTATTACTCGATGATCCAAGCGGAGAAAGTTGAATAACTATTACCCGATTTCGGTAGTTCTCGAAATTTCCAATTGAGTATAGGTGCCCAATATTATAATTAATTTTAAGAAAATTATTATGAGTATATACGGACCAGGTAGTTCTTCCGATTGGGTGACAAATTCAAAGAATTTGGAACCAGCAGAAGGTGGATTCATCCCGACAGAGGGCGACTTTTTAGCTACTGAAAAAACCAAGGCCCTGATCAATAAAACTATATCGAAGGTCACAAACGGGATTCACAGGAGTATATCAGATGTTAGAGTAGAAGTGCTGACGGCGACTGCACAGATTGAGAAAGATCTGGCGGCTTATAAGGTGTTGCGCTCAGAGGACTCTCTCATCAGAGAAACGGAACTAAACGAACTAGGTGAACAAATAACCAAATTTCGAAAAGAGGCCCGGTTGGGGATTGATAAAGTCCGAGAAGACCACCAGGCGGACATTACGGAGGCTTATGATGCGTTGCTCTTAAAGGACTCTCTCAGCAAAGAAGCGACACTTACCGAACTAGATGGGAATATAACCAAATTTCGAAAAGAGGCCACGTCGGGTATTGAGAAAGCCCGAGAAGACCACCAGGCGGACCTTATGGGGGCTTATAGGGTGTTGCGCTTAGAGGACTCTCTCAGCAAAGAAGCGGCGGTTGTTGAACTAGACGGAACAATAACCGAATTTCGAAAAGAGGCCCGGTCGGGTATTGATAAAGTCCGAGAAGACCACAGGTGAACCTTGCGGAGGCCATTGCGGAGGCTTATGATGCGTTGCGCTTAGAGGACTCTCTCAGCAAAGAAGCTACACTTACTGAACTAAACGGGAAAATAGCCGAATTTCTGAAAGAGACCCGGTCGGGGGTTGAGGAGGTCCGAGAAGACCACAAGGAGGCCATTGCGGAGGCTTATGGGGCGTTACGCTCAGAGGATTCTCTCAACAGAGAAGCGGCACTTACTGAACTATACGAAAAAATAACCAAATTTCGAAAAGAGGCCCGGTTGGGGGTTGAGGGGGTCCGAACGGGTATTGAGAAAGCCCGAGAAGACCACCAGGCGGACCTTACGGAGGCTTATAGGGTGTTGCGCTCAGAGGACTCTCTCAGAGAAGCGGCGGTTGCTGAACTAGACGTAAAAATAACCGAATTTCAAAAAGAGGCCGGTCGGGTGTTGAGAAAGCCCGAGAAGACCATCAGCAGCCTTGCGAAGGCTTATGATGCGTTGCGCTCAGAGGACTCTCTCATCAGAGAAGCGGCGGTTGCTGAACTAGACGGGAAATAACCGAATTTCAAAAAGAGGCCCGGTTGGGTGTTGAAAAAGCCCTAGAAGGCCACCAGCGACCATTACGGAGGCCTATGATGCGTTGCGCTTAGAGGACTCTCTCAGCAGAGAAGCGGCACTTACTGAACTAGACGGAAAGATAACCGAAGTTTCCGATAAACTGAAACATGATCGTATAGCCGCGACCAAAGCGCTTGAGGAGGCCTCTTATAAGATTCGTACTGAGGCATATAACGCAAACAGTGCGCTTGCCGAATAGTGCGAACAATGAAAACGCCAAAACGTGTCATACAGTTTGGGCTGAGAAGCGGGGCCCATTGGTTGAGGGGCACTATGAATATTCGTTCGGTGCCAAAGCGAGTAATAAATATGGGGGATACGCTATGACAACTGCAGGTGAAGTTGTCCGAATGGCGGTCTGCTCGGTTAATGGTAGTGGTAAACCTGTGGGCGCGGTCGCGATAAATCTTGTAGTAGATGGGGAAGAACGGGGGGTTGGAGTCACTAAAATCTCTGGAGATAGTTCGACGGTGGTTTCGTTCTCCGGTTATGATCGATTTAGACTTTCCCAAGGTAGTGTTATTAACTTTGTTACGAAAATCGGTGACCCAGAGAGTTCTTCCACTATTGTCTCATTGTTAATTGAACTTATTTTGTAAATACTAATATATTGAACTAAATTTGTAAAATTTAAATATGAACGAATCACCGCTTCCAATTGTCAATACCGATCCATCAACACTGTATCCAACTCTCAATACCACTACATCAACACTGTATCCAATTAACGAAAGAAGTTCAGATTTTAGGTTGAATAATATCGTCGCTATGCAGGATATTTTAGTTAGAGAATGTGCAAATAGAAAAAGACACGCTAAAAAATATAAGCGCGCGGCGAACATGGCTGAAGCATCTAGTACGGTTCTGGCAAGTTTATCTGTAATGAGTGGTGCGGACTGCTGCAACGCTATCTACAATTGTAACGGTTCCACTTGCAGGGGTTTTGAGTGGAATTACCGTTTTATCTGGAATACTTTGTATGGTAATTAGGGCGGCGGGTGGAAAACTCGAGAAAAAAAGTAGAAAACATGATAGAATATCCGTTCTCTGCTAGGTCTAAGAAAAATAGCATCGACGTTATGGTGTCCAAAGCGTTGGCCGATAAGAAAATATCAAATTTAGAGTTTGAATCCGTGGTGGAAGAAATGGGGAGATATGAAGAATTAAAAAATGATATAAGAATCAAGGCGCACGCCACCATGCCCAAAATTGAGTGTACTGATTGGGATAAATTTAGGGTAAAACTTGGAAATAAAGTCGGAGGAAATGTTACAGCACCATTATAAAATAATTTTTAAAAAATAAATAATTTTCTTATATTGGTGCAGTAAACAAATTTACATACCTATACAACATGTGTTTTTCACTGAGAATTACGCCGTAATCGCATAACAAATTCAGTCGAAGATTACACTGTAATCGCCTGTGTACACACTGTCTGTGTAAATTGATACACTCGGCTATCAATTTACACATGGTTCATAACCCGTGTAATTGATACACTCGGCTATAAATGTGCACACCATTTGTATGTTGTACAGTAAACAGATGAGTATATATACGTTTGTTGACCTTACAACAATTGGTCTCATCTCGTGTGTGCCATGTTGTTGATCCGGTATGACGTCCGTCTCGTCTGTTTAATGGTAGCAGTTTATAAATATGTGTGTATTTGGCGATGTAATTGCGTAGCTCAAAGGTGCCGGCCTAAAAGATTTCTGCCTAAGAGCTTTGCAATTTCGGAAACCAAATTCACACATAGGCTCGCCTTACTTCGCTGGTTTCTCTTAATTAGAGGAATTGGCAATGGGGTTCAAGGCGACCTGTAAAACTAGACTGTGAGCTAACAGATGCGTGGGCTTAGAAAGGTCCCAACACCCCAGTGGCTGGGTGCCGGCTAGAAATCTGCCCAGTCGCTGGGGGTGTTGTGCACGAGTGGAGGCTTTTGCTATTTTTTGTTCAAAATATCTTTATAAGCGATATCGTAGAAATGTATATTCGTAAACGAATCGTTGGGTTTTAACAATTTTATATAATACACCTTAGTTTTATATCCGATACGCATTATCAGTCTTAATGTTTGTATTTGCCTAATGTATAGTTCACATAATTGTTGGTATAATATTGTAAATGCAACGTTTTTATCGGAGCGTAATAAATTACGCTGATATTTCATGTATTCGATATCGCCTAGTGTTCTCATTTTATAGAATTTAGATATAGGACTATAACCCACGTATTCTTCGTAAACTTCTTCAACACAGGCATTAAAAACTTTCAATTCCAATTGTATTGTATTATCCATTTTCTCTAATAATATTGGTAGTTGTTTTTTTCTGTTCAATTTCCAATTTTATAAAATTTGTTTGATATTGTTTTTTTACAGTGTTTTAATGCTGTAGAAACACCGTGACTTATCAAAAACTACACATCTATTCTATCTTTCTAACTGACTTTCCGATTTGAATTATTACTAAACGATAATACTTGCGAGCACGTAATCCCTTATTCGATGAGTAACCTGAGTGCCACCACATGGTGGACATAGCAATGACTCGGATTTGGTCCCTACCCCACAATGCCGACATGGGCGAGGCGAAACGGAACCTCTTCGCATCTATGCACGGTGATGTTTGCAATATTCGTAAATACCGGTACGAAAACATCTCTCGTGAATACCTGTCTTCAACCACGCACACTTAACTAGAACCATTATGTTATATATATACTGAGTATAACATAGGGATTCTTATCTCTAATAGGGTGTATCTTCTCATGTCATAAATATATGGTCTCGCGGTTGATGAAAAATATGTTCTCATACATACCCGCCGAACAGTGGGGAAAATCCAAGTAGTATTATAAGAGTCAACAATGATACCACCATGCGGTGGGAGGCATCGCACGTAGCCGGTGCCTTCTAGAGGGGGGTGGTATCATTGTGACTCTTATATACTACTACAATTCTAATGGAATTCCATGGATTACACAGAAAATGTCAACATTGTCGTACAGGTTGCAAATGTCTGTTCTTGTGGCGACTGTTCTTTTGAATATAAAGTAGAACTGTTGTAATACAAACATAGATACAAGCACCTGATTCATCACAGAGAATTTCAAGATCAAGAATGAAGATTGCTGGATATTTTAAGATATTCATCATCTTTTATTTGTTATTTTGATTACCATTACTTTTTTTTTTTACTTTTTACTAAACATGCTAAATGTAGGGCAATGGTGTTATTTGAGGGTCCTCATGTTTGATTCGTATCTATTTGCGAAAGTAAATTGTCCAGTTCCGCGATTTCCTCCTTCCTCCTTCGGTAGCAGATGTTGCTCGCGTGCCAGGTGCGCGCATCCAGCAAGGGAGCTAATCGCAGGTGTGCAAGGGACATAATCATGTAACTACTAAAATTCCCCAGTTGGGCGGAGCAGCCTAAGAAAGTAGTTCGGCAAAACTGTGACTTTTCGAAATCGATATTTCACGGGCGCATCTGGTATTTCACGGGTGTAAAATGGATTTCGATTTCACGGGTAAAGCACGGTAATGCATGGATAGTCATAAAATAAATATTTTTTCACAATTATAGGAAATTTGTCAAAAACATAAAATAAAACCAAAAGTGGAGAAAGTACATGTACAAGTTTGGTTACCATGGCAACCAGTTGTAAGCACAGAAATAGTGTGTAATAAATAGAATAACAACAGGTCTGTTTTTGTTACCGAAAATATTTACCTCAACCGTGGGAATTGGTGATCTACTAGTTGGTATACGGAGCTAAGGGGAAAAATGTTTTTAGCTCACCTGAGCGAAGCTCATGTGAGCTATTGTTACCGCAATGTGTCCGTCCGTCGTCCGTCCGTCGTCCGTCCGTCGTCCGTCCGTGATCATTTTCAAACGTCTTCTCCTCGGTAACCATTGGGCATATAGTCACCAAACTTCATGGTCATGGTCCTTAGGTAGGGGGATTACAAAAGTGTTAAAATGACGACATTACGTAATCCAAGATGGCCGCCGTCTGAAAATAGCAAATTCTTCAAAAATCTTCTTCTCAGGAACCGCCATCCGAATTTCGACAAAACTTGGTTGGAATGATCGATGTACAATGCTCTTTCAAAGTTGTTAAAATGGTGACCCCGGGGTTAAAAATGAGCGTGGCCCGTGGGGTCAAATTGGGGTGCAGGGTTATGTCATTCAAGATGGCCGCCGAAAGGTCAAAAGGTCTTTATTTTATTAGAGATTTCAAAATTATTCTTCACATGAACCGCTTGGCCCATCGTAGCCAAACTTAAAAGTTATGGTCCATGGATGAAGTCTTTTCAGATTTGTTAAAATGGATGCCATCGCTAATCGAAGATGGCCGCCGTCTAAAAATATCATAAATTCTTAAAAAATCTTCTTCTCATGAAACGCCAGCCGGATTTCAACGAAACATAGTAGGAATGATCGATGTACAATGCTCTTTCAAAGTTGTTAAAATGGTGACCCCAGGGTCAAAAATGGGCGTGGCCCGTGGGGTCAAATTGGGGTCAAATTTTATTTTTGACCGAATATGTCATATCTATACCAAATCGAAGGAATCAAAGAGGCGATCGCTCTGGTACATTATTTGTCGAAATTGTATGGTCATGTCATCCACGATGGCCGCCGAAAGGTCAAAAGGTTGTTATTTTATTAGAGATTCAAAATTCTTCTTCACACGAATCGCTTGGCCCATGGTGGCCAAACTTCACAGCTTTGGTCCATGGGTGAAGCATTTTCAGATTTGTTAAAACGGAGGTCGTCACTAATCCAAGATGGCTGCCGTCTAAAATTAGCACAAATTATTAAAAAGATCTTCTTCTCATGAACCGCCAGACGGATTTCGACGAGACTTAGCAAGAATGATCGATGTACAATGCTATTTCAAAGTTGTTAAAATGGTGACCCCAGGGTCAAAAATAGGCGTGGCCCGTGTGGTCAAATTGGGGTCAAATTTTATTTTTGACCGAATATGGTCACGTCTATATCAAATCGAAGGTATCAAAGAGGCGATCGCTCTGTTACATTTTTTTTCGAAATTGGACGGTCATGTCATCCAAGATGGCCACCGAAAGTACAAAAGGTCGTTCTTTTATTAGATATTTCAAAATTCTTCTTCACACGAACCGCTTGGCCCATGGTGGCCAAACTTCACATTTTTGGTCCATGGGTGAATCCTTTTTAGATTTGTTAAAACGGACGTCGTTGCTAATCCAAGATGGCTGCCGTCTAAAAATAGCACAAATTCTTAAAAATTATTTTTCTCATGAACAGCCAGCTGAATTTCGACGAAACTTGGAAGGAATGATTGACGTAGAATGCTCTTTCGAAGGTGTTAAAATGGTGACCCCAGGGTCAAAAATGGGCGTGGCCCGTGGGGTAAAATTTTATTTTTTGGCCAAATATTCTCATGTCATATATCAAATTGAAGGTATCGATGATGCGATTGCTCTGGTGCAATATTTGTCGGAATGTATGTCATCCATGATGGCCTCCAAAAGGTCCATTTATTCTAGATTTTGAACGTCTTTTTCTCAGGAACCACATGGCCGATGCTGGCCAAACTTCATAGTAAGTTAAGATCATTGGGTGAAGCATTTTCAGATTTGGTAAAATGAGAGTCATCGCTTAATCCAAGCGATCTAAAAATAGCCCAATTTTGTTCAAAACACATATGAACTCAATGTCACATTCTCCTCTTAGTAGGGGGGTAAGCACCCAGAAAATGAATTATGTTCAACCCGAGAGAGCAAAAGCAACGACTACGTTAAATCAATGCATTATATCATCCTGAACACGAATCCGGTGTCGGTCAATCAAATCAGGTGGGACATGGTCATTTGTGGGGTCATTGGGTGCACATGGGTCAAATGAGTGCAAAACTCACTCTATTTTGATAATGCAATATGTACTTGCATAATATTAAACAAAAATCCGATAATGTATGTTTTATTGGTGATTATTGTTTTATGGGGCATATACAAAGCCATTATGTTTGCTGGGACGTCTCTATCGTTGAGAGTATCAACATATTCAAGATGGCCGCCAAGCATAAATATTTAGCCTGAAAAGTGTACATATTTGCTGAATGAAAACAAATAGGCACTTGGATCTTGATCTGACGGACGCAGAAAAACCTTTGGATACCATGTATTAATTTTAAACATTGATGGAAGCTACCAAATCCATATGAATCAAAGATGGACGCCAATATTCATCAATAGCAGGCAGCATTATCTACACTGTGGTGGACCATATCCTGGAACTAAGCTAGATGTGAAGAAATTAGTTTGATTTTCATCTGAGATATGATATTAACATATAAATCAATATTTAGGCTCTTCCTAAAGAGCGTGTTTAATTAAAAATGGCCGCCGTATTTTCCAAAAACTCGAAAGTTATTGTATATAATGTTTACTTTTGCTTTACTTATTTATACTTCTTCATTCTGTTAGACAGTTAAATCCGTAAGTTGGACACACTTGATTTTGAAGTCATTTGTAGTTTTGGTTTATTCAAAATTGTCGCCTCATTTAGGCTATTCTAATATATTATGGTACTGGTAATTGCGCGTTTCTTTTCATTTTCTTTTATATGTCTTTATATGACAAATTCACATGTGTTCAGACTAGTAGCTGATAATACACTTGGTGATGATCTAATTAGTTTATACTCGTTGCAAAATCAGAATTTTAAAATGTATGTCCTGTTTTAAATATATTGTATGTTATGTTAGTTCAATCACTTTAGACTTAATTATAACCAAGATAGAACATGTCGTTAAAACAATTCATTTAAAATACAACAATTATCAAATAGTATTTATTACAGTTTCTGTTTCCGTGTCTATCCATACATCCCCGAGTGGATATACCCATATATATACCTTTAAATTACACTGAACTATTTAACAATTGTCCCATATAAGTATGTATAAGGCACATCAGCATTTTCTATTTCCGCAAAACTCACCGCATGACTGCATGTTTAATCATCGCTGATAAATGGAAATATATTCTCATTCAACATATACATGTATTCTCGTCGACAAAAGTCCCGTCCCGTGCACTGCACACAAATCAATAGTGGCAGCGTCTATGCGTGCCACATATATAAAACATATGTTGTAACGAATGGTCATAATTTAGAGGCCTCGGATGAGGTATGTGTCAATGTTTAGTTGTATACGTTTCGCTTGCAGCTTAGCTCAAATCCGGTTAGTTGAAAATCGCGTCACGGGAATTGCTGCTGGGAATTTTCCACAGAAAAATGATTGTTTGGTTGATTTGTGTACATTAGTTATCAATGAATCTCAATATCGTCAGAGACATATGGGTACAATGATATGCCCTATATATTTAACAAAGCACTACCCAAATACGTGCATGTTTGGTCTCTTACGATCTTATTTATATCTCGTATGTTGGTGTGTATAGACATGGACGATGGCACGTTCTTATATAGTTATAAATTCGCATAGAATAATCAACCACGTTCATTTGAAACAAAGTAACATATTAATGCATGTAACCTATTATATACATGTACATGTATTATATTACACACATGGTTGTTATATTATAATACACCGTTATGACACGTATACACATACCATGTAAGGATACTATATGACTACAGCATATATGATTAAAGTGTATGGTAGCACCCTTCATAACTGTGATACATATACATACATATGCATTCAAGATAGACTGCATTATGACCGCATAATAAATTGATATAACTGTTATTTCTATATACCAAATAATCTCATGAATGACCTCAACATATGTTCCATCATGAACTCACAACATATTGATCTCGACCGCATGATAGTTTAATATCATTCAATCCATCCTATTTACATAGTTTATGCCTACCTGTATATTACTACTTGATAGTATATGTCATACAAATTGTATTGTATTGCTAATAAACACAGCATATGCCCGTTTATGAACTGAGATGTAATGGCCTGGATGACACCATGTATTGAATTATTAGATAAGAGTAATGTGAATATGGCTCACAAATACTGGTTATTAACTTATTATTCCTACATGTACTTACATGTCCTAGTGCATGGCTACCGGCATAATTATTATGCCTACTTAAAAGATACGTCATCTACCAGTTATTTTATTTGGGCAATAACAACATCATATGTCGTTTATAAACTGAGATGCGATGACCATGCTCACACCATTGACTCTACATATATACGATATGTATTATGTGATATCATTCTCCAATGTTAAAGTAATTGAGTATGTCTCTTGCTACACCGACAATCACATTCGCACTGTCCATGTGCAGTGTTTCCAAGTTATTGGTATTCCATGTTCATGCTATTGTCGTCAATATTACGACTTTGTTATATTAATAAATGTGTCGATAAATACTTTTCGAGTATAAATGGTGGGAATATAACGTATCAAAACGCAGTAGAATTGATATTCCCATATCAATGGGCATTAGCATAATACTTAAATAACTCAGGATGCAATGGCGTGGCTTTTTCATATCCAAAAAGCTAAGCATACATCTTCGCTATGAAAAAACGCTGCTTTCATTATGTGGGAAGTGAATAATGATAGTTGTATGCATATGTGTGTGTATGTATGTATGTGTGTGTATGTGTGTGTATATATGTATGTGTATATATATATATATATATATATATGCATGTGTGTATTTGTGTTTGTATGTGTATGTATATCTATATGTGTATAGGAATGTATGTGTATATGTATATATTGTATATATATATTATATATGTGTGTGTATTTGTGTCTGGGTATACATATGTGTGTACATATATATATATGTATGTACGTGTGCGTGTGTGCGCGACTGATCGAATGGGGTTGGGGGCTAAGCGACGGGGTGTACGGTTTGCGGGTGTATGGATGGGGTGATGTGGTCCACTAGTAGAGTTGTGCCGGGCTCCACGGATGCTGCTTGTCTAGCTAACTGGCAGCCAATCACCTCCTTTTGAGGCTTTTTTCTGGAGCTTTACTACAGGGACTCCGGAGCTACCGGGGGAACTGGAGGTTTCCTCCACCAGGAGTAATTGCTTTTTTATGTCGAAATTGACCATCTGCATTACTCCAATATAGACAAAACTCAAACGATTGAATTAATATCTTATTTTCGGCCAAAATCTGACGGTGTGGTAGGTGACTCAAAACTAATATAAAATTAAATAAATATTAGTAAATAACAAAAAGGAATATATATATAAAACCCAATTAGCAACACAAAATCAGCAATCACGGTTATCATGATAGGTTAATATAGCATTCTGATGCAACACACTAAGATCGGGTGAGGGTGGCACGTCAAATACCATACCGTCAGAAATCACTTTCTTCTTCTCTTCTCGACTAGGTAGGATTAGGACTGAATGTAACTATAAGTTAATTACGTATAGCAAACTCGCTAGACATTAGTGACTCAGATAGTACATTCGCCACTTAATTTCATTTAACCAGTCCGTAGTATGTCACTCAAAATGCACAATACACGTAAACTAGTCTGGGTTCCCTCAATCATCTATAATCGATACCCAGGCATACTATATCACACACCGATAAGCTGATGGGTGCTATAGGAATCAGGGGCAGATGATACGACTGCTTGCATCAAGGTAGGACGAGGGAGGTGGGGAAGGGGGTCGTCCGACCTCACCGATCCCCTGGTTACTGACCTGTTGCAATAATAAAATGCAACATTGATCAGGTTAATAAAATAAAATGATATATTTCCAAACGGTTTAATGTTTAATGGTTTTAAACGTACTAACAACAGCTCATGTCATCTGCATGGATGGGGCGGGTAACTGAATATTTGCATACACTCTCTATCCAGCCCTGACATTAGACAAACCGGATCTACTGTCAGGTCTTCACCACACTATAATAACATAGCCCCCCCCCCCCTCCACCACTCCCCATAAACGTAGTAGGATTAACACTGATCGTATTACTCTTATAACGGGATTAGCCGGATTCATCTCTCGCCTGCAAGACAAAATGTTGATACCTGGCGGCCATCTTAAAATCGCAAAATAAACAACGATTTGAACCACCATAAAACCGAATCGTTTCATATATGTCCTAAGGAAGAATACTCAACAATTTAGACAACTTTGTCTGATATTTCAAGCATGATATGCACGTACATGTCCATCTAGTGATATAAAATGTGTTTTTGAACTCGTTTGACCTCTTTGGACTTAATGACCCAAAAAGTGACCTTGTCCCACCTAATTTGATTGACCGACACCTGATTCATGTTCAGGAATGTATGATGTATCAATCTAGCATAGTCGTTGCTTTTGCTCTCTTGGGTTGAACAGAAATCGTTTTTAAGCCACTTCTGTTCAAATTGCCCCTCCACTATATGGTGTTCATGGAGTCAGGTGAGCGAATTATGGCCATCATGGCCCTCTTGTTTTTGGTTACCATGGCAACCAAGATACATTTTTTTTACCGACAATGTTTACCTCAACAATGGGAATTGCACAATGCTAGCAGTCGGTTTTGGGGGAAATGTGCCAGTCTGGCTGGTCGTTATCAAGCTATCCAGCATCTCCCACACTGACCAAACTGTACTCAAACACGTCATCGCTGTTTGTTATTTGGCGAATGAATTTCGTCAAATATGTTTGTCTATCTGCCTGTCTGTCTGTGTGTGTGTCTGTTAATCTGTTCGCGGCATACAGGTCGTATTTTTCAATGTATCGCCATGATATTTACTACATAGGTCAGGAACGATAATTGTAAGAAGTGGGTACATTTTCAGCTAAATCGGTCCGCCTGTTTTCCGTGTGTCGGTTAATCTGTTCGCGGCATACAGGTCGTATTTTGCATGTATCAGCAAGATATTTGGTACATAGGTCAGGAATGATAGTTGGAAGAAGTGATTCGATTTTCAGCTAAATCGGTCAATTTGTTCAGTCGCAGGTTCAACACTGGTTTCAGGTGCCAGACCTGTGTAGATAATTGTTTCTTAACTTTCTCATTAATATGAGAAATCCTTTGAAAGCTGGCAGAACTGACCAAATGATCACTATTGAGAGATTTCTTGACCGCTGTTTCCTTTGATGTCCAGCTGATATGTTGGCAGTAATACACCCTTTGTCATCTGCTGTTTTGAATATTTCAAATATTTCTCCACTAAAGCTTGTTTCTCCAACATATTAGAATCACCTCATCGATTTCGCCAAATACAGTTCATGCTTTGCATGACATTTCATTTGAGTTGGATTTCTCTTTTTCGCATTGTGCGCTCCTTCAGGGTGCACACACAACTGGTACATGTAAGAAGAGATGAGCAGATAAACCGATGTACAGAAAGACAGTGTGGCGACTATCTCTGATTGCTTTTCTAGGTACAGTGTCTCTAAGCAGTCATCTTGTGAGGTATCCATGGTGTCCGGTTTAGAGAGTCTGCACTGCACACCAGTAGCCTATTTCATCAATATTGCAAAGTATACTTTAGTAGCAAAGTATACTTTGAGGGAGAAATTTTCAGTTTTATGATAAATTTATTAATTTTTATTATACTGAATTTATTACATTATCACAGCCAATTTGGCTGTGATAATGTAATAAATTCAGTATAATAATTCTGCATACTTTTAATTATGAAATATATGCATTTGCTAGTTCTATATGAAATAATGCATTTCAGGAAAAATAAATGATTTCTCCCTCAAAGTACACTTTGCTAGTAAAGTATACTTTGCAATTTTGATGAAATCGGCTACTGAAATATAAATACCTCCAAACAGGTATTATCAACGGAGAGAGACGACACTAAGCACATTCACATTAAGCAGACACGGATTTAAAGGATGGCCGGTTAGAGGGGTTCTACTGTAAATGAAAATGATAAAAGAAAAGTACAATTACACATACAATAAGAAAGCCTTGGAACTGCTGTAACTGCTATCTCGAACCAAGTGTTGCCTCGTCCGGATACAATCACCAATGGTCTGATTTGTATATGAACCATGTGCATGTTACGGAGCCCCGCAGGGGACGTATACTTCTTTTTTTTATTAATTCGTTCCCACGAAATAACAATTCGTTCCCTCAATTTAACAATTCGTTCCCACGAAATAACAGTTCGTTCCCACGGAAACGAATTGTTAACTCGAGGGAGCACATTGTTATATCGTGGGGACGAGTTGTTAATTCGAGGGAATGAATTGTTAAACTGAGGGAACGAATTGTTATTTCGTAGCAACTTGTCCTTGTCCCCTGCGGGGCTCCGTAGACATGAACCCGTTTCTGTTTTATGGAAAAAACATGTAAGAATGGTAACTCTTAACAGACAACATCTCTGCCTGCGAAACTTATCATCAGGAAACATAACTCATGCTCTCCCCAATTCCAAAGTCCAGTGTAGTTGTTGTCCTTCGTAATAAAGCTTATATTAGTTTAAGAAGTTACACACTCGTCAGCTACTTTTTGCGTCAAAATGAGATATAATCATCTGGCATGATGACTAGTAAGATTTTTTCGGAAAATGGTGATGAACACCGTGCAACCAGTACAACTCTAGGTCAGTCTGCGCATCCGCGTAGTCTGATCATGGTATTCTCTGTTCAACATTCAACTGACTGAAGTATATTGTCTGACACAATGGTTAGATTCTAACACTCCTTACTGGATATCCAATTGTTCCCAGTTTATCCATGTCTGTGTCTACTGTTTCATTTAAGGAAGCAAACATGGATACCCTAATCGACAGCGAACAGTGTATACCCTGATCAGACTGTATATTCTGGTCAGAGACTCGACATGTATTGTCATGACAAGTGGCATAAGATAAGGACAATGATTCTGGAAAGCTGTACGGACATCCATTGTGAATAGTCAGCCTGAGGGTATTCACTCTTCGTCGTTCAGACTGCTATTGTACTGTGAGACCTCCCTAAACCGGACACCCTGGGAGGTCCCAGGGTGTCCGGCTTATAGAGGTTTCACTTTAAATCAGGCCTTTGATCATTCTGAACCATAGTTGTGTGTTATGCGATCACGAACAGACATTATTACCTGATATACATGACCAAGAAACGCATCAACAATAAGATCACATGTATTGTCTTGGTATCTGGATTAGAGATGTTACACGGTATATAGTACAATGATGTGTTACCCGGTGCATGAGTTGTCCAGAAAAAGGACCGGTATATTTTCTAGTCAGACAGGAATATTATTAAGCCAGGTTTTGTACAATGCAGCAAACTACACTCAATTTTACAAATGGTAGGCGTTCTGAACATCCACTAAGGAACCGTGATGCATGACCGCGGCAACAAATAGGTATGGCCTGAAATCAGTCATTATATATATCCATTCTGCGAAATTGTATTAACAATATGATGGCCCCCAATATGAAGTGCTAGGGCAAGTTGTTTGTTTATTTATTGGTGTTTATCAACAGCTAAGACCATGTGAGGCCGGGTTCGATCCCATTTTAACCTGCTGCATTGGGTGGAAATCCCTAAATCTGAACGGGATATTTATATCGAGAAAAAATATATTCAGCCCTGAAAAAAGATTACGAATAATCGTAATACTCACATAAGGGGTATAACCAGATTCAGCTGTCACCTACAAAATGCCAGAGACGTATATGAGGGCCAAACCAGGTCTCCAGTTGGGATTCCAGTAAGGATGAACCCCGATCGTTCAATTACCCATAGCATGCTCCCACCTACCACCCACGGGGTGAGTTGTAGTTCTGCCATCGCGGATCTTTATTTTTCAAGTACATATTAAACTAATAATATGCAACCAGTTATTCTTCTATCAGTGTCATTTATTATTCTGTAAATATATGTTATTAATGTGCCCTTACTTGCTATTTGGTTACTTATGTCATGACATACATGTACATATATTTTTTATTCTTCCAGGACAGATTATTATTCTGCCATGGTCCATTACTATTCTGCCATGACATATCATTCTGCTATGACATATTATTCTGCCAGGACGTATTATCATTCTGCCAGGACGTATTATCATTCTGCCATGACATATTATCATTCTGCCAGGACATATTATTCTGCCAGGACGTATTATCAATCTGCCAGGACATATTATCATTCTGCCAGGACATGTTATCTCTGTCAGGACATATTATCATCAACACAAATGTATAGAGTAATACTATATTTATTGCATAAGAACATCACAATACGTGGACGTTGTAATGACCTCCTAGCATTCTTTCTGTAAAGACTTCATTTGCATATTTATTACACTAGTGTATTATGAGTTTTATTACACCGTGCTATTAAACTGCGAAAGCTCATGTTATGACAATACAAGTGTGTAACTATTCCACCAGTTTTACAAATTACGAATACCAGCTATACTGATATAATAATTTAGTAATATTTAAGCTACTGATAGAGGCGCGCGTTTGTATCAGGCTATTTTGAATATTTAAATGAGAAAGAACATTTTTAAATGGTTTATATCAATTAAATGCCTCACCTGAATACATACTTTGTATCCATATATTATAACGGATGCTCAATGCACATAACAAAATAAATATAGAGAATACATTGTTATTTCCAGAAAGTTCACCTTTTTTAAGGAAATACGGTTGTCGCCCCTGATATCGAGCGCGGCAATTCAAGTATGATATAAAACAACGCATAAAAACGTACATTATCACGTCCGGTAATTGTAAATAATTTGTTTTCTTTTTGTCAGAAAAATGTCATATCTGAGAAATGGACGAACAAAATATGTCAACGTAAAATATTACAACCCGGGATGTGTGAGTGCAGGCTTAATGGAATAGTTCAATCTCACAGCCAATGTTGGACATTTAGGGATAGCGTGAATCCAATCCAGTTACTTAGGGGTGAAAAGGTTAATATGCCGTGGATGTGTAAAACAAAATGTTTAGCCCTTCGCGCCGTCGATAACGCTACCCCCCCCCCCCCACCCCCCACCCCCCCCCCCCCCCCCCCCCACCCCCCAATTAATTCCTGCACACGCGCCTGATATCATTACCATTATCTGATCAAATGTGTTAAAACGTGTAGCATACAATTCACTGCGTAAGACTTAACATTTAGAACGCGGGAAACACAAATTGTCGTCTGCAGGTGTCTATTATATTGCCTTTATTCTCAATAGAAACACTGTTTGGTAGCACATTAAAATCATTTCCAATGGAAATGATTCTAAATAGCTGTCAAATCATGTTTTAATAAGAAAAAATGGAAAATAGAACAGAAACCGCAGACGTTAAAATATTCAGTCATATTAATTTCGTATGTTCCCGTATTGGCTTGAATACCTGGATATACTACAGACGGTATAGTGTTTAATCTTCATTGTCAATGTGTATTTGTGCTTAATGTGGCACTTTGTAGGAAAACGGTTATATTTTCTAGGATCTCAGTACAGCTCAATTCAACTCATATACTGGGGCCCGTTTCACTAAACTTCGTACGACTAAAATGTTCGTAAGTGAAACTTTAGGATCGACTGGAAAATTAAATTATTGGATTTACATTTATTGAGCATATGCTGCATAGCAGCCTATGCTCAATAAATGTAAATCCACTTATTGTTTACAAGAAAACATTGTTAATGTGAAATTTACAGACTATCATAAGTTTACACTTACGAACATTTTAGTCATACGAAGTTCAGTGAAACGGGCCCCTGCTTATTATATCTCATTATATACCGGTTATTTAACCAGGTGAGCTGATTATCGTGACATAATGCGCGATTGATTGGGTCCTTACGCGAAACAAACGAGTGAGCGTAATGAACCGAGTTTGTTTAGCGGTAGGACCCTATCACGAGGGCATTATTTCAATATAATCGGGTCACCTGGTTAAATAAACATTTTTGTTACATTTCATACATGATACTTTATCAAAACAAAGTAAATCAAGCGTAAAATATGGCCAAGAAGTGTGCGAAATAATTTCTGGAGGCGGGTCGTTGTGAAGGCGACTGTCTCGCGATTCAGGGTGTGTGTCTGAGAACAGCATTTGATTGGCCGAAGGAAACACGTCATTGCAACGTTATTGACGTCATTTCTCCATATATGGTAAGCACGAGAGTGGTGTAAACTACTGCTGCCGTGTGGTGTAATTCACCGTTATATTTATGTAAACTACTGGCTGACATGTGAGAAAGTATATTACACGGAACATGGGGAAATATTTATATCATGATTGGATGGCGGCATCTAATGCAACCATGTGAACTGTATTATTTGATGTCCAACATTACGGAGCTCCGCAGGGGACATGGATTTTGTTTTATTAATTCGTTCCCACGAAATAGCAATGCGTTCCCATTGTTAAATTGACGGAACAAATTGTTAATTCGTGCGAAAAAATTGTTAATTCGTTAAATTGAGGGAACGAATTGTTATTTCGTGGGAACGAATTGTTAAATTGAGGGAACGAATTAATAAAAAAAAACATTCTACGTCCTCTGCGGGGCTCCGTACGAACGTTAATTCCGTTGGTATATATACGTTTTAAATTTACATTCTGAAAATAATCCTGACCTTCACTGGAATGAAAAAAGAAGATACGTTTCGTTTATATATAGAGAAAAGTAGGTTAGTGCCGTGATTGCGTGAATGGGAAAAAATATCCGGCAAGGCTCAAGAATTTCTTTATTTCTAATCATCAGAAGTATATGTTGTGACTACTCATTTGAACCGTCTCGCCGAGACGGTTCAAATGAGTGTTCACAACATATACTTTGGTTCAGAAATAAGGAAAATAGATAGAGAATGTATTAGGTTAGTGCCGTGAATGGGAAAAAATATCTGGCAAGGCTCAGGAAACGGGATGGGCGAGGCTCTGCCGAGCACATCCCGTTTCCGTGCCGCGCCAAATATGTTTTCCCATTCACGGCACTAACCTACTATTCTATTTATCCCGTCAACACCTACACATGGCAGTAAAATGCAAAAATATAACCCCAGCCACCGCACATATTCATACGTACGGATCAAAAATGTTTCACGGCACATACGCACTGTGTTGACGGGATAAATTCAATTACTTAAATACATTTATTTTATATGATGATCTGGGACAGCCTGGTCGTATACAAATATACTATAAACCCATTACTTCGTCATCCAAATAATATTTCCTTAGTTTATTTCTTACCTCGTTTACTGGTTTCCTATTCGTATGTAGCGAGGCTGTACCGAATTTCTTAACAAATTACATGAAGCCATCGAGTTTAATAATTTCTGTTTTGATAGGTTATTTAGGTATATCAGAGGCCGTTTCACTAAACTTCTTCCGACTAAGAAGTTCGTAAGTCCAAATTCAAGGTGTATGATCACGTGGTACTAACAACAAGAACAAGTACCGATTCAAAGTACGTATTCGTTTATAGTGTCCGTATTACGTAACGGATTTTGATGAAATAGGGCGCATCAAACGCGTCTTCATGAGCTGCATTTGGTGGTATAGGGAGTTTGGCACAGACTTATGTCGTTTTTGCGAAGAATCGATTTCCGTGTCGGAGACACGGAAATCGATTCTTCGCAAAAACGACAGAAGTTTGGGCGAAAATAAAGAGACCACCAAATGCAGCTTAACAAGACGTTACGTAATAAGGACACTATAAAATAATATGTACTTTGAATCGGTACTTGTTGTTGTTGTTAGTACCACGTGATCATACACCTTGGACTAAGAAGTTCGTAAGTGAAAATTGGGTGGGCTCAGATTTAATGACCCTTACATGTAGGTGGAAAATAGTAGCATTAAGGAACCACATTGCTGTGTGAAGTTAATTTATAAAAATCTTCGTATGAACCTTTTTTATCGTACGAAGTTTAGTGAAACGGGCCCCTGGTGGTTTGGGTGCATTGTAAACAGCATACAATTTACGTCACCTCCCGCGTGTTTACGTGTAAGTACGTTCCTTTGTGGGTATTTTGACAGTATAAAAGGGGTCCGAAAGTTCGGAACGATGAATGTGTAGATAATTGGCGATTTTTGTCGTGTGTAATGATTGAGCATTCGTAGTTTCGCAAAAACTATGTAAATTACGAAAAACCAACGGAAGCCGCCCAAATCTACACAAAATACCCATATGACACCAACATACTGACCATCTGTTCAAACACCTGTGATTCTAAAATGTGAGAGCAAACCGAAGTTCCCGCAGAAAACCCGCGTGTTCGGTCTGGCGACAAACAAACTCACATACTGCCCTGGTCGTATGGAACGCCAAATCTACATAGACTCAAATCATTATTGCAAACTCTAAATAATTAGAGCTAGCATTAAATATTTAGAGATAGTTCCAAATAATTTGAAGAGACCTCTAAATCATTTGGAGCAAGCTCTGAATAGTTAATTCTAGCTCTAATTATTTAGAGTTAGCAATAATTATTTGAGTTTCTATAGAATTGGCTTTCCACGAACGCCAAATATACATAACCTCAAATAATTAATGCTAGCTGTAAATAGGCACTTCTAGCTCTAAATGATTTAGAGAGCTCTTCAAATGACTTGGAGCTAGCTCTAAATATTTAATGTTAGCTCTAATTATTTAGAGCTAGCAATAATTATTTAGAGCTAACAGTACTTATTTAGAGCTACATGTAGCAATAATTAGAAATAATTATTGAGAGCTAGCAATAATTATTTACAGTTAGCAGTAATTATTTGAGTTTATGTAGATTCGGCATTCAATATGGTCGAGGATCGAACGAAGCGTGCCGTTACATTTACCAGTTGCGTTAACCGTGCAACCGGAAAAGTCCAAGTTACGTAATAAGCCTATGCTCGCAACGTGGGCTCGACTTACACATGTTACCTGTATGGTAGAGCATATATTCTCTCTACTTGATATCGGGGTATTGTTGTCTGTGCCCATAGGTCGTTCGGCAACATTGGCTACACAATGTGTGCCTCGCACTGACAAACCATGACTTAATGAGTGTTTGATCAGTGTATATCCTGATAAGTGAACATACATGGCTAGTGGGATTCTACATACAGTTGTCTTAGAGGCACCAGAAATGTTCCTCAATTAATTCGCGAACAGCGTGTCTACAGATCAGACTGCGCATCGTGCGTAGTCTGATCTGTGGCTACGCTGTTCGCAAACTCATTAAGCCCTATGTTCTCACAAACAGTCATATACGGCTATGTATATGAGATAATGCTTCCAGTCCATTATTACTACCGATATTTAGCGAAAATGATTTAATTTTATTTTTTTGAATTTTTGGAAAATTTCATCGGCTATCAGAGAATTGAGTTCCGCAGCTAGTCGGAAGATGTCGTCAAATTTACGGAAACTACGTGCAATTATCACAATCAATTGTCTGCGGAACTCACAGTATTAACTACAATACGTTATCTCATAGGTCGATCCGATTAGTTCAGTATTTGCAATTGTTCACATTGATATTAAATAGAATCTATACAATTGTTGGTGCAATTGTTTAATTATGGAATCTATGGACATTTAATAGCCATTCATTTAACACTGTCGCGAGGAGGCATTAGTGTGCAATAGTCATCCGACTGTCCACGGTGGGAATTGGCTCAGTCACAGCAATCTGTTTCACTAAACTTCGTACGACTTAGATATGTGTAACATTAACGTTTACGTCGCCAAACTGAGAGTAGTTTTATTTGGCAATTAATGAGTGGATGAGTTCACATTTAATGAGTTGTACATATTAATAGGCACTTGTGGAATGAGTGAGGAGCAAAGTCACAACAATGTCTGTCAGAATATGTCGATGGTACCAAGTTTAGTGAAACATTTCCATGTTTTGTATGCTGTAAACCATTAACCATTTGGTTTTGAACGCGTGGGATATCGTTCTTTTTTCTTTTTAACTGAAATAGTTGTATTATTCGCATCTGTGCAATTCGATACTATCGATACAAGCGACATCACGAAACACGAATTTCCCGCATCGTGTGATATCCAAAGGCGCTACACAGAGCTGGATTACAGGAAAATGCTCTTTCCGAGATAGAGGAATATCACATGGCGCGACTAACCAGCATGGGTTGGTGGACAGTGTACCGGTTTGTAGCGGTTGCTGTGATAATCTGCTCAACATTGCCATCCACGGTAGGTGCATGTATATATAGCCGCCTATGTTTATCTTGTCCAGATTATCAACGTTTCTGAACATCTATGGGCAATCAAGCAATTTGAGTGTATGAGCCTGAGCTGTACCACAGCTCAGGCTCAACCAATCAAGCAAATATTGGCAAGATTAGCGCAGGCGGCAGTGTACTGTAGCCGATTTCATCAAAATTGCAAAGTATACTTTGAGGGAGTAATCATTTATTTTTCCTGAAATGCATTATTTCATATAAAACTAACAACTGCATGTATTTGATGATTAAAAGTATGCAGAATTATTATACTGAATTTATTACATTATCACAGCCAGAATGGCTGTGATAATGTAATAAATTCAGTATAATAAAAATTAATAAATTTATCCTAAAATTGAAAATTTCTCCCTCAAAGTATACTTTGCTACCAAAGTATACTTTGCAATGTTGATGAAATCGGCTACTGATGAGCGCCGTGATTTCCAAATTTAAAAAAAACAAATACCCTGTGCGGCCGTCCCGGACATATAAAAGATCACAAGATTGTACGACAGAGTTGTGCATTTGTGAGACGGGGGCCCGTTTCACTAAACTTCTTACGACTAAAATATTCGTAAGTTCAAAATTATGATAGTCTGTAAATTTCACATTAACAATGTTTTCTTGTAAATAATTGTTGGATTTACATTTATTGAGCATAGGCTGCATATGCAGCCTATGCTCAATAAATGTAAATCCATCAATAGAAATTTGCAGACGATTCTAAATTTGCGCTTACGAACATTTTAGTCGTACGAAGTTTAGTGAAACGGGCCCCAGGTTCCTAAAACTTTGATTTGGTGTTACACATGCATAGACAAAGGGCTAATGCCATTTCAGACACGTTCATCAGTCAATGACGATGGAACTACCCATCTAAAATGACATAATTGGCATTATCAGAACATAATGTCACCGCTGATACAATATTAAGTTTATTCGCGGATATACAGACCAGAAGTTGTAAATGTGCCCACATCTATGGAAGCGTCCTGATGTCAATGCTAAAATGTGTTTATCTCCTAAATAGGAGATACTAACTGCTAATTAGGAGATGCATGCTGTATTTCCTAATTAGTAGTTAGTATCTCCTAATAAGGACTTAGTAATTCCTAATTAGAACTTACTATCTCCTAATTAGGAGTTAGTATCTCCTAATTTGGACTCACTATCTCCTATTTAGGACTTAATATCTGGGTCAATGCTAAATAATATGTTATCTCCTAATTAGGATAGGAGATATTAACTCATAATTAGGAGATAATAACTCATAATTAGGAGGTATTAAGTCCTAATTACGTGATAGTAAGTCCTAATTAGGATATACTAACTCCCAATTAGCAGATAGTATATCCTAATTAGGAGTTACTATCTACTAATTAGGAGTTAATATCTCCTGATTAGGAGTTAATATCTCCTAATTAGGCGTTACTATCTCCTAATTAGGAAATAATAAGTCCTAAATAGGAGATATTATCTCCTAATTAGGAGTTAGTATCTCCAAATTATGAGATAAATATAGTTTAGCATTTACACCAGGACGTTTCCATACACATCTGAACGTATTCACACACATGTCCAGTATAGCATATACGACGAAAACCACAAATTATTCAAATGTGGTGTAACCACGATGTGCAATAAAGTGTCACATTGGTATTGTCAAATGATACTACATCACTAATGTGTGTGCTACAAATGTGATGTCGAATGGTGTCCACTAATGGTGATATAACCCTAAGCTGTCATACAGATGTCAACACCATGTCCACTAAGGTTAATACCTCATTAAGCTGTCCACTAAGGCAAACATACTACTAAGCTGGCATAAAGATGTCCACTAAGGTCAATATACCACTAATAAGCTGTGACAAAGATGTCCACTAAGGTCAATATACCACTAATAAGCTGTGGAAAAGATGTTCACTAAGGTCAATATACCACTAATAAGCTGTGACAAAGATGTCAACTAAGGTCAATATACCCCTAAGCTGACACAATATGTCAACTAAGGTCAATATACCCCCAAAATGACACAATATGTCCACTAAGGTCAATATACCACTAAGATGTCACAAAGTTGTCCACTAACGTCAATATACTACTATGCTGTGACAAAGATGTCCAATATGGTCAGTATACCCCTAAGATGTCACAAAGATGACCACTAAGGTCAATGTACCACTACACTGTTATAAATATGTCCACGAATGTCAATATACTCCTAAGCTGTCAACAATATGTCCTTAATGTCAATATACCCCTAAGCTGTTACATGTACAAAGATGTCCACTAAGGAGAATATACCCATAAGATGTCCAATAAAGATGTCAACTATTGTCAGTACCTATAAACTGTCACAAATATGTCCACTAAGGTCACTACATCCTAAGCTGACATAGAAATTACCACTAAGGTCAATATACCACTAAGCTATCACAAACATGTCCAATAATGTCAATAAACCCATAATGTGTCAAAAAGATGTCCACTCAGGACAATATACCACTAAGCCACAAAGAAGTCCACCAATGGCATTATACCCCTGAACTATCACAAATATGTACATTAAGGATAAGTTACCCCAAAGCTGTCAGAAAAAGATGTCCACTCAGGCCAATATACCACTAAGCTGTCACAAAGATGTCCACTAAGAATAATATACCCCTAAACAGTACAAACAAGATGTCCACTCAGGACACTATTCCACTAAACTGTCACAAATATGTCCACTAAGGATAATATACCCCTAAACAGTGCAAACAAGATGTCCACTAAGGTCAATATACCACTAAGCGATAACACATATGTCCACTAAGGTCAATATACCACTAAGCGGTAACACATATGTCCACTAAGGTCAATTCGCACTCTGTGCCCTTGTCCACGCAATAACCCAAGTTTTACTTGACGGATCGTAACCGAATTAGCGTTTCTTGTTCATCACGGCAATATGAAGAACCATATTGTTGAACATTAACTTAGAAACCAGTCGGTTATAAATGGAAGAAGTTATAGGATATGGAAGAAACGTGCATGCATCTCCTGGACGCAACTTTGGCCTTAGGCATGGGTGGGGCGGAGAATGACACTCTGGATGATAATAAACACAGAATTCGGTAAACATTTGTATTACTACAATACGAAGAAGCCTATTGAATTTTCCAAAAAAAATCCAATGAGTCATCTCCCCTTGGTGGCCATTTTAAATTTTCG
Source organism: Conchocele bisecta (assembly GCA_029237695.1). Classification (NCBI taxonomy): domain Eukaryota; kingdom Metazoa; phylum Mollusca; class Bivalvia; order Lucinida; family Thyasiridae; genus Conchocele; species Conchocele bisecta. The sequence continues at coordinate 80,424,354 of CM055270.1, forward strand.
CACTGTGTATCATTGTCCACGAAATAAGTCAAGTTCTAATTGGTGGGTCGTAACCAAATTTGGTACACATGCTTATCTTGGGAAATCGAGGATAACTCTATTCATTTTCAAACTTGATGAATTATTTATCTCCCTTAGGCGGCCATTTTTTATTTTCGCATTATGTATGCATGTCCACACAATAACTAGAGTTCTACTTGACGGATCAGAACCACGTTTGGCACACAAGTTCATTATGGCAAGGGTAATAACCCTATTGGTTTTCAGTGATTTATCTCCCATTGTTGACAGACCTTTCCTCGACGGGCGTATATTGTGACCTTCGGCACTCTTGTTTGGAATTTGATCACATGCAATTGTAAGATTTGTTGATATACAGTGAAACCTCTCTAAACCGGTCACCCTGGGAGGTTTCACTGTAAATCAGGCAGTATTTCACTCATAGTTGTGTGGTATGTGATCACCTGATAAATGACCAAGAAATTCATCCAAATAAGATACATGTAGCATGTGTTATATTGGTGTGCGGTTTAGAGAAGTTTCACAATATGTTATTTGCAGTGTCTGAAGTGAAACACCAACTGTTGAGACATTTAACGCATACATTTGGAACACAGGTTTTGGTTTGTGAAATTTACGAAATATATTCGATCCGATTTGTTTTATGTTTCAGTCAAAGTATATGCTACAACCACTCACTTGAACGGTCTTGATGTGATGGTTCAAATGGTGGTCACTATATATGTCCGATGAGAAATATAGAACATATTTACAATTGTTCAATCGGTAAAATAGTGTATCCTCAGAATGAGATGGGCTAATGCACCGTCGATGTGTGAACCATTAAAGGTACATGCCCACTCAGTAGGCACAACATGTTCTTTATAGAAATTAAATAAGTGTATATTTGTGTCACTATTCCAACAGTTCTAAAAGTTACGAGTGCCCGCTATACAGATATAATCATTTAGTGTAATAGTTATGTTGCTGATAGTGACGCGCAGTTGTATCAGGCTATGTTCATAGGCAAATGAGGCATGAGTTATTTTAATTAAGTATACTAATTAAAAGCGTCACCTCCTGAAAACATAATATATGATCATTGCACATCAAAATACCACTGTCATATCTAACGAATGGGCGGAAACAATATGCCTCCCTATATTATAACCTAACACGTGGGCATGTACCTTTAACGGATATGGAATATATGAAGCCAATCTCCATCCTTAATATACAAGCAACAACTGTCTATGAATGGCTAAGGCGATTATTCATGATTAGGCTGTTATTGTTGGCTCGTACACAGTTGTTGCATTTAAATGAGTATAATCTGACCACGTGATAACAATCATGTATGCATACCCTTACCTTCATGTCATATTTTATCTAAACATATTAAACTTAACCCTTACACCGCTATCTTAATTTTTGTCGTCTGCTGTTTATTTTCTAGTTTCCATTTTTATCATCAAAACATGCTTTGACAGCACTTTATAATAATTTACAACATGCTTTGACAGCACTTCAGATTCATTTCCATTGGAAATGATTCTGAAGTGCTGGGAAAACAAGTTTTTATTGAGAAATAAGGCAAGATATAAAAATCAACAGCAGACGACAAGTGTTGTGTGTAGTGGTCTAAGGGTTAATACAGTATACGTATACATGTACATAGCATCATTTGTGTTAACTACAATTATGTTGGTCTTCAAATTGCTGGGCTTAAGGAGATGTTCTACATGTATACCTGATCATCCTTTGATTCGAAGAGAATTTATTTGTAAATGCATGTATTATGGAATATATAACATATATGTGAGCACTGCCTCGTTACTGTATCCTATAGGAACCAGTCGGCCAATAAATTATGTGACCGTAAACCAGTCCTGGTACATCTTGGCAACAAGGAGTAAATTCTAAGACAAAGGCATTGATTGTTATTATTATGACAAAGAGATAAATAAAATAGATGCTGCAGGAAAGATATGTCTTTGCCAAACATTTAATTTTATCCCGTCAACGCAGTGCCTATGTGCCGTAAAACACGGTGCCGTGACACATATTTGATATCCTGTCAATATGACCTAATCACAATTCATACGCGGTTACAAAGAAATGTCGAAACCACAGTGATTGATCAGCCTGGTGAAAATGGGACTGTTCACAGTCAGTGTACGTGCGAGTTAAATTCCGAAAATAAAACCGTCATCGCTGGAAAATAAAATTGTTATAATTAAGTTCATGCCATTTTCTGAATGCCAAAGCCATTACCATTACGACCCTCAATTTCCAATTGTTTGCTCTCTTCCCCATTCCGTACGTCATTCAGACATGACTGACGTCATAATTATAAGTACGTCAGTGAGTCTACTACGTCATTTAAAATAAAAATGGCTGCTCCCAGTGATTCCAGTCAGGTAAGGAATACACAAATAAAACAGTTGTTTGTCGTGTTGATTATTATTCGGGACAGCTCGCAATCGTTGCGGAAGCTGCTCTGAATGAAAATTGATGGGTCTGGTGAATTTTGACAGTATATTTCGTTGACAAGAAGCTGTAATTTCACATTGTCGGTGACAAAATATAAAGACTTAAAGTATCAACAGAACATTCATCTGTTAAACCCGCCTGAGGTATACATATTGTACTGGTTAATTCTGGTCGCATTGATTCAGCTGGTCACCATTCTAAATAGGATTAATTTGCAAAGCCGCCATCTTGTTTTTTTCTGTTTCCATCATCCATGAACGATGACATTAATAGAAACAAAATCGTTGTAACATGATAAGATTATTCTTTAAACATTTAGATGAGTAAAGTACCTAAAGGCTAAAACAAATACTGATCAATTTACTGTTATGGCTGTTCATTTAGGGATTATTACAACCATAAAGTATTGAACTATGTTGTGAGCGCAAAGGTTGATGCAATTCGGTTCTAACTTATCTCGCGTTTGAAGCCTACATTAACTAAATTAAGTTGATTTAAATGTTGTTTGACAATGTTGACGGGATAAATAGAATAGTAGGTTAGTGCCGTGAATGGGAAAAATATCTGGCTCAGCACGGAAACCGGATAGGCTCGGCAGAGCCTCGCCCATCCAGTTTCCTAAGCCTCGCCAGATATTGTTTACCATTCACGGCACTAACCTAATATTCTCTATATATTATTGACATGCTCTACACGAGCAGGTTAAATGTTCTATGTGCGACTTGATGTGGGGGTGAGATAGAGATTTCGAAAGTGAAAGTAGACGGTTCCGGCAATTAATAGGAAATAGCTCATGGAAATCAATCCGCATGACCCGTGTTTGGCGTGGATCTAGAACCGGCTTAGGTCACTGACTCCAGGAATGGAAGTAACAATATATACCGCAGGTAGTTTGTATGGAAGCCCTGGAGGGACTTCCGACTTCTTTACTTCCGGAACTTCCGACTTCATCACTTCTGTTCATTAATTCCGATATCAATTTACTCTGAAACGTGTCTAGATTGCTTGAGAATTATCAATTGACCTTTCACCCCGGGATATCTGACACTCACTATTCCATATATTTACTGTATCTGTTACGTAATTCATAAAAGTGGTTTGTTTAGTGTTAATTTTGAAAATTAATGACAAAAGCTGCAGATCCGGATGAGACGGCTCGTTACGAGCCGGCTCATCTGGATCTACAGTGTTTGCAAATGTAGCAATCAATATGGGGTTGAAAGGGTTAAGCACAGAAACGGTAACTTATGAAAAATGTTAAAATAAATAAATTGGATATTGGATATTTAGTGTGTTCACATGCAATAGCTAAACTAACGTCTTCCGAAAGAGTAGCACATACAATGGGTGTGGTCACATACTCGTTACACACAATTAACTAAGTACACAATATAGCTAATGGGTTTACCTCTATTACAAAGTGAGCTTATGGAAATAGCGACCACTGAAGAATGCGCAGTCTGGGAAGTCTTAAAATTTCGCTCAGAGAATGATCTAGTTAATCCACCGAACTCAGGAAAGAGAGTGTGTATAAACATACAGGCTGATCAAGATCTACGCTAATCGGAAATGAGTGTGACTTCGACTGGAAGACAGGGATTATCGGATTTACGACCAGTGTAGGCCCATATCAACCTGCGCATGCGCGTAGTCTGATCAGGGTCGACACAGTTCGCTATTCAGTCAGTGAAAGCGTTTATGATCATAACAAACAGTATTTATCCGTATCAGGATTCTTGATATCGACATAATATCACAATAATAGCCACAAATGACAACACATGGCTGAAGCCCCATGCGTCCTATTATAGCCACATACATGTATAGGTCAATGCAGTACCTAGGTACGACATATCAAACCCAGTCTTATCGCCGTATTGACCGGTAGAACCCATACCAGCATGCGTACCTGCGTAGTCAGGCCATGGTCTGTACTGTTTCAGCATTATCATCAGGAATGAAATACATATTATCGACTTTATAGCTTTGTATGGTAACACATATATAGTGTTCGCCGTATAGAGCACTCATGTGAGCGTAATGCAGCGATTTTCAATGCATAAAGCGCACGTTAATTATATGCGGCAGACATGTGCATTGATCCCGCATAAAGCTTACTTTGTTAAGACATATATATATATAAAGATTGTGTTTAAATTCTAATTACATGATATTGGTGCTATTGAAAGAAAGCAAACCTATCTCTGTATGTCCGGAACAGGATATTCGACTTAATGAACTAGAATGGTTGCACATTCGAGACTTGTTTGTAATTATTGACTGCTGTCGTTGCTGCTGCCGTGGCTGCTCCCTCTCCTCCTCATACATATACTACTACTACTACTTCTGCTGCTACATTGTACTTGTGCCGCTGCCACTACTACGCCTTGTGCTGCTGGCGGAGGATAAAATAGTATTGAAGGTACATTGTATGTGTCACGGCTCAATTATACAATTTCTCTATAATTAGTGGAACCTCTCTAAACTGGAGGTCCCCATGGTGTCCGGTTTAGAGAGACTACACTGTAAATCAGGCATATGGGCACCACAAAACATGTGTGTGTGGTTTGCGATCATGAACATACGTTACAAATGGTGAGAGATGACAATAAACACATACAATTAAGCAGACATAGATTGTATGGGTGTCCGGTTTAGAGAGGTTCTACTGTATTATATTTGATACTGTAAGCCCAGTTATATCATAACGTGATCTGTATATAACCAGTATGTCATCTTACCGCAATTTAAATAGTCCGACTAATTGTATTTAATACGAAACAATGGCTGTCCTTACAATCGTGGGTTTATATCAACCATCTGAACATTCAACTATTAATCGGGTCGGTCCCCAACAGCTGTGTCATGAGATTCCATACATACGCCGTACATGAAACTTCAATCGCGTGATATAAAGTTGGTAGTTTATACTGGGCCGTGACTGGAGACAGTTGGACATATGATGTTTCTGTCCAGTGTAGCTCCTGATAAAATTGTGACGGGTGTTTCATTATGGAATGGCGAACAGTGCAGATCCAGATCAGACTGTGCGGATTCACAGGCTGATCAGAATCGGCATTGTACGTAAAACCCGTACGGCATATCTTCTCCAGTCACAGTCATATATATCGACCATGCAAAGACTAACAGTACATGTATACTGTTCGAATGGGGACGTATATACTGTCGAATGGATCGAATGGCAACCAGTGTAGGGCCTGATCAGACGGATACACATGCTTATCTGGAGCAATTATAGTGTTTGCATGCGTTGTCAGGTCCATGTTCGCGGCCGGCGACTTAGTTCGCTAGTAATGTATTACCTGACTATATGTATGTGTACAGGCCCGTACGCACAGGGGGTGCAACGGGTGCGTACGCACCCCTTTAACCCTTTCAACACCACATGCCTGTATAGTGGTATTGGCAAAAAGTGTAGATCCAGATGAGCCGGCTCTTGACGAGCCGTCTCATCAGGATCTGCGCTTTTTGCAAGTAATTTTCATAATTTTGAGAACAAAAACACCCCATGTTCATAAATTAAATGGTCTGAAAATCATTTTGTGATGATTGGATTGGTTGGAAAATTAACATATTAAAATCCATTCAAGTTACTTAGGGATGAAAGGGTTAATCGGCCGAGGTGTGTACGTGGATGTGCAAACACACATTATTTAGCCCTTCGCGCCGTCGATAACGCACCGCACCCCCCCCCCCCCCCTAAATGAATTCCTGTGTACGAGCCTGGGGGCCGTTTCACTAAACTTCCTGCGACCAAAATGTTCGTAAGTGCAACATTATGATAGTCTGTAAATGTCACATTAACTATGTTTTCTTGAAAATAATTATTGGATGCAGCCTATGATCAATAAATGTAAATTCATCAATTGAAATTTTCAGACGATCCTACAATTGCACGTACGAACAGCCCCTGGTATATTGTACATGCATTTGTCCTGCGATATTAACGTGTATTCCTGAATAGCCGGCACATTCTCAAATTCAGATCGGGATTTATCCCGTCAACACAGTTAAGTGAGTATGTGCCGTGAAACACGGTGCTGTGAAACATTTTTTATATCCTGTCAATACGACCTAATCACTGCGTATGAATATGTGCGGTAGCTGGGGTTATTTGTATTCTAGTAAAGCTATTTGTAGCTGTTGACGGGATAAATAGAATAGTAGGTTAGTGCGGTGATACAGATACAGATATTTATTACTTTTTCAGCAGTGAAATGCGTTGTTATGCAGTGAACACAAGTCATATTTCACTGCACGTGCTTTCACCAGTGAAAATATAGCAAAAAAAATGAGAACGATGGGAAATTTAACGAAACGAAAACATAAAAAAAAATTATTTTTTTGGGAAATTTTATTTTGGTTTGGTTACCATGGCAACTAAATTTCGACAAAAATATTTTGTTTTCAAAAAGCTGGGAAATTCGTCACAACGAAAAGTAAATAGAAAATTAAAAAAGAAATAAAAAATTATGTGTTGGTTGCCATGGTACCCATGTTTTCATAAAAAAAAAGTAATAAACAGAAAATTTTGATTTTTGCAACGAATATCACATATATGTTCATCTCGTGGTGTCATATGTCCATATTTCACGAATGCTTCGCACTCGTGAAATATGAACATATGACACCACTCGATGAACATATATGTGATATTCGTTGCAAAAATCTGAATATCCTCTATTTATTCACTCTGATAATTTTTACAAAAGATGTATACATGTAAGAGTTAAGTATGCATGTATAATACAAGTACATGGGATATGTCAAACAACAATGTAAATATAAATCTTATAATATTTTACTATGGCTATATATTATGTTGATACATACACGTTCATGTATATCCGTTTTTCAATAATTTCAACATAATTGTGCATACGATAATATCAGTATATATACAAGTTGTGGTGTTCTTATGGTGTTTTAAACTTATTGTGTATTTCCTTCAGGAATCTGCATATTATTTAATTGTATTTAACCATTTATAGGTAAAATCATTTACGGCATGATCGTGTAATGCTACATTATTATAGGAATGAATGGCCTTTTTGTGGAATTTATCGGGGTATAAACTTGGAAAAGTCGCGGGAATACTGGACGAAGGCCGGAAGGCCTCGTCCAGTATTCCCGCGACTTTTCCAAGTTTATATCCCCGATAAATTCCACAAAAAAGTCCATTCATTAATTATAATTCCAGCATTTTAAATAAATTCATCAAGAAAATGTGTTTAATTTCGGTTTTCTTAATAATTATTTTAACTGCGCCTGACGGTTACGGAAAATAGTTCGGCATGGAGTTTACTGGAATATAAATTTTGGACAGAGACTTGCTACGGACCAATCAAATGTTAGGGAATTGTGTAAATATTTTTGTGCTGGAATTATATAGCAGTATTTAACATGTTTGTAAATGTATTATTATGCTGTTGGGTGAGGCATGCCCAATAGTTTACCGTTCTTGCCTTAAAGGTACATGTACTTGCTCACTCAGTAGGTTATAATAAAGGGAAACAGACAGGTTTGCATATTATGTAGATATGACATTTTCTGGCAAACTAAACATTAATTCACCATTACCCCACGTAGTGATTGGCATTATTATATATTGTATATCAGACGTAAATGTCCACACTGATATCAGGGGCGATAACCGTGTTTCCTTAAAATGTTAACGGACATTACTATTTAGTATCTCCATTTATATCTTGATGTGCAATGGTCATACTTCATAATCAGTCCAAAACATTATTTGTCAGGCGACGCATTTAATTAGGATAAATAATTAAAAAGTACCATGCCTCATTTGCATATGAAAATAGCCTGATACCACCGTGCGTCACTATCAGTAAGATAAATATTACTAAATGATTATATCTGTATAGCGGGCACTCGTAAGTTTTAGAACTGGTAGAATAATGTCACATTTATACACTTATTTAATTCCTATAAAGAACATTGTTTGCCTACTGAGTGGGCATGTACCTTTAATAAGAATATCGATTGGAAAACGTCATAATATGAAGTGTAGATCTTTTAGCATGCAAACTATATTTTTAAAAATCAGAATGTAGTTTCGCAAGTATGGACAAATCTTCAAAACTCCAAATTCATAATAACACGAAAACCTTGTTATGTCGTGTAGCCCACTTCATACATGTAACAGTGGTGTGACACACGTGTCATAAACGCCCGGAGTAAATTTGTTCGTCTGACCGCGTCACCATAATTACATGTACAGTAGCGCTTTTCTGCAGGTCAACTATACGTACTATACCAATACTACACGTATATTATACCAATACGATATGTTTTCTATACGATATGCATATAATATAAACGTACGGTATGTTTGTACCGTACATACCAACCAATATCGTATAGATATACCATTCAAATCGTACGTTTATACGATTTGTATACATGTGTATAATTCTGGTACGTTTGTATCGTACAAACATACCAGATTTGTGTACAATATTCGTATAGTACGTTTGTATAATGTAAACAAACTGTACTATACGATGATACGGTACAAACATACCAATATTATATGATCATACGATATGCTCATTAAATATACCAATACTATACGATTCCGATATGTATACGATATTAGTATATACAAATAGGTAAGGAGCAGAAAAGCGCTACTGTACGTATCCATAGTACATGCATATACATAGAATATATTATATGTCTGTGGTACATGTATGCGCCAGCGTTATGCCAAATGAAGACAATACTCTAAGTGTGCTATTTGCTGAGTGAATAAATACACTATTTCTTGACAAAGGCCCTTGACCGAAAATTGGAAAACTGAGCGAATCTTTACTGATATTCCTAGCTGCGCGTTTTCCGCTTTATAGACACTACTGTCTGTTTCACGAAAGCTGCCCAAATTTTACGGCTATATAGACACTTCAAAAACAATATTGTGTTTGATAATATTAAATTAAAGGAAAATTTAAGAATGAGCCTTCTTTTTATTTCGTGAAATTTGGTCAAATATTGATTTTATTGCGAAAACCAAATTTCCCCATGTTAAATCCCCATAGACATCTTCACGGGATTTAACATGGGAAATTTTTTAGAATTTCAGAAATACTTGACCGATTTTTAAAATTTAACTTTTGTTTTCTTAATTAGATCCAAGCTATCTAGCTAGGTTTCGGAGTCAATTTCCAAAAATTTTCGTTTTTTGACTCCTCCCACAACTCCTCTCCCCATGTTAAATTCCCATAGAGAAATCAATATTTGACCAAATTTCACGAAATAAAAAGAAGGCTCATTCTTAAATTTTCCTTTAATTTAATATTATCGAAAAAAATATTGTTTTTGAATTGTTTATATGGCCGTAAAATTTGGGCAGCTTTCGTGAAACAGACTATAGGTTGCACTCCACTCGGTATAAATTTCCAAACATTTCCATTTCGCGCTCTAAAATATATAATAACGATAACCTGCAGGACGTTGACGTTCAGACTTCGCTATAGTATTATTGAGAGAACATTCTACAATATGATCCAACATAGTATCCTAACCTCGCCTGATAAAGTGTGTATTAGCAAAATTCTTAGGTCACTCTTCACGAAGAAAGAAAGCTAAGAACGCTTAAAACGTTATTAAACTCGTTGAGCGTTTTCATAATAAACATGACAACGTGTCATTTCTCATGGTTTAATAAATAGGGTAGTAATTTATCACACGTACATCTTGTATTTATTACACAAAACGGGCTTTTATGACTGCCATCAGTAAACACCTGTAACAAATATTGTATTATTAAATCAATGCTCAGTAGCCTATTTAATCAACATTGCAAAGTATACTTTACTAGCAAAGTATACTTTGAGGGAGTAATCATTATTTTTTCTGAAATGCATTATTTCATATAGAACTAACAAATGCATATATTTCATGATTAAAAGTATGCAGAATTATTATATTGAATGTATTACATTATCACAGCCAGATTGGCTGTGATAATGTAATAAATTAAGTATAATAAAAATTAATAAATTTATCATAAAATTTAAAATTTCTCCCTCAAAGTATACTTTGCTACTAAAGTATGCTTTGCAATGTTGATGAAATGGGCTACTGGTCAGACATATTGAGTTTCAATCTATGTACATGTATGACATTTGATATTATTATATGACTGACAATTTCAACCAATGATATTTCCAATTTCGGGTCATTTGATTGTGGACATATATGATATTCACCTTGCACGAGACGAGTCCGAGAATGATATCCAAAAGGTGAATAGTCACATTTTGAATAACACTCTCGGACTCTTCTCGCGCAACGAGACGAGTCCGAGACTGATATTCAGGTATAGCAGCATGCGTGTGTCAATAATCACGCAACCAACCAAAGCATGAGACATATCGTGCGTTGTTGTATCATATAATAATGCCTTCTGTAACATGGGTCATATAATCAAACACTTATTGTCTATTGAGTCGGTGTACACGAGATTTACGGGCCTTCGGCCTCGGTGAATATGACTTCATGTCCGTAAATATCGTGTACACCTCATCAAAAGACAATCAGTTATGGTAGTTGTATGGTAGTGTAGCCCCGTGTAAAGTATATTGCAATCTAATAAAAAATACACCCTACTAAACAATAGCTACTTACATAAATAAACCACATGCATGTGATATGTAAGTCTTAATGCAGATACTCCTACATTAAAACATGTTCACCCACCTTTAATATGCAAATAATAGACCAATTTTGATGTAGCAAGTGTATATTTATGTCTATATGCAGGTGAGTAGAAGCCAAATTATAACGCCAAAATGTCATTATTATGTTCTAATGACAGCATATGGTGTGATTTCCTTGCTGGCATCATCTGTATTACGACGTATTGAACAGATATATATGATATCTATGGTTTACTGGTTTAACTAGTTATTGGTTTACGAGTAGGCTTTTTTACTAGATTTCCATAGACTTACATCGGTCCACAGGAAAGGTACAGCAACCGTATATACCGTATATTTCAGGGTACGCAGCAATTGGAACTGTCCTGCTCTGATGGTAAGTATTATACCGTTTCTGTATCATTATACAGTGAAACCTCTTTAAAGCGGACACCCTGAGAGGTCCCCAGGTGTCCGGTTTAGAGATGTTCCGCTGTAAATCAAGCATATTCCCATTCTGTTACAATCATGACCATGCAGTATTATCTGAGATACGTTACCAAGAGACCTCTCACAATGAGATCACATAAATTTGCTTGGTGTCCGGTTTAGAGAGGTTCCACTGTACCCATTTTCTGAACAAAAAATGTATATTGTGGTTGTCACGGGTGTCCATTCGGCTGACTGGGCCGGCTGACTGGACTGTGTGTTAGGTGGTCATACTTTTGTTTGAAAACAATAGATGTACCACCTATGGTGTGTCACGTAGGCGCATCCGTCCGTCCGTCCGTCCGTCCGTGTCGCTTTCTGGTAAGACGTAAAACGTTTAAACCGTAATATATGGAGACTTGATATTTGGTATGTAGCTTCATGATGGTGTGGCAATGTGAAAAGTGAATATCGATTTTTGATTTGACCCCCGGGTCATGGAGATGTAAAACTTTTAGACCGTAATAACTGGATACTTGATATATGGTATGTATATTTCTATGGTATGCAGATGCACATAGCGAATTTAGATTTTTTATTTGACTCCGAGTCATGGATTATCTCCCCGTTTTAGACTTAGAATTCCGCAATTATACCTTGTAAGAAGTAAACATTTTAAACCGGAATACCGCAAATTGAATTTCGATTTTTGACTTGATTCCCGGCTCATGGATTATCTCCTCATTTGTGGCTTTGATTTGGAAATGTGGGTATATTACCATGGCGCACCATCGACTGTGGTATATTACATTTTGTTTCGATGAACGTGCATTATGGACAGGAAGGATATAATATGAGGTCGAGACTATTAGCTATGTATCTCGGTGCTGTGGGCGACCCGATGCACTATTGCCCTCGGCCTTCGGCCTCAGGGCAATAGTGCATCGGGTCGCCCACAGCACCTCGGAGCAATAGTTTTGACTGTTCTCCGAATGACTATGAAATAACTGTATATTAACAGCAAAACTATTATCGTCATGCCTACTTCTCCAAAGTATTGTACCATTGGCATTGGTTATGGCAGACACATAGAGAGAACTTACTAACTAAACATAAAATCATTGGATATGTGTGTCACAATCTGCTGCCGACGAACATTTGGCTATTAAACACAGTAAATCTAAAAAATATTTGAAAGTAAGTAGTTTTTTATTAATAACAAAAAAGACACCATCTCCAAACAAATATATTTGATGAAATTCCATCAAATATTGATTTTATTGCGAAAAAACAATTGTCCTATTGGAATTTAACATGGGGCTAAAAAATGTTTTTTTTTAAAAAAGGACAAATTTTATTTGTGGACCGATTTTCAAAACTCTTGTTTTCTTAGTTACATCATTTTCAAGCTATCTCGCCAGATTTCGGAGTCAATTTCAATTTTTTTCGTTTTTTGATCATTGAGGATTATAAAACGAAAATTTTGGAAATTGACTCCCCATGTTAAATTCCCATAGGAAAATAGTTTTTTCGCAATAAAATCAATATTTGATGGAATTTCATCAAACTAAAAAAAAATTGGGGAGGGTGACTTTTTTGTTATTGATGGAAAAGTACTTACTTTTAAATATTGTTTAGATTTAATGTGTTTAATAGCCAAAAGTTCATCGGCAGAAAAACGTGGAACAGACAGTAACTAGAAGTGGTAATATTCCATGGCGATCCATTAACTGTTATAGCATTTTCAGAACATGTAGTCGACCGACTAGATGTATGATCGAATTGAGCCTTCTTTTTATTTGTTAAAAGTTGGTAAACTTATTGAATTTATTACGAACGAAAAATGATTTATCTATGGGAATGTATCATGGAATATGGAGGAGGAGTAGAAAAACGAAAAATTTTAGAAAGTGACTCTGAAACCTGGCTAGATAGCTTTGAAATGAGCTAACTAAGAAAACACAGGTTTAATTTTGAAAATCGGCCCACTATTTCTGAAATTAGAAAAAAATAATCCCATGTTAAATCTGTGAAGATGTCTATGAGTAAATTTATGTTTAACAATAAAATCGATATTGGACAAATTTCACGAAACAAAAAGAAGGCTCATTCTTAAATTTAATTCTATAATTTAATATCATCGAAACAAATATTGCTTTTGTATTGCTGATATTATAAGAATGAATGGCCTTTTTGTGGAATTTATCGGGAAAAGTCGCGGGAATACAGTGCGAAGCTATACAAAATTACAATTTCGAAAATTGTAATTTTGTTATGGCCTCGTCCAGTATTCCTGCGACTTTTCCAAGTTTATATCCCCGATAAATTCCACAAAAAGGCCATTCATTCCTTATAATTCCAGCATTTTAAATAAATTCATCAAGAAAATGTGTTTATTTTCCGTTTTCTTAAGTTACGGAAAGTAGTTCGGCATGGAGTTTACTGGGATATAAATTCTGGACAGAGACTTGCTACGGACCAATCAAATGTTAGGGAATTGTGTAAATATTTTTGTGCTGGAATTATAGCCGTACAATGTGGGCAGATTTCGTGAAACAAACAGTAAGTATGTCATGTTTCAGGCTGGATTAAGATATATGAGCGGTGCTATCTCGTGGTGCCGTACAGACATACATGGAGGAACGCTCTGGAATTTTGTCAAAAGTAAGTTTCTGTGACACATAGCTACCTATGTTTCCAATCAGAAGACAACCTTACAATACAACCTAATACAATGAATACTCGTGTCCACGAAATAACAATTCGTTCTCTCAATTTATTAATTCGTTCCCTTAAATTAACAGTTCGTTCCCACGATATAACAATTCGTTCCCACGAATTAACAATTCGTTATGCTAAATTGAGGGAACGTATTGTTATTTCGTGGGTACGAATTAAGAAAAAGAAAGAAGTACACGTCCGCTCCGTACTATTCCACGTGTGCTGGCGTGTGCTGGCGTGTGCTGGCGTGTAAACTGTTTCCCGTCGAAAGATGCACCGGTTTCCTGTCACAGGGTCTGCTTGTTTTCTCAGTTCCTTGTAAATCCGTGTGATGTATACATTCAATATGTGACTGTCACTAGAGGAATAGGGCGCAGCTTATGGGATTGTTGACCAGTGTAGCTCCACTCATATAAACTGATAATGATATATAATGTTTGTTGGACGTGTGACGGGTGTTTCATTGATGGAATTGCGAACAGTACAGATCATGACCGGACTATGGGGATGCAGAGGCTGATCTGGATCTACACTGGTCGCAAGAAAACATATCCCCATTTCTCCAGGCACAGCCGCATATCAGTTATTGTAGTATACCAAATTTTGAAGAAAAGAAAACATTGGTATATTAGCTTCGTCGCGGGTGTCTATCTCTCTGCCCGACCTTCCAGGGGGCCGTTTCAATAAATTTGGTATGACTAAAATGTTTGTAAGTGCAAAATTATCATAGTCTGTAAATGTCGCATTAACAATGTTTTCTTGTAAATAATTATTGGATTTACATATGCTGGCAGCCTATTTTCAATAAATGTAAATATATCAATTGAAATTTCCGGACGATCCTATATTTCCACTTACGAACATTTTAGTCGTACGAAGTTTAGTGAAACTGGCCCCATAACGTCCGTACGTATGGCCGTCTTTCCCATTTCATGTAAGAATTAAACTATTTAAACCGTAATGGCTGGAGATAGTGTCAAGGTGCAATATCACTTGGCTACAACAACAACAACAAATGGTTGAAATTGTTAACAGCGCGCCCACTCCAAAGTAAGTATTATTTGATATTTTCCTTAATAGGCAACGGACTTTGATGAAATATGGCGCAGCAAAATCGTCTTCATGAGCTGCATTTGGTGGTCCCGGGAGTTCGGCACATACTTATATTGCGTTTGCGATGAATCGATTTCCATGTCAGTAGACACGGAACTCGATTCTTCGCAACAACGACAGACATTTGGGCCAAAGTACCGACCGGAGACCACCAAATGCAACTTACAAGACGCGTTTGATGCGCCATACTTCATCAAAATCCGTTACATAATAATTAGGAAATAAAATAATACGTACTTTGAATCCGAGAGCTTCTGGAAGAAGTTTCAGTACTTGTGTTTGTTGTTGTAACCACGTGATGACCCTGAGTGTAGACCAGGATGTAAATTCCGTGTCAAATGTTTGTTAAAATCAAACTTTCACTTGTTTTGACTCGTTTATGTTATAGTGCTTTAAACATATATGCTACAATTTGACTTATAAATTTCTGTTTTACACTTGTAAAATTACAAACCCTTAGAACGGCAATACAATGTGTATCATATCATATATTTTTGCCAAATTCAATTTCAAGATGGCCGCTTAGAAGCAAACGATATCACCGTGTTTATACGAAATACACTGAATTATGTTAACTATCGATATCCTATGGTATCTTTCCCACAATGTTACTATCGTTGTTGCTCTATATATATGTATAGTGAATTGGATGACCCATGCGAAAATTGTTTGTTTGTTTATTGGTGTTTAACGGCCTATCAACAATTAAGGTCATGTAACGGGTTTGTAAATCCCAAGATCAGTACAGAATATTTACATCGCGAAACAATATATTCAACCCTGAAATTAGAATAACCTGACCTAGTGCCAGGTCCATATCACACCAAAGTCACTTGGACCCTTCCCCTAAATAGGATTAGGAATAATCGTATTACTCATACAAGGGGTATAACCAGATTTGGCCCTCACATACAAGATAAAGACATACATGGGGGCCAAACCAGCTCTCCGTTCGGGATTCCGGTAAGGAAGAAGACTTCGGACTTTCTATAAATGAGAGTTTGAATACACAACGGGAGTGGAGATCGATGTATAGCGTTTAGTTTTTGGATGTAGACATGACTATTTAAATCATAACGCCAGAGCGAGTTTTACTTTTACGATCATGTTTTTATTGTATTTAGATACGGTGCTAAGTTAGCGGAGCCAAAAGGTTACGTCATCAGTGAGTTACTGTCGGAGGAACTTAGTACGTCACTCGGCCTTCAGGATTATTGGATCGGTAAGGTGCTATTTTAACCATTAGACCGCTACACACCACAACACTTGTCGTCTGTTGTTGCTTTTATATATTGCCTTATTTCTCAATAAAAACATGTTTTGACAGCACTTCAGAATCATTTCCAATGGAAATGATTCTGAAGTGCTGTCAAAGCATGTTGTAAATTATTCTAAAGTGCTGTCAAAGCATGTGTTTGATGATAAAAATGGAAAATAGAAAATAAACAGCAGACGAGCAAAATTTAAGATAGTGGTGTAAGGGTTAATACAATATTTGTCTGTAGTATTAGTTTTCATGCGCTTACTTTTAAAAATGTATTGTCTTTCTAAATTGATTCATAGACCAAGTCGATAAATTATTTTCAACGACTTGCTACTCTTCTACTTTTAAAATGATTGTGTCCGTCTTGTTAATATTCTGCATGCCCCTTGTTTAATAATTGTCACCATCTTGTAGTTTTTTATTTAACATTTTATTTCTGACATTTTACAATAAAATACATTTTCATATACATATATGTAGAAAAAAACATATAACTACCGATATATATGCTTATTATATACGTACTTTCGTTTCCAATTTAAAAACAATGCAACGCAAGACGTCAATATTTTTCCGTATTGACGTCTCATGAGTTCATATTGGTCCGTGCCGGAACTACATTTCACCTCACAAAATAGTTCCATCTAAATCACCACTAATTTGTTTATTTTATTTAGATTTTGTATATTTTTTGAAGCGCATATCAATTGCGAATGATTGTTTACTTGAAAACATAGAAATGTATGTGTCCACACAGTCTCCATTGTTTTATAAATATGTGTTTACATTTTTCAATTAAACAATGTTTTAAGCACATCCCGTATATGCTCAGTTTGTGTTCGCTACGCCAGGGGATAAAATAACATAGCATATTTATATATCCATTGGTTTATAATATCTCAATTTCATTACACAAATTAAATAACTCGGAATTGTTTTTGTATCTTACAGGCGTAAATAAATGATTAGCAATTATCATAGATATATGTATTGCTTTGTGTGTTGGGGTATCTGCCAACATCTTGCTAATACTAGACATGTACATGTGTAAGTAATTTCCAGCGTCTAACGAATTTGCTACCGTTATCATTGATCTGATAAATGATTCTAAAGTGCAGTCAAAGCATGATAGTATTGAGAATGAAGTCAGAATATAAAACAAGAGCAGACGACAATTTTCGTTCTCAGCATTATAAAGTCCAATTTTGCCAGGATACAACCGCATTGGACACTCGGGGGAAGATGATCACCTTGGTTACTGGAGTGACGGCAGTCCCACTGCGGTGGAGGTGGGTGTCTGGGCGCCGTATCAGCCACAACACAGCGCGGGAGACTGTACGTATATCGGCGAGCCCTGGGATGGCATGGACCCGTACAGACGCTGGTATATGACGTCATGCGACGGGAACATGGAATCCGTCTGTGAGCGAGACCCATGTCCCTCCAGTAAGTGTACACTCGTAATTCATATTCAGATTGAATAGTACAGCAGAGCCCCTGTAAACCGAACACAGAGACAAGTCATTTGTGCTTAATTTTGATATATTTCGTTTCCATTTATCTCCGATTATAACGCCTGATCATGATCGCAAAGCACGCACGCGTGCCTTGAAGTAGGTATATGCACGTTTCACAGTGAATACTCTCTAAACCGGACACCCTGGGAGATCCCACGGGTGTCCGGATTAGAGAGGTTCCACTGCATAATGATATTTAATAGTATAATTATACGCGCATTTACTACTGTATCAGACATCATTATTGTTGCCGCAATCACGAAAGATTACAACGTAGGATGCAAATGTAAATGTACGGAGACCCGCAGGGGACATATAATTGTTTTTTATTAATTCGTTCCCACGAAATAACAATTCGTTCCCTCAATTTAACAATTCGTTTCCATGAATTAACAATTCGTTCCCTCAATTTAACAATTCGTTCCCACGAAATAACAATTCGTCCCCACGGGAACGAATTGTTAATTCGTGGGAATGAATTGTTATATCGTGGGAAAGAATTGTTAATTCGAGGGAACGAATTGTTAAATTGAGGGAACGAATTGTTATTTCGTGGGAACAAATTAATAAAAAAAAATCCATGTCCGTATAAATGCACATTACTTACCGTATACAGTCTAATTTGCTCGGTGGGGTAAACAGTAAATAGAATTTATCCCGTCAACACAGTGCGTATGTGCCGTGAAACACGGTGCCGTGAAACATTTTGGATATCCAGTCAATACAATTTTTGCATTTTACAGCCATTTGAAGGTGTTGACGGGATAAATAGAATAGTAGGTTAGTGCCGTGAATGGGAAAAAATATCTGGCGCGGCACGGAAACGGGATGTGCTCGGCAGAGCCTCGCCCATCCCGTTTCCTGAGCCTTGCCAGATATTTTTTCCCATTCACGGCACTAACCTACTATTCTCTATATTCATCCCGTTGCAACATATGACTTATGTTCAAAGAGTACATGTAGTGTGAAATGCCCGCACCTCACTCATGCCCACTGTGTGTATTTGTCCCTGCATAAGATAATGCATCATGTTTTATTTCGTACAGACACATTCTCCTGCAGTAACGGCCGGTGTGTCGGCGACACTGCTCTGTGTAACGGGGCGAACGATTGCGGGGACGCATCCGATGAACGGGACTGTCGTAAGTTAAAAGCACCATTCTTAGATTATGTCTCAGATATACAATATGTGGTTTATTGTAGTTTAACTGGAAATGCCGTGTATCAGTCAATCGCGCCATTTCATTTCGTGAAATTTGCACTAACATGTGTTAAAGTACTGTGGGAACTGTGATAAACAGGGGAGATAATTTGGTTTGGCCTAATTTGGCATTTTCGATATTACATGTACTGGTCATGAACATACATGTACGGAGCCTCGCAGCTCCGTATAATTCGTTGCCTCAATTTAACAATTCGTTCCCTCGAATTAACAATTCGTTCCCACGATATAACAATTCGTTCCCACGAATTAACAACTTCGTTCGTTATTTCGTGGAAACGAATTGTTAAATTGAGGGAACGAATTGTTAATTCGTGAGAACGAATTGTTAATTCGAGGGAGATAATTGTTATATCATGGGAACGAATTGTTAATTCGAGGGAACGAATTGTTAAATTGAGGGAACGAATTGTCATTTCGTGGGAACGAATTGATACAAAAAAAATCCATGTCCCCTGCGGGGCTCCGTAGGAACACATATGAAATGGCTTTATTTTGTGCTTTGAAATGATCATAATATACGTATAACGCATTTAGAACGAACTTTTAATTGTACATTCTAATCAAATGAATTTAAATAAAATAAGTTAGTAACAATCCATTTCTATCCTCACCCGAAGTTTCTGTCTGTAGCGCAGGGCGACTTACGTAAGTGGAGGATTGGAGGATTGGAGGATTTTTGTTTCCAAAATCTTGTTAAGTACACTTTCAGGGAGAAATTTTCAATTTAAGGATAAATTTATTAATTTTTAGCCAGGTTTATTTTTTTTTTACATTAAAAAAAAAACCAGGCTATCGGATTGGCGAAAGCCGGGCGGCGGGCGGCGGGCGGCGGGCGGCGGGCGGCGGGCAGCGCGCGGCGGGCGGCGTCCACAATCAATGTTAAGTTTTCGTGTTTTCGTCCATTTCTTTGTTACTGTACCACATAGGACCAACACACTTTGACAGCTTCATAACCAAGGGGTGCCCACCACATCAATATCCAACATGTTACCTTTTTTTGAACTTGACCCATTTTTTCCGCGCAGTCGGCTTAGCCATTTTCAATGTTAACTTTTCGCGTTTACAATGTTAAGTTTTCGTGTTTAAGTCCATTTCTTTGGTACTGTAGCACATAGGACCACCAAACTTTCACAGCTTCATAACCAAGGGGTGCCCACCACATACAACTATCCAACATGTGACCATTTCTTTTACCTTGACCTATTATTTCTACGTAATTGACTTAGCCATTTTCAACGTTAACATTTTAACCTACGTCTGGTTAAAGTTTTTTGGTTATACTATATCTCTGCAACTGCTTCGCCCATTACCTTGAAACTTCACATGGGTGTGTATCATCATCCATATTTTCATTCTACCCCCCCCCCCCCCCCACCCCAATCGTGCGGCCCCTGTGCCCAATGTCAAGGTCAAATTACTTTGAATTTTGATGTTAAAGTTTGTTCGTGTACTATATCTCTGCAACTGCTTCACCCATTACCTTGATACTTCACATGGGTGTGTATCATCATTGTCGCGCCCGCTTGCGGAAAGCGCGATATAGTCGGCATTTTGGCATACGTCCGTCCGTCCGTCCGTACGTCCGTGTGTCCGGTTAAAGTTTTTTGGTTAAACTTTTTCCATCTACTATATCTCTTTTGTTAGTGTCCATGCCTCGACCAAAGGCGCGACATGCAGGTCACGGCCATCTAGTCCACGAAAAGTGGGTATAATTATGTTATCCAAGTGTCTATGCTTGGAAAAAACCTGGCCTTCGTGGCTTTGCCTCGTTTCTTGTTATTATACTGATTTTATTACAGTATTACAGCCAAAATGGCTGTGATAATGTAATACATTCAGTATAATAATTCTGCATGCTTTTAATTATCAAATATATGAAGTGGTTAGTTCCATATGAAATAATGCATTTTTGAAAAAATAAATGATTTCTCCCTCAAAGTATACTTTGCTAGATAAGTATACATTGCAATTTTGGTGAAATCGGCTACTGATTTAGTGTACTCCATCAAATTAGCAGGTGCCCGTGATGTTGATACGAAATTGCTGGAAAATGGGTGACAACCTTGTGTAGAACACTTTCTAATATGCACCGGTACATGTCCATATATATATCGTACATGTATGTATCACAGGTGTTTGAACAGATAGTCAGTCTGTTGGTGTCATATGGGTATTTTGGTGGATTTTGTTGGTTTTGGGTAATTTACATAGTTTTGTGCAACTACTAATGCTCAATCATTACACACGACGTAAATCGTCAATTATCTACACATTCCCCGTTCGGAACTTTCGGACTACTTTTATACTGTCGCCCTACGTTACAGACAGAACATTCGAATTATTTCCGTGTATGTTTAGACTACTGGGCCCTGTTGCTCAAAGCTTCTGTTAGCTTAACAGACTGTTAAATCCTTAGCATTGCTGGTTAATTGCAGCGGGACTGTGTACCCACTACCATACAGGGACCGGCGGGGTCGTGGAGAGCCCCGTGAAGGGGACACAGGGGAAGTACCCGCCACAGGCCAACTGTCTCATAACTATAGAAGGTCCCGTCGGCAGCCGGATACAGATACAGGTATGCACAGGGCCATGGTCGGGTGTAGGGACATGGCCACAAGGGATACATGGTGCTAGTACATCCGTCCGTCTGTCCGTCCGACCGCACATCTGTCTGTCCATCCGTTAATATGTCCATCTGTCTGTTCGCGGATCTGTATATCCGGATTTGTGTTAATTTGTTCGGGTACCTACTATCTCTGTAACCGAATATCGGATTGGATGGAACCGTCAATGCTACATCTATACTTTCATTATTTACCTACCCATGTCAAATGTCAAGGTCAAATTACTTATCTTGTTGTTTTTAGCTCGACTATTCGAAGAATAGTTAGAGCTTATGTAGTCACCCCGGCGTCGGCGTCACCGTCACCGTCACCGTCACCGTTACGCCTTGGTTACGATTTTTAGCCCAGCTTGTATATGGAATACTCCTGGCCCTACACCCACCATACATGGACAACTTCATCTCCTAGTGATGTACATCAACAACCCCTGACCTATATTTGACCTTCACCTACATTTAGCCTTGAATTACTTAGTTAATTCCCCTTGGTTAAGATTTTTAGTCAACCTTGGTTAAGGTTTTTAGTCAAGCTTGTACATGGAATACTATTGTGCATACATACACCATACTTGGACAACCTTTTCTCATAGGGATGTACATCAATAACCCCTGATCTATATTTCACCTTGACCTACATTTCCTCTTGAATTACTTAGTTAATTCCCCTTGGTTAAGGTTTTTAGTCAAGCTTGTAGATGTAATACTCCTGGCCCTACACCAACCATACGTGGACAACTTCATCTCCTAGTGATGTATATCAACAACCCCTGACCTATATTTGACCTCGACCTACATTTAACCTTGAATTACTTAGTTAATTCCCCTTGGTTAAGGTTTTTACTCAAACTTGGTTAAGGTTTATAGTCAAGCTTGTACATGGAATACTATGGTGCATACAAACACCATACTTGGACAACCTTTTCTCATAGGGATGTACATCAATAACCCCTGATCTATATTTCACCTTGACCTACATTTCCTCTTGAATTACTTAGTTAATTCCCCTTGGTTAAGGTTTTTAGTCAAGCTTGTAGATGTAATACTCCTGGCCCTACACCAACCATACGTGGACAATTTCATCTCCTAGTGATGTATATCAACAACCCCTGACCTATATTTGACCTCGACCTACATTTAACCTTGAATTACTTAGTTAATTCCCCTTGGTTAAGGTTTTTAATCACGCTTGTAGATGTTAAATTAACCCCTTTTTCCTTGGCCCGTAATACTCCTGGCCCTACACCAACCATACTTGGACAACTTCATATCCTATCCTAGTGATGTACATCAAGAACCCCTGGCCTATATTTGACCTTGACCTACATTTACCCTTGGATTACTTAGTTAATTCCCATTGGTTAAGGTTGTTAGTCAAGCTTGTAGATGGAATACTCCTTTGTGTTACATTATTTGAGGGGTACACGGTTATGTCATCCAAGATGGCCGCCGAAAGGTGAAAAGGTCGTTCTTTTATTAGAGATTTCAAAATGCTTCTTCACATGAACCGCTTGGCCCATGGTAGCCAAACTTAAAAGTTATGGTCCATGGGTGAAGCCTTTTGAGATTTGTTAAAATGGAGGTCATCGCTAATCCAAGATGGCCGCAATCTAAAAATAGCATAAATTCTTAAAACATCTTCTTCTCATGAACCGCCAGCCGGATTCGACAGAACTTGGTAGGAATGATCGATGTACAATGCTCTTTCAAAGTTGTTAAAATGGTGATACCGTTGTCAAAAATGGGTGTGGCCCGTGGGGTCAAATTGGGGTCAAATTTTATTTTTGACCGAATATGGTCATGTCTATATCAAAGAGACGATCGCTCTGGTACATTTTTTGTCGAAATTGGATGGTCATGTCATCCAAGATGGCCGCCGAAAAGTCAAAAGGTTGTTCTTTTATTAGATATTTCAAAATTATTCTTCACACGAACCGCTTGGCCCATGGTGGCCAAACTTCACAGCTATGGTCCATGGGTGAAGCCTTTTCAGATTTGTTAAAACGGAAGTCGTCGCTAATCCAAGATGGCCGCCATCTAAAAATAGCACAAAGTCTTAAAAAATCTTCTTCTCGTAAACCGCCAGCCGGATTTCGACGAAACTTGGTAGGAATGATCGATGTACAATGCTCTTTCAAAGGTGTTAAAATGGTGACCCCGGGGTCAAATTTTATTTTTGACCAAATATGCTCATGACATATATCAAATTGAAGGTATCGATGAGGCGATTGCTCTGGTGCAATATTTGTCGGAATCGGATGATTATGTCATCCATAATGGCCTCCAAAAGTTCCATTTATTCGAGACTTTGAACGTCTTTTTCTCAGGAACCACATGGCCGATGCTGGCCAAAGTTCATAGTAAGTTAAGATCCTTGGGTGAAGCATTTTCAGATTTGGTAAAATGAGAGTCATCGCTTAATCCAAGATGACCGCCATCTAAAAATAGCACAATTGTTTTAAAACACATATGAACTCAATGTCACATTCTCCTCTGGTGTTCATGGAGTCAGGTGAGCGAATTAGGGCCATCATGGCCCTCTTGTTTAAGCTTGGTGTCCGGTTTAGAGAGGTTCCACTGTATTTGTGTTAATGATGTATGTGGGGTGTCTTGTGAAGACTATGTGAGTATCACTGTGCATGTACGCTTGTCTATTCATCCCGTTCAACCCTACAGTGGGGTCAGCGCGTATGTGCACACATGAACGAACACGACAGGTTGGTTCCAACCTGTCGTGTTCGTTCGTGTGTGCACTTACACGCTGACCCCACTGTACCACTATTGTTTCTACGTCATGTATGTTGCGGCAATATTATTGTCTTTTGAGGAGATGTACATATACGGTGCCCCGCAGGGGACTTGGAGTTTTTTTGGGATTGAATTGTTAATTCGAGGGAACGAATTGTTAAATTGAGGGAATTAATTGTTAATTCGTTGGAACGAATTGGCAATTCGTGGGAACGAATTGTTAAATTGAGGGAACGAATTGTTATTTCGTTTGAACGAATTAATAGAAAAAAAGAATTATACGTCCCCTGCGGGGCTCCATATACATGATATTTACGGACCTTAGAAAAGTGACGTTCATCGACGCCGAAGACGGAGGTGAACATCATTTTTCGAAGGTCCGTAAATCTCATGTACACCGACTCAAAAGACTTCAATTGTTTTATTATATGACCTTTACCGCGAATATTCAGAAAATCAGGAATGGTCACTAACAGTGTAAACACAATATGTTTGTTTACAGTGGGGTCAGCGTGTAAGTGCACACACGAACGAACACGACAGGTTGGTTCAACTCGGACCGGTCTCGCGGCCCGAGTGTGCTTATTCGTGTGAACAAACTGTTCAGAGTTCTACATTCAATTTGTAGATAATCACGTGGCCGTGTTTCTGCCAATGAGAATGACTGAAATACTAATATACTAATTATCCCACCCGCCTGCTTACACACTATTCCAGTTCGACTATATCGAAACAGAGACGATGTTAGACTATTTAGAGATATGGGATGGCGGTCCAACTTTGAGTACCGGTTCTCTGGTTGGTCGGTTGTCGGGGACAGATGCCGGCGATTTCCAGTACTACGTGAGCAGCACCAATACAATGATTGCACGGTTTCTCACGGACTCTAGTGTACAGATGACAGGATTCCGATTTAACTGGTCAACACGTGAGTTGTGTATTTATCAACTGTACTACAGTGGAACCTCTCTAAACCGAACACAAGACATCTGTGCTCTTAATTTTTGTGAGTTTCATTTATCTCGGGGATAATGTCTGTTCATGATCGCATGACACACATCTATGGCTCAGAGTGATCAAATGCATGATTTACAGTGAAACCTCTCTAAACCGGACACCCTGGGGACCTCCCAGGGTGTCCGGTTTAGAGAGGTTTCACAGTACTTCGGTATTTTTTAAGGAGTGTGCCCATCATGGTGGTATAAGTTTTGCAGTGGTGTACTACACGTAAATATATGTGTGTGACAAGGGAAATGTGGCTTATGGCATTTGTGACCAGTGTAGCTACTGGTCAAATAACCCACTCATGTAGCCAGATAACCATCTTTATTATATACCTACCCATGAATTACATAGTTATACGATGTAAATAAAAGTCGTATGTTCTCATCGATGAAATAAACATCTTCCGGTGAAAATACGATAACTTCCGCCATCTATATTCATAACGCGCACCTGCAGTGCCGGCTGCAAATTATGAATACACATTCATTACCGTATACAGTCTAAAAAACTGCTAATTTCCATGGAGCGGTATATAATAAATATAATATTCATATTTTTTCAACGAATATGACATATATGTTCATCTCGTGGTGTGAAATACCCATATTTCACTCGTGCCTAACGGCACTCGTGAAATATGGACATCCCACACCACTCGATGAACTTATATGTCATATTCGTTGCAAACATATGAATATCCTCTATATATTTCGTAAAGCACAGCCATATGCATTGACATAGTCGTATGTCTGATTTACAGTGGAATATCTGTTTTATTGCATCCATTTTATTTGTTGGGTTTTTAATTTGTTTGGCTAACTAATTGTCTCGGACTGAAGTCCGAGACAATTAGTTAGCCAAACAAAATAAAAACCCAACACGTATGCATTGATATAGTCGTATGTCTGATTTACAGTGGAATATGTTTTATTGCATCCATTTTATTTACTGAACTTTACCATTTTATTTATACTGCGCTCAGTTAACCATCCCATAAATCATTCAGCATGGGGTTGTGGGGATGTTGGCGGAAATAGGCACATGTCACGTGGTATGACGACTTATCAGACGGGAAAATTACATAACACTGTCATGATAAACACCATTTTGTTGCACTTATTCATATCTGTCATCTACAGAGCCCGCAGCGGACGTATAATTCTTTGATACTTTGAAGTTTTTGGTTAAGTTTTTTGGTTAAAGTTTTTGGTTCAGTTTTTGTCGCGCCCGCTTGCGGAAAGCGCGATATAGTCGGCACTTTGGCGTACGTACGTACGTTTGTCCGATTAAAGTTCTTGGTTAAGTTCTTTGGTTAAGTTTTTTGGATAAAGTTTTCGGTTGAGTTCTTTGGTTAAAGTTTTTTGTTAAGTTTTTTGGTTAAGTTTTTTGGTTAACTTTTTTGGTTAAAGTTTTTCGTTATACTATATCTCTGCAACTGCTTTGCCCATTACCTTGAAACTTCACATGGGTGTTTATCATCATCTATATTTTCATTCTACCCCCCTCCCGTGCGGCCGCTGTGCCCAATGTCAAGGTCAAATTACTTTGAAGTTTTTTATTAAGTTTTTTGGTTAAAGTTTTTGGTTAAGTTTTTTGGTTAAAGTTTTTCGTTATACTATATCTCTGCAACTGCTTTGCCCATTACCTTGAAACTTCACATGGGTGTTTATCATCATCTATATTTTCATTCTACCCCCCTTCCGTGCGGCCCATGTGACCAATGTCAAGGTCAAATTACTTTGATACTTTGAAGTTTTTGGTTAAGTTTTTTGGTTAAAGTTTTTGGTTCAGTTTTTGTCGCGCCCGCTTGCGGAAAGCGCGATATAGTCGGCACTTTGGCGTACGTACGTACGTGTGTCCGGATAAAGTTGTTGGTTTAGTTGTTTGGTTAAGTTTTTTGGTTAAAGTTTTTGGTTGAGTTCTTTGGTTAAAGTTTTTGGTTAAGTTTTTTGGTTAAGTTTTTTGGTTAAGTTTTTTGGTTAAAAGTTTTTCGTTATACTATACCTCTGCAACTGCTTTGCCCATTACCTTGAAACTTCACATGGGTGTTTATCATCATCTATATTTTCATTCTACCCCCCTCCCGTGCGGCCCCTGTGCCCAATGTCAAGGTCAAATTACTTTGAAGTTTTGGTTAAGTTTTTTGGTTAAAATTTTTGGTTAAGTTGTTTGGTAAAGTTTTTTGGTTAAAGTTTTTCGTTATACTATATCTCTGTAACTGCTTTGCCCATTACCTTGAAACTTCACATGGGCGTTTATCATCATCTGTATTTTCATTCTACCCCACTCCCGTGTGGCCCCTGTGCCCAATGTCAAGGTCAAATTACTTTGAAGTTTTTGGTTAAGTTTTTTTGTTAAGTTTTTTGGTTAAGTTTTTCGTTATACTATATCTTTTTTTTTAGTGTCCATGCCTCGCCACAAGGCGCGACATGCAGGCCGCGGCCATCTAGTTTTTATTAATTCGCTCCCACGAAATAACAATTCGTTCCCTCAAGTTAACAATATTAACAGGGAACGAATTGTTAAGTTGATGGAACGAATTATCATTTCGTGGGAACGAATTGTTAATTCGGGGGAACGAATTATTATATCGTGGGAACGAATTGTTAATTCCAGGGAACGAATTAATTGTTATATCGTGGAAACGAATTGTTATATCGTGGGAACGAATTGTTAATTCCAGGGAACGAATTAATTGTTAATTCGTGGGAACGAAGTAATAAAAACAATCCATGTCCGCTGCGGTGCTCCGTAGTCATCTATGTAAAACGCATTCTAACTTTTCGTTGGTGGCGTTGAAATCCAATTACGTTCATAACAAGTATATGTTTGGCAGCACATGAGAATTGTCTTAACGATTCGCATGTGCTGTCCAAACATGTTTTAAGTGGGAAAAGATGATAAATTAAAAAAACGGCAGACGACATTAAGTCAACGTTACTATGGTTACCATTGTAATTACAGGGTTTACCTGCCAGTTAAGAGCGGCGATAGGAAAGAAGGTGTCCGAAAGTCAAGGCGGGTTTCACAGTGCCTCTAACCTGACGCAGGAAGACTGTGAGGCGGAGTGCCTCCATAACAACAGTTGTCATGGTTACCAATACGACGGCAATCAGCCACCTACCACGGCATGCTTCTTCCTCACAGAGATTCCAATTCTGATACCGGACGATCACTGTTTGCTGTACATTAAAACATGTCCGGTGGAAACCGAAGAAGACGGTAGGCCTATTTCTTATCAGTACAATCAATTGAACTGTATAGTTCGTCACGTGTACCGGCGTTTTAGGTCAGTTTCCATCTAAATATTCTTAAATATCTCAGCAATTGTTGAGGCAATATGTTTGACCAAAAATTGCGTCTGGGAAATGACATACTTGTAATAGCATCTGCCGATAACGACATCCTAGTCGCTGCAGACGTCTCTGTGTTATTGCGAGAACTGTCACATTTATGAAGACGGAGAACTCGGTAATACTGACGGAAAAAACGAATAGGTACTAACTATTAATGTAAGATACTCAGTTATTTGACATTGACCTTGGGCACAGCGGCCACATGCGCGGTTGGGTAACATACTGAAAATGTGGATGATGACAAATAAGCATGTGGAATTTCAAGCATTTGATTATATCAATAACATAGATACTAGATGGCCAAAAACGTTAACGCCAATTTAAGAAATGTCTTTAACGCAAATGTGTGTAAGTCATTTGACCTTGATCTCAAGGGCTTGATGGGTGGGTGATGGAATGTAAATATGACTGCCGCATCATAATCGCTTCTGCATCAGGGGGCCGTTTCACTAAACTTCGTACGACTAAAATGTTCGTAAGTGCAAAATTATGATAGTCTGTAAATTTCACTTATCAATGTTTTCTTGTAAACAATTATTGGATTTACATTTATTGAGCCTATGCTCAATAAATGTAAATCCAATAATTGTTTACAATAATGTTCAATAAATGTAAATCCATCAAGTGAAATTTCCAGACGATCCTAAATTTGCTCTTACGAACATTTAAGTCGTACGAGGTTTAATGAAATTGGCCTGTACATGCACTTGCCTGAGATATTCGAAGTGGAGGATTTATCTTTCCTGATTTAGTGCACCACATCCAGCTCCATCTAACTAGCAGGTGTCAATGACGTACTATACCCACCGTGATTGTGTTGATCCGAAATTGCTGCAAAATGGGTGACAACTATGTGTACGACACTTTCTAATATGCACCGGTGCATGTCCATATATATATCGGATTTAGCTGGTTATTGTCATTTGTTATGTAACGTATCAAATGGTTAGGAAACGCTTGGGAATTCAGAGGCGTGCTAGGGAATTCCTACTGTTCCGAGACGTGCCTGGTAACCTTCATATCAAAACACATGAACATTGTATCTCATTTATCAGCGAACGTTTTATGTTACATACTGAGCAAATAAGTGGCTTTCGTTGAAAGGAACACGGTCTTGTGTACGTTGTGTCATTACATTGACGTTATTCAGTCATGTCATGTGACTTCCTTCGGCCAATGCAACGATGGTTTCGAATTCGTTGTGACCCAGATGTACGCATATAGCCATTACAGAATACGACAATATGTCAACACGCACAGATCAATGCAAAGTTCGTTGCCTGATACAATCTCATTGATTGATGTAAAATGTAAATGTAAATGATTGGATTTAACGACGGCACTGGCTCGATGACCTTACATTAAAGGAAGGAGGTGGATACAGAGGAAACCGGCCCCAGGGGGCCTAGCTCTTATTATAATAGTCCCCTCTGGTTCTTTAACGTGCCCAGACTCTCCTTCAACTCTGATAAACGGGAGTGTCTTTGAAAGTCACCATTCAAAAGAACTAGTAGAGCAGAAATAGAGAATAGTAGGTTAGTGTCGTGAATGGGAAAACATATCTGGCAAGTCTTAGGAAACGGGAAGGGCGAGGCTCTGCCGAGCACATCCCGTTTCCGTGCCGCGCCAGACAGTTTTTCCCATTCACGCCACTAACCATCTATTCTATTTATCCCTTCAACACCTACAAATGGCTTTAAAATACAAATAAATAACCCCAGCCACCGCACATATTCATACGCAGTGATCAGGTCATATTGACAGGATATCAAAAATGTTTCTCGGCACATACGCACTGTGTTGACGGGATAACCTACAAAATATCTCAGAACGCCTTTCACAGGTGACATAACGCGTGGTATGGATGGTAACATTGTTACATATTTCCTAATTATGCTTAGAAAGTCAGAGAAACAAAAATTACCATGAAAAAACAAACTTGTCTCTCAATACCCATTAGTGGGAGCTTTGATAATAGGCCTTTAGAGGCGATATTTTCATTTCCTTAGTTAGTTGCTTCCCTTTGCAAATCTATTTATAGAAATCCGGTCCTCTGCTGTATTTCAGCGTTTGTGTCTTACTGAATATCAGGAACAATGAGTTTTGTGAATAGAGTAGACCCAGATCAGACTGCACATCTGTTCAGTCTGATCTGAGTCTACAATGATTGCAATAACATTAATAAATGTACAAATATGAATCTGACAAATAATGTAGTCCAAGATCAGATTGTGTAGATACACTGTATGCAGCCTGATTTGGAACAACACTAGTCGAAATCATTATCTTTACTCCTTTTCTCAAAAAATCATGCTATTCGCTCTTTATACAAGCAATACAACCCTCCTAAACTACACAATTTGGACCGTGTTTCTATAAATAAATTCAACAAGCTGTGATCCCTCATTGCCTTTCCTGCAAGCATTATTCTACGGAGCCCCACAGGGGACATTGATTTCTTTTTTATTAATTCGTTCCCACGAAATAGCAATTCGATCCCTCAATTTAACAATTCGTTCCCTCGAATTAACAATTCGTTCCCACGATATACCGACTCGTTCCCACTTAATAACAATTCGTTCCCATGGGAATTGTTATTTCGTGTGAACGAATTGTTAAATTGAGGGAATAAATTGTTAATTCGTGTGAACGAATTGTTAAATTGAGGGAACGAATTGTTATTTCGTGGGAATGAATTGCTAAATTGAGGGAACGAATTAATTTTTATTTCGTGGGAACGAATTAATAAAAAAAAATCTACGTCCCCTGCGGGGCTCCGTATTATTCACATGCAGGGAGTGTAATTTTGCGATTTCCGTGTTACAGAGCTGGCGTCTATTCCCGCCCTGCCGAGCCAACTGACGTCCGTAGAAGCCCACCGTCTGCTATATACAACACTGTATCCCTTCGCCTATATCGGCCTCAATGAACTCACATACCTTATATCGGCGCCGGGAAACATGTTGATTACAATAAAGGTATAAGCTGAGTTATGCTGCATCCATTCCTGTTGCCATGTATACTAGTGCTGGTTGTCTGTTGTATATATGTACGGCATCTTAAAAGAGACATGCGCAATCGTTTTTTTCTATCTCGTTCACACGACATAGCATCTCGTTACTACGACATATCATCTCGTTCGCATGAGATAGCATATCCTTCCCTAAAGATATCATCTCGTTCCCATGAGATAAGATCTCTTTCCCAGGAGATAGGATCTCGTGTCCACGTGTTAGCTATCACTTTCCCACGAGATAGCATCTCGTTCCCACGACATAATCAGCCAATATAAATGTAGCACCATTGTCATCCAAGATGGTGGAAGAATATCTGCTCTTCTATTGGCTGGTTATGTCACTCGAACGAGATAGCTAACTCGTGTTCACGAGACCCTATCTCGTGGGAACCAGATGCTATATCGAGGGAACGACATGCTATCTCGAGGCAACGAGACGCTATGTCATGGGAATAACATAGCTATCTCGTGGGAACGAAATAGAAAAAAGGTACGCATGTCCCTTTTAAGCTTCCGTACATATGTGATAACTGACCACGAATTAAATGTACATGCCTCTCAGTTATTTATATCAGAGACATCAGAGTTATTTTCTGGCAAAATAAACATTCATTCACCTTTACCCCACGTTTTGATTGGCATTATTATATAATATAAATACATGTATATTTAATGTAAATGAGTATATCTGTATAGCGGGCACTCGTAATTTTTAGAACTGGTGGAATAGTAGCTACAATAATTCGCCTCCGATACGTTATCTACCTCGCGAGCGGTATGGAACCGGGTAGCAGTTTTGTTTCTAGTGGAATAGTGACACAATTATATACGTATTTAATTCCTTTTAAGAACATTTTCTGCCTACTGAGTGGGCATGTACATAAACTTGGAAAAGTCGCGGGAATACTGGACGATGGCCGGAAGGCCTCGTCCAGTATTCCCGCGACTTTTCCAAGTTTACTGTGTATCATAGTATAGACCCATGCTATTATGTGTTTTGCATGTCCATCTACATTTACCATTATACTTCAGGGAACCAAGATTGTCGTCTGCTGTTGTTTCATAGTGTGGCTTCTTTCTTAATAAGCATGGTTTGACAACACGTTAGAATCATTTCCGTTGGAAATGATTCAAAGGTGTTGCCAAAGCATGTGTTTGCGGAGAAAAATGCAAACTATAAATAAACCTCACAAGTCCAATTTTAATTCAGCATCATAACGATTGCCTAGTAATGTATTTCATTTATTTCACCAGCCACTGCACGTGGACTTGTGTTGCTCGGACAGTGTAGTGATATACGACGGTGATTCTCCGTCGGCGCCGGTGCTCGCCACTATGACGTCGGCGTCCTGGCCTGCCGTCGTCATGTCAACCGGAGCCCGGGTGTACATCCACATGGACCTGCAGACTCACTGGTCCTGCACGGGCCTCCTACTCTCCTACCAGTCAGGTATAGCACAGTCTTAGATATACACAAAACTACGGAGACCCGCAGCGGACATGGATTGTTTTTATTAATTTGTTCCCATGAAATAACAATTAGTTCCCTCAATTTACAATTCTTTTTCACTCGAAATAGCAATTCGTTCCCACAATATAACAATTCGAATTGATATTTCGTGGGAACGAATTAGTAAAAAAGGAATTCTACGTCCCCTGCGGAGCTCCGTGCAAAACAACACAATAATTTCCTTTTTTTAAGTTTTAAACATACAAGATAATATGAAGTTCATCAATTGGTGTTGCATTGTAAAGAAATATTTTTCTTGGAGTTTGACCTGTTGCAGACATCATACAACAGGTATTAAATGTATGGTTTGTTTTAAAATAATGACGATATTTTGGATACCACAGTTGTAATGAGCCTTTAGCATATTTAGCATGCTTAGTGGCGCGGGTTTGTGTTTGTCATAGCAATTTTGTTTTCTAAACACAAGTAACTGGCGCAATTTCAATCGGTTTACCATCCTTGCTAACTATTACTGTCTGTTCCACGTTTTGCTGCCGATATAAAATATTGATTTTATTGCGAAACAACGATTTTCCAATGGGAATTTAACATGGGGAGTCAATTTCCAAAATATTTCTTTTTTTGATCCTGAAGGTTAAATTCCCATAGGAAAATCTTTTTTTCGCAATAAAATCAATATTTGATGGAATGTCATCAAATGAATTTTTGGGGACGGTCACTTTTTTGTTATTGATAAAAAAGTGCTTACTTTTAAATATTTTTTAGATTTAATGTGTTTAATAGTCAAAAGTTCGTCGGCAGCAAAACGTGGAACAGACAGTAGTTATCTGTGTTTATGTTATGATTGAATGATCACAGGCAATTTGTGGTATGAACGACAAAAGCTTTTTAAAGCATACCCAATTTTACTCTGATAACATATTTGCAAGGGGTACGACACTCGCCATCTTTTCAACCAACGGAAGTGGATTATTTACCTTGGGCCCGGCTCTCTAATTCAATAATCAAGGTGCATGGTGACGTCGTTACAATAATAACAACAATGGCTGAAAGTGTAGAAAGCGCGCCTACTCCAAAGTAAGTATTATTTGATATTATCCTCGATATGCAATTTGATGAAATATGTCGCAGAAAACGCGTCTTCATGTGCTGCATTTGGTGGTCTCGGGAGTTCGGCATATACTTTTGTCGTTTTTACGAAGAATCCATTGTTGTTGCTGTTGTTGTAACCACGTGATCATGTACCTTGATAACTGTAACGCGCGCGAAGGCCGGGACCCTGCTGGTAAAATTACTGAACTATTAAGCCGGACCAAAGGTACACTAGTACCATTTTCGTTTGTTGAACAGATGGCGAATGTCGTACCTTGTAGATGTTTAATCTCGGAGTAAATTTTGGTATGATTTAAAGAGACTTTGCTCGTTCATACCACAAATAGCCTATGTGAATGATAGGCTGCAACGCCATTCTGACGGATGAATCGGCGATGTTTTCGTCTCCCGGATATAACGTCACGACCTATCCCAGCATTATGACGTGTTCCT
This sequence comes from Conchocele bisecta, assembly GCA_029237695.1. NCBI lineage: Eukaryota > Metazoa > Mollusca > Bivalvia > Lucinida > Thyasiridae > Conchocele > Conchocele bisecta. The sequence goes on from CM055270.1 coordinate 80,459,558, forward strand.
GGCTCATCCAGCCCGCCTCGGGAAACGGTCTGAAGCTGACAGTTCAGGATTTTGAAACAGAGCAGGATATGGACTACTTAAAGGTACCATAATTTTGGACTTAGTTTTATCAAATGTATTTCCACTCGTATTAAGCAAATACATGCTGGCCGATTACAAAATGATTCACCAACCAAATACAACAGACATTGGCTTTATAAAGTTGTCAGAACTGCCACCATCAGTCACGGATTCTACATGATTTTCGTTCTTCCGTGCATTTTATTCCATCAAAACCGTTGAATAATAAGAATGTTTTAACAAAAATAATACTTGAGTCGAGGCGGAATGGGTCTCCCTTGGCCGACCCAATATAGAGAGCCTCGCCCATCCCGTTTCCTAAGCCTTGCCATATATTTTTCCTATTCACGGCACTAACCTACTATTCTATTTATCACGTCAACACTACAAATAGCTTTAAAATGCAAAACAATAACCCCAGCCGCATGCTCAAAATCGGAGAATCGACTAGTAGACAACCGCACATATTCATACGCAGTGATTAGGTCGTATTGACAGATATCAAAAATGTTTCACGGCACCGTGTTTCACGGCACATACGCACTGTGTTGACGGGATAAATACAAAACAGTCATTTGCATTCGGGTCGATTCTCCTCTGTTTATATCAAACACTTACACTGACAATGTGTCACTGTCAATTTGTATAATTGTGCTATATAACATTTCATTGGTCGGATTACTTCAGCTGACGTACCGATGATGTGATGATACAACATAAGAAGCTCGCGTTCCTTTCAAGTAAACCCACATTATTGTCATGTATACGAAGCTACTACCGTACCACAATACAGTTGAAAGAAATTCCCTTCCTCACAATATACACGTTGTTCTGTGTGAAATATTAAATGCATGACTGTGTTACCTTGTTTCCATTACAGATATTCGAAGGCGTGAACGACAAAGGAAATCAGAAACACACCGACAACGGCTACCATGGAAACAATTCCCTGGCCCCTATATTGACGCCGTCCAGCCTGTATCTAGAATTCACCACGAGCGGGGCAAATAACTACCGAGGGTTTCTGGTCCACTACTCATCCGGTTGTCCCGTTTTTACCTCCGAATCATTGATCGTGGAGCCCGACAAGGACACGTTCCACACACCCGATATAGTGACCCTGACCTGCGCCAGGGGCTACTACTTCAGCGGGCAGTATACAGGGGAGACCAGTCTGTCGTTCACGTGTACAGGTGGCGGGTCCTGGGACAAGTTGCCACCAAAATCGTGTGAAAGTAAGCACAGACAATCATAAGCGTATGAACATTTGAATGAATGGGAGCCAGTGCAGTAGACGGTAATTCTTGAAATATACTCCCGTACCGTACGTAGCAGATGGACGGTACAGGAACATATTGCAACTGGTCTCTATGGAAGCGTCCTGGTGCCAATGCTTTGATCTCCAAATTAGGAGATACAAATTCTAATTAGGAGATAATATAATTAGGACTTCGTATCTCCTAATGATGACGTAACAACTCCTAATTAGGATTTAGTATCTCCTAATTAGGATGCAATATATCCTAATTAGGACCTACTAGCTGTGTCAATACTAAAAATGTTTTATCTCATAATAAGGAAATACTAGCTCCTAATTAGGAGATACAAAGTCCTAATTAGGAGATAGTATCTCATAATTAGGAGTTAGTAATTAGGATATACATATATTTTAGCATTGGCACTAGAACGCCTCCATAGGTCTCTTATTAGCATTCTGGCAATAACAAAATAATATTCAAACATTCTTACACTATAATGACAGGTGGGCCGCCTGTGTGGTAACTATAGCGAAGATTTGTTGAAGGTTCACAACCGAAACAAATGAAAAACGAAGGGAAAACAATCGTTTAGTACAACGATATGCATACAAACGAATTCCGCTGGGTTGTTTCGCTCAAATACCCGACTACCAACTATTTAAACGCCTGTCGTTTCTTTCAACGCAACGTTTTGACGTTGTTTATTTTTTTTATTGAGAAACGAAACGTGATTTTCTAACTAAAAACGAAGACAAAACGGTGTGTAAACGATAGGCAATGGTTTGTTGTCGTTGGTGGGACAAGAAATAAATCAGGGCTGTAACTTACAAAAGAAAAGCGTTATTCTAACATTATATTGAAGGCGCTTTTGTGACCAAAGGTACTTCATACCATCCCTCAAGCGTCCTGTCCTATGAAAGATGCATAGAGTCTGACACAATTGTGGTTGTGACTGGAGAAATGGGCCTTACGGTATATGTGGCCAGTGTAGCTCCTGATCAAATAGCGGATGCAATGCTGATCTGGATCTACACTGGTCGCAAAACCCACGTGGCCCATTTCTCAAGTCACAGTCACAATTTATGCTGTTACATGTAACCTCTGGCTTAGGCCTACAAATCACTTTCTCTATTAAGCGTCCGCGCAAAGTAATATGAAAACTGATTTGAGACGTGTGCACGTTTTATATCCGTTCCTGAATTTACACTTAATAAGTTTTCTGCTTCTCTTTTGGTGGCGGAAATTTAAATTTATGCTAAAAACGTCCTCAACACTTTGCAGACTTTTTAACATAAATTTTGTTTTCAAGATCTTGTTTGTTTTTACCAGATAACGTAGGTAGGTTTATGCCATCTGGCTGGATTTTTAACAAATACAAATAATGGCATGGTCTTCTGCTAGGCCATCAACTCTGGCATGGTTGTTATTGTCTGGAAAATATAGACTACGTGTGACCTGTTAAAGCTAGAGTCCCACATGCCAGGTTATAATGTTTTCGTCCATTCTATAAATATGACATTTTTCGAGAAAATAAACATTCATTCACCATCACCCGACGTATTAATTTGCATTATTATACTTTCAAATTGTATATAAAACGTAAATTCGTACTTGCACAATTATACAATTATTTAATTCATGTAAAGAACATGTTATGCCTACTAGATGGGACACCACCTTTAAGGGAAAGGGACCAGTGTTTTGGTGGCAGTTTAATGATGCCAGTGTAAACTTATGGCCTCTTATGCCTATCAACAAGAACTGTGGTGCGGGCAACGGCCCAGCAAAAAATAGGTAGGGAGGGTTGGCTTTTTTTTTGTTAACCCTTTCAACCCTAAGGAACTGGAATGGACTGTGATATGATAATGTTCCGACCAATCCAATGGTCACAAAATGATTTTCAGATTCGTCCATTTATGAAAAGGGGGTGTTTTTGTTCTAAGAAATATTAAAATTACTTTCAAAAAGTGCAGATCCTAATGAGACGGCTCGTTACGAGCCGGCTCATCTGGATCTGCACTTTTTGCATAAACCGCTATAGCGGGATTTCGGGTTCAAAGGGTTAATACTACTAGACAGCTCTATGTGCCAATATGGTGGGAAAGGTTCACTATTTGGTATTTCTTGTTGTTATTTCTGCAGGCACACTGAAGACAAGCGCCTAAAGTACGCAAAGGACGCCTTAAACACACGAAGGACCGAACGGTGCAGATCCTGATCAGACTGTGCGGATGCACAGGCTGATCTAGATCTACACTAGTCGCAAAACCAACAAGCCCTATTTCTCCAGTCACAACCACATATTAGATATAGCCAATAAACAAAATGCCTATCATATTTATCTGAGATAATTACTCTAATTTAATGATTCTATGCCCATGTGCAGGAGCGTATTGTGGTTTCGCCCCCGCGGTTGCCAATGGCTACATCTCCATATCGTCCGGTGTACAAGGGGGAGACTATGTGACGTATGACTGCAACACGGGCTACACGCTGATTGGCCCAAAAAACATCACGTGTCACAGCAACAACACATGGGGCACTGATCCAATTTGTGAATGTAAGTGCTGGTTTAAATCTAGTTTATTAGGGGCCCGCCGATAGTCGGAGGTGCCCTATAGGTTTCGCCCTGTTTGTCTGTCCGTATGTACATCTGTCAGTCCGTTTATTTTTTGAAAGTTTGTGTAAGAGTTTCTCAAATCACCTATACTTTCTGTTTGCCTTCAGTTAATATCTTCATATTGCACACATGCATTACTACGTTAATAACTATATATCATTCCACATTCATAAAATTACCCTCACAACTGATAGTACGTACGTACGTACGTCCGTCTGTCTGTTTATTTATTTGAAAGTTGTTGTAAGAGTTACACAAATCACCTATTCATTATGTTTGCCTTCAGCTAATATGTTCATATTGCACACATGCATTACTAAGTAAATATACATCATTCCAGATTAATATAATTTCCCTCGCTACTGATCGTACGTCGGTCCGTCCGTCCGTCTGTCTGTCTGTCTGTTTATTTATATGAAAGTTTTTGTAAGAGTTTCTCAAGACAAAGATATTTCTGTTTGCCGTCAGCTAATATTTTCATATCGCACACACGCATTACTAAGTAACTATACATCATTCTACATTCATACAATTACCCTCGCTACTGATCGTACGTCCGTCCGTGTGTATGTATATTTATATGAAAGTTTTTGTAAGAGTTTCGCAAATCACCTATAATTTCTTCATATTTCAAACATGCATTACTAAGTAACTCTACATCATTCCACATTCATACAATTATCCTCGCTACTTATTGTACGTACGTACGTTTTGTAAGAGTTTCTCTTATCACCTATAATATATTTTTGTCTTCAGCTAATATATTCATATTGCACACATGCATTCTAACCTATACATCCTTTCACATTCATACAATTACCCTCGCTACTGATCGTATCTCCGTCCGTCTGTTAGCCCCCTTATTCCACTGACCCATTTAACTACTCCATACTGTCCCGTCGGGTTAACCGGCTCTGTTAATTGACTCATTTTGTACAGCTTCTCTGTGCGATAACCTGGCGACAATCTACCCGAGTACGAACATACAGCTTCTCACGGGGGATGGTGATAACCACGGCTCAGTCGTCAGCTTGTCCTGCCCTGTCTACCAGCAGCTGATAGGCCCAGCGACGGTGCAGTGTGTGGCTGGACATTGGAAAACGGCATTGCCAAAATGCACGCGTGAGTCGAAAGTACATTCAGCGATTGATAACACACAGATCATTGAACGTGTTATTGCTGCTGAATAGTTATTTCCGAGTGACTTAACCTTATTCCAGCGATGTTAATATATACCCGACCTGGGGTATGTGGAGAGCATATATACACAGCGAGTATGTATAAACGGGCCATGAACTGTGCCTTTTAATCATGTTTTGTATTGGGATCTTGTGACTGCAATAATTAAAAAGACTGGTTATGATGACTGGATGCATGGAGCTCACAAATCACATCTAATGTTCTTGTGATGTCGTTTTAACTGCATAATGTGTATCAGTAGCACAATAAAGTTTTATATTTATATGTAAATGTAAATGCTTTGATTTAACGACGGCACTGGCTCGATGACCTTGCATGTCGGGACCGACTATTTAATTCCCCATCCGATAGGACTAGGCTAGCACGAAGTTGTCTTGCCCAAGGATACGCGGAATTGACCATTCGGAGCAGGTCGATGTTGGAATCGATCTGCAGCCCGACGCTCTACCTACTTAGCTAATCCGGCCTCCTTCTATTTATATTGAGTAGATGCAAAACTGAGCCTCGCAATCCATGTCCATAAACAAGTACCAACATATTAGATATCATTCAGAAGATGAGATAGCAACGCCAAATGACTTGGTGGTCTGACCAGTAGCCTATTTCACCAACATTGCAAAGTATACTTTTCTAGCAAAGTATACTTTGAGAGAGAGATTTTCCATTTTATGGTAAATTTATTATTTTTTATTATACTGAATGTATTACATTATCACAGCCAAAAATGGCTGTGATAATGTAATAAATGCAGTATGATAAGTATGCATGCTTTTAATCATCAAATATATGCAGTCGTTAGTTCTATACGAAATAATGCATTTCAGGAAAAATAAATGATTACTCCCTCAAAGTATACTTTGCTAGAAAAGTATACTTTGCAATGTTGGTGAAATATGCTACAGGTCGCGGCCGTGGGTATCCATGAGCCGTGGCTCACTTGCTAATGTTTTCAATCATCAGCGATTCCGTGCCCTGTGCCGGTAGTGAAGCATGGCCAACTGGAAGCAGGACAACTCTACGTCATGAACAGTCCGCTGAACTTCACATGTGACGCTGGGTACACGGCCTCCGGAATCGCCGCTCAGTTCGCTTGCGGCGTTGACACACTGCCGGAATGCAACAGTTAGTGAATGACCTTCAAATTTAACCCCTAGTGGTCTACGGATATAATACCTCTCTAAACCTGGCATTTGATAAGTTTCTTGGTCATTTATCTCAGGCGTTAGTGTATGTTCGTGATCGCATAGCATACTACTCAGAATAATCAAATGCCTGATTTACAATGAAACCTCTCTAAGCCGGACACCCTGGGGACTTCCCAGGATGTCCGGTGTAGAGAGATTTCACTGTACCTTTTATTGAAAAACTATCGTCATTGTGTTTCCTTCTCCATTGAAATGTATAGTTGATATACATTTAGGTGTTGTAAGGGTTAATGGGGGGGGGGGTGTATGCACCTGTCGCACCCCCTCTGTGTACGGGCCTGATTTATGAGTTTCTTTTATGCATTTATGGCATATAACTATCATTTTCAGAGCAATAATTATAGGTTATTCGAGTTGTATGTGGGCATATGCACGAGTTCCGCAGCATGCGATTTTGCACGGTTTTATGAGCCCAATATCGTTGCGCTACGGAACGAGTGGCATATATCCCACAGGTGATTCTAGCGTGTCTTTGATGGTCAATTATTGTTTGTATATACATGAAACACCTTTCTAAACTATGTACACAGCAATTCAAATACGCCCGGGTGTAATAATAATAGTACTTAGAAAGGTATAAAACTCCCATTGAACCCGAAAGCCCACTATAGCGGTGTATGCAAACAGTGCAGATCCAGATGAGTCGTAACGAGCCGTCTCTTCAGGATCTGCACTTTTTGAGTAATTTTCATATTTTTTAGAACAATTAAGATTACCCCCTTTTCATAAATGGAAGAGTCTGCAAACAATTTTGTGACAGTTGGATTGGTTGGAAAATTAACATATCAAACTGAACACCCTTGTTCATAAATGGACTAGTCTGACAATCATTTTGTGACTATTGGATTGGTTGGAAAATTAACATAGCAAATGCAATTCCAGTTACTTACCGGGGGAAATGACAATGTATAGAGACTATGTTTTGCCCCACTGACATATTGAACCATAAAACAAGGACAATTCTTACAACATTTTCACGTAAAAATATGCTAAGTGTTTCAAATGTAAGTTTCCAAATATTAAATAAATAATTGAAGTTATGTGGAAAGTTGGCGCAATGAAGAACCTCATGCAAACGGTGACCTTGTGAAAGTAACAAATGACAAGGTCATGTCAATGTTTGCATAAGCGTTTCACATATGAGACACGCCAGGCTAGTTCAACTAACTATGGTTAGAAATAACTAACGTAATTCCCTTTTTACATACCCAGGAATTATAAATCTTGGTCAGACTACGTTAGTTTACAAAATTACTTACGCTGGTTGTAACTATTTGTATTGCTGCATGTTTTCTCTTGATTTCACGGCAATATTAACGAGATTTCCACCGATTATCGAAACTAGTATTGGTGAAAGTGTCACAAATTATAAAATTGTCAATCAATGGAAATGTGTTGTTTTTATTTACAGGGAATTAAGCAGAATTATCGCGAATTATTTACTGCAAACTAAACTTCCTTGAAATTTATTTGTGCAAAGGAAGAATATTTAAGTCCACATATGTGCGTCCCAAATATTTAAGTCCCAATATTTGCGATGTCATTTACTGAAAACATATTTAACTTTGGAAATCATTTTCACGTGGTCATACTGAATGTCATTTTCAATAAAATAAACATGTTCGGGAACCTGACACGTTAATTCGAATATCACAGTGGTCAATGGTGGACTCGCCACACAACATCTGGCTTATTTACATATCGATAAAATTGCATACATCACGTGACACCTGTAGATTTCCAAGAGATTACGGAAAAGGCCGATATCACGGAAATTGCCGACTGACCAACACGTATTAGTCATTTGAAATTGACCATGTGGTCACTATGGATTTTGTCCAGGTAAGGTGGCCGCGAAAGTTGGATATGATCCATTCCAGTTACTTAGGGGTGAAAGGGTTAAACAGTTTACATGGTTTAGGCCGTTATCGCATTTTCAAAGTACTCCCCCTGATAAAAGTACTCCCCTCAATACACAGACGGGAGTACTTTGAAAATGGATATTCGGCCCATTTTCAAAGTACTCCCCTCGATACACTGACGGGAGTACTTTGAAAATGGCTAGTCGGCCCATTTTCAAAGTATCCCCCTAAATTTTCGATCAATCTAAGCAGTTTGTATACGCGTTCAGTATATAGGATCTGTGTCTACATTGTTGGGCATTAAGTGCAACTTTCATCATATGTCCTGATATATTCGGAGGGGGTAGTGGTTTGGAAATATGAAACGCGTTTATGGTATAAGATAAACGTCTACAGCGTTGGTCATTGCTGTGCAGTGTGCACCACCAGTGCTATATCACAGTACATTCAGACTGTTGTAATAAATGTGTAATTTGGTGTGGCGACGGAAAACACATAATGTGATCAACAGAGCGAAAGGTGATATACTTATACATTGAGAATAATACATCGGCTCAGGTTGCTTCATGATATTTAGTATTAAAGATCATGTTCTGATTTACCGGATACAGTGGAACCCCTCTAAACAGGACACCAAGAAAGTTTCTTGGTAATTTATCTCAGGCGATAGTGTCTGTTCGTGATCACATAGCACACACCTATTGCTCAGAATGATAAAATGTCTGGTTTACAATGAAACCTCTCTAAGCCGGATACCATGGGGACCTCCCAGGGTGTCCGGTTTAGAGAGGTTCCACTGTAATTATTGTATATAGTAACTATATAATAAGTAATGTGTGATATCATTATGAATGTCGAACTATCCACTTAAGTACTTTTTCTTCAGATACATTTAATAATTTCGCCCTTAAGTAACTGGATTTTTATATTTTTAATTTTTATTTATGAAAAGGGTGTGTTTTTGTTCTCAAAAATTACTTGCAAAAAGTGCAGATGCGGATGACACGTCTCATCACAACCCGGCTCATCTGGATATACACTGTTTGCCAATACCACTATACAGGTAGGTAGTGTTGAAAGGGTTAACTGTATATCTATATTCGTCATCGACTTTCTATATATACACAGAGCGTATTTATTTTAATTATACATTTAACGTTCCATGCATCCATATGCAAGTGTATTATTTTAACCAATGTACAAAATATAGTCTACAGGAATATTAAAAAGCATACCTGGTTATACGAATTATTCTCCTGTATACATATAGCATAGCACAGACTATTGCTTCTTATAAAACAGGCAGATAGACTGACCGCAAAAAAATAAGAAAATTATCCAGTAACAGCCACATATAATGTATATATATATAAAAGCGCTGGTTTTTGTTTCAGATATTGACGAGTGTTCCGTGAACCCTGACCTCTGCGAGGGCGCCACCTGTAGAGACACAATGGGAGGCTACGCATGTGATTGTTTCCATGGATATATCCCCGTGGAGAGCAGTGACACACAATGCAAAGGTACTTCTGTTTGTGTTTAGTAGAACATATCAAACACGCAGGCAATACCTCAATGTCAGCAAGATAAATAATTTATTGCAAACAATCGGCTTTCAAAGTGCAATACTACAGTCTGTTGAACTCATGGTACATTCGTACAATACATATGCAAATGAGAATGTTACATACCAGTAATTACCCTAAATATTCGGACACCAAAACCAATTGTTATAAGTGTCATAAACATTTATCAAGTTGATTATGTTGTCCAATGAGGCCTCCGAAGCATTCTGTGAAAATGGCAAATAGTGCAGACCCTGATCAGACTGCTCCTTCAGGAGCAGGCTGGTCTGGGTCTACACTGTTTGCTCACATATTGGTGTCCGAATATTTAGGGTAATTACGGTAACTCATGTTTGGTGATCAACCTTATTGTATGTATTATACGCTTATGTACTATGTATAATCTACTATTCATTTCTTACGAAAGCCTCGTTTCTTACGAAATCAGCAACTCGTTTAAACAAACAGCGTATATAAATAATTGATACGTATATTTAAGTTTGTCATACTGTGAAACGAAACAATTGAATGCTATGCAAATGTAACAACGGAGTTCGTGTGATTTTTTTGTGTGCTCGTCCGTGTGTCCGACATTTGATTGTAATGGTTTGACAGCACTTTAGAATCATTTCCATTGGAAATGATTCTAACGTGCTGTGAAACCATCCGGTTTCTGCAGAGTTTCTCCAATCTGCAACATGTTTTTGTTACGAGTGCACCTGCCACTATCGTGTACTTCTGCAGATCTAAACGAATGCATATCTGGAGTAGCACAGTGTGATCACGTGTGCAATAACACGTTGGGCGCCTACGAATGCTCCTGTGATCTGGGCTATGACCTTTACACAAAGGCCAATTTCAACGGGTACAATTTGGTGACCGGCGAGGATGGAACGGAACCTTGGCACCGATACTACATTGACCATTCTTGTGTGTGTAAGTATAACTGGCATGTGTATGGATGATAATGCATGTATTCGAGTATTCATTCAAATTGACCTTGACCCGTAGCCTATTTCACCAACATTGCAAAGTATACTTTTCTAGCAAAGTATACTTTGAGGGAGAAATTTTCAATTTTTTTATAAATTTATTAATTTTTATTATACTGAATTTATTACATTATCACAGCCATTTTGACTGTGATAACGTAATAACTTCAGTATAATAACTCTGCATACTTGTAATCATCAAATATATGCAGTCGTTAGTTCTATATGAAATAATGCATTTCAGGAAAAATAAATGATTACTCCCTCAAAGTATACTTCGCTAGAAAAGTATAATTTGCAATGTTGGTGAAATCGGCTACAGGAGTTTGTTAAATACAAAAGGAAATATCACAAAGACAAATCCAGTGAATCTATTGAAAGACTGTATGCCAATTTATTCTCAACATTTACCACCCCCTTGTCGACAGCGCAATTATCTGGTGCTATTTAAAGGGGCATGCCACTCAGTCGGCACAAATTGTTCTGTATATCAGACATCATCTGAGAGACATGTTCTGGTAAAATAAACATTCATTCACCATTACCACACTTATTGATTAATACACGTAATACCATTTAATTTAGTGATATATTGTGGCGGTAATGATGCTGCAAACGACACCGACATAGAACTGTTCGAGGAGAGGTACGATCAACTACTGGCGAAAATTAAGGCGGCAAATAGTGACTGCCATATATACATATGCAGCGTCGCCCCGAGAGGAGATATTAACGTTGACCACATAAACACCAGCATAGAAAGATTCGCCGTCTACTGGTCGAACAAGGATCTGCAGTGTATTGCAGACACCAACGGATTCTTTTATGATTGGAATGAGATGCTGCTACAACGATATTTCAACCGCGACCGAATCCATCTGACACTTCCCGGGATAAAGCGTTTGCTGCACGCAATACACAACCACATCGCCGTGGTTACAGACTACGAAACATGTGTTTTCGTGCGCCACCAACGAGGGTCTGACGACAGACGAGCCAGAGGAACTCGTGATCACCAAGACGTTAGTCGAAACAACACGAACCGTGGTTCACGACAAAATGGACATGGGAACAATGTGAGGGCCGGCTTGTGTTACTATTGTCGTTTAGCTGGTCACAAAATTGCAGACTGTCCAAATAGGTAGCATTTAGGCATTAATGCCATGTCGTGGAATGCAAGCGGACACATAACATTACATAATGGATTTGCTCAATTACATGAAATGTGCTCCGTGTGTAATGAAATTAGGTGCACCTGCAATAAAGTATGTATAGGCTACACTGCCCTGGACACTATCGAAATAAATGAACTAGACACGGCTACAATTACCAATGATTGTCAATCAGGTGGTAATTCAGCACAGCATATGAACGTTTGTGAAATTACGCGACATGTCAAAACATGCGGTAACAATATATGTGATAATGTTTCTACAAATACATTACGCTCGCCATCGTATATGCAAAACAACAAGGAAAATGAATCCACAAATGTAGTTAATCTAAATTTAAGCAAGAAAGGGTTTAACGTTGGTTATTTAAATATACAGGGTATATGTGCGCGGAATCTTAGCAAATTTGAAGAATTGAAATATATGTTAAAATCAAACGAAAATGAAAATCTGCATATTTTCGGCTTAAGTGAGACTAAACTGAAATATCACAAAACTACAGGTTTATTTAAGATAGACGGATTTCAAACTCCGTTTCGTAAAGACAATATTGACAATGCAGGTGGGGGGTTAATGGTCTATGTTCGTGATGGTGTAATTGTAAAGCGTAGGGATGACTTAGAAATGTTTAATATATCATGTATCTGGCTGGAAATTACTCCCGAAAAAAGCAAGTCATTTTTAGTAGGATGTTTATACAGATCCCCGCACTCCAAAGTAGAATGGACTGACAGGTTTGAACAATTAATGGACAATACAATGAATGTAGGAAAGGAAATAATTTTATTAGGAGATGTAAATAAAAACTTGTTATGCGATACCACTAATAGAGAATGGTCAAATTACATTCACGCGTTGGGCCTTAGCCAGTTAATTAGTGAGGCTACTCGTGTAACAGATATCTCACGCACGTTAATTGATCACATCTACGTAACCAATGAAGAACATATTTCGCAAATTAGTGTTAAAGAATTAAATATCAATGACCACCGTGCAATTTTCTGTAATCGGAAGCTAAATTACATACCTAGAAAACACGCGCATGATGAAATCAAGTATAGATCATTTAAGCATTTTGATGAAATAGCATTTGTTAATTTGTTAATTTAAACGCCGTTGAATGGGAAACTGTACATTATTTTAATCATAATGATGACATTCTTGACGCATGGACGACACTGTTTGTTAACGTGGTTAACACTCACGCTCCTTTGCGGATACACAGGATTAAAACTAAAATACAACCTGATTGGCTATCATCCGAAATTTTAGATTGCATAAAAGATAGAAATAAGTGTAAAATTAACGGTAATTATGAACAATACAAATTATTACGAAATAAAGTATCAGCTTTAATAGAAAAATCTAAAACGGATTCGTATAAATCTAAAATTGAAGAAGGCAAGGATGACCCTCGTACTATCTGGAAAATATTCAAAGAATTTGGTGCATCAAAACATGATGGTAAATCGGAACAGTTATTAGGTATAAACAGTCTAACTGGTCAGCTATGCACAGAAAATACACATATGGCGAATATTTTTAACGAATATTTTTCCACTATAGCATCAAATCTTAAAGGTCCCATTCCAGAATCAAATTTTGATCATATTAAAAATTTCGTAAACGAACATACACCGCAAAATTATAATGTTAACATTCCTTTGATTAATGAAATATTCATAAAAAGGTATTTAACATCATTAGATATATCAAAATCTACTGGACTAGATTTAATAGGGCCACGATTGTTAAAATTATCTGCCACCGCTATCTCGAAAAGTATTACATATGTAGTAAATGTGAGTTTCACTAGTTCGATCTTCCCCAGTGCATGGAAACAAGCAAAAGTACATCCTCTGTATAAAAGCGGTGCAAAAGACGAAGTAAATAATTATCGTCCGATATCAATTTTGCCGACGCTTTCAAAAGTAATTGAAAAATGGGTTCAAAAACATTTTATGCGATATTTAACAACGTCTAAACTATTGCATCAAACCCAGAGTGGATTTCGTACAGGTCACTCGACAGAATCAGCGTTAATTGTTCTTCTTGAAAACTTTCTACAAGCAATAAATCGGGGTAAATTAGTAGGGTGTATTTTAGTCGACTTTCGTAAAGCCTTCGATCTTGTTGATCACAAAATTCTCCTGGATAAACTTCGACTATACAAGTGCAGTAACGTAAGCCTGGGTTGGTTCAAATCATACCTGGAACAAAAGCAACAACTAAATGGAGAAACATCTGAATCTCTACCTATCAACTGTGGAGTACCCCAGGGGTCAATTCTTGGACCGACACTTTTTCTTTTGTTTATAAATGATTTGCCACTTATTCTCCGTCAACACGTAACAGGAACCGATCTGTATGCAGATGATACAACAATTTATGACATGCAATCAACTGTAGGGGACTTAAAACACCGTTTACAACAAGCACTTGACAGTTTAGAATTATGGTGTGAGGCTAACGGCATGCTGCTTAATAAAGGAAAAACCAAAATCATGTTAATAACAAGTAGACAAAAACGAACATGTTTGCGAGACAAAATGATCGAACTCAAATATGACAATGTAAGCCTCGATATCACTACCGGTAATAAAATTTTGGGTATACATGTAGATGAAAATCTCCAGTGGAATGACCAATTTAACGGTATCTCAAAAAAGATTTCATCATATCTCTGGCTATTATATTAAATCAGACCTTATTTATCTACTGAGCACCGAATATTATTCTATAAGGCCTATATTCAGCCACATTTCACTTATTGCAATATAGTATGGGGAAAATCGTCAAATCGAATCAAATACTCCTGGAAGTGAAATGAAATTTAATGGCACCGTCTATAGGGACCCCGAAGACATTTCCGAACAGTGGGGTGTGTACTTTTCGAACTTATACGCTAAATCTGAACGCGCACACTTCGACAACGAATTTAAAGACAAACTTTCGTTAGCAGTGAATGTGATGAAACAACAAGAGTTTGGCACAGACACATTTATGATAACAAAAGAAATGGTAAAAACAGCACAACAACATTGTAAGACCGGGAAGGCCTGTGGTAGAGACGGCATCTACTACGAGCACCTAATGTATGGTAGTGAAATACTGCATAAAACCGTGGCAAGACTATATACACTGATGTACAATACGGGGCATATTCCAGAAACAATCAAACAAGGTATGATAATTACTCTACACAAGGGAGGCAACAAGCGGAAGGACGACCCCGACAACTTCAGGGCCATAACATTATCTTCATGTATACTGAAAGTGTTCGAGCGCATACTATTGGATAAAGCCGAATCTGCACTGACGTCACCGATCTGTTCATTGCAGGGCGGTTTCCAAAGGAACTTGGGGTGCAATATGACAGCTTACCTACTCCGCGAATGCATATCATATGCGCGAGAAGCACATAGTGAACTGTATGTGTGTTTTTTAGACGTACAGAAAGCATTTGATCGGACATGGCATGATGGTCTTATGTATAAATTGGATGCCATGGGAGTGAAAGGTAAACTCTGGAGAATAATCGCGAACATGCACAGTGATATGAAAAGTTGTGTACAATACAAGGGGCATACATCAAGTTGGTTTGCGGTACATCAGGGCTCCAGACAAGGAGGAGTAATCTCCCCTTTTACATATCTCTGCTATATTGACCAATTATTACTCCTACTTGTCAGAGCCAATGATGGATTGCAGATATGTGGAACACCTGTGTGTTGTCCAACAGTGGCGGACGATATGGTTCTTGTTTCGTTATCTAAACACGGCCTCGATACGATGATAAGTGAGTGCTACAAGTATTCCTGTAAATGGCGATATGAATATAACCCGACCAAGTGCGCCGTCATTGTATTCAATGAGACAAAACGACATTATACAAATGCAAATAGAACATGGAAACTCGGTCCTCATGATGTAAAAGAATCGGAAAGGTACACACATTTAGGCAATATTTGTGATAAGTATATGACACTGAAAGACACTGTTACTGAATCATGTAATAAGATGAAAGGGACATTCCTTGGACTAATAAAATCCGGATTCGTCGCAGAACATGGCATAAACGCGCTAACTTGTAAAAAACTATGCTCGTCAGTAGTGCTTCCTAGAGCTCTATACGGTGCAGAATTCTGGAACGGTCTGAAACCGTGTCAACTTCTCTCCCTTGAACGTGCCCATAGGTTTTGCGTGAAGCTAATGCAGGGTCTACCAGTGCGAACTAGAACAGTGATAGCTCAAAGCTTATTGGGTATACATTGCCTGGAATCAGAAATCAATATGAGAAAACTGACATTTTTGGGGCAAATGTGCAGGCTTCAAAACCATTGTGCCACTAGGGACGTATTCCTCCGTCGCATTGTTTGCTACAATATGAACTCAAATTCTATAATGGGATTTATCCCAGATATTGTAAACGTACTGAATAAGTATGATCTAAAACACCATATGGACACATTCGTTATGCATGGCTCTTTTCCAAGAAAGGATGCATGGAAGCGAATAGTCCGGTCCGCTGTAAACACAACAGAGTATGTCTCGTGGAGCGAGCGCACTGACGCCATATCATGTGATAGGTTCAAAACATTGCACCCACTCATAACCCCACATCCGCTGTATGAGTTCAGTCGCCGCAATGTGCTGTACAAAGAACATTGCAAGTCACTAATACAAATGATAGCCAGAATAGACGAAACAGCTACATGCAGTAAATGTTGCATGTTGGATTTAGACGTTGTTGACCACTGTATAAATGAGTGCTCTTATACAGGGTATCTCAGAAATACAATGATACTGGAGATGAATCGTAGATTCCCCGTAATTGCAGATCAAATGGCGGTTCTTAATACAGAAGCCAGAACTAACTTTCTGTTGTCGTGCGTATCAACCATGCCCGAGGAGTTATTCGGCACGGAAACCAATGACGTACATAAATTGTACGTACATGGTCTACATTGTATGTGGATCATGTACACAGGAACATGATCTGTGTCAGATATGTCGTTGCCAGTATAATGTTGCTCCCAGTAGCTATCAACAATGTGTCGTGATCGTAGGTGGGGGAGGGGTGGGATGTAAGGGTGGGTGGATAATGCGGCGAACACATTCACATGGGTACACGTATTGTTGATGGCGTCTGTATGCAACATTTGTACAGAGAGTCTGTTCGTAGCCGATTGATAACGGTGATACTTTGTAACATTCTTTAATAACATGTCATGTATATACGTTGATTGAATTAGTGTAACCGCCCGTCATATTTTAGGACTAATGTCTACTGGCATTGATGTGAAATTCGATATGCGTTACTCTTCCATTCACATTGTAATTATGTTTGATGTTTATAACTTTATATGTCTATGCAATTTTCCATGTTGTAAATAAGAACTCTCCAATATGGAGGAAATAAAGAATATATATATATATATTAAGGTCTGAAACAGATATGTATTACGAAGTTCCCAAACCTAAAAGTAATCTCTTTAAAAACAGCTCTTCATACTCAGGCGCGCTAATCTGGAATAGTATTTCAATTGACATAAGACATTCCACGTCGTTAAATACATTTTCCCGTAATTGTCTTAACTGGATGAAGGGTCGATAGCGGCTGAAGTAGCGGTATTATCAATTAATATAAACTTGTTAATTGTGCCCCCGCCAGCGTCACTAATCACGAAATTACGATGTATGGTATACAGTTTACAATGACCGCGTGTTTGATTTGCCATGATAAAATTGGTCTTGTTTCATATAAGCTGATGGGTGCTATAGGAGGCCTCAAATTATAGGTTACCATACCTGCATAGATTCTCCTATATTTGACGCACATTTTTGGAGCCTGAATTATAAATGCAACATTTATCAAAATTCGGAAATATAAACCAGACCGACGACCATCGGCCTGCTTCTTTACTGGGCTATATATCCCGGGTATGGAAGGTGTTCGAGCCAATTCCCACCCTTAAATATGAGCCGAAAAAAAAAAAGACAAAAAAATTAATACGTGGACATGGTGATGAATGTTTATTTTGCCACAACATGTCATATCTACAGAATATACAAAACTATCTGTCTCTCTATATTATATCATGGCGTGTGGCCTATTGAGTGGGTATGTGCCTTTAACATACACTGTCAGAATAGTGTGGTGATTGATTGTCTGATTCGGTCTTGTGGAGCATAAGAAACATCATGCTGTGTGTACAATGTTTGTGTAGCACTGGTTTGTCTTGGAGACGGCACGCCGCTGCTTGTAGCAGCAAACATTAAACAGACCACAAATATAGCATTTTTTTTTTATTTTCCTTGAAAACACATCTTGGTATTTCATTAGAATTGTCTCCAAGGAGACAATTCTAATGAAATGCCAAGACATGTTTTAATTTCGAAGCAAACTATTCAATAATCCTGTCTTTTGATGTGTAAACAGTAGTGTGTTGTTGCTGCATGTACATCATCCCGCGTTGAGTACTTTGTAACCACCAATGTACACATTACTTGACTTTATTATGTTTCTTTTAATAAATGCTACGTGTTTTGGTTATATGGTTCAATTAGTATACTGTACAGAGCTCCAGATAAGCTGCGTATTGGCGTAAATACCCAATTAAAATTGCAAAAAAAACAATTGAAATCAGAAGTAGTGAGTATCAAAAAGCAATGAGAACAATTGTGGTACCTTTATCATGCTGCAAAAAACAATAAACAGACCACCAATATAGCAGAATTTTTCCATGAAAACACATCTTGGTATTTCATTAGAATTGTCTCCAATGAGACAATTCTAATGAAATGCCCAGATATGTTTTCATTTCGAAACAAAGTTTTCAATAATTTCTGTCTGTTGATGTGTAAACAGTAGTGTGATTTAATATTACCCAATTACAATTTTGAAATGCCCAATTGCTTCAGAAATGATGGAGTAACAATATTCAATTACTAATTCCTTATCTGGAGCCCTGGTATACATATTGTGTCTGTGTTATTATTTCATGTGTGACATATCCATAACTACCGGTAAACGCTGGCAATAGGGAATTTGTATTCAGAATGTAAACGTATCATGATTAAATGTTTTACAGTGAAGAAGTGCGATCCAGACAATGTTTTAAACATTGTGAATGGTAATGCACTGACGTCCAAATCCACGTTCGTGTACGATGCTAGCGTGGAATACCTGTGTGACATCGGCTACGTGACGACATGGGATGGCAGGGAGACGCAACAAGCCGTTTTGTATTGTCGGGAAGACGGCTCCTGGGACCGAACGCCTATGTGCTCACGTAAGCTATTTGGGCAGCCGCCTGGCAAACTGAAAATAGCGACGTTTGTAACAATCGTGTATTCTGACGCTCACATGCATCCACGCAGTTGCATGAGAATCAAATCGTCTTGGACATGGCTACTCCCGTGACTGAACAACATTGGAGACAAATTCTGTGTTTTTGTACCGAACAATATGTCAGCTTTTTCACGAAACATATTTAAAGAAACTGTGATATGTTCTGTTCTGTAAATAAAATAAAAATTGACTAATTTTTCATAGCAAATGTTTTGTAAATAGCTTCTAATGTATACAGTCACATGGCTTGTCTCGATTATGATTAGACTACGCTGCTGCGCATAGTGATATCAGACTATGCTTGTCGCATACGTCGTAAGGTCTATTGTACCAGACGACAACCCGGTTCGGTTACGATTATAAACATGTTTGGGCAGGCTTGTAATGAAAGTTGTTCACATGTGTATATGCAGCCCAATCGAGTAGTTTCTTATTTATTTAGTAAATATATATTCGCGGTATATGAGGTGCGGTAGCTAATTGTGTTACTTGTAATTCGTGTAGCCCAATCCATTTCATGATTTGTTCTTGTTAGAATATACTTAATAATGGGAAAACATTATATGAATGGTATAAATGGCACTAGATACAGATCCTCTTATGTCACGAATATGCTGGTATAGTTTGCAAATATTCAATGTGGATCCATTCACAGGCAGTGCTTGGTAGCGTGCAACCGGCCATTCAGACTTTTATTTGAGAACGTATTTTCTATTACGAGCCGTATAGAATTTGTATATCTAAATGAACAAATGATCCAAACACGATAGAACGTCTACAAGTACAGTGAAACCTCTCTAGAGAGGTTTCACTGTAAATAAGGCATTTGATCATTCTGAGCCATATTTGTGCGCTATGCGATCACGAACATACATTATAACTCATAAACATGTCACAAACATGTGTTTTCTTGGTGTCCGTTTTAGAGAGGTTCCGCTGTATAACATGAATAGCGCATTCAGTTGCTTGCCAATTGAAGAGGTCGGTGGCAGAAGGTAGGTAAGACCGTAAGTCCCGTATGGACTTGGTCCCTAGTTGCATTGAACCCTTCAATTAGTCCTTCCGAACTACCAAGAGACCCGAACTTGGCGTATATACAATGAGGTTTTTGTTAATTTGCATCTTCATGACCTACAGTAGTAGAAGGATTACACTCTGTCACTCTTGAGTATTTTCAATAATCCAAGATGGCGTCCAAGATGGCTGCTCAAACAGAAAATAATAGTCAATAATCAATATACATATATTCTGTATTATATTATATAATGATTTAATGCATGCACCATATACGTTAGACGTATGTTTTAAGTTGCAACTTCAATTTCAGCATTGTAATTGATATTAAATTATTTATGTATGTGAGTGTTTCTTATAATATATTTAATTACCATGTATTAAGCGGTGTTTAATGTGTGCGTGGATGAGTGATTTGTATATATGTTCTGCAAAACACAACTTACAACAGGCAGGTAGGAGTGTGATGCTTTTGCATATACCTGTCCTATGTTATTTACGTTTGACTGATGACACACTTTTATTCTTTATAATTTATATAATTCAGGATGGCACCCAAATTGTCTGCCACAAATAATAATATTAAAATAATATGCATCGCTCTTATGTCATGTTGTATGCTATACATTTGTGATATATTGTGTATATCAACAAACACAATACCTAATAAATATTGGCGAGATATATTTGATTCACCCAATTGACGTAAAAGATGGATGCCATATCTTAGAGGATATAGTCTTTATTTAGTAGCGTACATTGTACGTTCAGAATGGTCGATGGTCTACAATTCATTCATTATATGATCGACCAACAGTAGGAGATAACATTATGTATATATACATTGTAAATATGATAACATACTAACACTATCTATTTGCGCAGTGGAAGTAATTACCGTGTTATAATTGAAACGTCTTTCCCTTAAGCGGTCGAAGAACTATAGAATACATCACCATATGAATATCAATGGAGACGTATAGTTTACTGGCACAATTAGTTATAAACATGGTGGATATGGAGGGCGGACAGTAACAGAACATAACCTATACAATGACGTATGTTAGTACACATCCATTATATAGGACAGGTTGACCATATCACAATCGATGGCGAGTGCAGTACAATTAATGTATCAGACTCCTTTGACTCTACACAATGTCACATTATTGATTAATGCTAAGCTATGTTTTTTTCAAATGTAGCGGCTACGTGTATATGTTTCATAAATAACAGCCACGTGTGTCACATAATCTCAAAAGCTGCTAGGTGACTTTTATCATATTCAAAATTACATTATGTTTGATACTCGTATTATGTCATATACATTACGACATGTTCTCGCTGTCATTCTGCGTTTTGTAAACATGGATGGCGTTGTCATTCATGAACGAAGCAATTTGTTAAACATTATAAGCATATTTGCAAGCATACTAAATGTGTATGTAGCTAATTCCTCTAATTCAAAGACAGTTAATTAATACTGTTATCTGCTATTATTGGTTAATGTTGCTGAATATTCATAATTCGTCATATTCACTTCGTCTTTGTCGCGCCTGCTTTAGCAGAAATCGCCGTTTTTTCCTTCGTCGTCGTCATCGTCCGCGTCGTCGTCCGAAATGTCAAAAAGATATGTACAATCTTTAATATTGCTGGACGGATTGCTTCAATATTTGGACAATTGGTGCATGTGAATATTGGGAACACACTCATGCCGCTATTAACATGACATTCCTATTTTTGCGTAAACACATGGCCATTTATTTGCGTCAAAAACATTGTACAAGCTTCTTCATCATGGAATAACTTTAATACTACTTCACTGATTACTTCCATATTTAGACACTTGATATATGTCAGCATTCGGAACACACTCATGCCACCATTAACATGAACCTGACATTTTTTACCTTCACATTTCTGAGGAACACTTAGCATTGTTGTTTACGTCAAAACGTTTGTACAGACATCTTCATCATGGTATAACTTTAATATTACTTGACGGATTGATTCAATATTTGGACATTAGATACATATCATCACTGGGAACACCATTTAGCCGCCATTAACATGACGTGGATCTTTTTGTATCCTCACATGTTTGTGGAAACACTTATCTGTTGTTTTGCGTCAGAAAGTTTGTACAAGTTTCTTCATCATCATATAACATTAATATTACTTGATGTATTGCTTCAATGTTTGGACACTTGATACATGTAAGCAATTGTAATACACTCATGCTGCTGTTAACATGACCTTGACCTTTTTGACCTTCACATTTTTGCGTTAACACTTAGCCATTTTATGTGTCAAACAGTTTCTTCAACCTTGACCTGTTTCGTGTTTTAAGCAATGCCATGCATTTCTCTGGCGGTTATAATATGATGTCTACTTTAGCACATGCCCATGATCATGTTATGGGAAAATGCCTTGGCAGGCGCGACACCGCTTCCGTGGCGGAATACTTGTTTCATTACCATGTGTTTCATCTGATGTATCCTATTGCATATGCAGACATTATAAACATTTTAACAATTGAAGTTTAATTCTCTCTATATTATGACGACAAATGCGTGTAAATAATATATGTGATTGCTGCATGTAAGCACTATACCGCAATATTATTTATATACGCATTCAATGCCGTCATTGAAATTCATGAATTAATGCTAATGGGTGCTTATATATAGATATATAATATAATTTGAAAGTGCAACATGTCACATGATATAACAATACTACATGTTTGATTACTCAACAGCTAGCCTACATAGGTGTATGATGCACTGACATATATATCACTTATAAACAAGAGACGTACATACAATACTACTTATAAGTAGTTGGTATGTACAGGTTACTGGTACCATGAGATGCGTCATAAAATAAGTATATATAGAGAATAGTAGGTTAGTGCCGTGAATGGGAAAAATATCTGGCAAGGCTCAGGAAACGGGATGGGCGAGGCTCTGCCGAGCACATCCCGTTTCCGTGCCGCGCCAGATATTTTTTCCCATTCACGGCACTAACCTACTATTCTATTTATCCCGTCAACACCTACAAATGGCTGTAAAATGCAAAAATAGTATTGACTGGATATCAAAAATGTTTCACGGCACCGTGTTTCACGGCACATACGCACTGTGTTGACGGGATAAAGTCACAAATACAGACATTGAGGTTGCAGTAGCCTATTTCACTAATATTGCAAAGTATACTTATCTAGCAAAGTATACTTTGAGGGAGACATTTTCAGTTTTATATATGAAATAATGCATACTCCCTCGAAATTTTACTTTGATATATTAAGTATACTTTGCAATTTTGATGAAATCGGCTACATATCAGCCTACATGTGTCCATGACGTCTTGTCAGGAATCACACTGATTGTGCTTATAACATTTACAGGATTGTCCCATGTGCGGAACAGTTGCATATAGGAAGCCCCCACCCCCCCCCCCGCCCATTGATACACTGATACCACTGCACTCATATGCCAACGGTAGGCGGCACTTTTGAAATTGTAAATTAATAACAGGCCTTATATCTGCGTCCATGTTGCATCACGGTACGTTGGTACGGTCAGTCGTTTGTCACCATCACTTTGAATAAGTAAATTTGCAAATATTGCTGTTATGGATGAACCCATGTATGATATAGTATATTATGCTGATATACATGTACGCATTGATTCAACGCGTTTTTAGAATCTTCCACATGTAAAATAAATTGTATGCTGTATGTACTTCTGATTCCTACTTGTGTCCTCAGTAAGTATGCCATGCATCACATGGGACTTGTTCCAGTGCGCATATATTTAATTATACTATTTACTATTAAATAGTATGTTTAGGGATCGTTGGCTCACAGTCTGAAAGTAACACATTAGTTCATAATAAATTGTATGGAGGGGAGTAGTAAATAAGCATCCCACACACAACACATTTAAGGACCCGTGCGACCCCTGATAATCCAATGATTCATGCATAATTGTTTCGTCAATGTGAAGGAATATATGCATAACATACATGTGAACATTTTCTTCTTACTATATCCCACACAGTGCATAGAGTTGCCATGTCGGCCATCTTAGTGTGCACAAGCCATCGGCCAGTTTTAATGCGGTTGACAGATACCACTAATAATATGACACACACATGAATAAAATGTGGTGCAACATGATGGGGATACATCAGACAACAGCGTGCTATGCCTTGTTATCATCAAATTGATATACAAAGTCTGATATATGAAGGGTTTGTTGACCCTTTGTTAAAATGTTTGACAATTCAATAAAGACTGTGTAACAGTAAGAACAATACACAGTGCTGTAGATATATACCTGCATTACCATACATACTGTATCGATTCCAGTGACCTGTAAGCAGTTATCTGAATGTATTGTTACTGCTATCTACTTGCCTGATATGCGAGTAAATACGGCTTTTACCTGTGTAAAACTTACTTCTAATAATAGACAGTGAACCAGTTGGACATTTTACACATGGAAAAAGTGTCCATTGTATATTTTGTGAGTGATGGTAGAAAGGCTCAGATATCTAGCGTTTCGTGTAGTCTGCCGATATAAAACTTATAGGACGTTGTCGTTCTATATATCTGGGACGTATTTCACCAAGTTTTATTAGATTTGCTGCCATATTATTGACTGTACGTGTCAAACGCTCCAAGTGGTGAAACTGTCCGATAGCATGTACAAACTAAAATGGCGGAGATAGCAACTCAATGCTATGTATAATACATGTACACTCTAAGAAGAACAGGGTCAGATATACGTTATATAGATTTGTTTCAGTCACATGTATGATTCTACTACATTTGAAACAAAAGGTCATATTCTATATAGTCAGTCCTTAAGCCATTAAACAGTCATTACTGTATGTACGGATTCATTTGTAAGCATTATAATACATTATGTTTGTGAGCAAATGTACAACAGAAGTTTGTTTAATTTCATGGCGGCCGTATTGGACGGAAATTAGTTGGACCTTGACGCGGTAGAGAGAATCCAGAAACGGTGCATGCCTTATTTCATTTACTTTGAGAATGGCGGAGCAGGGTTAAGTGGAAATTAATCATGTTTTGATTAATATACCGTTTTGGCGCACAACTGGATACGATTTTATAATAGTATATAGTTTAATTATTAGTAATCAAATACATGTACATTATACGAACCGCAAAAATGGAAAATGCTCAAGGATGACAGAGTGCCATCTGTCGGATTCCAATAATATATGGTATGTAGATGCAAAATCACCCAAACTCCCAAATGTTACGATGATATACACAATACATAGTATACATGTAAGATGTTGCTATTTGATCAGGAGCTACACTGGTCAACAGCCCTTCAGCTCAAGTTATCCAGTTACATCCACAGTCATATTACAGGTGCCCATTGTTCCATGGACCCGGTGAACCCGGATGTTGAGCCCGCGGGGCCGATACTGTACGGTGATAAGTATACCCTGACTTGCCACCGGCGGAGTGGTAGAACGTTGGTCCTGGAGAGATACTGTGGCTATGACGCCGTGTCTCAAGAATATGTGACAATCGGGAACACGCTTACTTGTCCAGGTAGATGACAAATACAGAACAGCTCAAATTTGTGCTCGTAGTATATTGTATCGCGGACGCGTCCCATTGAACTAATATAAATACTGAATATGCGACTTAATCCTCACAAATTTACATTTACATGCAACCTCTCTACAACAGCCATCCATAGGAAGACTCAAAACTGGCTGTTGTAGAGACGTGGCTGTTGTAGGGAGGTTAATGCTGAATTAAATTGTGTCGTCTGATGTTTATTTATTTTCTGCGATAATTCTCATTAAATACCTGTTTTGACAGCATTTTAAAATCATTTCCAATGGAAATGATTCTAAAGTGCTGTCAAAACATGTTTTTATCGAGAAAGAAGGCAAAAGCAACAGCATACGACAATTTTCTTGCTCCGCAGTCTAAGGGTTAGATATAGAGGAAATCATCCATTTGGGATATAAAATAGCGGCTGTTACAGAGAGGGTGTTGTTGTAGAGAGGTGGCCGTTCGAGGAGATTTGACTGTACCAGAAATCCAACTTATGTTTTGACACAGCACAATTTATTCTTATGTTGATGATATAGCAAATGGCCTTACATTGTATTCATCTTGGCGAATGACTAACGCTGAATCTATACACGATTTTTAACACGACGGATATGTAATGACAAAATTGGCATAGACGCTATCTGTGTTAACGACATGTACACTGTATATCACGGCAGCTATATTTGAAGAGTTCAATCATCAGATCATGCGGCCAACTCTCCGACTGGATTAATATGCACGGTCTGCTATACCCATGCAAATGAGAGGCTTCGTAAATCGCAATTGTAATTTCTTCAATATGATAACATTAGTATGACCACCTCAAACTACAGATAGACTAGTACGTCATTACATGATTACGTCAACTATAATTAACTAAAGCTGGGTTATTCGGGAGATGTAGAATTAAACGTGAAAATTTCGTATTGGAATATACATTTCACATAGTTATTAATTCGATGTGTTTCAGAGACGGTGTGTGGAGAACCGCCTGTCATCAACGGAACGAAAAAATACATAGTCCCATGTACAGACTATAACTGTACGTTTAGGTTCGATTGTCGGGGACCATACCAGCTATATGGAGTCAGCCCGCAATCCGACGACATTGTTAGATGTAACGAGGATGGCATATGGGAGTTCGGCACTCTCCGCTGTGAAGGTCAGTCAGTATTGAGCGGTGACGATATGTTTCCGCATAATATTACATGTAAATACATGTAAAACCTGCATGAGACACGCCGTGTGATTTTTTACCTAGAAAAATGTGCGATTTTATGAAACAAAATATTTACGAAACTGTGATATGTTTTATAAATGACGTCGAAAGTTACGAAAGTTTCATAATTCTATCGCGCATTTGCTCTGAACATCATGTAAACATTTTTTTATGAGATATGGCACATATTAAAAACACATGGCTTGTCTCTACTGAGTACAAATGTTTATCATTTGCTTCACAATACTCTGCTAAACACCACATTACTCATTTATCGTATAGATGTACATACTACAATTATAAGTAAGTAACTAAGTACATTCATTATTTAAGGAGGGTAACCCAGTTGGCGTGCACCAATCGTCCCTAGGGCCCTCTCAAACACAAACATATTTACATATTTACAGTGAACAGGTAATGACATGTATGAAACAAGTGATGCAACCCAACTGCCACCAGCAACACGTAGCTGGCAAACGTTGGGTTGCTTGCAATACATAATTTTTACGCGATAATTTATGACAAAACCGCGCTTACTGTATCACACACGAGTAGGTTGCAGATGCTGACCGACGCGAAACTCATGATCAAATACTAATATCCCGACAGAGTCCGTTCGGTGTAGACATTAGTTATTAATTGTTAGTGACTGGATAACGAACAATAATGACCCAGGTCAGGGTCTACATAAATTCGTAGACACAATAAAACCGTCTTGCCATATCAAATCGTAATATCCTTAAATACCTGGAGACTAGTCTGTCGAAACAGCTATAAACGGGGAAGTCTCTAAGCGAAGGATCTCACAATACAATCAGTCTATTATTTCAGTAACTCAGCATATAATAACCATACACATTCAATTTGGGAGATCATTCCTTTCCGGGAATCTCCATATTTATTGAGATTATTAGCTTTTCCAAACAGCTTGCCCTCATTAACTGCTGTACTTACCCACAAGTGGATAACACGTTCGTTCGTTCGTTCGGCTCATATTTAAGGGTGGGAATTGGCTCGAACACCTTCCATACCCGGTGGATAACACGTGGTAGGGATGGTAAAATGAATGAATATTTATAGGTTATTTTATTTGTGCACGAGTTCCAAAGCATGCGATATTGCGCTGATTCAGGAACGCAATATCGTTGCGCAGCGGAACGACTGGCATATTTCCACATACAATTCAAATAACCCTTTTATAATATACGTACATCTTTCGCAAGTTGTATGCACTTCAAATAATATACAAACTATAAATAAAATGTACAACTTAGCGGTGATTTAGAATTCATCTAATTGTATAATTAAAGTATCTTGCCATAATTGATTGATCTCTTTATTTATTCGTTGGTCTGCTATTGTTTCAAAGTAATCCATATCTCAATCCTCTACTATCACCCCAGCGGTTTCGTTGATCTCTTGATTTGATTGGTTAGTTGTTGATTTGATCTCTTGATCTCTTGATTCGATTGACATGTATCAACGCCCACCCATTATACAACTACTTATACCGCTATGGGATTGTCAGTAAACAAAGTAGTGTAGTGTATCCACACACTTAGCTTCTGCAATTCGTACAGCCAAATGAGGATAGTTCTGTGATATGTGTTGAAATCATATTGGTTATTTTGGTGATATTCTGCTTGTTCGCTATCATGTTTCAAGTCTGCAGATCAATCTACTATCAGGAATTATTAAGATGTGGTCAGGACTAGATAAATATGATTTATGAACAGTGCAATCAGTGTATACCCATATCAACATGCGCATCCGTGCCGTCTGTCAGCGTCTGCACTTTTCGCCATTCAATCCCTTCATGAAACACCATCATACTTCTATTATGCTGCACTGCTGTCCTGACATATCATACGCTAGACGTGTCATGCAGGCCAAACGCACGATCTCCCCGTGACAGCCACGAATGTGTTTAGGTGGTCAGTGTCCAGATCCCGGCTATCCTGACGGCGGTTCTGTAAACTACACATCTTATCGGCACGGTGCAGAGAAGGTGTATACAGTCGAGGAGAACATCTTTGTCGACTTCATCTGTCATAGGGAGGGCTATAACCCGGTACCGTCCAGTGCAATGGTATGTCAAGCTAAAGGCGACGCCTTCGTCGAATGGAACGGCGTTATTCCGAATTGTATTGGTAAGTGTCTACATGATTGTGTGTATCTGGCAACTTGCTTTGTATTTCCCGAATACGTACTGAATGACTGCAATATAATCTCCTAATAATGACCATCCATAACATTATAAGACTCAGTCAGAACACCACTATCAGACAAGAATATAGATCACAAGGTGGTGGTTTCATTGCACATATTCTTAAACCTCACTGTAGGTGAGTGTGATGAGGTTCACGGTCAGATAATGTTCATTTGCTATACAAGGACAAGTGTATTTGGTTGTTCATGTACCTTCATTACAGTACAGCCTGTCTACACCTGGTACCCATAGTGCTGGGCTTACAGTGGTTTCACGGTAATATTTCATCTTCAGTCCAATACCCCTGTATGCCCGCCTCACCTGTGGCCGGACAATTTGGAGGGAATTTGAATGTCGATTAGTCTGGGCAGCTACTATTTTAGGCTCAATTGCTATTTTAGTGGCAATTAGTTTATCACCCAATCACTATCAATGGCACTAAATGCGGGCGAAGAACGTTATATGTGATTAATCTACCTTTTTGTCTGCAGATTGTTTTTATCAATGTCTGCACTGCTCTGCCTGCGCATTCCGATTGGGGGTTGCATTGTTCCGTATTTAGTCAGTCAGTGAAAGAACAGCCATGATTCTTACTTGCTACTAAGTTTAATTAGATACTTCAGACGCGGAGAACTCCAAAATGTAATGATGCATGTCGTTTGTTCGATTCCCAGTTACAATATCCTACTCGTTCATATATATCCTCTTTCAAGCAGATTGCACATTTATTTGTAATTCACATATGTATCCTTCCACTACATGTATCTACTGTTTCCATTTTAACTGGCAATACTTAATTTCAGTACTACAGTACTTTGATTATTCAAGGTATCCAGCATACCTCACAGGCTGTTGGGTGAAAACTTAATTTGATGGAACATGCTACAACAGCAATCAGGATATAGACTACAATGTTGTGGACAAACCCAATTTGCCTTGCAAGCCAAGTGATTTTGTACATATGAAAATGTGCGGTATATCATGAAAACTGTTTACAAACATTACGACGTAATTTGCGCAAAATATCTCAATTTATGTAAACATTCATTGTGGAAAATCGCACATCTTCGGAGGTACAAAATCACACGGCGTGTCTCATTTGCAGATAACACAGCGCCAGAAGTTACAAATTGTCCGTCAGACATAACCGTCGCAAAATTGATGCCCATCGTCTACACTGAGCCTGTATTTCGGGTAACTCTCGCTTATCTAAATCTTATCTCGTGTCTCAATATAATTTATAATACTATAAGTCCATGCAATTGATTCTTATGTCTAAAAGTTTAAAGTCTATGCTGTTATCATCACATTTATGGCACTGAAATTAAAATTGATGCTCCGAAAATTAAAATACTGTTACTGCAGTAATTCATTGAATATGTAAAAGAAAGTGAAAAATTCAGCACAGTAAACCAGCAAGTCCACATCACTCCAAGACAGTTCCACGCTGCAGATCTGCTAAGCTACACAAGCACACATGACTAACATTGACTTATATGCTTTATGTTATAAGTTGTCAAATATCTATTCCTTATTTGAATTTTCTGTGTGATATTAATCTCTATTTATTTTCTATTGATCAACCATCATTTAATTAACTTCGCCATTTTAGGTTTTTGGGCATGAGTTTTGCTTTATCACCACATGATTGTTAACAAAGCTACTGAGTTGAAATTTTTCGATTTCTGACACAATGGCATGGAGTATTATTGTCAGAAATTATACTGAATTACAGCACAATGTCTGATATGTATCCCTTTGAATCTTGGGGTAAATACTTGTCATTACTCGATATATAGAGTGGTGGGACGCAACATATTTGCATGGAAACTCAAATGATAAAGTTGCACGATTAACCACATAGCAATTACGTTTACGAATACTCAGCGGGGACTGCTATCCCATGTACTGAATATAGTCATCACATGGCCTGTGAACGAACGCTGTCACCATACCGCTCACCTTGAATTCATGAACTCACGTTGCGGATCTACTATCATTTTGTTCTAAGCTGCCGTCTGTTTGGTGCAGGATATCGGAAAGTGTCGTGATCTACCGGTACACTAGCATCCGTCCCGAATATTGTCCCAATATGTTTCATGTCTAAATAATGTACATGTAATGTTGTTCATTTACAGGCAATATGTATTAATTCAAATGTGAATAACACATTTTTCTTTCACTTTGTAAAACAAATATATGTTCTACTTCAGTATATTACATCATGTCCTTAATATACTAACATTCATATAGGCATACCGGATGAGTGAAGTGACTGAAAACCAAAGGTTCAGGAAAATATGTAAACATCCAGAATATGTATTTATTTCAGGATAACACTGCTGTGAAAGAGATCCGTCTAATTCCCCAGAATTTCCAACCAGGTTTGGTGACCGCGACTGTCAAGCGAGTACTATATACAGCAAAAGACTACGATGGAAATTCCAAGAGCTGCAGATTTTCCGTCTTTATCAAAGGTACATGTAACGAATAATTATGTGTTTCAGTACATACATGATACAATATAAGTACTGTTAGTGTGATAAATGAATGTGACGTAATCATTTACATCAAAGTTACGACGTCATCGGCTTTGTGTATGACATTTCTTGGTCCAATGGTGTCAGAGAGTTTAATTACACAGATAAACGGTGATGCAAATTTCTGTGTATTTGCCGGAAAAATAATTCAACGACACATCATTTGCATCTAGAATTGTGTGATATAGCACATCTAATCTTATTCCCGCCTCATATATAGATGGTAGCCAATGTTTGTACAAGTTTGTTCATCATGATATAATATTACTTGAAATGTTGCTTCAATGATACAAATGATACATGTGCGCATTTGGAACACACTCATGCCGCGATTATCATGACCATGTCCTTTTTTACCTTCACACTTTTTGCAGAAATACTGCCATTTCTTGCGTCAGAAGTGTGTACAACTGTTTTCATTATGATATAACATTAATATTAGTTGACGGATTGCTTAAATATGTGGACACGTAATACATGTGATAATTTGGAACACACTCATGCTCCCATTAACATTACCTTAACCGTTTGTACCTTCACATTTTTTGCGCAAACACATAGCCATTGATTGTATGAAAAAGGTTGTACAAGTTTCTTCATCATGATATAACTTTACTATTACATGACGGATTGCTTCAATATTTGCACACTTGCTATATGCCAGCATTTGGAACACGCTCATGCCGCCATTCACATGGCATTTACATTTTTGTTCCGCCTGCTTTAGCATAGCTTTTCCGTTGGCGTCGGCGTCGGCGTTTGCATCGGCGTCGGCGGCGTCAACATTTCACGTTATGTTGTTGCGTTTAGCTCAGTTTCAAGAAAACTATAAGGCCTACAACCTCCATACTTGGTATACATCAACACTGTGGTGTAACCATCTCACACAGAGGGAGCCCATGTGACCTTGATCTAGTTTTCATGGTTCATTTACCTACTTTTCACATGCATTCAACGTTAATGTTTTGTGTTTGGCTATGTTTCTAAAACTTAACACTCAGCGTTCATTCATTGTAACTTCTGTTACCCTCAATGGAATGCTTTAATATTTCATACATGCATTTGAAACAACATCCTGCATCACTATGCAGAAAGCCCATGTTGTCCGCTAACGCTAAAGGTCAAGGTCACGGGCTTAGAAAATTCCGGGTTTGGAAAACTTAACGCTCAGTTTAATTTATTACAACTTCTGTTTCACTTGATGGAATGCTTTAATACTTCTTAGGTGTAAACTATAGCAACATCCGGCATGATTCTACAGAAAGCCCATGGTGCACGCTAACACCAAGGTCAATGTTACGGGCTTAGACAATTCTCAGTTTTTAAAACTTAACGCTTGGGTTAATTTATTGTAACTTCTGTTTCCCTTAATGGAATGTTTTAATATTTCATACATGCATTTGTAAGAACATTCCGCATCATCTGCAGAAAGTTCATGGTGTCCGGTAACCCTAAGGTCAAAGTCACGGACTTCGAAGTATAGAAATTTAGTATAGAAATTTAGCTTCGGTGCCAGGAGATACATGTCGTTGGCGGCATCGTGTTTAGCTGTGTTTGTTGAAAAATAAGTGTTTTGGTTTAAGTTTATTATCCCTTCGCGTAGCGAAAATGGGATATAGGGATGCAAAAGTTGTCTGCAATAACTTCTGTTTCCATTGATGGAATGGTTTAATATTTCATAGGTGCATTTGTAACATCATCCCGCATCATTCTACAGAAAACGTATGGTGCCTGCTAACCCCAAGGTGAAAGACTTAGAAATTGTTTTGTTTCGAAAACTTTACACTTCATTATAACTTCTCTTTTCCTCAATGGAATGCTTTAATATGTCATAGGTGTATTTTTAACAACATCTCACATCATTCTACAGAAAGCCCATGGTGCTCACTAACCCCAAGGTTCTTACAAGCTCCTTATGTACTATCAAACTGCGCCAGACGGGACATTTTGCTCCGCGGAGCTCTTGTGTACCTTCATATAGTTGTGGAAACACTTGGCCATTTTTTTGTCAACAATATTCTTCACCCTTGACCTTTTTCGCGTTCTCCATCTTCTCAGATGGTTTTTGCGATGCTTATTTTAGCACATGATCATGTTAAGGTCAAATGCCTCGGCAGGCGCGACACCGTTTCTGTGGCGGACTTCTTGTATTGAAATGATACAGAGCATGTGGTCTAGTATATCAACATTAAATTGTAATTTAGTAAATTAAAATGTAAGTCGGGCTTCACTAGAGTACAATTTCAAAATCGAGCTAAATATGTGTGTATATGAGGTTGGCCGTTTTACTGAGAAATAGTAGATGTTATCCATTGTTTAGAACATTTAATATTACTGATCTGCCAATCGAACGGACAATGACTATGGTGAAGTTGACTTAACGTCAATATTGCACCACCTAGCCATTGCCGTACTTGTTGAATAACCGATTATATCCGAATTTATTATGGGTAAAAGTGACATACACTAAACGTCCAATGTGTTCGTGATATATGTGATGTGATTAGATGCTTTTTACAATTGCGAATACATTGTATTTACTATGTGTATCCGTATGATCAGTCATGTCTATTACACCTAGTAATACCACCTTCTGGGACGAGTGGGCGAACAACTCCTTGATAATATACGGTTGTTTTTGTTCACATTTACTCTCTTAGTCACATTCTAACTTTCTACTTCACATCCGTCTTATGTTTCAACTTCCCTATTTTTTATAATTCATTGGTGATGTGTATTACTTGTATGCATATACAAGAGTCGGAGCGTGAACAAATCATTCCCTAAACTGATCTGCTAATACCGCCCTCATGTATTCGGTATTTTGGTGACTGTAGTCTACTTAGTGATTGTATATAATCAGCACCGAGTAAAATTACCATACATCAATGGATGATTTCGTCTACATGTATCACAACTACACAGTTTACGTATGCATTGATCATTATGCTTTGTTCGTCACTGTAGCGTGGCTGAACCTCGCTGTAGATCCTGACGAGGTCGATTGTAACGAGCCGTCTCATCAGCATAACTATGCAGTGTTCGTCAATTATGTTTTTACTTAAACATGCTTAACAATATACCATTTCTAATAATAATTAAAATGTTCCAAATACAGATGAAACGGTACCGGTGATAAACTGCGGCGAGCCAGATACGGTCGTCGCTACAGAAGTTGACCAAACTGTTGATCCTAGCGGTTCTGTCACCTCCGCGGATAGTACTGCTGAGATAAAAGCCTTCCCATCCGAGCTGATATACGGAATGTCCACCATTGGCACAAACCCAATTGTTATGTACCAGGCAACCGATGCGGCCGGCAATATAGCCACTTGCAAAAAACAGTTTCTAATAGAAGGTATGTAGCTTAGATAAACACCGGCCGAATTCATGCAAAACTGGCTTCATTCTACCTGTACCACTATGTATATAGTTCATTGTGTAGAGGGCCACATGAACGATTGGTATCAACTAAATGTGTCAACCTCGGTAACATGAAGATTACTATTATTATTTGTTTGTTTGTTTATTTGTGTTTAACGGCATATCAACAGCTAAGATCATGTAAGGCCGGGCAAACGGGTTCGATCCCATTTTAACCTGCTGCATTGGGGGGGAGGGGGGAATCCCAAAATCAGAACGGAATATTTACATCAAGAACAAATATATTCAGTTCTGAAATGAGAATAACCTGACCTGGCGCCAGGTACATACCACACCAAGTCACTTGGCCCCTTCCCCTAAAATAGGATTACGAATATCGGATTACTAACATAAGGGGGTATAACCAGATTCAACTGTCACGTACAAAGTGCCAAAGACGTATGGGAGGGCCAAACCAGGTCTCCAGTCGGGATTCCGGTAAGGATAAACCCCGATCGTTAAATTACCCATCGCGTGCTCCCACCTGCCAGCCACTACTATTATTAAGTAGCATAACCTGTGTGACTGGTCCTTGCATTAAATCATATTTTGTTTATAAAATATTGAAGAATGCCCGTGTGAACGAAAGTAGCATGTACATGTGGCAATTAACTTGCCTGAGACTATTTTAATTTCCATATAACTTCAACTTTATAAAGCGTATCACAAACATCGTATTCATTGTCCTGTGAACACCAATACGTGGAAATGTGTGTTGTGTACGCCATTTGCTAGTCGCTACTACCATGTCCAATGATGTTCACGTAACTGCTGGTACAAACGTGATACAGCTCGGGCATATATCGATGATGTGCACACTAACTGAAGGGGCCAGTGGAAACAAAAGAACTAAGTCCATTACCTGGACTTATACACAATCTTCTCTGAGCCCTCCAATTACTCTGCGCCCGGTTACTCAAAGCTTCTGTTAGCTTAACAGACTGTTAAATCCTTAGTATTGCTAAGGATTTAACAGTATGTTAAGCTAACAGAGGTTTTGAGCAACCGGGCCCAGGCAATTGAAAGTTCATATAAGTAATACAATATATGTCAGTTACCTCATGAAATATACTAATGTGTGTATGTGTTGTTCAATGCGAGGATGAACTAATATCGTGGGTACGTCAGGCTGACATCGTGATCATCTCCCCGTCATTTGTATATAGAGCTCACATGCCTTTGATAAACTATCCAGCTAGGTCACCGAGTGGTTTGTTATACTATAATCATTGTATTGCACTGGTCGCATCTAAATCCCACCAGATGGCGATCAGATTATCCGTCACAATAATTGTATGTACTTGCTAACACCCGATAGAGTAGATGGTAATGTTACACTCGCACGGTCACAACAACTATTCCATCCATCATGTGACCGTGTATGTGCTATTCACACAATGAACAGGAACACCAACGTTCAATTATTAAACTGCACTCGATTTTTCGACCGAAGTGTCGCCCGTTTAAAACGAGACACAGCGGAATATTTCTAAAGTGGACATCCTGGATTGTCCCTATGGACACCACTGTAATTCATATGTACACATGTCAGTTTCGTGACTTTTGGATGCTTTGCAATCTTGAAGCGATAATATCGTAAGACAAGTATAGACATTATAGGGATATCTAGGATAGAGATTATCTCGTGTATCCGTCAATTAACCATTTCAACCATAAGTAACTGGAATGGATTTTGATACGTCAATTTTGTCAAAAATATGAAACTGACTTTCAAAAAGTGCAGATCCTGATGAGACGGCTCGTTACGAGCCGGCTCACTGGATCTGCACTCTTTGCATAAACCGCTATGCTATAGCGGGCTTTCGGGTTCAAAGGGTTAAATAACGTATGCACATGTATTGTATATTGAAGGTCCGAGCAGCTGCACCAAGTCGAGCCTACACATATATAACGGAGTAGCTAATTGCACACCGAACCCTCCCACTCAGCTTGACTGTATAATCACATGTGATGATCTCTATGTGTTCTACGAAGACCCTGCTGTATCGTCTATTGATGTGCGCTGCTCTTCGGGAGTATGGAGCAGAAATCCTCCTGTCTGTGTGGGTACGTACACGTGTTATGTTTAATTAGAGCTATATGTACATGAGAACGTCCATATTAATGCTACATATGAGGCACGCCATGTGATGTTTTACTTACGAATACATGTATGTGCGATATATCATGAAAACTGATTACAAAATTGACGATTATTTTCCGTAAATGACGTAAAAATGTGACGATAATGTCATAGCTAATTCTGTATTTGTGCATTTGCTATGACAATTTAGACATCTTCCGATATATCAAACTTTCTGTAAATTAATTTAATGAAAAATCGCACATATACTTAGGTTTAAAATGACATGGTGTGTCTCAATTATGTAGGCGTACTAACTCTCGTATAACAAAATATAAGTATCAATGCATGTAATATCGTGCTGATGTAATCTGATATAGATTAAGTGAGTTTATATATTGCATAAGAAACCAGGCTATGCCAGTCAACGCGTGTAATAAATAGCATAATATAGTATTACTTAAACTGAAACAAATGTTATGTTATTAAAAGAATGTATTTACTGCAGAAGAACATCACTACTGCATGCAATATACTCTCATTAAATATCGCACAATAATCCTTATGACAAGTATCCTATAATTTAAACTATCATTGTTTTAGTCATAAATAAGTGTTGGCAGGCATTTTATTTATTTCAAAGCACGCCTTCATTGTAGTTACCGACCTCGCCAGCTACCGGGTGCAAAACGAATTTCAGTACCAGTTTTCCCAGCCATCGGATCTTAGGTGTGGGGCTGTTTATGCCGACCAGCTCCGTAGGAATCTTCTGACACTGACGAACACATTCACGGCCATGTGTCAACAAACGGTCGCAGACATTGACGTGTCACCAGTAGAACCATCGACGGAGGCTATGACCGCGGAAATAAACACAAATGTTGGTATAGGAACTGTACTAACTCTTTATTTAATACATTAACATTTGGGACCAGTGGTCAAAGGATGAGGGACTATAGTCTGTTTCGCGAAAGCTGCCCAAATGTTGCGGCCATATAAACAATTCAAAAACAATATTTTTTTCGATAGTATTGAATTAAAGGAAAATTTAAGAATGAGCCTTCTTTTTATTTCGTGAAATTCGGTCAAATATTGATTTTATTACGAAAATTTATTTGTCTATGGGAATTTAACATGGGGGAAAAAGTGGTAAGGAAGTGTTGGAGGAGTCAAAAAACCGATAGCTTGGATATGATCTAACTAAGAAAACAAAAGTTAAATTTTAAAAATCGGTCCCGTATTTCTAAAATTAAAAACAAATTCCCCATGTTAAATCCCCATAGACATCTTTACTCCGTGAAGATGTCTATGGGGATTAACATGGGGAAATTTTGTTTTCGCAATAAAATCAATATTTAACAAAATTTCACGAAATAAAAAGAAGGCTCATTCTTAAATTTTCCTTTAATTTAATATTATCGAAAATAATATTGTTTTTGAATTGTCTATTTAGCCGTAAAATTTGGGCAGCTTTCGTGAAACAGACTATAGTTGCGTGGTGGTCTTATCACGATGAAAGAGCAAACGTGTAGCATTCGTCAACAATATCGTGCTTTCAGATAGTTCTATGTTCTGTCACTCATTCTTAGTTATGTATCAGTAGAACATCTGTAATCTATTTCACCAATCTAGCCAATCTACTTATCTAGCAACGTGCAATCTAGCCAATCTACTTATCTAGCAACGTGGTCTTTGAGGGAGTAATCTATTGTTTTTCCCGAAATGCATTATTTCATATAGAACATATATATTTGATCATTAGTATAAACATGTTATTCTATAATAATGTACATCAACATAATTATATAGGTATGTGTGGAAAGGATTGAACGAAATATAACTAACTTGTAAAGTTCCTCTCCTGAAACAAGTCAAATATGGTCACAAACTGAGAAAAATGCCTGATGAAACTAAGGAATTGTTGTCAGTTTGAGACCACGTTATGTGATAATGGCAAAATAAGTAGCAAATTTGTTTACGGATGTTCAGGCATATATATTATACATAATACTGTTTCTAAGAATTGTCTATGAATGTATTTGTATTAAGAATGGAAACTACCTTCAACTGTAACAGACAGGAAGGGCAATTTAAACATTATGATATGACAAATAGCGCAGAAAAACGATGGAAAAATAAATATTGATGTAAAACGAAACTGAAAATATGCATTTGTCACTAGAGGGGCCAACTTCGTCCACAGGAGACAGCCGGTACACGTATATATGTGAATTATGAAGGCACATCAAACAGGGTAGGAAGATCGTAAAGATGTTATTACACAAATCGCTTACTGCGAAGGATGAATGTTTGGACGGCATACAGACGATATCTTCATATGATAAGGCACTAATGCCGAAAAGTATTATCTCAATGGTACCATTTAGTAATATCTGAAGATTTATCTCGGGGACTTGTGTAATAGTTTGGAGTAGCTCATGTCT
Organism: Conchocele bisecta; assembly: GCA_029237695.1. Lineage (NCBI taxonomy): Eukaryota > Metazoa > Mollusca > Bivalvia > Lucinida > Thyasiridae > Conchocele > Conchocele bisecta. The sequence goes on from CM055270.1 coordinate 80,499,393, forward strand.
TATTTCATGGTAGTATGGACAGTTGAGAAGAAATGATGAACATTCTCTATACTGCCACAACGGCAGGGAGGTGAATCCGAGATGTTTTATGTTAAAGATCGTTATTAAGATAACTAGTATTCATACGCAATATTGCGATTTTCTTATTCCATAGTAGCAGTGTTTCTGGATTACTGTGGAAGGTGTATTAATTAGTGATTTGAAATTGACAAAGTGTTGATGTTTCTCTGACATGAAGTGGTACATGTAATTGATTCCACACTGTAATGTCTGAATGCAAGAAATACTTGACTATAATGTAGTGCGAGCATGATGTGGGTGAAAGTCGGTTATTAGTTCGTAGATTGTAGCGTGTGGTACTACCAATGGCACGTGGGACCAACGCTGACATATACTCAGGTGTTAGGCCATTAACCATTTTATGAAATAATATCAATGTTTGTTCCCACCTAGATTCGCATAAGCTCTCCCATCCTATATCGCAATATATATCATTTAATGATACACGTTGTGTGGCTCCTGTTACGATTACTTGCAGCTTCATGCTGTATTATATCGAGTTCTTGTTTTTCAGCTAAAGTACATTTGTTCCATATTACATCATACTATTCTAGAACTGAGCGGATGAATGCTTTGCAGTGTTTTCCTTGAAAGTTTAAACTTCAAGCTAATTATTATGTTAATTCTTGTCCAGACTATATATTTAATGTATGAAATATGATTTAGCCAATAACAAGAGATTGTTAAAATATACCAAGGTGTTTGTGGCAATTTACTTCGGTAATAGATTGAGCGTGTTCAATTGAGGATGTTGGGGCTTATTTATTTTGCGAGAGATAAGCAGTGATTCCGTTTTAGCGGGATTGAACTTCACAAGCTATTTTGTTGACCAGTTAGTAATTGTGTCTATACATAAGCTTGTATCGTCCGCGAATAAACGTATATTCGTGTTTGTGTCATCTCCAATATCATTGATATAAATACGAAATAAAATTGGTTCAAGAATAGACCCCTGAGGGACTCCTGCATGTATCATGTTCCAATTAGATGTTGTGCCTGGAATAACTATACGTTGACATTTATCTTGGAGATAACTACTAAACCAGATTAATATATTATTATTCAAAGGAAAGCTACTATTGACTGTCCGAGTTTGGTCACCTATTTAATATACTGGTCATATGTTTATGATTAAAAGTATGCATAATTATTATACTATACTAACAAGTAATAAATGTATCGTTAAATTGAAAATTTCTCCCTCAACGTGTACTTAGCAAGATAAGTATACTTTGCAATGTTTGTGTAGTCGGCTACTGGAGTCGATAGTTTATTTAGCAATGTAATCTATTTGCAACATAATACGACTTGCCATGTGGTCAATGTCAGCTTTATTCGTAATTTTCTGAAAACAAACATGATCTCTGATTATTCGAGAAGATAATGTATAGCTCTGTCATATGGACGACATATGTACAATAGCTATGTCTATTCTATGCCAGATTCGATAAGTTACAATCGCAAAATACCTGCAAATGTAACAGTTTTAGCATGTAGCATACTGCGTAATGGTTTGATGGAAGTTGTCACCTCATAACGTAGCTTTAATAAAACGTATTAATGATTTGCGATATGCATATTTGAACCTTCATCAAAGCAATAGTGGTAGCCATAACATGCATAAGTATCTTGGAATCGGAACAGCATGGACATTCGGAAAATGGAAAAAAATCATTTGAAAATACATTTTCACCGAAGTGGTGAAAATGTATTTTCAATTGATTTTTAGACGGATCACAATGAAAGATGAGGATATGTTTAATTACTTGTCCATGTGTTGGTTCACTGCAATATTATACTACCACATACATAAATAACACACTTGGAAAATCTAAAGAAACTTTCCTTCAGAACTGCTTCCGGTGTATCCTTGTTGTTAGAATTGATGGTTTTGTCGGCTTGACGTCACGTTCTAGCCGACCATTTCAGCGTATTCTAACGATGATGATGCGCCATATGTGATACTAAGGAAAGCTACTATTGACTGTCCAATTTCGATAAGCTATTTATATTAATGGTCATATTTCAGACTTTCTAGGATGTAAAAGTCATGATTCTTGAAAATGGTATGCGCATTATTGCTAAAATGTGATATCATTGTATTACAGGGTAACCTATATGCAAGATTGGTGCTGGATATAACTCCAGCGGGTCTACATGACAGCAAATACAAAGATTGTGGGAATAAAATATACAACGCTCTACGAAATATGGATCCGGACATAGCATACATCGGTGTATTGATGGGGGAAGGGGACACATGTCAACAAGCCGATTTTCTCCCGCAGACGAACATACAAACAAATGACTATATATGCCAGACAGCCTCACAAGCAGCTCGTAATGGAAACGATACTTATATATGTGGTGAGCTAATACTGTTGCCAATATCCTCATTTTTTACATTATCAATGGTTTGCACAAGTTCGGAACTTCTACGTTAGTATGTGGAAGGCATGTTACAAGCATGCTGAGGATAATTTAACTGGTGTTTAACATAATTTAACATACCGATTTTCCGATATCCCTGGTTTCGGCCATCAGTTACATATTTGGCTGTTTTGTTCTTGATAGCTTAATCCGGTTTTACCCATTATACGAGGAATACTTTTTAAGTGACTCTGGTGTGATAAGGACCTGACAGTCTTATCATGTTATTTTAATATCAGGGCTGAATATATATATACCGCGTGATATCCAGAAATTCGTGGACAACTGCTATCATTTCAACATGGGTCAATGATGTTTATCCCATATTGTGAATGAGCACACGCAAATGTTTTTTTAATACATTCCTAAACTGTTATAAAGATCTGGGGCCGTTTCATTAAAGTTCGTACGACTAAAATGTTCGTAATTGCAAATTTAGGATGGTCTGGAAATTTGAATTGCTAGATTTACATTTATTGATCATACTTTTTCTCAATAAATGTGAATCCAATATTTGTTTACAAGAAAATATTGTTAATGTGAAATGTACAGACTATCATAATTGTGTTTAGTGAAACGGGCCCCTGTTGACTACTATCTGAGTGTCAGCAATTCTAAATGCATAAAAAACCTGTTTTGGCAGCACATGAGAATCGTCTCCAGTGGAGACGATTCTCATGCGCTGTCAAAACAGGTAAACTTACCCGCCGCAGGTCATACGTCGTCCTAAAGTCAATATGACGTTGCCGTTATTCTGTGTTGGCTACTACTTCTCGAAGTAAGCGCCACCCGCTGCTAAACATTTACGATGCCTCTGAACCCAGTTGGGATACACATTCTGGACCAGTCCTGTTCATATATCTGTGCAGCCAGTTTAGCTCATGTACAGTCAAACCTCCCGAACGGTCACCTCTCTACAACAACACCATCTCTATAACAGCCGCTATTTTATATCCCAAATGGATGATTTATTTATCTAACCTAACTGCTGAGCACAAAATTGAATTGTCGTCTGCTGTTGCTTTTGCCTTCTTTCTCAATGAAAACATGTTTTGACAGCACTTTAGAATCATTTCCATTGGAAATTATTCTAAAATGTTGCGACAGCATTTTTTTTATGAGAATTTTAACGACAAAATTAAATTCAGCATTAACCTCCCTACAACAGCCACCTCTCTACAACAGCCACCTCTCTGCAACAGCCACTTTTGCGTCTTCCTATGGATGTCTGTTGTAGAGAGGTTACACTGTCGGTCACTGAAATGCCTCCCTCTTCACTCGCCTTTTTGTAAATAAGGCCATACCATATATTTTCTATGTTAAGCGTCCACCCAGTTGACCAAAACCTACCAACGTATCCGGTAAAAACAAACAGGCATTGAAAAAAAACGAAGATAATTTGTTGTTAAAATCTTACTCAACCCTTGCAAAGTCTGCAAAGTGTTGAGGAAGTTTTTACCATAAATTTAAAGTTCCGCCAGCAAACTTTATAAAACAATAAAAAACAAGTACTCTATAGTCTGTTTCACGATAGCTGCCCAAATTTTACGTCCATATAAACAATTCAAAAACCATATTTTGTTCGATAATATTAAATTAAAGGAAAATTTAAGAATGAGCCTTCTTTCTATTTCGTGAAATTTGGTCAAATATTGATTTCATTGCGAAAACAAAATTTCCCCATGTTAAATCCCCATAGACATCTTCACGGAGTGAAGATGTCTATGGGGATTTAACATCGGGAAATTTTTTAGAATTTCAGAAATACTGGACCGATTTTTAAAATTTAACTTTTGTTTTCTTAGTTAGATCATTTCCAAGCTATCTAGCTAGGTTTCGAAGTCCTCTACCTCTTTTCCCCCCATGTTAAATTCCCATAGAGAAATCAATTTTTCGTAATAAAACCAATATTTGACGAAATAAAAAGAAGGCTCAATCTTAAATTTTCCTTTAATTTAATATTATCGAAAAAAAAAAAATTGTTTTTGCATTGTTTATATAGCCGTAAAATTTGGGCAGGTTTCGTGAAACAGACTATAATTAAACTTACTCTGTGTAAATTCATGTACGGATATAAAACGCGCAATATTCCCAAACAGTTTTCATATTACTTCACCAGTAAATAGTGTCAAATAGTTTGTTTGTTTTTTTACAGAACCACTCTCAAAACCTACCCGCACGCGGACGCTTAACAGAGAAAGAACTTGTTATGGCCTAATATAAAGTCGCATGGGGCTGGGGCCGGGGACTATGGTCAATGGGGTAGTATCTCTGCCTTAGTGTTATCTATACTCGTATATTTATACATTCAGTTTTTAGTTTGGGAATCCACCCATCTCCTCCTTACAAGGGAAATTGGGAATCCACCCATCTCCTCCTTACAAGGGAAATACGAAATTCGGCCCCAATAACCAGGCCTAAAATGACATATAGGTTAGTAGTAAACAAGTAAATACCTCTATAACCCATTCAGTCTGTAGTGTTAATAACATTACTGAATTAATATATGAGTATATGTGATCATAATGTCGACCATGTAAAGTATAAAACATATAAAACTGTCGCATCTACATACATGTATATTGCTAATTTGATAAACTTGAACGTCTATATTATCCGCACATGCCTGTGAAAGCTGAGTAAAGTGACCACCAGTAAGTGAAAACTATGAATTACTGTAAACAGTTCTGACATATGTGCTAAGTCCGCTAGGATTACTTTTTTGTTATAACAGAACGTACACTAATACACTGCAAACGAGCGGACTCGATTTAAAAATGTGTAAGAACAGCAGTGCACGATGTTGCAATACATTTTCCATACTGAACTCAAAATAGTGATAACATTAATATGAAAGTTGTGCAACTACTTGGGGCGTAGTTTGAGTCACCTAAGTTGATAATGGCATTATGTTCATTTGCATAACATCTGTAGCCGATTTCATCAAAATTGCAAAGTATACTTTACTAGCAAAGTATACTTTGAGGGAGTAATCATTTATTTTTCCTGAAATGCATTATATCATATAGAACTAACAAATGCATATATTTCATGATTAAAAGTATGCAGAATTATTATACTGAATTTATTACATTATCACAGCCAAATTGGCTGTGATAATGTAATAAATTCAGTATAATAAAAATTAATAAATTTATCATAAAATTAAAAATTTCTCCCTCAAAGTATACTTTGCTAAAAAAGTATACTTTGCAATGTTAATGAAATAAGCTACTGGTCTTGGTATTGTAATAATTATATACATTATATTCAGTGGCGTGCCCACCTGGCACGTTTCGTGGTGTGGACGACTGTCAGCCTTGCCCTGCCGGTACTTACAACGACGACTATTATGTCAGAGAGTGTAAACCATGTCCGACGGAAACCGTCAGTTTGCGAAAAGGCCTAATGTACATAGCCGGATGTTACGGTACGAATATAGTGCATACCGACGTTATTCAATACCGCAATATTCAAAATATCGTGTGCAGTAATCAGATAACAATCGAATATGGAATTCACAATCCATCATCAATTCCATATCAACCATATGTCATGATGTATCCTGATTTTATGTATTTTCCTTATTAGATTCATTTTAAAACGTTCATCCAACTTATTAGAATTACAAGACAAAGTCAAATGTTCCATTGCCGAAAACGACTACCATAAAACAGATTGTCCGTGCGAGTTAATTTATTAATTTAACCTCTATGGTACAGTGTGTGTTAAACGACGCATTCAACATGTGTGTGTAGTGTCCAGACCCGATAGGTTATACGCCGTCATATTTCACCGTTCTTCTGATTGTGCACACTGTTTTGGAACGCTAATTCATGTGTGAGACACGCGTGAAGTTTAATCCCAATGTAGTGTGTGCTACTATGGTGACAAATATTGTCACTGTATTTGCAGAACATTGCGGCCTGTATTTGCACAGCACAGACGGTCGGCCGCCATGCACTGACTGCCCAGAGAACACATACTGGGTGAACGGAACCCTCTGTGAGGCCTGTCCCATAAATACCTACACAAAGGGCCGAGGGGCAACAGATGTCAGGAGATGTATAGGTATGTTCATTATTTCATAATTCATTATAGGAATGAATGGCCTTTTTGTGGAATTTATCGGGGTATAAACTTGGAAAAGTCGCGGGAATACTGGACGAAGGCCGGAAGGCCTCGTCCAGTATTCCCGCGACTTTTCCAAGTTTATATCCCCGATAAATTCCTCAAAAGGGCCATTCATTCCTTATAATTCCAGCATTTGAAATAAATTCATCAAGAAAATGTGTTTATTTTCCGTTTTCTTAAGAATTATTTTAACTGCGCCTCACGGTTACGGAAAATAGTTCGGCGTGGGAGTTTATTAGGATATAAATTTTGGACAGAGACTTGCTACGGGCCAATCAAATGTTAGGGAATTGTGTAAATATTTTTGTGCTGTAATTATATTGCAATGTACACGACTGTATGCCATTGAAACCAGCGAGTAACGTTGTTGTCAGCGCATAGCATCAATGGCTGTAGTTAGTAATTGTCAAGTGGTATATTGCTACCTTTGCTGGTATCGTAGCTGTGCATTTATTACTAAGTAACTGGTCAGCCATGGGGTGTACATCGTTTCTAGTATACATACGTGTTTCTACCGACTTACCTTTGGCTCTTACACACATTAACACTACAACACTATTTAAGTGGTGTTGCATTAATTTCAAATTAATGGCATTCTCTCCAGTTATGCAAGTTTTGTTGTCAATGTAATTTGTAGCGAACAATCGACATTCATGTCAGTATTAATGTGGTGACGTATATGATAAAGGGCATGTAGGCAGTGTCAAATTAACACAAACTACTGAAAACTAACTCCGACACATGACTTGGCAATCAGGAAATGAACACCACACAATAAAAGATACATACTGAACACCTGTTCTCGAATTATATAATAGTTAAACCATATAGTTAACCCACATGATAACATCCCATAGTAAACTAGTTTTAGTTGAAATGCATGTCAATAATAAATGATTCTCAGTTTGATATGTAGGGTTAGTTAACGTGATGAATGGTCAAACAATGGTCGTCAGAAAAGATGGAACAAACAGTATTGAGTAACTCTGACGTTTGGACCACTGGTTGAGTTTTCACTAGCTCCGAAGGACATTTTATCAACGTAACAGTGATCTTGTCGTGACATTTAATAACAGCATGAAGTCATTGATGCAATCAGGGATCAACCTTCAATAATTTTGTGGTGACGTGATATACAAACATGAGTGTGGTCATGTGTTTCCCGTCCACTACAAATTATTAGGAAATGTATCAACATAGATACGACACCTCAGTTTTACTACGTACTTCTACTTTGGTCAATAACCACACATACCGTGTTACTATGACTGGTAACCATGGCACTCAATGCAGAGTTGTTCACTTGGATGGTCGTGCCATTAGATTACCACTCATTGTTACATGACTGCCATTGTTCGACATCGCTCACCGCCGTGTTCAAACATACAGCGCGTGCTGTTCAACTATGGCTGTAGACAATGCTCATTTCGGGGCCAAGCCAACACCTACGTAATACGTGTCTCATGACGTTACTAGAACGCACCATTACGTCACCAGACCAATTGACAACGGTCGCACTAAACTTTTGGAATTGATGCTGCTGCATCACACGACGTGTACTGCGGCCCCGGAATATGTATGTGTAAATCAGCTAGTTGAATGGAGCAGCTTATCTAAGTAGAAACAAGTATTGTATATATGCTCAATACAAGTTTTATATGTTGTTTATATGCTCAAGCTCTCGGGAACTGTTTCAACCCGCGGTCTACGGCCTTGGGGTTCAAACAGTTCCCTCGTGCCACGGAAAACGTTTACCCACGGGTGAACATTGTCGAACCTTATATTCACTATTAAGATAGTTACTCCATTTTGCTCCAATTAATAACGTGTGATTGTTGTTGAGCGCAGTTTCGCTTCTTTGAAGTATCATATGATAACGTTTTACTTTTGCTATTATTAGTTCTCAATTGTCAGGAAATTACTGCCTCAGTATCTAGTCGCTATTGTGTATTGACCTGTATAACTGGTGACGGGCCCATCATAGTAATACAATTTAGCCCTGTTGTCCTTTCATTTGTAACTTCAGGTTTGTGTCATATTTCCTTGTTTTCTTATAGTTATAATTACACTTTATTACACTCTCGCGAGTTATTTGCACGGGTTTCGCTGTGAGAGAAAAGCGTAATTTTTGTACAACGTAGAAAAATGTATTTATGCTCTCTGGCTCGAGAGCCGCACGCCGCTTGGGTGGCGGTTTCCCCAATAGTACTCTTTACGTATTTTAACACACATCTATTTATAATTGTAAGTCGAGGTCATGCATAAATTATCTATGTGAAAGAAACATCAGTATTTTTACGAGCTTTACACCGTGAGAGAACACCCGTAATTGCGCGCCTGTTTTCTTCGAAACCACGAGCCACCATGCAAAATGTTTACTTTTTATTACTATCAAAATAAAGTTATTTGAAAACTTGGAAAGGGTTTCGACTAATCTAGAACGTTAATGTGAATGATTGAACATATTCTAAACATGCAGTCAAATATATCTGGTTCATAGAAAAAGCTAACGTAACGTAAAAATGCGGGAAAACACGTCATTGTATAACTATTCATACGCACATCACAATTCATTGATTATAATCTCAAAAATAGACTAAATGTGCATATATATCCGCCGTGGAAGTGTAATAAATATGATATCCCATCGTACATGTTTGAATAGCCTATAGTCACCAAACTTCACGGTCATGGTCCTTAGGTAGTGGGATTACAAAATTGTTAAAATGACGTCATTACGTAATCCAAGATGGCTGCCGTCTAAAAATAGCACAAAGTCTTCAAAAATCTTCTTCTCAAGAACCGCCAACCGGATTTCGACAAAACTTGGTGGGAATGATCGATGTACAATGCTCTTTCAAATTGTTAAAATGGTGACCCCGGGGTCAAAAATGGGCGTGGCCCGTGGGGTCAAATTAGGGTAAAATTTTATTTTTTACCTAATAATTATGGTCATGTTATATATCAAATCGAAGGTATCAACGAGGCGATCACTCTGGTGCATTTTTTGTCGAAATCGGATGGTTATGTCATCCAAGATGACCGCCGAAAGGTCAAAAGGTCGTTCTTTTATTGGAGATTTAAAAAATCTTCTTCACATGAACCACTTGGCCCATGGTAGCCAACCTTAAAAATTATGGTCCATGGGTGAAGCCTTTTCAGATTTGTTAAAATGGAGGTCATCGCTAATCCAGGATGGCCGCCGTCTAAAAATAGCAATGCTCATTCAAAGTTGTTGAAATGGTGACCCCCGTAGTCAAAAATGGGCGTGGCCCGTGGGGTCAAATTGTGGTCAAATTTTATTTTTGACAGAATATGGTCATGTCTATATCAAATCGAAGGTATCAAAGAGGCGATCGCTCTGGTACATTTTTTGTCGAAATTGGATGGTCATGTCATCCAAGATGGCCGCCGAAAGGTTAAAAGGTCGTTCTTTTAATAAACTTTCAAACGTCTTGTTCTCGTGAACCGCTTGGCCGATATTGGCCAAACTTCACGGTAATGGTTATTGGGTCAGGCCTGTTCATTTTTGTTTAAATGGTGGTCATAGCGAAATCAAAGTTGGCCGATGTTGAAAAGTAGGTCAAATTGTTAAATCTTCTTCTCGCGAACTGTCATGCCGATTTTTACGAAACTTGGTATGAATGATCGATAGTTAACGCTTGTTCAGATTCCTTCAAATGGTGGACCCCGGGTCAAAAATGAGCGGGGCAGGAGGGGTCAAGTAGGGGTCAAATGTCACATTTGACCGAATATGGTCATGTCATATATCAAATTGAAGGTATCGACGAGACGGTCACTCTGGAGCTTTTTTTTTGTCGAAATCAGGTAACTACGTCATCCGAGATGGCCGCCGAAAGGTAAAAAGGTCGTTCTTTCAATATAGATTACAAACGTCTTCTTCTCGTGAACCACTTTGCCAATATTGACCAACCTTCACAATAATGGTCAGTGGGTCAAGCCTTTTCATTTTTGTTAAAATGATGGGCATCGCGAAATCCAAAATGGCCGCCGTTGAAAAGTAGGTCAAATTCTTAAAAAAGCTTCTTCTCACGAACCGCCTGGCCGATTTCGACGAAGCTTGATATGAATGATTGATAGTTAACAATGTTTCAGATTCCTTCAAATGGTGGCCCCCGTGTCAAAATTGGGCTGGGCTCCTAGGAGGGGTCAAGTAGGGGTCACATTTCACATTTGACCGAATATGGTCATGTCATATATCAATTCGAAGGTATGGACGAAACGATCACTTAGGAGCATTTTTTGTCGAAATCAGATGATCACATCATCCAATTGGCCGCCGAAAGGTCAAAACGTCGTTCTTTTATTAGAGATTTCAAACGTCTTCTTCATACAAACCGCTTGGCCATTGGTAGCAAACTTCGCAGTTATGGTCCATTGGTAAAGCCTTTTCAGTTTTGATAAAATGGCAGTCATCGTTAATCCAAGATGGCGGCCGTCTAAAAATAGCAAAACATTTTTAAAAATCTTCGAACCACCAGACCGATTTTTTTTTTTTTTTTTTTTTTTTGTTTTTTTTTTTGTTTTTTTTTTTTTGTTTTTTATTTCCAAACATAGTCATGTATAAACACAAATCAATTACAACATGCAAACATACAGAAACATACCATAAACTATACCAATTTGTATACACAAATGTATGTACCTGGTCATGTGCATGTATCACTATGAATCAATATGCATTGATAAATGACTATGACATAGAAAAAAATGTTTTAAGGATACAATGGGAAGAACAGAGTTAATAAGAGGAGTGAAGAGAGATAGAGAGAGAGAGATAGAGAGATTGGAGACAGAGAGAGAGAGAGAGAGAGATACAGAGAGAGAGAGAGAGAGAGAGAGAGAGAGAGAGCGTGTGAGATATAGAGATAGTTGAATGTTTGAGTTGAGCAACATCGCAATGAACATATATATATATAACTTCGGATCTGCATATAATTTAACCTATGAAAAAGTATTAAATTAAAACTGTATCAGTAGTCAGTGAAAAATCAAAACAAACAACGATATTACTCTAATTGAATGCCATCCCATTTTCGTTCATGAAAAGTAACTTTATTTTTATTAATTGCTATTTCTCTTTCAATATCTCTTGTTTTTCTTAAATATACTTTAAATTCAGAATATTTCGGTTCCATATTTCTTAATTTGCAAGAATAGATGAAATATTTTCCTAATAATATGCAAAGGTTTAAAAATATTATTGTTTGTTCATACTGTCCAAAACATATTAAATGCCAATCGAGATTACAGTTAATATCGTGGTCGTTTAAGAAGGTTCCTAACTGTGACCAAAACAGACCGATTTCTACAAAACTTGGTAGAAATGATCGACGTACAATACGTTTTCAAATTTGTTAAAATGGTGACCCCTGGGTCAAAAATGGGGTTAAATATAGGTCAAATTTTATTTTTGACGGAATATGGTCTTATAATATATAAAATCAAAGATATTGATGAGGCGATCGCTGTGGTGTTGTTTTCATCGAATCGGATGATTAATGCATCCAAGATTGCCACCGAAAGGTCAAAAGGTCGTTCATTTATTAGAGATTTAAAATGTCTTCTTCATACAAACCGCTTGGCCATTGGTGTCCAAACTGTCCAAACGGTCGTCGATAATCAAAGATGGGCTCCGTTTAAAAATAGCTTAAATTCTTAACAAATCTTCACACGAACCACCACACCGATTTCGACGACATTTGACAGGAATGATCGATGTACAATGCTTTTTTAAACCTGTTAAAATGGTGACTTCTGGGCCAAAAATGGGCATGGCCCGGGAGGTCAAATAGGGGTCGACTTTTTTACGGAATATGGTTATATAATACATAAAATCTAAGGATTGCAATAAAAAGTAGGCTGGATGCATCCTGTTGTGGTCTCCAAACCTCTCAAAGTTGTGTAAGATATATCTGTACATATCGCGAGACAACTCCTACCCTGGTGACTTCTCAAGTTTGTCGCATTGAAATTGTGTGCCTGTCATGGGCTTATTTTGATGTATATGTAGTGACAACTTTACATACCAGTATTTGCTTGATTTTTGTGACATTGCACAGGTGAGCGATATAGGGCCAGCATGGCCCTCTTGTTATTGTTTTGTATATGTCTGTCCTTTTGATGCATGATGGTGAGGTAAGTTGGGTGTTTTTCCTGCTGTGACTGCTATATTATCTATGATTCATTTGGTGAATAGTTGTTGTGGGGCGATCGGTGCGTTGATTTACTTGTACACATTTCCATTGTGTTGCTTTCCTTTTGGGACCGCACACCGTTAGTCGTGGCGTGCATGAGTATTCGTTAGTTTCTCCTTTACGTGGGTTCACGTGTCTGACCTTGCTCTCTATTTTTGTATTCATTTATCTCTATCGTGCAAATTGACACATATGAGGCGTGTTATTTCAGTCTCACTGGCGTACATTATTTGCAACGGTAGCAATTTAAGGTATTTGGAAACGTGAGCATCGACACATATTGTAATACTGGTATAGTGCATGCTACAAATGTACCCAGTGATTTACATAATTCTGGAGGGATTTATTTCCTTGAAGGAAATATTTCCTCCTAGACGTTTGCGAGACGTAACTGACGTCACGTTTTGACGCCATTTCCGGCAGAGAAACAATTCATACGCTAACGTCAAAATTGTCAATGTTGGTAACGTTATAAGCTGGTATAAGAGCATTTCACATTTTTCGAAGAGCATGTAATATACAACTTATTCCACTATCATTCTAAAATACCGAATTTATTTCCCTTGACATCTGTAAATCCGAAAACAAAATGAGTGCGTTTCTTTGTCGGATTTCCAGATGTCTCAGGAAATAAATCCGGTATTTCAAAATGTTGAGAGTTCAAAATGGCAGTTGAATATTAAACTATATTTATTTCGCAGTTCCATGTCCGCCTGGTTACTACTCCAGCGATGGACTCGACCCGTGCATAGCGTGTCCGCAGAACTTTTACCAGGGCTCGTCACACGGAACTTCGTGCTCGGAATGCCTCACGGGTCAGATAACAGTGGGACCCAACTCCACATCAGAATTCGATTGCGTTGACGGATGTATGTTTTATGCTGTTTACATCATTTTGTTTACGAAAGTTACGTGTTGAAATGTATTAATTGTATAGACCAAATAGTACAGATTACATTTTTCCGCAATTTATATTTAACTGTGATCACAGTTGTTCGAGTTTACGGCAGCAATGGAGGCTCTATAGCCGATTTTACCAAATTGCTAAGCATACTTGTCTAGCTACGTATACGTTGAGGGAGTAATCATTTATTTTTCCCGAAATGCATTATTACATATAGAACTAACGACTGCATATATTTCATGATTAAAAATGTGCAGACTTAATATACTGAATTTATTACATAATGTAGCAAATTCAGTATAATAAAAAGTAATAAATATATCGCTAAATTGATGATTTCTCCCTCAAACAAAGTGTACTTAGCAAGAGAAGTATGCTTAGCAATTTCAGTGAAATAGGCTACTCATCATCGACTGAATTATTTGGATGTGATCAGAGAAATGATGCTTACGGATTTCGCGACCAGTGAACGGTAACTCTTGCAATTACTCCAGTACCGTCCGTAGCTAGCTACGGACGGTACGGGAGTAGATTGCAAGAGTTACCGTGTATCCACATCAGCCTGTGTATCCGCACAGTCTGTAGCCTATTTCACCAACATTGCAAAGTATTCTTATCTAGCAAAGTATACTTTCAGGGAGAAATTTTCAATTTAAGGATAAATTTATTACTTGTCATTATACTGAATTTATTACATTATCACAGCCATTTTGGCTGTGATAATGTAATAAATTCAGTATAATAATTCTGCATACTTTTAATCATCGAATATATGCAGTCGTTAGTTCTATATGAAATAATGCATTTTAGGAAAAACAAATGATTGCTCCCTCAAAGTATACTTTGCTAGATAAGTATACTTTGCAATGTTGATGAAATCGGCTACTGATCAGGTCAGTCTCCGTTCACTTCACCACGCGTCTAAAACACAGTTTAGATTGTTATCAGGTTACGGGTGTGTGCTATTTGATCAGCAGTCTGATCAGAAATTCCATAAGCCCCATGTGTGCAATCACAGCCACATATGAGACACGCCATGTGATTGTGTACCTTCGGAAATCTGCGTAATTTCGTTGAATACGTTTCCAAAATTTACAGTATCTTTTTCATAAATAAAGTCAAAAGTTGACAACATTTTCAGAGTGCATGTACTCTGAAAATATTGACAACTGTTGACGCAATTCACATTCTCCGGTCGGGGTTTTGGGATTTCTGACCAGTGTAGCTTCTGATCAAATAGCGCACTCCCGTAGTCACTCGGTGTGCGAACCACCCCCGTGAATATGTCACTCACATGATAATGTCAATAACAACAGTTGTTATATCGCAGAGACATTGCTCGCGTTTTGATTGGTCAGCTTGACAGATAATATGACCCCATATGACCTGTCAAGCCCGTCATAATGGCTCGAAGCAAAATGAAACAGTTTGGAAATCAACTCCGAAACAAAACCATGGGGACTGGAAATGATCTAACTAAGAAAACAAAAGTTAGATTTTGAAAGAAGTTATTAACGAATTTCTCCTTGTTTATGTCTGAATGACATCAGTAGCCGATTTCACCAACATTGCAAAGTTTACTTTTCTAGCAAAGTATAATTTGAGGGAGTAATCATTTATTTTTCCTGAAATGCATTATTTCAAATAGAACCATGCTGTGAATGTTGCATTTAAGCTTGAACCCCACTTTGTATAGAGAATATGGGATTCAGCGAATTGCCATCACCCCATGTGGTGAGTCTGGAGGATTTTCTGAGATACCAGATGTATTGATTTCAACTTCAAAGAATTTACTGATAGCAATCTGAGATAATTAAGGACTGGCAACTCAGCCTATTTTCTAAAAAAGAACAAAAAAATCGACGAATGTAAAAATAGTTATCATACATGTATTTGTATGAAAAAATAGGCAATGGCATTTTTTAAAATTTTGAAATTCATCCATAAATGAGCAAATTAAATTAATTAATTTAATTAATTTGGTTCTAGTGCATTGCATGCAATGTCATGCATATGCGTAGGAATACACATAGACTATTACACAAAGGAAATAGTCATACAAGTTTCATAAAAATGATATACTTCAATACATGGGCTCATGGATGTACGTACATTTGTATATTTAGTTAATTTGTTATTCAATTGCACTCGTATGCCCAATAAGATGTTGTTCAAAGGTATAAACACATTGTGGAAGTGGAACTATTTTTCCTATTTTAACCCTTCCACTACAGACCTGTATACCTGTTTTCACCCTTCCACTACATACCTGTATACCTGTTTTCAACAACAGTGTAGATCCAGATGAGCCGGCTCGTTACTCGCATGGACTATTTTATGTTTACTTATAGATGCCCATTCATCAGTAGAAGTGTGTTTTTAAAAAATCAGAAGAAAAAATATCCGAGCAATTATCAAAATTATCACAAACAACGCAGATCCTGATGAGCCAACTCGTTACGAGCCGGCACATTTGGTTCTACTCTGTTTGTGAACACAGATATACGAGTGTAGGACATAATCCCCCCCCCGGACATAATCCCTCCCCTGCTTATTTGACCAGGGAGGACAAAATCCCCCTGGACATAATCCCTCCCCCGGACATAATCCCATCGGACATAATCCCCCCTGCAGGATTTAATAAAGCACATAAGTTGTGTCTAGTTTCATGTCTTTATTAACGTGCATAATAATTTGTTTACGAAACATTATCATATATGCCGAATCCCATGTTTTATTCTATCAACCTAAAATCAGGCTACAAGCCTTCAATACATATTACAAAGAAAGTAGTTAATTTGTTGTCTTATCTTTACTAATAGCCCATACATGTATCTGACATACAACACATTTATATATAAGGCATTTTATTTATACACCAGTGACAGATGAAAAACGGGTCCCACGTCCAGCTAAAATCTGATACTCTCGCCAATGGTAATTGTTATATGATTATGCAAATTAAACGAATGAATTAAAATACTTTTAGATACATCAACCTAAATCCACTATTCTATATCTCTTATGATTTCTGCAGGGGGGAGGGGGTGGGGGGATTATGTCCGGGGGGATTTTGTCAGGGTGGGGGGATTATGTCCACCCTGGTAAAAAAAAAAAAACGGGGGATTATGTCCGGGGGGGGGGATTATGTCTGTACACCCAGATATACAGGTCTGTAGTGTTGAGAGGGTTAGGAAATTGGACCCGATTTTTATTACATATAAACTAAACCAAGAAATGCCATCTTTGTGAAGTCTGATGTGTATGCTAGTTTTCCCATTGCCAAATGGTCAAATTATGAATATGGCTTATCCTACAGAATCGGAATGGATAATTTGCTATATCTGTTGCCAGATGGTCTTTTGAGATGTGTAGACAAGGAAAGTAGTCCATGAAAAGTGGTTGCTGGGTGTTGGGTAATAAATCAGTGGTCAGTGGTTTTGCTGCAGTCGTTATCTCTTAATGGTCAGTTTTATAGCATCACACAGTAGGTTGTCACTGTGGCGAAAAGCGGTTGGATTCTATGGAATTATTTTAAATGGAGAATTCACATCATGCTAACAAATGCATATATATTTGATGATTAAATGAATGTATAATTATTATACTGAATTTATTACATTATCACAGCCAAATTGGCTGTGATAATGTAATAAATTCAGTATATAACAATTAATAAATTTATCCTAAAATTGAAAATTTCTCCCTCAAAGTATACTTTGCTAGAACAGTATACTTTGCAATGTTGGTGATATAGGCTACAGGTAATATTTGTAACGTCATGACTTTGTGCCGTTTGGCGCCAGTTGTCTGCCACATTTTACACGACAGTCACGTACTAATGCACTTACAAAACTAAATTCTGGATAATTTAAAGAATCTGCGGTATGACAAATGCGTTATTGTGATTCTACAAGTGACTCCATATTGACTGTGTAGAATTGATATATGTAGCCAATGTCAGTCCATGTTAGATCTACTTCTCCCAATGCAATGAGAATTATATTGATCACATGTGATACAATACATGCCCACTCAGTAGGCACACAATGCTCTTTATATCAGAGACATCATCTGAGATATTTTCTGGCAAAATAAACATTTATTCACCATTACCCCACGTACGTATTGATTGGCATTATTATACAGTTTATATCGGACGTATATTTCCACACTGATATCAAGGGCGATAACCGTGTTTCCTTAAAATTTTAACGGACATTACTATGTGTACATTTGCATTTATTTGCAATTATCATACTTTATAATCTGTAAAATAAATATTACTAAATGATTATCTCTATAGCGGGCACTTGTAATTTTTAGAGCTGGTGGAATTGTGACACAATTATACAATTATTTAATTCCTAAAAAGAACATTGTGTGCCTACTGAGTGGGCATGTACCTTTAATGTATTATACAGATGCTACGCAATGCCACAATTCCCCGTGCGGCGGCAATGGAAGCTGTACCGTAGAGCGACACAGATACATGTGCACATGCTTTGAAGGTATGTTGTATGCACATGCCTTACAATGTAAATTTAGACAACAACGGCACATTAGTTCAAACATGTTAATAGTACATGAGTTTACAAAATATATCAATAGAAAGAGCTGGGGAGACACAATACTAAATGAGACACGCCCTGTGATTTTGTACCTTCGAGCATCTGCATAAATGTAGGTATTGGACATGAAACGTTGTTCACGTACCATGTTTCTCCACGGCACACGGGTTAATTGCTTAGATTTGAGACACGCCCTGTGTCGGACATCTGCGTAATTTCATTAAATGCGTTTACAAAATGTACAATAGTTTTCAATATAATTCAGCATGTACGCTGAAAATATTGTCAACTTTTGACACCATTGACGGAAAAAATGATAAAGTTTGAAAACGTATTTCATGAAATTACGCAGATGTCGGAAGGTACAAACTCACAGGCGTATCTCAAATATAATCTAGTAACCCATGTGCCGTGGAGAAACATGGTACACGAACAACGGTAGTTATAAAATAGTAAATGTGGTACAATGTGCCGTGCTAAGCCATTAGTGTACGCTTCTCACATATATACAAAAGGCATAGCACAGGATGGGCTTAGTTATTTCATGTCCACTACCTACACTTATGAAGTCTAATTCCCACCTCGGAATTAAATACATCTGTCAAGTCCATAACGATGACATCACGGGCATATCTGTGGCTGTGACTGGAGAAATGGGGCTTAATGGTTTTGCGATCAGAACAGATCCTCACAGCCTGATCAGGATTTGCACTGTTCGCCATTATATCAATGTTACACGGAGCATGCTTCTAACAAGGAATACTGATCGCTATCAGGCTACAGGAGTGTGCTATTTCATCAAGAGCTACACTGGTCACAAATCCCTAAAGCCACATTTTTTCCAGTCAGAGCAACATTTATACAATATGGCTATATAACATGCCGGCCACGGACAATTGTTGTGTGCACGGGTGTTTAATTCTCCACGTATTCCGGCAGCCACCCGGTCTCTACACAGAAACAAGATTGAGAACTGGGCGGGCTGCCTGTGGGTCGTCATAATTGATATTGAATATATCAATGTTATGTACTTTCATTCGATAACAAGCAAGCAGCCAAACACTTTCGGTAAGGAAATCCATTCCCGCCATTAAATATATATGAATAGGCTTTCGTCTCCATCGATGCTAACAAAACCATTGTGATATGTTTTACAGACAATTCCCACCCTTTATATAAAATACCGCATACATCTATGTTAACAAAATCATTTACATAATAAGTATTCGTAGCTGATATATAAGGGTGGAAAATTGTGAATAGAAGACATTCCTTCCCTGCTTCGATGAATGGGCTCCTTATATTAATGTGTGAATCAATTATTCCCGTCTGGCGACCGCCATTTCGTCACATAAAGCCCGTGTAGAATTTCCAGCTGAAGCAGGGTTTGCGAGGACATGCCATTTTTACCGAAACTGTACACTAACTGGATAACGATTCACATTATCATCGTTATTTGAGAAAATCCATGGGATTTCGTTAACAGTATTTACAGGATTTACACAATCTTTTACGTAAATGACGTCAACAGTTGACAAAATGTTCAAAGCAAATGCGGAATGGAATTCCGCATTTGCTATGAACGTTTTGTCAACTTGGAGAAAATATTACAGTTTCTGTAAATACTTTTCATGAGGTATCCCACATCTTCTTAGGCACAACACCACATGGCGTGTCCAATGTAAAATAATACGACAGCCTGCCCTTGCTACACACTCGGTAACCCTCGACCCATTCCGTAAAATCGAGAATAGAGGTCGCCATTTTTTTATAAAGCTTAAAACAAGGACCATGTAAAGCCGGAACGATAGACGAAAGCCGGAACAACGGCTCTGTGAAACAGAATGATTGCAACAGTAACCTACCGTGTCTTCCTCTTAACCACAGGTTACACAGGCCGGAACTGCGAAACGGCTCTTCGAGCATGTGACCTGAAGCCATGTTTAAATAGCGGCCAGTGTGTATCTGTCGGCGGCAGCAGTAACTTCACATGTACATGCGTCCGTAAGTACAGCATTCTAGTGCATTGTGTTTGTAGAACACATGTAAACCTGGGCCCGTTTCACTAATTCATTTTAGCCGCATTTATTTTTTTAAAAATCCCGGCTATTTATTGGCGAAATACGGGCGGGCTGGCGGGCGATGGCGTCCACAATGTATAAAGTGTTAGTGTTTTGTTTATTTCTCTGTTACTGGACCACATAGAACCACCATACTTCCTCAACTTCGTAACCAACGGATGCCCGTCACATACTGCAATCTAACATGTGACATTTTCTGACCTTGACCTATTTTTTCCGCGTAATTGACGTAGTCATTTTCATTGTTAAGTTTTCGCTTTTATGTCCATTTCTCTGTTATTATACCACATAGGACCACCTTACTTGCACAATGTCATAGGCAATGGATAACCACCACATACAAATATCCAACATGTGACCTTTTTTGACATTGACCTATTTATTTCCGCGTAACCGACTTAGCTATATTCAATGGTACGTCTGTACGTATAAATCCGTTTCTCACTTACTATACCACCTAGGACCACCATACTTGCACAACTTAATAAACTACGGGTGCCCACTACATACCACTTTTAAACATGTGACCTTTTTATACCTATACCTACTTTTTTCGCGTAATCAATGTTAAATTGTACACCGCTATCTTAATATATTGTCGTCTGCTGTTTCCTTTCCATTTGTATCATCAAAACATGCTTTGACAGCACTTTCGAATACTTTACAACATGCTTTGACAGCATTTCAGAATCACTTTCCATTGGAAATGATTCTGAAGTGCTGTCAAAACAAGTATCTTGTACTAATACATGTATGCCTGCCTGCAGCTGCGTGTAGTTTTATCATACACTCGCTTCTTTTGTCATCTTCGGCCACTGACAGTTGTCACTTTCAAGCGTTGTCATGATAGCAGTAATATTATCCAACTGTCAATCCCTTACAGAACACCGAGCCGTTGTCTCGTCGCTTGTTCTTACAGAACACCGAGCCTTTGTCTCGTCGCTTGTTCTTACAGAACACCGAGCCGTTGTCTCGTCGCTAGTTCTTACTTAGACACCGAGCCTTTGTCTCGTCGCTTGTTCTTACAGAACACCGAGCCTTTGTCTCGTCGCTTGTTCTTACAGAACACCGAGCCGTTGTCTCGTCGCTTGTTCTTACAGAACACCGAGCCTTTGTCTCGTCGCTTGTTCTTACAGAACACCGAGCCTTTGTCTCGGTTCTTACAGAACACCGAGCCTTTGTCTCGTCGCTTGTTCTTAAGTTGCTTCCCACATTAACGTGGCTAACTACATTAATTTCATAAAATAATTTGTTTTTGGGAGGGTGACTTTTTTGTTATTGAGAAAAAAGTACTTACTTTTCAATATTGTTTAGATTTAATGCGTTTAATAACCAATAGTTCGTCGGCAACAAAACGTGGAACAGACAGTAATGCTAACACTTTTCACTTACATCTACACATTATTACTAGTGAATACCTCGCATACACTAAACAGATACCAGCATCGGCAATCAGTGCAAATGTTGCACTTACCAACTTCTTAGTCGTAATGAAGTTTAGTAAAACTGGCCCCGGGACTCTCACATATGTATTTCGTCCATTATTATAAGATACAGAGTGGCCTGCGGTTCTCTTACCAGGCGAATTGCAATTCCTGGAGCGCAGGATTGCAATTCGCGTTCCCATCAATTGCAATTGGACCGCAATCGGACTGCAATCATGTGACTGCGGTCCAAATAGTTGGTTGCGGAATTGCAATACTTATAGCGCAGTTTGCGCTGCGCTCTGCTTTTAATTGCAGTTTACGCTCCTTTTTCTCTTTAAACTGCGAAAGAATGACCGCTTTACGCTGCGCTCTGCGGTCAAACCAGCGGACCGCTCTGCTTGACCAATGCGGCAATAAAATCGAAATAGTTGACAAACGTATCCGTATTCCAATCCAAAATTTTATCCCATCTATTTCATTCAAAGTGACTAGAAAGTCAGCTGTATTGGTGATCTGTTTTTTTGGTGCGCAAATATAAAGCGGCGGGTTATTGCGAGACAAACAGTGAAACATTGACCTTGACAATTTCTTAGACAAAAGAAAATGTCGTCACTACCGTTCCGAATATCAAGAACACATTAATAGACACCACCATACTCACAATATATTTATTTTCATATGAAATCAAATTATAATGTGTGGTCTACGGTATAATATTGCAAAACTAAGCATCAATTTTGCGTTTTGTTTACTTTTTCGTCGGTATCAAATTACGTTTTCCTATTCTGTTAACATTATTTCGACGCGATCCTATAGTCGACATGACAATTTCTGAGATCAACACAACTTTTCATAATGTCTTTCAATTTCAAGCTGCAAGGAGACTGTGAATTGCATATTAACCATAATAACATGGTGAACATATTGATAATAATTTTAAAAGAAAAGCATATTTTAATTTTCGAAACCTGATCATAAAAAGAAAATTAAACATTTATTTTGGAATTATATTTATATTACTGCAAACGTTCTGTTCTGGCTGTTGATTTCTATTGGCCCGAATCAAATTTTTTGAAGATAATATTTATTCTGGTGATAGCCATTTCTTTAAAATAAAACGGTTTACTTGTGTCACAGAGTGAGAAAGATAAATAACGGCCCTAAATAATCGTACCAGGGATCTCATGTTTACCGTACCATGCCCATGGCTCTACCGAGCAAGCTAACAAGGCACAGATCATACACACTTCATCCCCATAGTCAGTTGCGTACTGTGACATTCTTCTCCGCCAAATTGAAATTCGTCCTCGAATTCCATGTTTAATTTTTTGTCTCCGAATTCCATATGTTTGGGTACAATTTTGGGAGTATTTATCAGTCGCGGTCCTTCGTTGGGCAACAGAATACTCAATTATCATCCGTACCCAGAGTTATGGTGCTCCATAGGTTGTTCCTGCAGAGTACCGAATCGGATCTCATTCGCGCTTTAGCTGTTAATTGTGACATATTTGTCTGTACTTATTACACAGAAATGAATAAGTATAATACTGACATTTCTTTCAATTGAAAAATACAGAAAATATGTCGCAATTAACAGTTGAAGTGCAAATCAGATGTGATTTGGTACTTTGCAGGGGAAGCCTACGGAGAACACCATAACTCTCGGTACGGACGATGCGTGAGTATTCTGCAGAGTTACTTCCCGCAACTACGTTGGGCGCTAAATGTCACAGGGTGAGAAAGATGCGCACCAGCCCGGAATCGAACCGGGGATCTCTGGTTTACCACACCATCGCTCTACCTACTGAGCAAACCTGACACAAATACACACTTATTCACCATAGTGATCACTTCATTCAACCAAAAATTCACAAGCTAGAAGCTATGCCAAATTATTACAGTCAACATCACAGATTATGCTCTTGGCGACATTAGCGGACACAAATTTGTCCATCAATTTGATCAAATAAACAACAGAATCTGACAGGTCACACTACAACGGCGCATGGAAACATCATTATTCTGTTACTTGGAATCAAAATGGTGGATATTAAGATCAATATGTGAGGCGCTGACAGAACCTTTAACATTTTTTATCACGATAGCAGCTACAGGGATTGTTGGACGCATTTATTTATAGGAACAAGAGATTACAACCCACATTGGATAATATACTAAGTGACATTTTTTCTAACGTACACCAACATAGAGGATTAAATTTGCGACAATGTTGGATTCTGGATTTTGTGGACACGTCACAGAAATCGGAGCTGGATAAGAACCGACAGACGTGATTCTGAATATGCGTGCTTGGTCTGGTTACGTCACGTCATGTCAAAGCAGCACTATTGAACATAATGAATAACTTTAATATTCTACACCAGAATTAAAGTTCATTCATCTTTTGATGTGTAACTGATGAATTAAGGTAAGTTACTTGTATACGACAACTTTTGCCTCACTAATTTGTATGCCCCACCACGATAGTGGAGTGGGCATTTAGTGTTACCCTTGTCCGTTCTTCCGTCCGTCTCCAACCTAGTAACTCGTAAAACGTTTAAACCGTAATAGCTACAGACCTGAAACTTGGTACATGTATGTTTGATTCGACCCCATGGTCATGGATTATCTCCCCCTTTTCAAGTTAGAATTTTCCAATTTTGGCTTGTAGCTCGTAAATCTTGTAAACCCTAATAGCTACACACCTGAAACTTGGTATTTTGCTTCCTTATGATGAGCAGCTTTGCAAAGTTTATTCTGATTCGACCCCCGAGTCATGGATTATCTCCCCCTTTTTGAATTAGAATTTGAAAATTTGATATGTAGCTTCCTTATGATGAGTAGATACGGAAAGTTTATTTCGATTTTTGATTCGAACCCCGTGTCATGGATTATCTCTCCCTTTTAGACACTGGAAGTTTGCCTTGTTTACTATCAAAGCGATATGTGGGGTATCACAATGACGTCCGTGCGTCTGTCCGTCCGAAATCGATGTATGTTTTTAAATACCATATCCTAAGTCACATTGACT
The DNA here is from genome assembly GCA_029237695.1 of Conchocele bisecta. NCBI lineage: Eukaryota > Metazoa > Mollusca > Bivalvia > Lucinida > Thyasiridae > Conchocele > Conchocele bisecta. The sequence goes on from CM055270.1 coordinate 80,524,249, forward strand.
TGAAACATCAAATGCTTATTAGTCATCATCCATATATTCATTCTGTGTCCCACTCATGCGGCCCCTGTGCCCCAAGGTCAAGGTCAAATGACTTTGAAATTTGTGTTAAAGTTTTTTCATACCTTATATCTCCACAACACTTTCTCACATTTGCTTCAAACTTCAGATAATTCTTTATTATCATCCACATTTTCATATTATAACGCATGCGACCCACATGCCCAAGATCAAGGTCAAATGACTTTCAAATTTCCGTTAAAGCTTTTACATACCTTAATTCAGACTTCAAATAAATATACTCCGAGACCATCAAATGCCTTGGTGGGCTCGACATGCGGGCCATGGCCATCTGGTTTGTATTTACCGTAGGTTAAAGTTTCAGAATATCTCAGAAACAGCTTCGCCAATTCACTCGAAGCTTCACATGTGTGTTTATCATCATCCATATTTTCATTCTATGCTCAACCCCTGCAACACCTGTACCCAATATCAAGGTCAAATTACTTTGAAATTTACCTCAATGTTTTTGACATGCCTGCATGTGGACAGTGCGATATAGTTATCACATTGGCCTACATACGTACGTACATCCATATGTACGTCACTTCGTGCGTCCGGTTAAATTGTTTTTATTTACGGTTAAAGTTTTTAAAGGCACATGCCCACTCAGTAGGCACAAACTGTTCTTTATAGCAATTAAATAAGTGTATAATTGTGTCACTATTCCACCAGTTCTAAAAATTACGTGTGCCCGCTATCCATATATAATCATTTAGTAATATTTATTGTACTGATAATGACTAGCAGTGGTATCAAGCTATTTTCATATTCAAATGAGGCATGATATTTTTTAATTACTTATACTAATTAAATGTGATTCCCTGAAAAAATAATGTTTTCGACAGATTATAAAGTATGATCATTGCACATCAAAAAAAAAAAAAAAAAAAAATAGTAATGTCTTGGTAACATTTTAAGGAAACACGGTTATCGCCCCTGATAGCAGTTTGGAAATTTACGTCTGATATAAAATGTATAATAATGCCAATAAATATGTGTATTAATGGTGAATTAATGTTTATTTTGCGCGAAAATGTCTCGGATGATGTCTCTGATATAAAGAACAGTTTGTGCCTACTGAGTGGGCATGTACCTTTAAGAACACTATATCTCTGAAACTGCTTCACCAATTCACTCGAAACTTCACATACTGTATATTTGTCACCCACATTTTCATTATTATTTATATGTGCCCAATGTCACGGTCAAATTACTTTGAAATTTCCCTCAAAGTTTGTGTTGGGCCCGCTTGCAGACAGAGCGATATAGTCGGCACATTGGTGTGCATTCAGGATAAAGTTTTTGGTTAAAGTGTTTTTTAGTTAAAGTTTTTGGGTATACTATCAAAGCCTCGGCGGGTGCGGCATGTATTTACGTCAACGGGCGAAAGCTTTGTTGCAATAAAATAATTGTTTGTCTATCAAATGCCTCGGCGGGCACGACATGCAGGCCATGGCCATCTAGTTATTATGGCATGCGATTTGATCAGTCGGCCATCGCACCATGACTAGCTTAGCACTTGATCAGTAGGCCATCGCACCAGGACTAGTTTAGCACTTGTTCAGTAGGCCATCGCATCTGGACTAGTTTAGAACTTGATCAGTCGGCCATCGCACCAGGACTAGTTTAGCACTTGATCAGTCGGCCATCGCTCCAGGACTAGTTTAGAACTTGATCAGTCGACCATCTCACCAGGACTAGTATAGCACTTGATCAGTCGGCCATCGCACCAGCACTAGTTTAGAACTTGATCAATAGGCCATCGCACCGGGACTAGTTTAGCCCTTGATCAGTCGGCCATCGCACCAGGACACGTATAGCACTCGATCAGTCGGCCATCGCACCAGGACTAGTTTAGAACTTGATCAGTCGGCCATCGCTCTATGACTAGTTTGGAACTTGATCAGTCGGCCATTGCTCCAGGACCAGTTTATAACTTGATCAGTCGGCCATCGCACCAGGACTAGTTTAGCACTTGATCAGTCGGCCATCTCACCATGACTAGTATAGAACTAGATCAGTCGGCCATCGCTCCAGGACTAGTTTAGCCCTTGATCAGTCGGCCATCGCACCAGGACTAGTTTAGCCCTTGATCAGTCGGCCATCGCACCAGGACTAGTGTAGCCCTTGATCAGTCGGCCATCGCACCAGGACTAGTATAGAACTTGATCAGTCGGCCATCGCACCAGGACTAGTTTAGCCCTTGATCAGTCGGTCATCGCACCAGGACTAGTAGAGCACTTGATCAGTCGATGCACCATAAGTTGTATAGCGCTTGATTAGTCGCCCATTGCACCATGCCCAGTATAGCACTTGATCAGTTGGCCATCTCACCATGCCCAGTATAGCACGTGATCAGTCGGCCATGCTGCCGAGTATAGCACTTGATCAGTCGGCTATCGCACCAGGACTAGTAGAGCACTTGATCAGTCTGTCATCGCACCATAACTAGTATAGCGCTTGATCAGTCGCCCATTGCACCATGCCCAGTATAGCACTTGCTCAATTGGCCATCTCACCATGCCCAGTATAGCACGTGATCAGTCGGCCATGCCGAGTATAGCACTTGATCAGTCGGCCATCACACCAGGACTACATTAGGACTTGATCAGTCGGCCATCGCACCAGGACTAGTATAGCACTCGATCAGTCGGCCATCGCACAAGGACTAGTTTAGAACTTGATCAGTCGGCCATCGCACCAGGACTAGTTTAGAACTTGATCAGTCGACCATCGCACCAGGAATAGTTTACCCCTTGATCAGTTGGCCATCGCACCGGGACTAGTTTAGCCCATGATCAGTCGGCCATCGCACCAGGACTAGTATAGCACTCGATCAGTCAGCCATCGCACCAGGACTAGTTTAGAACTTGATCAGTCGGCCATCGCGCTAGGACTAGTTTAGAACTTGATCAGTCGACCATCGCACCAGGAATAGTTTAGCCCTTGATCAGTCGGCCATCGCACCGAGACTAGTTTAGCCCTTGATCAGTCGGCCACGTCATCCTGCGTTACAGACAGAATGGTGGTCGGGGGGGTGGGGGGGGGGGGGGGTTGTAGTGTAGTCATAGACAAAAACTGGTGGTGGTGGTGATACACATTGTTCCCACTGTGGGATATAGACCTGAACTTTTATGACGCCAAATGTAGATGGCTGGTGTGTGTGGGGGATCATTGTTTTGTGTCCCCGGCGGTGGTGCGGAGTACAATGATGAATTACTGATGAATTACTGTATTTAACACACATGTATATGCACTGTGATACCGTACTTCACAATCCTCAGTTTTAAAGTGTGTCTGTATCGTAAAACTGAAAATTTATTCATTTTGAAAAACTTAAAATTGTGGCAGATGATCAAAATGAAAATCGGATGTTTACATTCGAAATGAACCGGTGCATCGGTATATTTTAACCGCACGATGACCCACTGTATATTCATACCATATCCGTACGGATATATCGTATATACGAACGGATATCGTATGTTTGTATACTATTCGTATAGTACGTTTGTACAATGTAAACAAAGTGTACTATACGATGATACGGTAAGTTTTTACCGCAAATAGCGAAAGAATGACCGCACAAACGGTATCGCGAAAGAATGACCGCACAAACTGGACCGCAAAAGAATGACCGCACAAACGGTCTCGCGAAAGAATGTCCGGAAAAACGGGACCGCGATTGGACCGCAATTTCAGAGGGGTTGAATTGCAATTCAATGACCGCTGGATTGCAATTATTGGTAAGAGAATCGCAGGCGGGTGTGTATGACCTTTTTCAACAATTAAACATTCATTTACCACGTGTTAAATGGATTTATTGTACGTTTGTACATAAAATGAAATAAGAATACTGCCAAGTATGTAAGCTACCGTTTGCGAGCCTATGTACACGGATACTTCCAGGGTAATATATGTTGATATCAGGTTAACCTCGCGAAGGAATTCCTATAGTTTCCGAGCGGAGCCTGATAACCTTGATATTAACTGACAATAGCTCGGTATTATGTAGCTGCATGTTTTCCGCTTTATAGGCAACCAGTTGCACTATATCGCTACACCACGTTACACAGTAAAAATGTGCGTAACAGCATTTACACTTCGCGCACTAAAATATAGAACAAACATGCAGGTCGTTGACGTTCATACTTCAGTATATTGTTAGTGAGAGTCAATTCTACAATATGACAGAAAATATTATCATAAACGTACCTAATAAAGTGTGCATTAGCAAAATTCTTAGATCACTCTCCACGAAGTAAACAAAGAATACTTCAAACGCACATTTGGAAAGACTACTCCGTCATAACTCTTGTAAATGCAGTGTAATGAAATGTAATTATAGTTATGTACTCCTAACTAGGTATTCTAGATCGTATTTATCAGACAACGGGTTACACGTATGCTGTGAAATACACGTGTTTCTGTCAAATGAATGGCGGACATGTTGACGCTGCGTCGTTACAATACCATCACTCGCTAATGTCATGTGACGTTGTCCGACCAATGAAACGTCGGCGAGGTACAGAGCTCCAGATAAGCTGTGTGTCTAAATAGTATTGCACTCCCTGATTTCAAATTAAATCCGTATTTTATTTTTACAATTGGATGATTGATTTTCCGCATTATTAAATCAAAACAAACATAAATCAAATTTAAACATTCACTTAGTTGAGTGTGTTATTAATACTTATTCATTTATTTATACTGAAATAAAGTTGAAAATGTTCTTAGTTGAGCAGCTCAGCTAAGTAAATTTCAACTTTGCGTTTGCTTTTTGCAGCTCAACTGAGTATAATTTCAACTATATCACAGTTATGTAAAGTTCAACTTTATTACAGTATTTCCACTACTCAATTTGAAAACATGCGTATTTTCACATTGGTGTTAGTATTTCGTACTCCCACTGTTGATATTCAATGCGTATTCAGCTAAATAAGGGCGTAAAATACGCCAATACGCACCTTATCTGGAGCTTTACATGTAGTTGTGACCCGGATATGGGTATCCAGCCCATGCGTGATACCATTCATTATCAGTTAGCATGTATTCGGCCAATGCAAAGTTCGAATTCATTATCTGATAAAGCTTTGTATCGGCCGAACTGATAACCGACCGATAACATAATGTCGTATCAGGCATGAATCGGATACGAATATCCGGTTTACTATAGGAATGAATGGCCTTTTTGAGGAATTTATCGGGGTATAATTCTTTTTTTTTTTTTTCTTTTTTTTTTTTACTTTTTTTCGAAAATTGTAATTTTTTGAGGCCTCGTCCAGTATTCCCGCGACTTTTCCAAGTTTATATCCCCGATAAATTCCACAAAAAGGCCATTCATTCCTTATAATACCAGCATTTGAAATAAATTCATCAAGAAAATCTGTTTTCTTAAGAATTATTTTAACTGCGCCTCACGGTTACGGAAAGTAGTTCGGCGTGGGAGTTTACTGGGATATAAATTTTGGACAGAGACTTGCTACGGGCCAATCAAATGTTAGGGAATTGTGTAAATATTTTTGTGCTGGAATTATAAAGAATTGAAAATTGACTTTTCATTGATCGAACGACGTCAAATGACGTTACCGAATGACGCAACATCCGCGTTCATTTCAAAGGCAACCACGTCATGATTGCATTCTGTATCATAAAATGTTGTCTGGTAAATAGAATATCATGCTTGTGTATGTTGATATCTAGTTTATCAGACTCGGCTCTGAAACGGTAGGAATTTCTCGCGAACATCGAAATTCCTACGCGATTCCTAGCCTTGCCTGATAAACTTGATATCAAAAGACACTAGCCTGGTGAGCTGTACGTTTTCTGCCTTATATGCAATAGGTTGCACTATATCGCTACTCCAGTCAATGGTATAAACACATTTATGAAATGGGATAAAACACGCCATAACACGGATTGCATGTGATAGTTATAGTGTAATCGGAACTATAGCCTGGTATATAGAGAATAGTAGGTTAATGCAGTGAATGGATAAAATATCTTGCAATACTCAGCACATCTGGTTTCCGTTCCGAGCCAGATATTTTCCCATTCACGGCACAAACCTACTATTCTATTTATCCCGTCAACACCTACATATGGTTGTAAAATGCAATAACCACAGCATAAGTGATTAGGTCGTATTGACAGGATATCAGAAATGTTTCACGGCACCGTGTTTCACGGCACATACGGCACTGTGTTGACGGAATAATTTCTATTTTCCATTCACAGAGCCGTACACTGGGGATCGCTGCGAGAATGACGTCGATCACTGCGCCAACAGACCGTGTAAGAATAACGGCACGTGTATCGACCTGGACGGCTCATATCTCTGCACGTGCCCCTCATATTCCGGCTTCTACGGATCTGAGTAAGTTGCATTATATTGTATCACATGAACACCTTGTTATACCCCGAGTAACCCATTTCATAAATGTGGTATAGCACAATTTGTGAACTCGTCAACGATTGTGTGCACCGAGCCTCTATAAATAGTGAGCGACTCGTTTCATTAACACTTAGACCGCTACACACAACAATTTCGTCTGCTGTTGGTTTTATATCTTGCATTATTTCTCAATAAAAACATGTTTTGATAGCACTTCAAAATAATTTCCAATGGAAATGATTCTGAAGTGCTGTCAAAGCATGTTGCAAATTATTCTAAAGTGCTGTCAAACATGGAAACTATCAAACAAACAGCCGACGACAAAAAAAATAGGATAGCGGTGTAACAGTTAATCTCATATAAAATGGAAACGTGTTTGAGATCCTATCTTTATGTCATACTGTAGTTTATCATCGATTAGTTGCGGACAGTAACTCTGCAGAACTCCAGTACCGTCATTTATGGAGTTACTTGCCACAACTAATACCACACATGACACTATACCGATATGTGGATTACGGCATTTACGACCAGTCTGGCTCCTGACCTTCTCGCCCTGTCATGTGGCATGATAACGACCTATATTATTTATTAGAAGGCCATGTGTTCAAGTTCACAGTCTGATCTAGATCTACACCGGTCGCAAAGTTCGTAAGCCCCATTTCTGCTGTCACAGTCACACATCACATATTTTATTTTAAACATTGTATTTCTTGTCTATTTCACAATAAGATACACACACGTATAAATTTAATGTAGAAATAAACAGCTACCTTTTATGAATGCATGTGCATCCATATTGAGAAAAGTTACGATGTGCCTGTGCCTGGAGAAGTGGAGATTATGTTTGTTGTGACCAATGTATATCCAGATCATACCTGTGCATTCGCACCGGTCGCAAAGTTCGTAAGCCCCATTTCTGCTGTCACAGTCACACATCACATATTTTATTTTAAACATTGTATTTCTTGTCTATTTCACAATAAGATACACACACGTATAAATTTAATGTAGAAATAAACAGCTACCTTTTATGAATGCATGTGCATCCATATTGAGAAAAGTTACGATGTGCCTGTGCCTGGAGAAGTGGAGATTATGTTTGTTGTGACCAATGTATATCCAGATCATCCTGTGCATTCGCACCGTCTCAAGTCCCATGTCACTGCCGCATATGAGACACGCCATGGGAGTTTGTACTTCGGACATCTGCGTAATTTCATTAAATACGTTTACAAAATTTACAATATTTTTCATGAAATATCCGAACTTACAAAATCCCGTGGCGTGTCGCAATAACGGGACCGTGTCACTAAACTCCGTACGACTAAAATGTTCGTTAGTGCAAATTTAGGATCGGCTGGAAATTTCAATTGATGGATTTACATTTATTGAACATATGCAGCCTATGTTCAATAAATGTAAATCCAATAATTGTTTACTAGAAAACATTGTTAATGCGAAATTACAGACTCATAATTCTGCACTTACGAACATTTTCGTCGTACGAAGGTTAGTGAAACAGCCCCAAGGTTTGCAAACATCAAACGTGTAGTATCGTATCTGTACAGATGTCAGTTCCAACAAGACCCATGTTTGAAGACCGACCCGTGCCTCAACAACGGGATCTGCACCCCGAACGGCGGCTACTATCGCGTCTGCACATGCGCCGACGGCTTCACCGGAGTCAACTGTGAAATAAACGTTGGTATGTGTAGATGTGTAATGCCATGTAACTATTACGTTAATCGTGATATTATACTGTCACTGCAAGCATGTGATAATACAGACAGGCTCCCCCTAAACACATTTCCGCCCGGCACCCCCAGCAAAAACCACAGTTTCAGTAATAATACATGTGATAATACAGACACTCCGCCCCCACCCCCAGTAACCACAGTTTCAGTAATAATACATGTGATAATACAGTTTCACTCGTACACTCTAACCCCCAAGTAACCAACAGTGTCAGTAATAATACATGTGATAATACAGGGCACTCCCCACACCCCCATAACCACAGTTTCAGTAATAATACATGTGATAAACAACAGCACCCCCTCGCACAGTACCCCCACCCCCTACAGTTTTCAGTAATAATACATGTGATAATACAGGCACTCCGCCCACACCCCCAGTAACCACAGTTTCAGTAATAATACATGTGATAATACAGGCACTACACTACCCACAGCCCCCACAACACAAATCAGTATAATGTCAAAATACAGGCACTCCGCCCCCCACACCCCCCAGTAACCCAGTTTTCAGTAATAATACAGTGTGATAATACAGGGCACTCCGCCCCCCACAGTACCCCCTAACCACAGTTTCAGTAATAATACATGTGATAATACAGGCACTCCGCCCACACCCCCAGTAACCACAGTTTCAGTAATAATACATGTGATAATACAGGCACTCCGCCCCCAACCCCCAGTAACCACACAGTTTCAGTAATAATACTGTGAATAATACAGTCACTTCCGCTTTCACACCCCCATACCACAGTTTCAGTAATAATACATGTGATAATACAGGCACTCCGCCCACACCCCCAGTAACCACAGTTTCAGTAATAATACATGTGATAATACAGTGCACTCGCCCCCACAAGTACCACAGTTTTCAGTAATATACATGTGATAATACAGCACTCCCGCCCCCCACCCCCATAACCACAGTTTCAGTAATAATACATGTGATACCCCCACAGGCACTCCGCCCACCCCCACCCCCAGTAACCACAGTTTCAGTAAAATAATAATACAAGTGATAATACAGGCACTCCCGCCCCCACCCCCACCCCCATAACCACAGTTTCAGTAATAATACATGTGATAAATACAGCACTGCACTCGCACATACACAGTCATGTAATAATACATGTGATAATACAGCACTCGCCCCACCCCCCATAACCACAGTTTTCAGTAATAATACATGTGAATACAGCACTCCCCCACCCCCATACATTTCATAATATCATGTGAATACAGGCACTCCGTACCACCCCCAGTAACACATCCGCCCCCACCCCCAGTCAGTTTCGTAATAATACATGTGATAATACAGGCACTCCGCCCCCACCCCCAGTAACCACAGTTTCAGTAATAATACATGTGATAATACAGGCACTCCGCCCCCAGTAAACCACATTTTCAGTAATAATACATGTTATAATCAGGCACTCCGTAACCACAGTTTCCCCCAGTAATAATATGTGATAATACGGCATCCGCCACAGTACCAGTTCAGTAATAATACATGTGATAATACAGGCACTCCGCCCCCACCCCCAGTAACCACAGTTTCAGTAATAATACATGTGATAATACAGACACTCCGCCCACACCCCCAGTAACCACAGTTTCAGTAATAATACATGTGATAATACAGGCACTCCGCCCCCACCCCCAGTACCACGTTTAGTTTCAATACTGTGAATAATACAGGCACTCCGCCCACACCCCCAGTAACCACAGTTTCAGTAATAATACATGTGATAATACAGGCACTCCGCCCCCACCCCCAGTAACCACAGTTTCAGTAATAATACATGTGATAATACAGGCACTCCGCCCCCACCCCCAGTAACCACAGTTTCAGTAATAATACATGTGATAATACAGGCACTCCGCCCCCACCCCCAGTAACCACAGTTTCAGTAATAATACATGTGATAATACAGGCAATCCGCCCCCCACAGTAACCACGTTTCATAATAATATGTGATAACATCCACCCCCACCCCCGTAACCACAGTGTCAGTAATAATACATGAATAATACACTCCGCCCACACCCCCATAACCACAGTTTGTAATACATGTGATAATACAGGCACTCCGCCCCCACCCCCAGTAACCACAGTTTCAGTAATAATACATGTGATAATACAGGCACTCCGCCCACACCCCCAGTAACCACAGTTTCAGTAATAATACATGTGATAATACAGGCACTCCGCCCCCACCCCCAGTAACCACACAGTAATACATGATAATCAGGCACTCCGCCCACACCCCCAGTAACCACAGTTTCAGTAATAATACATGTGATAATACAGGCACTCCGCCCACACCCCCAGTAACCACAGTTTCAGTAATACATGTGATAATCAGACACTCCGCCCACAACCCCCATAAACCAGTCAGTAATAATACATGTGATAATACAGGCACTCCGCCCCCACCCCCAGTAACCACAGTTTCAGTAATAATACATGTGATAATACAGGCACTCCGCCCACACCCCCAGTAACCACAGTTTCAGTAATAATACATGTTAATACGGCATCCCCGCACCCCCCCCACAGTAACCACATTTCAGTAATAATACGTGAATACAGGCACCGCCCCCACCCCAGTAACCACAGTTTCGTAATAATACATGTGTACAAGACACTCCGCCCCACCCCCAGTAACCACAGTCAGTATAATACATGTGATAATACAACACTCCGCCCACAACCCCCAGTAACCCACAGTTTCAGAATAATACCATATAATACAGCACTCCGACCCCACAGACCACGTTTCAGTAATAATACATGTGATAATACAGACACTCCGCCCACACCCCCAGTAACCACAGTTTCAGTAATAATACATGTGATAATACAGGCACTCCGCCCACACCCCCAGTAACCACAGTTTCAGTAATAATACATGTGATAATACAGGCACTCCGCCCCCACCCCCAGTAACCACAGTTTCAGTAATTACTGACAGACAGCGCTTCCACTAACTTCAATGAAATTGCTCGTATGATCGTTCTTATTTAGAAACCAGGTTACTTTTACATATTTTCGCTTTGTTACACGCTTTTTTTCGCAACCTAAGATAGAAACAGTATACCTAGGCCTATTGTGTGTTCCACACCTTTTCTGCCGACCTAATTTTGGTTATTAAACGCATTAAATCTAAAACCTATTTAAGTGTAGGTACTTTTTCCTCCATAGCAAAAAGCCACCCTGATGCTCCCCATGTCTTACATGATGACAATCCATCGAATATTGATGTTAGGCCATGCAATCGTTTTTCTCTGTTAAACGTCCACCGGATAGTCAAAACCTACTTACGTACCCGGTAAAAACAAAGAAGGCTTTGAAAAAAAACGAATGTAAATTTATGTTAAAAACTTTCTCAACCCTTTGCAGTGTGCAAAGGGTTGAGGAAGTTTTTAAAATAAAATTTGAATTGCCGCTAAATAATACGAAAACACTCTATTCATGGACGGATTTAAAACTTAGACAAGTCCCAAATCAATGTTCACATTTCGTCACCAGTAAATAGTGTAAAATAGCATAGTATTTACACAGTTTGTTTGTTTTTTCATACAACCACGCTCAAAACCGCAAACGGAAGCTTAACAGAGAAAGAAATTTGTTTGGCCTTATTGTGGAAAAAAAATCGTTAACAGCAAAACGGAGGTGGAGTGGGAATAGGATGGTCGAAAAATGAAACATTTTGTAAAGTGACTCTGAAGTATTGCTAGATAGCTTGGAAATGTTTAACTAAAAGTTGGTTCACAAATTGCAAAAAAGAAAATACAGGTAATTCTCGTTATCTTGAAGTTGACCGGACTGAGCAAAATATATCGACATATCCGAACATCGAGATAAAAATTCGCCAAATATTGCGACCATTCTCGAAAAAATACTAACAGAATCGCTTCAAAAATACCGACTTTACTTTACTTCCGGGTTTTCATAAATCGCGCATTAGTAAAGTCGGTATTTTTAAGAGATTTAGTTCGGATTTTTTCGACAATGGACGCAAAATTTGGCGAATTTTTATCTCGAAGTTCGGATATGTCGATATATTTTGCTCAGTCCGGTCAACTTCGAGATATGATTAATTACCTGTAGTTTTATAAATCTATCCCATAAAAATTTGTATTTTCCTTATAAAGTTAATGTATTTAATGGGCAAATGTCGGTCGGCAGGAAAACGTGGAACTAAGAGTAAATCGGATATTTTGGTACATGTACATGCAAGTAGTTGAATTAAAAGATCTTTGTACAAAATGTATACTGCTACAGTCCACAGGCTGAAGTAACGGACCAAGGTCGACATACATTAAATACACATAAAAACACCAATAAGTGAGAACAAATAAGCTACCATTTTAACACTATCGTACAGCACATTACATTGTACCAAGGTCGCTATGTTTTTTAATGGGCAGTACTCACGGCCCATTAAAAAACATAACGACCTTGGTATTGCTATATAAGTCGGTTGGCTGTTTCATGAGAGTCCGTTGTCTCGAGGCCGTCCGAGTACGTTAAGGTAGACATATCTGTATTTTTCCAGACGAGTGTGATCCGGACTTGTGCATGAATGGCGGCGTCTGCGTGGACGGCGACAATTCTTTCCTCTGCAACTGTACATCCGGGTTTTCGGGGACATACTGCGGGGAGAGGGACGGTGCTGCCATCTGTCGGCCGGGGGACTGCGTCAACGGCGCGGCGTGCCTGGATAACTACATAACTGGGGACAAATACTGCCGCTGTAACAACGGCTACTCATTCGGTATGTACATCATGTATGTGTATTACTACAACAATGTACATACTTGTTGCAGGGATTCCGCTGGCGATCGCTACCTTCGCAATTGGCGATAAAAATAAACAATTGGCGATAAAAAATTACAATTTTCGAAAAAAATTCCCAAACAAATCCAAAATGTTTTTTCTTTTTTTTTCGAAAATTGTAATTTGTTATCGCCAGTTGTTTTATTTTTTTTAAAGTGGTGATGTTTTTATTTTCCCCAGCGGAATCCCTGTTGTTGTATATTATAAAAAACAATAGGAAACTAGCATTTTCCTTATATATGTCATTAATGATAGAACCCTTGTGACATGTATTATCTGCGTGACTTATTTTACAGTGGCAACCATTAAAGACGATTGTACAAGGGCGGCGTCATGTGAGGTTCGATGGGTCCGTACGAACCCCACCCCACCCCCCTTTTTAGAGCCAGCAAGAGTTTGTTTATATAAATTATGTCCGTAATTTATATAAACAAACTCTTGCTGGCTCTAAAAAGGGGGGTGGGGTGGGGTTCGTACGGACCCATCGAACCTCACATGACGCCGCCCTTGTACAATCGTCTTTAATGGTTGCCACTGTCAGTGCATGAATGAGCAGACATTATAGTATTCAAATTCCCTACTTCTAACAAAATACATGTACAAACAAGCGGCGCTAAAAGTATTGCAGTATGCTAATTTTCAGAAACACGCTTCGTTAATGGACCCAAACCTCTTTGCCCAGGAGCTATTTGTTGTAAAAATTATACCCGAATGGATAAATCAAAATCCCTCTCAGAGACTGTGAATTAGCCGAAATATGCCGTATGATTTAATAGGTCACCTAGCAATTTGTTCACTTTCAATGGTGTACTACAACAATTCTGGCATACTCTACGGTAGTCAGCTTCCACTAGTTACTGCTTCATAATTATGGATGGTTTTAAAATACGGCTAATGTTATTTTTGCATGTTAAATCGTCACCAATGGAACATTATGTTAACTGCAGACCAGTATGTCAAAGGTACATAGTTCCACTCAATAGGCACAATATGTTCTTTATAGTAATTAAATAAGTGTATAATTGTGTCACTATTCCGCAAGTTCTAAAACTTAACAGTGCCCGCTATACAGATATAATCGTTTAGTAAAATATATTTCATATGCAAATGAGGCATGCTAATTTTTAATTATTTATACTAATTAAATGCGTCACCTAAAAAATGATATTTTCGACATATTATAAATTATGATCATTGCACATCAAAAAATAAATACATAAATAGTAATTTTTGTTAACATTTTAGGGAAACACGGTTATCAGTATGGACATTTACGTCTGATATAAATTGTATAATAATGCCAATCAATACGTGGGGTAATGGTGTATAGTGGGTACTCGATTTTTTAGAACTGGTGGAATAGTGACACAATTATACACTTATTTAATTCCTTTAAAGAACATTTTGTGCCAACTCAGTGGGCATGTACCTTTAAGGTTTAATAGCGAATTTTGAAATATCACGAGTAACATCCCTTAGATAAAAGAAACAACAGAAAAATGTCAAACCGACAAACTATGTCAATTCGAATGTGGATGATGAAACCGGAAGTAGTTCTAAGGGAAGTTACTACTTATGTCCAACCTATTGAAAAGTCGCGGGAATACTGGACGAAGGCCTATTGAAAAGTCGCGGGAATACTGGACGAGGCCTTCCGGCCTTCGTCCAGTATTCCCGCGACTTTTCCAATAGGTTGGACATAAGTAGTAACTTCCCTTAGAACTACTTCCAACCTACTGGGGGCCATTTCACTAAACTTTATACGATTAAAATGTTCGTAAGTGCAAAATTAGGATAGACTGGAAATTTCAATTGATGGATTTACATTTATTAAGCATAGTCATCGTTTACAAGAAAACATTGTTAATATGAAATTCACAGATTATCATAAGTTTGCACTTACATTATTAAACCAACAAACTCGGTCAATATCGAATGAGGATGATGCAACTGGAGGTAGTAGACTAAGGGAAGTTATTACTAGTGAATTCCAAGTCCTCTAACCTATGTATATAGAGAATACCAGTAGCCGATTTCATCAAAATTGCAAAGTATACTTTTCTAGCAAAGTATACTTTGAGGGAGTAATCATTTATTTTTCCTGAAATGCATTATTTCAAATAGAACTAACAAATGCATGTATTTCATGATTAAAAGTATGCAGAATTATTATACTGAATTTATTACATTATCACAGCCATAATGGCTGTGATAATGTAATAAATTCAGTATAATAAAAATTAATAAATTTATCCTAAAATTGAAAATTTCTCCCTCAAAGTATACTTTGCTAGAAAAGTAGGCTACTGGCTAGTGTCTTTTGATATCAAGTTTATCAGGCAAGGCTAGGAAACGCGTAGGAATTCCGAGGCTTGCCGAGGAATTCCTACCGTTTCCGAGCCGAGCCTGATAAACTTGATATTAAAATACACTAGCCTGGTATTCTATTTATCAGGTAACGTTTTATGCTCGAAAAAGACATTAGATGACGTCGTATTCTATAAACAGAACGCGGACTTGTTTACAGTGCGTCATTACACTAACGTCATTCGGTAACGTCACGTGACGTAATCCGACCAATGGAACGTGAATATTTACTTCATTGTAACCCGGATGTGTGTATCAGGTCAATGCCTGATACAACAATATGTTATCAGTCAGTACGTATTCGGCCAATACAGGGCAGGTTACCTGATAAAATACTGGTCTTCACTACGTAGATACCGTGAACCGTCAATGCGCTGTGCAGAACAACTGCGTCGACAACCGGACGTGTGGCGACCACGGCCAGTGTTTCACCGACGATGGCGGCTACAACACACGCTGTCACTGCCAGCCGGGATATGGCGGCAGCACGTGCAGCGACAACGTAGACGACTGTATCTACGTTCCCTGCGAGAACGGCGCCGAATGTGTCGATGGAATAAATGACTACAGTTGCACGTGTGTTTCAAGCGGCACTGGAGGTATGTTGTTGTACTGATGATGGTCGCTTTGTTTATTTCCATAGTCACTGGTGCTGCAATCCGCGCCGGTGTAAAATGTTTCACGTCGACATCGGCGCCGGATTCCTGACGGATTCCCATTCCGATGCATACAGAAGTACTGCATAAACACAGTTTCGTCTACTGTCTGTTTCACGAAAGCTGCCCAAATTTTACGGCTATATAAACAATTCAAAAACAATATTTGTTTCGATAATATTAAATTAAAGGAAAAATTGAGAATGAGCCTTCTTTTTATTTCGTGAAATTTGGTCAAATATTGATTTTATTGCGAAAAAATAATTTCCCCATGTTAAATCCCCATAGACATCTTCACAGAGTGAAGATGTCTATGGGGATTTAACATGGGGAATTTTTTTGAATTTCAGAAATACTGGACCGATTTTCAAAATTTAACTTTCGTTTTCTTATTTAGATCATTTCCAAGCTATCTAGCCAGGTTTTGGAGTCAATTTTCAAAATGTTTCGTTTTTTGACTCCTCCCACAACTCCTCTACCTCTTTTTAGCCCAAGTTAAATTCCCAAAGAGAAATCAATTTTTCGTAATAAAATTAATATTTAACCAAATAAAAAGAAGGCTCATTCTTAAATTTTGATAACATTTAACATTATCAAAAAGAATATTGTATTTGCATTGTCTATGTAACCGTAACATTTGGGCAGGTTTCGTGAAACAGACAGTAGTAACCGGCGCAAGAAAAATGCGTTAACTTTATGCAATATCTCTAAGTAGAGCTGAGCTGAGCAGCATATCGCCAAGAAATCTGTGAATTTTGCGATGTGAAACATTTTACACCGGTGCTGACGGCAGCAGCGGGGATATGTATTGCTCTATATCAACAGACGTCACGTTATACTTGCATTGAATGAATGATGTCACGTCATTGAACAAGCACACACTGGCAAGTACCTAATCCAACCACCCTGGTTTGAAATAGTTGCACTGCACTTTACAACGCGATTGCTTGCTTTGGAATAATGAAATAGTGATCTTTTGTTCAAACTTAGGAGTAAACTGCTCTAATAATGTTGAGTATTCACTCATTTGAGGTGCAAAAAGCAATCAGGTTTCGTGAAACAGACATCAGATTGAACACTGTACAATACACGATTCCTTGCCCACGTGTTCACACCGCCGCCTACGCTAATCTTGCCAAAATTCGTAATACTTGAATATTGTGCTTGAAGACAATCAGCTTCATTGGCTGAGAATGAATTGCGCCACTGCTCAGGCTCATACAATTAAACAGCGAGTTGGCATTGTCAATATATGTTCAGAAACGTTAACATCGTGGCAAGTTTCTCGCGGCTGGTTTTGCAGGTAAGACGTGCGGTGACAACGTGGACGGGTGCAAGTCGTGTGTGGCCGACAACACGGACTCGTGCATAGACGGCCTAGACACCTACAGCTGTTTCTGCATCGACGGCTTCATGGGCATCAACTGTGAGGTACGGGATTCTCCACCATAACACTTTACCTGATAAAGATATAGTATGCCATGGTATAGTCGTTTTATACACGTTTATCAGGCAGTGATAGGACTTGCGTACTAGACATTCCACGGCGAGCTAGCCTTGTACATGGAGAATACCAGGCTAGCCGAACGAAGTCACCGATTGACATCAGGGGTCCGTTATACTAAACTTCGTATGACTAAAGTGTTCGTAAATGCAAATATATGATCGTCTATAAATTTCAATTCATGGGTTTACATTTATTGAGCATATGCAGCATATGCTCAATAAATGTAAATCCAATAATTGTTTAAAAGAAAACATTGTTAATGTGAAATTTACAGACTATCATAATGTTGCACTTACGAACATTTTAGTCGTAAAATGTTTAGTGAAACGGACCACAGTTTAATAAGGCAACATGATCAAAGGCATAAAACCTTACATGATCAATATAATACCGGGCTAACGTCGCTTGATACCAAGTTTTCTGAGACAAGGCTAGAAAACGTGTAGGAATTCATCGGCCCAGGGGAAATTCCAAGCCAAGCAAAAACGCTGTAAACATTATAGGTTCATGCCGTGTCACATACATTCTAAACTTGACATGTTTCTTTTGTGTCACAAACACTATGTGCATACACATGCCAGCTTCATGTCGTATTACAAAACATTATAAGCACACAACACTCGAAACACAAAACACTCGAAACATGCAATGTTCACTGTTGGTGAAAAACATACTTTTCCTTTTGCCAGCTGGTTCGAAATATATTTAGAAACAATGTGCAAAGAATAATGTACGTGATCCATTTATAATAAGGGGTGTGTTTTTCTCAAAGACATATGAAAACGACTTGCAAAAATTGCAGATCTAGTTGAGATGGCTCGTCAGGATCTACACTGTTTCAAGCACAGCTATAGAGGACTGTAGTATTGAAGGGTTATACGACAATACAATCATTAACAGAGTAATGGCTGCTTAGTGGCTATGCGATCTCGGTAACAAGGACCCAAGCAGGAATTTCGAAGTAGTTGCAATCTGCGACCCGCATAAGCACGAACGTGTATCATTCATTTGATATTATCACCTGAGTTTTCTTCAAGTTTGACGTCCTGAGCTCCACAATTAAGTTGGTTTAGAGAAAACGTGTATGCATGTTTCGCTGCACTATATTTAACAATATTTCTAAATGGAAAAACACGTAATATAACGTACTGAATGTTAGCCAGAACGATGTGTATTTATAGGTCTTTTGTTTTTTATGTGGAACGAGTGGCATATATCCACATACAAAACAAACAACCTTTTTATTATATACGTACATCACGTCTCAAAAATATACAAAATATAAATAAAATAAACAAATTAGTGTTAAAGGTACATGCCCACGCAGCAGGTTACACTGTACTACTACTTTTCATTTTCTGTTATGCCTTATATGAGCCATTTGTCTACCCACTAACGAGTTATTTTTAATTACGGCGCGTGTTAATTGGTGTTAAATCGCATTTTATATGCCGCGACCAGAAAGGGTATTTTCCGACCTCGTGCTATTTTTACCAATACGCGTCACGTGACACGGTTAATCCAATGTCACATTTTTGACAATGCGGCAGTGAAGTAATCGGAATGTTTGAGAAGAAAAATCTTCCTGTTCGAGTCCAAATCCTAAAAACTCTCCACGTTAACGCTTTCCCATTGTTGGCTGAATCTGGTCCGCCAATTTTTATTTAACCACGCTCTCTCTGTAACTGCCTGTCCCGTCAACACATTCGTCTTTTTTATTTTTTTTGGGCCGACCGCCATTTTCATACAATTTCCCGTTCCTCGGACGTTTTCCGACATGTTTGAGATTCCTTGTTTACATATTGGGAATGCCTACAGGCGCGCGTAGTAATACTGCGCAATAGTATACCAACCGCAATGCCGTGCATGTGAAAGTCGTCGTCCCTCCCCTGCAACATTATCAAAATAGACCTGTTACCCTGCCGCAGCGTCGCTAACAGTACAAATTGATAATTAATAAATGATTATATTTGGTATAGCGGCACCTCGTAATCTTTAAGGAAACTGGCGGAATAGTTGACATAATTAACAAAACTTTATTTAATTTCCCCCTATAAAGAACATTTTGTGCTACTTCCTACTGCGTGGGCATGTACCTTTAATTTAGAAGGAACTATTTTGCGAGGTGAAGCGTAGTTCCGGCTCTGACCAGTATGAACTCACGAGACGTCGATATGGAAAAAACATTGACGTCTTGTGTTGCATTGTGTTTCAATGGGAAACGAAAGTACGTATATAATACTGTATTGTATTACTGTCATGTACATGTATTTATTCTCACGGAACTATACGGTATGTTTTCCTTTGCATTTAGACGAAAGTCCCAAGTTGTCAGTCATTCCCGTGCAAGCATAACGGCACATGTGAAAATCCGGTCATCCCCGATGTTGCTTTCTGCACATGCGCACACCCATGGACGGGAAGAGAGTGCGAGACGGAAATTGACAATTGTGCTTCCGGCGGATGTCGAAATGGAGCCACGTGTCTCAGCACGAGCCAGTCCTTCGTCTGCGAGTATGTACTGCAACAGATTCCATCAAAATTTCAAAGTATACTTATCTGGCAAAGTATACTTTGAGGGAGTAATCATATATTTTTCCCGAAATGCATTATTTCATACCGACTGCATATATTTGATGATTAAAAGCATGCATAATTATTATTCTGAATTTATTACATTATCACAGCCAAAATGGCTGTGATAATGTAATAAATTCAGTATAATAAAAATTAATAAATTTATCTTTAAATTGAAAATTTCTCCCTCAAAGTGTACTTAGCAAGGTAAGTATACTTTGCAATTTTGGTGAAATAGGCGACTGATCCAATCGACTCGTCCTATTGGATATAATCGTATTAAACCATATAAGAATACATATGAGGCAAGCCATGCGATTTTGTACCAGGATTTCAGCAATGTATTCCCTGGCCTACATAGCACACTGATTTATACACCACCTCCTGCGCGAATCTTGCAAATGTTTATCTTTGTCTAAAATATTTCTGGACGAGATTAACGCAGGCGGTTGTGTAGAAATATGAAATATGATTAATGATATTGCTATGTGTGTATACCCAGGGGCCCGTTTCATTAAACTTCGTACTACTAAAATGCTTGTAAGTGTAGGATCGTCTGGAAATTTCAATTCATGGATTTACATTTATTGAGCATATGCTGCATATGCAGCATATGCTCAATAAATATAAATCCAGTAATTATTTACAAGAAACCAATGTTTAAGTGAAATTTACATAATTTTGCACTCACAAACATTTTAGTCGTTCGAAGTTTAGTGAAACGGACCCTCGTCTACACTGATAGTACAGGGGCGGATCCAGCAATTGGGGAACGGGGGGGGGTTGTCCTATTTTCGACTGAAGCGAGTATGCTAGGGGGTCCGAGGGCATGCCCCCAACCCCCAACCACCCCCCCCCCCCCTGTTGTATTTGGTTATACACCTTATTTTAAGAGTACCGTAATCCTACCGGTATTACTTTTAGGGGAAGGGGCTACGTATGGTATGGACCTGGCACCAGGTCAGGTTATTCTAATTTCAGGGCTGACTATATATTATCTCTATGTAAATATAAATATTCCGTTCTGATTCCCCCCCCCCCCCCACAATGCAGCAGGTTAAATGCGGGATCGAACCCGTTAGCCGGCCTTAAATGAATGATCTTAGCTGATATGCCGTGAATAAACAATAAATAAACAAACAAACAAACTCTATCATTACAGCTGCCCGCATGATTACATTGGCGAGCAGTGCCAGGTGCCGCACCCTTTGTGCAATATTGCCAACCCGTGTGTCGGTCCGGATACAGTGTGTACTATAACAAACGGCGGTCCAGTGTGCGTATGCCCAGAAGGTACTGTCTCACATATTGACTAATGTAATTAAGGAATAAAACCATGGGCTGTTGCGTTTACTGGGGTTCATACTACAGTTGGTCTGTTTAAAGAAGACGGACTCCACGCACTTTAAACAGACCAAATGCATTATACACCCCAGTAAACGGTACAGTCCATGGTTGTATTGCTCATATTTACACTGCATTTTCTGATATATTCAAAAAATGTAAATACGAAAATATGGCGTTAAAATTAAGAATAATAGTGTATTAGGTCATTTTGTCGCAATTGCTGGAAGAGCAACGTTGCCGGTCAATAGCGTTACGTTATTGACAACGACGATGAATGTCATGCAGTTCAATGATGTCAAACAAACTTTAACGAATCAACAACGTCGCGCGACGTAACGTGGGGCTAATGTAGTAATGTACTGGGATATAAAAGCAGTACGTTGAATGGACGTTTCCTTTATGAATGGAAGGACAGTGTAAATATTAAAATATACAGTGGCAATGTTCTAACACTTTATATTCCGAGCACATATGCCATATTCTATTCATGTTGGGAAGCGAGAAGTTAGATTGCTTCAAAAGGTGGTCAACATTGTTAACAGCTAATGTCAATTAAGGCCTGGCCAACTGGTTCGATCCCGTATTGAACCTGGTGCATTGGGGGAAAATCCCAAAATCAGAACGGAATATTTAAATCGACAAAATAAATATATTCAGCCTTTAAATTAGAATAACCTGACCTGTAGCCTATTTCATCAACATTGCAAAGTATACTTTACTAGCAAAGTATACTTTAAGGGAGTAATCATTTATGTTTACTGAAATGCATTATTTCATATAGAACTAACAAATGCATATATTTCATGATTAAAAGTATGCACAATTATTATACTGAATTTATTACATTATCACAGCCAAATTGGCTGTGATAATGTAATAAATTCAGTATAATAAAAATTAATAAATTTCTCCTAAAATTGAAAATTTCTCCCTCAAAGTATACTTTGCTAGATAAGTATACTTTGCAATGTTGATGAAATATGCCACTGATGCCAGGTCCATACCACACCAAAGCCACTTGGTCCCTTCCGCTAAAGGTAATAGGATTACGAATAATCATATTACTCATAAAAGGAATATATAGAGAATAGTAGGTTAGTGCCGTGAATGGGAAAACATATCTGGCAAGGCTCAGGAAACGGGATGGGCGAGGCTCTGCCGAGCACATCCCGTTTCCTGCCGAGCACATCCCGTTTCCGTGCCGCGCCAGATATTGTTTCCCATTCACGGCACTAACCTACTATTCTATTTATCCCGTCAACACCTACAAATGGCTGTAAAATGCAAAAATAGTATTGACTGGATATCAAAAATGTTTCACGGCACCGTGTTTCACGGCACATACGCACTGTGTTGACGGGATAAAACCAGATTCAACGCTCACATACAAGAAAGCAAAATACGTAGATGAGGGCTAACCTGTAACCATGGTAACCTACACGCCTACCGGCAAATACTCCTCATCGCCCCGAAGTGCTACGTTTCCGCAACTACCATTGACCGTACGCTGGTGCTGTTATTGCAGGCTATGCCGGCGACAGTTGTCAGACCTACCTGTGGGAGTGTGCCGACGACACGTGCAAAAATGGCGGCCGTTGCTCCATCAAGGCTTCTGTTGGCGTCGACTGCGAATGTTTACCGGGTATGTTTACGTGTACACCACCGCCTGCGCTAATATTTGTAAATTTCCTTATTTCAAGATACTTGTACTTGAATACTTTGATTGAAATCGAGCAGCTTGATTGACTGAGCCTGAGCTGTGGGACAAAGTCCATGTTAGGTACAAAGTCACATGACTTGTTTCATATGAGACCCTGAACATTTAAACAGTTTAAGCGTTAACACTAAGGGAAGTAAAGTGTGTCAACGACAGCCAAGTATATTTGGTCAATGCCAACCTATCCCACAACAGCAATATTAGCTGTAAACGTGTAGCTGCCAACCCATTCCACCACAGCAATATTAGCTGTAAACTTGTAGCTGGCAACCCATCCCACCACAGCAATATTAGATGTAAACGTGTAGCTGGCAACCCATCACACCACAGCAATATTAGCTGTAAACGTGTAGCTAGCAACCCATCCCACCACAGCAATATTAGCTGTAAACATGTAGCTGGCAACCTATCCCACCACAGCAATATTAGATGTAAACATGTGGCTGGCAACCTATCCCACCACAGCAATATTCGCTGTAAACATGTAGCTGCCAACCCATCCCACCACATCAATATTAGCTGTAAACATGTAGCTGCCAACCCATCCCACCACAGCAATATTAGCTGTAAACGTGTAGCTGGCAACCCATCCCACCACAGCAATATTGAAGCGACCCAGCCAGCGAAGCATTGCTATACAGGCTTGTGTATTGCGTATTCCTCTCTTCGAATTTATCACACATTTTAGACAACAAAACACGTCTGTGCACACAACTTACCACGATCTCAGATGCATGCCTGAATGTTCACACTTGTCAATAGATTATGATTGTCGTCTTCACACAGCAGGAAACTTGTTTAGTTCGTTATAATTCACAATAGTTTGTTGGCATTTCCTGTGTGTGTTGAATGCAGTCGCCATGTTTACTGGCTGTGCTTGTTTTGGCTCGTGCCTGATCGGAATATTCCGTCCATACAATCCAGCCAATCACTATGCGGGAGGTTGGACAAGTTCCGTAAGTCACGGAACTTGTCCAACTCGGCCTGACAACACCTATAAATAGGAGTGAAATCTGTCAGTTGGCGACTTTGTCCCGAGCGACGCAACTCGAGACGCAACTCGCGTCTCAGAACTCCCAAGGCCCAAATATCCTCCCCCTTAAACATTACTCACCGACGATGTTACTAATGGTCCGTTAGTCGTGAGATGTGATAATTTGAACGTCATTCTGGCATTATTGATTATTAATATTGACTGGAACCATAATAATGCCAATATCCCATCACCCCACCCATTTTTCCCCATTGCGATACGATTCCCAATTTGAGCTTCATGACACCCATGCTGTGTGACGCCCCCCCCCCCTAACTTCGTGCCCCCTCCCACCCCTGTTAGGTGATCCCCATTCCATTGTCATGCGTCCTAGCTGTTGTGTGCCCACCCCCCCATTCAGCTATGTGTCATGATTCCCACCCGAGCTTCGTGACCCCCGGCTGTGTGACTCCCCACCCCTGATGTGTGCCCACCTGCTGTGTAATTCCCCACCCAGCTGTGTGACTCCCCACCCAACATTAGTCCCCACCCAGCTTCCTGACCCACCAGATGTGTGACTCGCCACCATAGCTTCGTGTCCCCTCCCTTTCAACCCCTGCTGTGCGATTCCCGTCCATGCTTCGTGTCCTCCTGCTATGTGTGATTCTCCACCATAGCTTCGTGATTCCCGCTGTGTGCGTCCCCCACCCAGCATAATTAGTCCCCATCCTAGCTTCCTGATTCCCGCTGTGTTACTCCTCCACCCAGTATTAGTCCCAACCCCAGCTTCGTGATTCCCGCTGTGTGACTCCCCCACCCAGCATTATTCCCAACCCCAACTTCGTGATTCCCGCTGTGTGACTTCCCCACTCAGTAGCAAAATGTATGATAGTCCCGCGTTTCCCGTCTAGGTCCGTGCTTGTACGCTTTAGAAAATAGTTGATCGTGTCTGGTTGCTCCCACAGTCGCCTATGTTAGTTAGTCTCGACTCGCATACATGTACTACGAATATATACTAACTGTTGAGTTATATAGTCCTGTATACCACCCGATACAATTATTGTTACCATGAATTGTCACCCTCATATAGTTGTACGTGTTGCATAATATTGTGTTCTATGTGTTATCAAAATATCAGGTATTAATACTGAATTCGCCACTGTCGTCTTTTCAATGCCTAGTAGATATAGTCGTTAAATTTCGCTACCCCGATTTACGAGGGCCTGCTACCATTCCCCTGCGTGAACAGGAAATATTATGGTTTATACCGTATTGCTGAAGACGGATACTACATAGGGACGTGACAATATTAGCTGTAAACATGTAGCTGGCAACCCATCCCACCACAGCAATATTAGCTGTAAACGTGTAGCTGGCAACCCATCCCACCACAGCAATATTAGCTGTAAACGTGTAGCTGGCAACCCATCCCACCACAGCAATATTAGCTGTAAACGTGTAGCTGGCAACCCATCACACCACAGCAATATTAGCTGTAAACGTGTAACTTGCAACCCATTCCACCAAAGCAATATTAGCTGTAAACATGTAGCTGGCAACCCATTCCACCACAGCAATATTAGCTGTAAACTTGTAGCTGGCAACCCATCCCACCACAGCAATATTAGCTGTAAACGTGTAGCTGGCAACCCATCACACCACAGCAATATTAGCTGTAAACGTGTAGCTTGCAACCCATTCCACCAAAGCAATATTAGCTGTAAACATGTAGCTGGCAACCCATCCCACCACAGCAATATTAGCTGTAAACATGTAGCTTGCAACCCATTCCACCACAGCAATATTAGCTGTAAACATGTAGCTGGCAACCCATCCCACCACAGCAATATTAGCTGTAAACGTGTAGCTGCCAACCCATCCCACCACAGCAATATTAGCTGTAAACGTGTAGCTGCCAACCCATCCCACCACAGCAATATTAGCTGTAAACATGTAGCTGGCAACCCATCCCACCACAGCAATATTAGCTGTAAACATGTAGCTTGCAACCCATCCCACCACAGCAATATTAGCTGTAAACATGTAGCTGCCAACCCATCCCACCACAGCAATATTAGCTGTAAACATGTAGCTGCCAACCCATCCCACCACAGCAATATTAGCTGTAAACATGTAGCTGGCAACCCATCCCACCACAGCAATATTAGCTGTAAACATGTAGCTGCCAACCCATCCCACCACAGCAATATTAGCTGTAAACGTGTAGCTGCCAACCCATCCCACCACAGCAATATTAGCTGTAAACATGTAACTGGCAACCCATCCCACCACAACAATATTAGGTGTAAATGTGTAGCTGGCAACCCATCACACCACAGCAATATTAGCTGTAAACGTTTAGCTGGCAACCCATCCCACCACAGCAATATTAGCTGTAAACATGTAGCTGGCAACCCATCCCACCACAGCAATATTAGCTGTAAACGTGTAGCTGGCAACCCATCCCACCACAGCAATATTAGCTGTAAACGTGTAGCTGGCAACCCATCCCACCACAGCAATATTAGCTGTAAACGTGTAGATGCATTGTTAATGTACTTTTGTAGAATTATTGTTTGCCCTAGTTTCTCGACCAATGAAAGCATAGCATTTCGTCTCAAGTTATCACTTATTGCGACTATATTTTCCAATATCTACCAAATGTATTCGATAATTGTTCCAATACGTAGAAAGTTGTATTTAAAACCTGACGTCGCGGCTTGTTGTCAGACATTCAATAACGTAGTAGTATCGCAAGTCGAAAGCGCGAATGGGCGATACTTGCATTGAAACAGACATGTGTAATCGAAGAACGCGGGGCAAACAATAAGTAAGTTATAATTCACTTATTGCATTGTTGGTGAACTACTTTATTAAATGTGTGAAATATAACTATGAAATATTTTCTATATCTAGGTTACACCGGAAGTGACTGTGGTGTGGACATCAATGAGTGTGACACGGACACGTGCCCGGATACTGCCACGTGTGTCGATGGCATCAACGGTCGCACGTGTCCGTGTCTCCTGGGAAAGGTGGGAGACCGCTGTCAGAAAGGTATTACAGGGGAAGCTCAATAAAACCGGACATCAAAAAAACACCCGTGATCTTGTTTTTGATGAGTTTCTGAGTCAGTTATCTCAGGTGACAATGTATGTTCGTGATCGCATAGCACAGAGTGATCCAATGTCTGATTTACAGTGAAACCTCTCTATACCAGACACCCTGGGGCTGTTCGTGTTTCCGACCAGTGTAGATCCAGATCAGCCTGTGCAGCGGCACAGTCTGATCAGGATCTGCACCGTTCGCTATTCCATCAATGGAACGCCCGTCACGCTTCTCACAAGCAATGTAGATCAATCAGGCTATAGGAGTGTGTTATTTGATCACGAACTACACTTGTCATAAATCACATAAGCCCTATTTCTCCAGCCACAGCCACATACATTTATCTAAAACACTGTATGCATATAACGTGCCTAATTTGTCCATTTCATGTTCGCCTTTACACCTGAACCGTGGCAGGTGACGATCAGACACACAGGAGCAAATCAGACTGGCGGTGTCATTCATATCATGGAGTCGCGCACGTTCAATCGAACAATCATATTTTATTATAGGAATGAATGGCCGTTTTGTGGAATTTATCGGGGTATAAACTTGGAAAAGTCGCGGGAATACTGGACGAATGCCGGAAGTTTATATTCCCGATAGATTCCACAAAAATGCCATTCATTCCTTATAATTCCAGCAATTCAAGAAAATGTGTTTATTTTCCATTTTCTTAAGAATTATTTTAACTGCGCCTGACGGTTACGGAAAGTAGTTCGGCATGGGAGTTTACTGGGATATAAATTTTGGACAGATACTTGCTACGGGCCAATCAAATGTATAGGTAACCAGGTATAGAACGGGTCCTTAACATATACAAGCACATGCATGATCAATTGTAATTTATAGTTTAGTTACATTTAAGCTAAGTGAATTTCCGTGCTCAACTGCATTTGAACAGCGTATTTGGGATGATCACTTGATATACATATGCCAAATACATACAGTATATGTATATGAGGTACATATGATCAGATTAAACACTATGGTCACGCTATAATACTTATGAAAATACTCATATGTACACGTATCATTTATAATCATGTACCAATCGCCTGTTATGCTAGCAAAAATCAGACATATATATTGGACCAGTTTGACAAGAATATATGAAAGATATATAATGTATATACATGAGTGAATAGTCGTGGCAGACTGGTGCAAAATGTGTGTATGTATATATATACTCGTGCTACCTTTATACATGTGACTCTATCTAAAACAGATACCAAATGGTGATCTATTTTTAGATTTCTCGTACGACTTCGATTACGTCATTCACCCGACATCCACGAGTGCCAAGTATTTAAAATACGTCCCGTTTCAAATGGCTGATACAACGGCGTTCACGGTTACATTCTGGGTACGCTATACGATGCCCGACGTGCACGGTGCAATATTCAGCTGGTATTGCGTTAGCTCAAGGTTGGTATCCACGAATAAGAATGTGCACAACTAATATACAATTATGAGTTACTTACGAAGGTATATATATTTCTGCCATCTACTTGTAATAGCTAACATGTAGTTCTTATATTGATTTTTTTTAATAGACTAATTTAGAGCGAGCGTAGCTTGCGAAGAAATTAGTTTATTAAAAAATCATATATCAGTTATTGTTGGCCCAGCCCCTTGGTATGCACATGTCTGTTAGAATGAAGCTTTCGAATAGCAACGCTTCTACGTTATTGGGTTATTGCGGTTTGACACCGAATCGATCGAGCACACGCGGTGACATGGTTAGCCTCACGGAAAAGTAGTCAACAAGGAACGTATTGAAACATTTACAGTTTAATTTAATATATGTCGAAATAAGCGATTTAATAGACACGAAATGCTGTGCTTTCATTGGTCGAGAAACTAGGGCGAACAATAAAATGTGCTAACGTGAGAGCTTAGTCGTATTAAAGGCCCTGTCCTCAGATGTGTATTAAATGTTCCTAGCCTTATCCGATAAACTTTGCAACTGTACAATAAATACATCCAATCATGGTACTCTCTATATATCAGTGCGGTCGACATACCAACACCTGATACCACCGTCTTCCACTTAACTGTCGGGGGCGACGGTGTGGTTATCAACGGTGAGAGTGACGTGACGAAGCCAGTACTGCCGTTTGATGGATATACCATCGGTGATGGCTACTGGCACCATATAGCCGTGAAGTGGAGTGACGATAACGGCATCATAGACATGTATCTGGATGGCGAACGACGTGAAAGATTGGACTACGGACGTAATGTAACGTTGTCTGAACAGTAAGTTGGAGTAAACATTTGTATAATACAATATGTATATTATGTTATTTGATGTGTGTGTGGATATATGCACGAGCCCCACAGCGTGCGATATTGCTCGACTTTAGGAGCGCAATATCGTTGCGCGGCGGATGAGTGGTATATATCCACATACAAATCAAACAACCGTTATTATTATATACGTATATCACTCGCAATTTATATGCACCGCAAACAATATACAATACATACTTAAAATAAACCAATTTGTGGTGATTTACAAGGAACTATTTTGTGAGGTGATAGGTAGTTCCGACACTGACCAATATGAACTCAGGAGACATCAATATGGAACAAATATTGACGGCTTGTGTTGCATTGTGTTTCAATGGGAAACGAACTTATGTAAACCATTTATTCCGTCAGCCAGAAATGTAAACCCTCCCCCCCCCCCCCTCGCCCTGTGGGATTTTTACAGACATATTTTCTAATGAAACTACATTCAAGTACGAAAGTACAGACTTTTCGTAATTGTGACAAATCGCATTTTTTCATTTAAATTCGATTGTTTTGTATCATTAGAAACAACTGATATGGCAACTGTATGTTTTCTGATGTGTTCATAACTATACAATGGCATAAAGTTCAATTAAATAATATCTTCTAATTCAGATGAAGAGTTATGCATTTTGTATTACCTCACCCAAAGAATTTCAATGGCAAAACATCTACCCTAATAACTACATAAAAGTAAGGTAATTTTGTATGTTTTGTGTGTCAATGGTACCTAGTAGTATTCATTATATCTAGACATGTTAATTGCATATACGCCGATTATCTGGTCTCTGCAGTCGATGATACAATGTTAAATACAACGTATTTTGCACCATTCCCCATCTACAAATTTTACAAGGGGGGATTTTATATGTAATGAATTTCATTTGTTCTATGCACTGTAACTTGCTTATAAATGGTTTAAATTCAAGTACCGTCTGTAGCTAGCTACGGACGGTATGGGAGAATATTGCAAGAGTTACCTTCGCAACTAGACAAACCCCCCGTTCCCCAAATGTTGGATCCGCCTCTGTTGGTGTTTACATATGCAAATCTCTCGATGTATCCGTGCATTCCAATAATATTCCCTCAACCCATCTCCAGTCATCAGAATATACAGGAAATGTGTAATTGGCACATGTACTTATACAATCATGTGTTTAGTTGTAATAAAGTGTATAGCTTGTATACCTACTGAAATACACTATGTGTCATATGAGAATGTGTGTGTTCCAATGTGTATGACGTCATACATTACCATGTAAATGCACACCAGTGTATGCATCATGGTCATTGCTCAATACATGCCGTTATACTGCCCCATTAGTGTAAAATCTCATTGAAGAGGCACCCATTACAATATTGCATTTTGTAAGTGAGACATCATACGTTAATAGTGAACCATGATTTCATAATTATAGTGACATTTAATAACCTGAAAGGTTGATATACCTGTAATAAGTTTCATATAAACAAAGAAATGGATGGTGCATGATCTTTCTAAAAGCATGCGTATGCTCTTCAAATGTATCCACTATATTCACATAGCTGCTATTTTCTCTAACACCTTTTGAACATTCTGTGCTCTTAATTGTAGCAAATGTGTTACTCTAGACCAGTTGTGTCAAATTACCAAAAAAACAAAAATGATGTAGGTTTGTAATCAACTTGTAATACTTCAGATTGGCATACACAATGTACCTGCATAGCATTGGGATAACAACATCATTACATATTCAAATATACGAGTACATCGCTTCTATGTAGTCCTTGAATTTTATACTGTGCCAACATAAATACATGTATTTGACAAATATGAATAAAAGTATGTATGACTTCTGAAAAGATGTATATGTCCTCCAAGCTCATGTATATATACAAACCACTGTTAATATGTATGTAGTCTGAAAAGGCCATTCCGGGGTATTCAAAAGTAATTGAAGTCCAGTTTCAGAAGTATTCACATCTGACTTACATACATATACATTTTAACTACAAAATACAACAGGAGACAATATGTAGTGATATTGTTGCTCCAAAGGTGATCCAGATGGAAATTCATGCATCAGTATGACAATACTATTACACAAAGGATGTGCCCATTTTCACCCAAATCCCCAAATCTGTCAATGTACAGCAGTCAAATTATTTGTATTATACAAGCTCTTGTGTTACCAGATGTTTAAATCCGCATAAATGATAAACGTATCTCTACAACATATTATGCAATGTATCAAAATGTTCGTCTAAAGAATATCACGTAACCTCTATCGAGACAGTTAAATTTGGAGTTTACTATGCAATTGAACTAATGTGTACATGGCATTCTAACTATTTACGCAGACAGTCAGACTAAGGTTTGGTGACAGATGTTTTGTACCACATTGTACCACAGGTTGTGTTATCTTTCTGGCTCTTTGGTGTCATCGAAATATATATTTCTCTAGTTGACAACAGGTATGGCCTCAGAACTCTATAATCATGTACCATGTGTACATTTATTTCCTGAATGCAGAATTATATTTTTACCTGCTTAGCATATATATATTACACGCAGTTTGTAGCTAATATGCATGTCTTTGCGACATACATGTACATACATATACCCATATATGGCATTTGATCCATACAACAATCCCTGTTGTTGTCTTTAAAATATTATTACACCTCTGATGGACAATCATATTCCTATATTACTATAGCAACCAGAGACATTTATTATATACATACCCATGAAATACATAGTTATAGGATGTAAATAAAAGTCATATGTTCTCATCGATCAAATAAACAACTTCCGGTGAAAATACGACTACTTACGCTATCTATATTCATAACGCGCATCTGCAGTGCCAGACTGCAAATAGGCTGCAAATACACATTCATTAAAAAACTGCTAATTTCCATGGAGCGGTATATAATAAATAGAATATTAATATTTTTGCAATGAATATGACATATATGTTCATCGAATGGTGTCAAATGTCCATATTTCACGAGTGCCTAACTGATCGAGTGGTGTTAAATGTCCATATTTCACGAGTGCCCAATGGCACTCGTGAAATATGGACATTTCACATCACTCGATGAACATATATGTCATATTCGTTGCAAAAATATGAATATCCTCTATGTATTCAAGTATATGTTATGGTTAGCACATTTTGGTGTGAAAATGATGGACATACATCCGTATTAGTCGTTGAAAATAAACAGAATATCAATAATCAATATATATTTTGTTACCACTCAGTTGAACCGTCTCGTCTAGACGGTTCAACTGAGTGGTAACAACATATACAGTTGATGAGAAATAAGAAAAAATGCAGAAAATAATCTAAAATGTTCGGCGGCCGCCATTTGTTCATCCAGCGCCTTTTTGAGGGCAGATAACCAGGTTTGATAGACTGAATAAAGAAAATCATAATCACCAAAAATCCCACATGTTACCGGGTACACATATTGGTACTATTTTGTAGTATGTATGACGTAAATCAATAATCTTGAGGTCAGGGGAGTTAATCGAGTTTTCTCAAAATATTAACAAAAATCGATATTAATTTAACAGAAGTCGATATTTATTTGTCCAATGCAATAACTATACTTCATCAGATATCGACAGCAATCGTGTTTTAAGTTGATACACATACTTGATTTAAATAATTCAAACTAATCACACTGTCTTCACGTGCACATAAACTGGTGATCACCACTACTAACACCGTATTGAAATATTAATTAATACTGTCAGAGCAAAACAGAACACTTTTGATGTTAAACACGTGTGGGATAGTTATATCATTAGGTACACCTTTAATTTCCGTAACAATATAACATTATTTGAGGGCCCCAATCTTTATGTTCATATGTATTGCTGAGTGTGTATTTATATAGAAACGGTAGTCTAAGATGTATTTATACATCTATGGATCGTTTCTCTATTGTTAGAAGACCACCATGGCCCATATATATAATAATGGCAATGAAAAACGTATTAATTTACGTTGAAGTGTTCTCTTTTACTAGAGTACATGTGGTTCTTCATAGCAGGAAATCGTATGTACAAGTACACATCTAGATTTTATTAATTGCATTTGATTTATTCGTTATTTACCTTGACATGATTTGTGGCTGTGACTGGATAAATGGTGATTACGGTTTTATGATCAGTCCATCGGCACAGACTGACCAGGATCTGCACTGTTCGCCATTCCACCAATGAAGCACCCATCAAACAAGCAGAATAGGTCGCTCCCCATCAGACTACAGGAGTGTGCTATTTGATCAGTAGCCCATCTCACCAACATAGCAAAGTATACTTTGAGGGTGTAATCATTTATTTTTCCTGAATTGCATTATTTCATATAGAACTACATGTAACGACTGCATATATTTGATGATTAAAAGCTTGCAAAATTATTATACTGAATGTATTACATTATCACAGCCAAAATGGCTGTGATAATGTAATAAATTCAGTATAATAAAAATTAACAAATTTATCCTTAAATTGAAAATTTCTCCCTCAAAGTATACTTTGCTAGATAAGTATACTCTGCAATGTTGGAAATAGGCTACATGAGCTACACTGGTCAAACATCTCATAAGCCCAATTTCTCCAGTCACATCCACAGTTCATGTATGCACTTTGTTCCAGCTGCCTGTTGTTGTTTGGTGCTACCCCGGGGAATGTACAGGCCGGGATTACCGCTTTCCAAGGACGAATGAGCCGGGTGTATGTATACGATACGGATCTGTCGGAAGGTCAACTAGAAGATTTGTTCCACCTACGGACGCCTGCCACCGACAAGTAAACATATTGTACATGCTAACCAGTGATTTACACTGATTTACACTGATTTACACTGATTTACACTGATTTGATTTACACTGATTTACACTGATTTACAATGATTTACAGTGATTTACACTGATTCTGGAGGGATTTTTCCTTGAAGGAAATATTTCCTCCTAGACGTTCGCGTGATGTAATTTATTGACGTAACTGGCTTTGACTTGCTCTGGGTAATAGTAATGCTTGGACTACATGTATTTCATTAACTATGTGAAGAATGTGTTCTTTAAAAATGTGAATAAGCATGTCAAACACTGTAGATTTTGTAGTGTTTGCAAGTACATGTATTGGCTTTATGGTATGTAGTGCTGAATTGGTTATACATGTAAAAGCCTGTGTAAGTATCATGTTCCAATTTAAATTGCGAATTACTTCGTTAGTAAGAAAAATATATTTGTTATGTAATGTTCGGGGTGCATATAGGCGCCACCTTGTCCGGCTGTTCGTCTATTCGTCTGTAAATATGTCCGTCTGTCTCTCCGAGATTTGGGTTGAACATTTTCAGTGGCGAAAATGTTCAAGTGCTCATTACATGAACAATTAACATGTGTTATCTCTCAGTTGGATTATTGCCTGTAGAAGCAACCGTGTGTGGAGAAATGGGGCGTATGGGTTGCGCGACCAGTGTAGATCCAGATCAGCCTGTGCATCCGCACAGTCTGATCAGGATCTACACTGCTCGCCATTCCATCAATGAAACACTCCTTATGCTTGTAACACGTGATACAGGTCGTTATCGGGCTACATGAATGCGCTATTTGACCAGGACCTACATTGGTCACACACCCCATAACGCCAGTCGCAGCCACATATAACGATATTCCCATGTACAACAGCCACGCTGTGAGTATTACCATGTATAACAGCCACGCTGTGAGTATTCCCATGTACAACAGCCACGCTGTGAGTATTCCCATGTGTGGCAGGTACATAGGGTGCATTGTGTCATTCGTTTGTTATTGCCTCGTATGTTTCTGTCCTTTTGAGGCATGATCACGAGCTAATCGGGATATTTGTGGCGCCTGCTAACCAGGTTCAACCGCTCTGGACAGTGGATTGTTCGTTGTAGCTCACCTGAGCCGAAGGCTTAAGTGAGCTATTGTTAACGCTTTTCGTCCGTCCATCGTCTGTCCGTTAACAGTTTCCGAAATATATGTTACTCCTGTTCAGATTTGTTGAAATGGACGTCGTCGCATATCCAAGATGGCCGCCGTAGAAAAGTCAAATTCTTACAAAATCTTTTCACGAACCAGCAGAGCAATTTCAATGAAACTTGGCGTGAATGATCGATAGTCTATGCTCTTTCAGATTTGTTAAAATGTTTATCATGGGAGCAAAATGGGCGGGTCCCGGGTAACGGTCAAATTTCACATTTGACCAAACATTATCTTCCCGATGATGTGTAAAGCGGTTTTTAAATTGAAGATATCTAACGATATTAGAACGCTGGGTTGTTTCACGTTTCACCGATATCGTTACATAAGTATCAGATGTTCTATCTTGTTGAACGAAATCCGATGTTTACGTACCTATACTGGTGAAAATAGAAACAATACAGCGGCCCTAGTATCGTCATATTACACCACTTTACACAGAGCCATGATGAAAAAAACTTTTTTATTTTGTATCGTATTTGTTTTAAAAATCCGGATATGCCCATTTAAATATCGTAGGGTGCCGGTGCTGGTACAGGAACAGAGCCTGATGAGCGTGTACACGGTGGACTTCTACAGTCAGCTGACGCACGGTATCTGCACGAGTAGCAGTAACTGCCCGGATCCAATGTATGACGGTAAATAATATCTGGATAAAGACTATATATTATAGTTTGTATAATAGGAGTATATAACTGTCCATGTTAAACTTGCCACGATGTCAACGTTCCTGAAAATTTGTTGGCATTACCAACTCGCATATTAGCAGCTTGATTGGCTGAGAATGCGCTGTAGCACAGCTCATGCTCAGCTAATCTAGCTGCTCGACTTCAAGTACAATATTCAAGTATTTGAAATAAAAACAATTACAGTTGTTGGCGAGATTAGCGCAGGTGGTGTGCATGTACAGAGGGGATTCCATCGTATCGTTTGAATAGTTGAATATAAAGCATCGAATTTACGTCCGCTTCCTCGTAAGCCAAACAACGAGTGAGTGCAGCGAACGAGTTGTTTGCGCACTGAAATCGACGGTTAACAATTAAGTTATCATTTATAAGTAGTACTAGAGTCTATGCATATATAAAACCGGCACAACGGCGTCTTATTATACCCCCACAAACAAAGTTTGTTGGGGGTATATAGGAGTCAGCTTGTCCGTCGGTCTGTCGGTCTGTCGGTCGGTCTGTTGGAAATTACCCTCCGCTCTATATCTTCTACACCGATGCATGGATTATCAAATGGCTTGGCACAAATGTTTCTCATGATGAGAAGGTGCGTCGCGATCAATAACCACGCACCTACGTCCAAGGTGAAGGTCACAGTTGAAGGTCAAAGGTCAAACCTATTGAAATTCCCTTCCGCTCTATATCTTCTGCACCGATGCATGGATTATCACACTATGCCCAGGGTCAAGGTCACAGACTTGATGCGTTTGAAACCTTAACGCTCGGCTAAATGGATTGTAATCAAAAATGCCTCGTTTTCTTTGGCTGCCAGTGGGGGTATTCGTGTGCCGACAGGCCACATTTCTAGTTGTGTATAGTGTCTATTTTTCACAAAATAGTTTTCCCTCCTGAAATATATGATTTAGTAAACTGTTATTGTGCAATGATTTCACTACATGTTTCTCATTTATATCATTTTATAATTCTATACATGTTGTTCATTTATATTATTCATCATATTAATATTTGTATCCTGATCATCTGGGCCCGGTTGTTCAAAACATCAGTTAGCTTAACGGACTGTTAAATCCTTAACTGAATGGTTAAAAGCTCTGTTTAACAGAGATTTTAACCATTCAGTTAAGGATTTAACAGTCCGTTAAGCTAACGGATGTTTTGGGCAACCGGGCCCTGATTGACTACCACAGCTACATGTAACATACTATTTTACTATTATTTTACTCATCTACATTGCTTGGCCCTAAATGATACTCTTTTGTGTTGATGGGCCGTAAAGCACCATTCCATTCAATGATTTCACGATTCCATAATATGTGCAGAAACATATAGACAGACACTAGGCTAAATTGCAGGAAAATTAATATGTTGCGCTTGATATTTCATATCCAACTTTCAATATAAATTCTTAAATAGCCATTCGAACTTCTAAGTATCTTTGAAAAATATGCATTTACTAGTTAGATAACACAACGATATGCTACGACTTGAAATTGCGTCTTGCGATGTATCATTACTTAATTTGACCTACAGAAACACCAAAATGCATAATAAAAGGCGAATGTGTAAATAAAATCAATATATTAAACATATTAAGATAATGACACTTTACACGTAATTGAGTCATATGGTGACATGCACATATATGTTACCACTTAACCCTTTCAACACAACAGACCAAGTACTTTTGTAATTTTCATATTTATTTGGCACAAAAGACGCCCTCTTTTTATAAATGAACTAGTCTGAAAATCATGTTGTGACAACTTTATCGGTCAGAAAATTAACATATCACAGTCCATTCCATTCATTTAATGATGAAAGGGTTAATTCAGAAGTACAGTGAAACCTCTCTAAACCGGACACCCTCGGAGGACCCCAGGGTGTCCCGCATAGAGAGGTTTCACTGTAAATCTGGGGCCCGTTTCACTAAACTTCTTACGACTAAAATGCTCGTAAGTGCAAATTTAAGATCGTCTGTAAATTTAAATTTATGGATTTACATTTATTGAGCATAGGCTGCATATGCAGCCTATGCTCAATAAATGTAAATCCAATAATTATGTACAAGAAAACAATGTTAATGTGAAATTTACAGACTATCATAATTTTGCACTTACAAACATTTTAGTCGTACGAAGTTTAGTGAAACGGGCCCCATACATTTTAGTATTCTGAGTCATAGCTGTGTGCTATGCGATCACGAAATGACATTATCACTCGAGATAAATGAACAAGAAACTCGTAAAAAATAAGATCACGGGTTTTTCAGGTTTAGAGAGGTTCCACTGTGTTTATACATGTGTTACAGAAACATCGGTGCCAAATTTTGCCAAGTGCCCGTCGGATATAGCCAGCGTTAACCCGAGGGTATCTATGCCAGATTGGGACCTGCCGAGCTTCAGTGACTCAGTGGAAACTATGCAATCCACACACGATGCAGGAGGTACATGTATATTAGATTAATATCCAATTATAGTTTAGGCTAATATATAAATATATGTATGCTTATCTTTATATGTACACTTTTGAGGGAGAAATTTTCAATTAAGGATAAACTTGTTAATTTTTTTTATACTGAATTTATTACATTATCACAGCCATTTGGCTGTGATAATGTAAATAAATTCAATATAATGTTATTACATTATCACAGCCATTTTGGCTGTGATAATGTAATACATTCAGTATAATAATACTGAATACTTTTAATCATCCAATATATGCAGTCGTTAGTGAAATAATCCATTTCGGTACAAATAAATGATTACTCCCTCAAAGTATACTTAGCTAGACAAACATGTTTAATAGCAATTTTTGTGAAATCGGCTACTGGAGGTAATTGAATGAGGGATGGACAAAAAATGTCTAGCCACTTCTATAGAAAATACTGCCAGTTAAAGTTTGTATTAATTTCTGGAGCTTGCAATCACCTGTATGCATAATACGTCATATAGGTGACTGTGACTGGAGAAATGTGGTTAGTGGGATTTGTGAAAAGTGTAGATCCTATTTATATAGCACACTTCTGCAACCTGGTATTTTCTTTGTTATAAAGTTAATTGGTGCTTTATTAATGGAGTGGCGAACAGTACAAATTCTGATCAGACTGTGTTGATGCACAGGCTGATCTGGAGCTACACTGGTCGCAAAATCAATATGTCCCATATTTCCAGTCGCAGACACATATGAGACACGCCATGTGATTTTTGTATCTTCGGACATCTGCGTAATTTCATTAAATACGTTTACAAAATTTACAATATTCTTTATAAATAATGTCAAAAGTTGACAAAAGTTTCAGAGTACATGCGGAATATAATTCCGCATGTACTCTGAAAGTTTTGTCACCTTTTGACGACATTTACGAAATATATTGTAAATTTTGTAAACGTATTTCGTGAAATTACGCAGATGTCCGAAGGTACAAAATCACATTGAATTATATATGTTTCAGCGACCAGATTGGGTTGGGGTATCCATGGCATTGGCTATGCAGTCTATTCAGGAAACCGGGCCGCTGTCTGTACATTCAGGTTATACAACATGCGTGAGTATCACCGGGAACCACAATACATTTGCACATAATACATGTATTTGAGACACACCATGTGATTTTGTACCTAAAAACATGTGCAAATTTTTCATAAAACTGTTTACAAAGTTTATGATATTTTCTGTAAATGTCTACCGCTGACTCTTATCAACTTTGACTGTCCTGGAAATAATCTCTATTAACACACATTGTCATTTCTTTCCAATTTCCAGGAAGGGTATGTTCAAACTTAAACACGGTACGTTGTTGACATCCATAGCCGTGGACTAATTACGTTATAGAATTAGTCACAACGTAAGGCCATACCATATATTTTATATTTTAGGCGTCCACCCGGTTGACCAAAACCTACATACGTATCTGGTAAAAACAAACAATGCCTTGGAAAATAAAGATTAATTTATGTTGAAAACTTCCTCAACCCTTTACAGTCAGTTTGAGGAAGTTTTCAGCATAAATTTAAATTTCCGCCAGTAAACTTTAGAAACAAATAAGAAGAAAATACTCTACTTAAGCTTAGTATGTGTAAATTCATGAAAGGATGTAAAACGCGCCAAGTTCCCAATCAGTTTTCATATTACTGCACCAGTAAATAGCGTCAAATAGCATACATAGTTTGTTTGTTTTTTCACAGAACCACTCTCAGACCCTAACCGCACGCGGACGTTTAACAGAGAAATAACATGCCATTGCCTAATATAAATGTTTCTGTATAATGTGGTACATGCTCATCGTACAGTTGCCATAACCATTTCACCCCTAAGTAACTGGAATGGCATTTGCTATGTTAATTTTCCAACCAATCCAATGGTCACAAAATGATTGTCAGACTAGTCCATTTATGAAAAGGGGGTGTTTTTGTTCTCAAAAAAATGTGAAAATTACTTGCAAAAGGTGCAGGTCCTGATGGGACGGCTCGTCATGAGCCGGCTCATCTGGATCTACACTTTTTGCCGATATCACTATACAGGCAAGTGGTGTTGAACGGGTCAATGCAAATAACATGTATTTTATATATTGATACGTTATTGTCACAGGTACGGAATGTTCAACCATAGACGGGCCGAGTGGGCTGTCGTTAAAGTGTCCACACGAGGACGGCACGGACATGCGCTGCGAGCTGACTTGTGTCGGTGATTCTAAGTACGCCGTCTCCGACCCCCGACCCCTGTTCGAGACGTGCAGTAAATACGGGATGTGGGACAGACACGCCAGAGTTACCGACTATCAATTCCCTGGATGTGGACGTACGTATGGCAGTGAAATTGAAGAGTTGTCAGGTAGCGAGACTTCACTAAACT
This sequence comes from Conchocele bisecta, assembly GCA_029237695.1. Taxonomy (NCBI): domain Eukaryota; kingdom Metazoa; phylum Mollusca; class Bivalvia; order Lucinida; family Thyasiridae; genus Conchocele; species Conchocele bisecta. The sequence continues at coordinate 80,565,399 of CM055270.1, forward strand.
TCGTACGACTAAAATGTTCGCAAGTGCAAAATTAGGATCGTCTGGCAATTTTAATTGATGGATTTACATTTATTGAACATAGGCTGCATATGCAGCCTATGCTCGATAAATGTAAATCAAATAACTGTTAACAAGAAAACATTGTTAATGTGAAATTTACAAACTATCATAAGTTTGCACTTACGAACATTTTAGTCGTACGAAGTTTAGTGAAACAGCCCCCTGGTCTCCAGGATGTCCGACTTAGAGACGTTCCAGTTTTAGAAAGTTTTAAATGGCTGTTGTATGCGAAAATAACATATTTACAATGCAAATATGGGAGGGAAGGGCTACTATTAGAAAGGGAGCTATTATTAGAATAAATACGGTATGTTATTAGTTAGTACGTAGACTGCCAATGAAGGCATCGTTTCCTGATAAATGTGGATGTGACTGAAGAAATAGGGCTTATGGGATTTGCGAGCAGTGTAGATCCAGATCAGCATATGCAGCCGCACAGTCTGATCAGGAGCTGCACTGTTCGAACTGCACTGTTCGACATTTCATCAATGAAACACACGTGATGCTTTAACCCGAATTGTCTGTCTGTAACGCAGGGCGATTTAAGTTAGTTATGCTTCTAACAAGAAATGTTAAGGACACACGGTTATCACCCTTGACCAAGAGTGCTAATTCACGTGTGATATACAAAAAAGCATTGTAATGCGAATTAACGCATCCAATAATGCTAATTTAATGTTTATTTGTCCGAAAAATGTCATATCTAAAGAATGGACGAATGGTTTAAATGAATCCTGGATAAAATGACTATTATTTTGCAGATTGTGCACATCATTCTATATGAACGACATTCGCGACCTGCGAAAGTCATAAAATTGGGGGGAAATGCATTTATATAATAGCCTTTTGTGTGCTATCGTACGAGAAGTTATATGTGGCCGCGATTTTGATTTTTGTGACCAGTGTACCTCCTGATCAAATAACACTCCTGTAGCCTGATAACGATCTATTGTGTTTGTTAGAAAAATTACAACGTGTTTTATTGATGGAATGACGAGCAGTGCAGATCCTTATCAGACTGTACGGATTCACAGTCTGATCTGGATCTACACTGGTCGCAAAACCCATAAGCCCCATTTTGACAGGCACAGACACAAATTTTATGGATATGTAGCTTGTTTTCAAATCCATGTACATTTCACATGTAATTGACGTACCATGTATTGAATGAAATAAATGTGGGTGGTTAGTCGGGCGAAAGCGACTGCTACATGTAAAATTCACGGTAGGGGTTCCTCCTTATAGATCACGATTTGCCTGGTTTGGCTCTCAGATACGTTTTTTTATCTTTGGCGCTTTTGTTACCTGGGAGTTGAATTGGGTTATTACCCATTATAAAAGTAGTACGATTAGTACTGATCCTGCTGCTTTTGGGAGGGGGCCAAGTGATTCTGGTGTGACGAGGACCTGGCACCAGATCAGGATTATTCTGATTTCAGGGCTGACTATATATTTTTACTGTAAACATTCAGTTCTGATTTTGGAATTTTTCCCCATTTGTACATGTACTTGAACATGTACTGGTACCGGTAATTTATGGGATTTAGTACCCATTGACCCGGGCTTAAATGAACTTAGCTATTGATAGGCCGTTACACCCCAAACATAAACAACAAACAAACAAACAAAAATTAAACAAATGTATATGCCGCTATTATGTTATCGCTGTTATAGTAAGCTCGGTTATGCGGTACGAGTGGACGATGCGGATTGTGTATGACATGCCTGGATGCAGCAGCGCCCATACTGACCTTGCCACCTTCCTGCGAGACCAGGTCCGGACCCTCAACACCCGCTGGGGTTATAAACTCTGTCCCCACGAGTCTGGCGGGAATGATCTGACCTGTAACAACGTAGGCATCGGTGTGATATGTACATCCGACCATAACGCAGTGGCGACGTTGACGTTTCGCTATCTCGGGTAGGAACAACCGCACTCATATGGGACACGTCATGTGATTTTGTACCTTCGAACATCTGCGTAATTTCATTAAATACGCTTACAAAATTTACAATGTTTCCATAAATAAAGTCAAAAGTTGACAAAAAAGTTCAGAGTACATGCGGAATTATATTCCGCATGTACTCTGAACTTTCTTTGTCAACTTTTGACGCCATTTCCGGAAAATATTGTAAATTTTGTAAACATATTTCATGAAATTACGCGGATATCCGAAGGTACAAAATCATATGGCGTGTCCATATAGACCAAGCTTATATGTGGGCTACCACCATAAATTGTTCTTATATGTGGCCGTGAATGGAATAATAGGGCTTACTATGTGACCAGTGTAGATTGTAATCGGCTAGGCCATTCATGTAGCTTGATAATGATGTTTATCCCGTCAACACAGTGCGTATGTGCCGTGAAACACGGTGCCGTGAAACATTGTTGATATCCTGTCAATATGACCTAAATAATTTTGGCATTTTAAAGCCATTTGTAGGTGTTGACGGGATAAATAGAATAGTAGGTTAGTGCCGTGAATGGAAACAAATATCTGGCGCGGCACGGAAACGGGATGTGCTCGGCGGAGCCCCGCCCATCCCGTTTCCGAAGAGTTGCCAGATATGTTTCCCCATTCACGGCACTAACCTACTATTCTCTATATACTGTCTGTTAGAGGCATGGAGGATATTTCATTGACTGAATTGGATCTACACTGGTCGTATTACCGATAAGTCCCATTTCTTCAGTCACTGCCATACCATATACAACCTGACCAATGACCACATTTTGCTATTCTCTGCTACTTTCATTTTTAGTATGGATGTTGTGGGACCTATTTTCCCATGACTGGACAAAACTGTCAGCAGCAGAAATTGAAACCACCCAGCATGACATGTTTCCTGTGAAGATTAGTTCATCAATTGACCAGGGGGCGTTTCACTAAACTTTGTACGAGTAAGTGCAAATTTAGAATCGTCTGGAAATTTCAATTGCTGGATTTAACCCTTTGAACCCGAAAGGCCGCTATATCGGTTTATGCAAACAGTGCAGATCCAGATGAGCCGGCTCGTAACGAGCCGTCTCATCCGGATCTGCACTGTTTGAAAGTAATTTTCTTATTTTTGTGAACAAAAAAAAAGACCCCCTTTTTATAAATGGAATAGTCTGAAAATCATTTTGCGATGATTGGATTGGTTGCAAAATTAACATATCACAGTCCATTCCAGTTCCTTAGGGTTGAAAGGGTTAAATGTATTGAACATAGGCTGCATATGCTCCATAAATTTACAGACTATCATAAATTTGCGCTTCCGAACATTTTAGTCGTACGAAGTGTAGTGAAACGCCCCCAGGTTCCGCAAGGAAGCAATGGCAGGAAACATCTATTTAGTTTCTTTACCGTACTATTTTACTGTATCAGTTGATTTAGTGTAGTTAAACCAGAGACGTGTCATTCAACCATTCACCCCTAAGTAACTGGAGTGGATTTTGATATGTTAATTTTGGAACCAATCCAATGCTCACAAAATTATTTTCAGACTGGTCCATTTATGAAAAGGGGGTGTTTTTGTTCTCAAAAATATGAAAGGTACTTGCAAAAAGTGCAGATCCTGATGAGACGGCTCGTTACGATATTACATACTACATACACTATGAGCCCCATCAAATGTGTGAAAATAAGTGCGGTCTTATTTTACTATTACAGTTGATACAGTTCATACAGTTCATACAGTTTGCTTATATAAATGTCACAGGGTGAGAACAATGTGTTTGGTACAATTTGTGCAGTATTTATCAGTCACGGCCCCACGTTGGGCGCCAAATGTCGCAGGGCGAGAAACGTGCATATCCGACCCAAGGCTCGAACCGGGAACCTCTGGATTACCGTACTCTAACCGACTAAGCTAGCTGGGCACGAATACACATCTTCTCCCCATATGGAGTTACGTACCGTAACATAAACTTCATCAGTTCCTTCGCCTTTTCATAGTGTTTCCCTTAATAACTGATTACTAAACTGAATACCTGTTCATGTATCACAGTCAGTGTGTATGTCAAGGAATTCTTTGCAATCAAAACACATACATACATGTCCTAAACACTATATCCATACAATGATTAACCATTTCAACACTATGGGGTACTTAAAGTATGAAAATTACTTGCAAAAAGTGCAGATCCAAATGAGACGGCTCGCCACGAGCCGGCTCATTTGAATCTACACTGTTTGCCATCACCGCTGTAGAGGTATGTATAGTTGAAAGGGACATATATTATATATAAGTGCATGTATGGTCATTATTATTGCAGTGAGACGCTGTCTTACGATGACAATGTGGTATTTGTGGATACGCTGTTGAAGATGGCGATAGCGGACGACGCAGCCTTCACGACGTTAGATCAGGTAGGCGTTACTGAACAGGGGCCTGTTTCACTAAACTTCGTGCGACTAAAATGTTCGTAAGTGCAAATTTAAGATCATCTGGAAATTTCAATTGATGGATTTGCATGTATTGAGCATAGGCTATGCTCAATATATGTAAATACAACAATTGTATACAAGAAAACAGTGTCAATGTGAAATTTACAGACTCATAATTTAGCAATTACGAACATTTTAGTCGTACGAAGTTTGGTGAAACGGGCCCCAGGTAGCGGAAATGTTAGCAATATACATGTCGGTACATACAACATCGAGGTGTATGATCACGTGGTACTAACAACAACAACAAGTACTGAAACTTCCAGAATCCATCTGATTCAAAGTACGTATTATTTTATATTGTTCTTATTACGTAACGGATTTTGATGAAATATTGCGCATCAAGTCTTGTTAAGCTGCATTTGGTGGTCTCTGTATTTTCGCCCAAACTTCTGTCGTTTTGGCGTCTTGTTAAGCTGCATTTGGTGGTCTCTGTATTTTCGCCCAAACTTCTGTCGTTTTCGCAAACTTCTGTCGTTTTCGCGACTTATCGATTTCCGTGTCTCCGACACGGAAATCGATTCTTCGCAAAAACGACATAAGTCTGTGCCAAACTTCCTGGACCACCAAATGCAGCTCTTTAAGACGCGTTTGCTGCGCCACATTTCATCAAAATCCGTTGCATACTAATGAAACTATCAAATAATACTTACTTTGGAGTGGGCGACGTTGTTGTTGTTGTAACCACGTGACCATGCACATTGATAGTGTCATGTAATACAAATAACACTGAAATCAAGCAATCAATGGAACAGCTGCTGAAATTACGATCGTAGCGAGTTATCTCCCTTTGCAAATCTATTTATAGAGATCCGGTCCTATGTTGTATTTCAGGGATTATTTCTTACTGAATAGCACAACAATTGAGTTTTGCGAACAGAGTAGACCCAGATCAGTGCATACTGGTCTGAGTCTACACTGTTCGCAATAAAAGTAATATATAAAGTGTGAAAATATGAATCTGGCAAATAATGCAGTCCCGGCTCAGATTGCGCAGATATGTATGATAATCTGGATCTATGATTCACTATAATTCACTAATTCACTATAATTCACTATAATTCACTATAATTGCCCCTTTTCATAACAAATCATGATACATCCGCCCTGTTTACAAGCAATAAGGCCCTAAACTACACACTTTGGACAAGATTTCTATAAATAAATTCAACGGGAGATACATTAACTAGCTACGATCACTCATTAGCAATTAGTTTTTAGATGCCACAATGATGTAGGAAACCATAATGTGAGACACGCCATGTGAGTTTGTACCTAAGAACATGACCGATATCTCATGAAAAATATTTACAAAATTTACGTTATTTTCCGTAAATGACATCGAAAGTTGACTTTTATTCCGTATTTGCTATGAAAGTTTCGCCATCTTTCGACGGCATTTACAGTAAGTATCACAGTGTCTGTAAATATATTTAATTAACAATCTTCTTAGGTAAAAAATCACATGGCGTGCTCATATATCGATTCATCACCAACATTAGTAGGTTTATGCATTGCCCCTGTGATGGGGTGGCCGGATTAGCTCAATATGTAGAGCGTCGGACCCCGGGTTCGATTCCCACCTCGACCTGCTCCGAATGGCCTATTCGGCGTGTCCTTGGGCAAGACAACTTCGTGCTAGCCTATTCCTATCGGATGGGGGACTTACTATGCAAGAGGGACATTAATAGTCAGTCCCGACATGCAAGGTCATCGAGCCAGTGCCGTCGTTAAATCAAAGCATTTCCATTTTGCGCCTGCAATCTGCCCTGGTATATGCTTCACTAAACACTGTTTTATCAATACATATTCTTATGTAACTTCGAATGGAGAAATGTGGCGTATGAAATTTGTAGTTATTCAAACGTCTGATCTTCTAACGCACTCCTGAAGTCTTCTAATCATCGAAAGTATACATTAGAAGCATTACGGGTGCTTCAGGTCCGTACGCAGAGGGTGTGCGACGGGTGCGTATGCACCCCCTTAACCATTTCAAGAGGACTGACCTGTATTGTGGTATTGGCAAAAAGTGTAGATCCAGATGAGCCGGCTCGTGACGAGCCGTCTCATCAGGATCTACACTTTTTGCAAGTAATGTTCATAATTTTGAGAACAAAAACACACCATGTTCATGAATGGACTGATCTTAATAATAATTTTCTGATGATTGGATTGGTTGCCGAGATCTCTCATTGGATGTGCAAAACTATAATGTTGGCCCTTCGCGCCGTCGATAACGCACCCCCCCCCCCTAAATTAATTCCTGCGTACTGGCCTGTGATTTATTGACTGAGATATGGTGATTAGTGCATATTTCATGGATGCGCAGATCGATCTGGGGCTACAAACTGCAAGCCCCATATCTCCAGTCACAGCTACATATATCTGTCGTAACTTTCTGTATTGATGGCGGGTGATGACGGAATTGATGGCGGGTGCCATTTGCAATCACGGTTTCCGAACGTCTATTGGCTGACTCGCATTCAAGCACTTTTATTGACTGAACCTGAGCTGTGGCGCAGCTCAGGCTCAGTCAATCAAGCTGCTTAAGTTTAAGCACAATGCTCAAGTATTTTGAAAGAAAGAAATTTACAAATGTTGCAAAAGACTTTGGCGTACACGTAGAACCGTTACAACTTTTAGATTCGCACAATCTGTAGCCTATTTCACCAACATGGCAAAGTATACTTATCTAGCAAAGTATACTTTGAGGGAGAAATTTTAAATTTAGGGTAAATTTATTAATTTTTATTAAACTGAATTTATTACATTATCGCAGCCATTTTGGCTGTGATAATGTAATAAATGCAGTATAATAATTCTGCATTATTTTAATCATCAAATAAATGCAACGGTTAGTTCTATATGAAATAATGCATTTTGTGAAAAATAAATGATTACTCCCTCAAAGTATACTTTGCTAGCTAAGTATATTTTGCAATGTTTGTGAAATCGGCTACTGATCAGTATGACATCAATGTAATATGGATGATGGTTCATTTAAAGGTACATTCCCACTCAGTTATCATATACTAGGGAGACATGCGGTTTGGGATATTCTGTAAATATGACATTTTCTGGCAAAATAGACATTCATTCACCATTACCCCGCGTATTGATTGACATTATTATAAATTTTATATCAGACGTAAATTTACACACTGATATCAGGGGCGATAACCGTGTTTGCTTAAAATGTTAACAGACATTACTATTTATTCTCTGTATTTATTTTGTTGATGTGCAATGATCATACTTTATAATGTGTCGAAAATAATATTTTTTCATGTGACGCATTTAATTAGTGTAAATAATGAAACAATAGCATGCCTCATTTGCATATTAAAACAGCCTGATGCCACCGCGAGTCACTATCAGTAAAATAAATATTACTGAATGATTATATCTGCATATCGGGCACTCGTAATGTTTAGAACTAGTGGAATAGTCACACAATTATACACTTATTTAATTCCTATAAAGAACATGTTATGCCTACTGAGAGGGCATTTACCTTTAACACAATCGAATTTCAGTCTGCGGTTCCAATTTTGCCGTTACTGTCGATATCCAAGGCGACATACTGCGTACCGGGTACTCATCTGGTGGGCGATTTATGCGGTAGGTTTATTATTTATGGCAATGTAAAACACCCTACTGTCCACCCTACGGTGAACGTTTTATGTCTAAACCCCGTAGTTGCATTATTTATTTCGGGGTACATATATCCACCCATACTGTCCGTCGGTTCGTCCGTCCGTATGTCTTTGTGTCCGTCTGTCCTAGATTTTCATTAACATGTTCGGCTACCAACATGTACTATATGTGTTAACATCATTAACCCTTAGACCGCTACACACAACAACTCTTGCCTTATTTCTCAATAAAAACATGGTTTCACAGCACTTCAGAATCATTTCCAATGGAAATGATTCTAAAGTGCTGTCAAATCATGTTGTAAATTATTCTAAAGTGCTGTCAAAGCATGTTTTTGATGACAAACAAATGGAAAATAGAAAATAAACAGCAGACGACAAACAATGAAGATAGCGGTGTAAGCGTTAAGTTGTATGGGTTATGTGACCCCTGTGATCTGGGTCAATGTCAAAGTTGTATTGACATTATTTTCGGAGTGATAAATGCTCCACCAGTGTTACCGGTGTCTTATTTTGAACATCTTCTTGTACATAATCGACTGTATACATGCTGTATCGGTGTAACCGTCAGCTTTACTTGTAATACACACAATATGATTTCCCAGTGTAATAACACAGAGAATTAAACCTTTCACCCCTAAGTAACTGGAATGGATTTTGATATGTTAATTTTGCAACCAATCCAACCATCACAAAATGGTTTTCAGACTAGTCCATTTATGTTCTCAAACATATGAAAATTACTTTCAAAAAGGGTTAAAACATTACACTAGTGTAATAAATATGCAAATGAGGTTGCAACAGAAAACATGTTCTTAAGTTGGTAACTCGGCTTAGATCAGTTTCCAATGAAATCATCATACTCGTTTAACCCTTTCCCTGTTTTGCGATATTTCGACTCTTCCAAATCGAAAACATCTGAATAAAAGAATCAAATGCTGGGTCAAATGATGGTTAAATTATCTGATAGAGTAGAAAACGTTGTGGGAAAAGGAGAAATTGCTTGTTACAAACAATTTCTTCTTTTCCCACAATGTTTTCTAAAGACATCTTCTGCATGCAGAGGCGTGAAAAGTCGTTTCTATCATGGAAAGGGTTAATACATATCATATTTAATGTGTCACTCATGTAAAATCCTCTATGCGTGCGGATGCACACCCATATGGCCAATTTACATGGACAGATGACTACTTCGCGTGGATGCTTTGGGATCATGAACATACATTATCATTGGGGGTAACAACTGACATGCCTCTGTGTTCGGTTTAGAGAGGTTCCACTGTAAATTGGTCATTCCAGTGGAATGCGGGAGTGGTACCTACTACGACTCAGATCTCGCGAGATGTGTCCGCTGTCCTAAGGGTACATACCGACATGTCTGGGATGGTACGGATAAGTTCTCACGATGTACTGAATGCCTCGGAAGCGAAACCACCGACGACACTGGCTCCCCCTTCAATGGCTTCTGTCACGGTAATTGCGTTTTACTGCAAGTCATATATAGAGGATATTAATATGTTTGCAACCTTTATGAGTTTGTTCATCTGGTGGTGTGACATGTCCATATTTCACGAGTGCCTTTAGGCACGAGGGAAATATGGACAGTTCACATCACGAGATTAACATGCATGTCACATTCATGCAAACATATGAATGTCCTATTTATTATATACCCCACCAGTAAATTAGCCAGTTGTTATGCCCCCTATGCGATATCAAAGGGGGAATATTGCGCTGCTCTTGAGGTTCCGTACGTCCGTCTGCACGTCTGTCCGTCTGTACGTCCGTCCGTGTACATTTACGTCGAACTGTTTGTAACAGCTTCTCCAACATGTAATATCTTAAATTACGCGAATGAGTGTTTCAATACTTGGACACATGTGTCACACACTCGCTCCACCATTAACACGACCTTGACCTTTGTCACCTTCGAAATATCGCTGAGACCTTTAGTCGTTTTGTTACGTTGAAATGGTTGTAACAGTTTCTCCAACATGTAATATATTCAATATTACGCGAAGGATTGCTTCAATACTTGGACAATTAATTCACCTGAACATTTGTCACTCACTCGCGCCACCATTAACATGACCTTGAAATGTGTTACCTTCGAAATGTCGCTGCAACACTAAAGCCATTTTGTTATGTCGAAGAGTAATACTTTCTCCAACATGTAATATATTCAATATTATGTGAAGGATTGCTTCAACACTTGGACACTTGAATCACCTGTTAGTGAATATTTGTGACACACTCACATTACCATTAACTTGACATTGGCCTCTTTTATTTACCGTCACAAGGTCGCTGAAATATTTAGCCATTTGTTACAGTCCAGCATAATGACTAACTTAGACGGTATACGGTAATAATTCCAGCACAAAAATATTTACACAATTCCCCAACATTTGATTGGTCCGTAGCAAGTTCTGTCCACAATTTATATCCCAGTAAACTCCCATGCCGAACTACTTTCCGTAACCGTGAGGCGCAGTTAAAATAATTCTTAAGAAAACGGAAAATAAACACATTTTCTTGATGAATTTATTTCAAATGCTGGAATTATAAGGAATGAATGGCCTTTTTGTGGAATTTATCGGGGATATAAACTTGGAAAAATCGCGGGAATACTGGACGAGGCCTTCCGGCCTTCGTCCAGTATTCCCGCGACTTTTCCAAGTTTATACCCCGATAAATTCCACAAAAAGGCCATTCATTCCTATAATAAATGCGTGTTGGCACTCGCAGCCTACGTCAGATTGACAGGTGCGCATATGAATAGTTGATGTCGAGTTTACTGATATTTCACCGTGACATTGCAGTTTTGGCAGGTGCGAATATGAACATAGATACCAGAAGCACTATTTATTATCTTAGCGGGAATTGTTTATTTTCATCAATGAGAACATATGATATATATTTACATCGCATAGCTATGTATTTCACTGAAAGGTATATACTAATATTTAGTAGTAGTAAGGGAGTCAAAATGATACCACCTACCGTGGTATCATTTATAGCCCTCTATAATACCCCACCACCCCCGAAAATCAAAAAAATTGGTTAACGAGGAAAATTGGGTCTCCCGACAGCAAATTTATGAATTTTTGGAGAAAATAATTTTGAGAAGAGGGAGTCCCAATTATATTGGTAATTGACTTTTGAAAGTATATATTGGTGTCATAAATACATCATGTTTTTTTTTCACGTCCAATTGAACAGAAAAAACGAATACCAATATTATTAGAGAAAATGGATAATACAATACAATTTGAATTGAAAATTTTTAATGACTGTGTTGAAGAAGTTTACGAAGAATACGGGGGTTATAATCCTGTATATAAATTCTATAAAATGAGAACACTAGGCGATATCGAATATATGAAATACCAGCGTAATTTATTACGCTCCGATAAAAACGTAACATTTCCAATATTATACCGGCAATTATGTCAACTATACAAGAGGCAAATACGAACATTAAGACAGATAATGCGTATCGGATATGAAACTAAGGCGTATTATACAAAAAATTTAAAACCCAACGATTCGTTTACGAACGTACATTTCTACGATATTGCTTATAAATTTATATTGTAATCACAACACCAAGCAGACGACAATGTTTCACTTACACGTGTTATAAACACGCAAATTATGTGTCCTACCTTACACGTATATTAAGTGTCCATTTTATAGAGAGATTACACGATTACGTCTTCCGGGATGAAACATAAACACACTATAATATATACTACACACACGTGGGTGCGTATTACACAACCCGCTATCGATATTCCGGAATGAAACATAAACACACTGTAATATATACTACACACACGTGGGTGTGTATTACACAACCCGCTATCGATATTCCGGAAGTATTTCTTACATTGTGATTGGTTGACATGTTTTTTATTTTTTTTATTTTACTTTTAATAATTTAGAACGTTATAACCTATATTATTAAATAAAAAATGAACTTGTTATATATAAAACAAATAAAAATAAACGAGTAAATATTTGGTATTGCACAACACGGTTTTAACTTCATATATGTAAAATTAACAACAATACTTTGTCTTGGGGGACGCCCCTTGACGACACTTGCAGGCACTTCCAAGGTTGCCTAGACTTTCGACACTGGTTCCTAGATCAGCCGATAGATGGGGGTGTGCTGTACAGGCAGCTATTACACCCGGCTAGCCACAACATGAGACGAGTAAGACAAAGACAAGATCAGACAAGATCAGAAAAGGTGGCTAGCCGGGTGGGCCCAGAAGGGTTTTGCTGGCGTGGGTTCGAGCCTCGGTGGAAGCTCTTTTTAAATTGTTAATAATTTTCCTAAAATTAATTAATAAATTGTTTACTGCGACAATATAATTAATTTTAATTAATTTTATAATTAAAATTAATTATTGTTTAAAAAATCACAATGGTGCTGTAACATTTCTTCCGACTTTATCTCCAAGTTTTTCCCTAAATTTATCCCAATCAGTACACTCAATCTTGGGCATGGTGGCGCGTGCCTTGATTCTTATATCATTTTTTAATTTTTCATATCTCCGCATTTCTTCCACCACGGATTCAAACTCTAAATTTGATATTTTCTTATCGGCCAACGCTTTGGACACCATAACGTCGATGCTATTTTTCTTAGACCTGGCGAGAACGGATATTCTATCATGTTTTCTACATTTTTTCTCGAGTTTTCCACCCGACGCCCTAATTACCATACACAACAACCCAGAAACGGCCGACACCGCACATAAAATCCCCGCTACGGGAACCGTTATAATGGTGGATATAGTTGCAGCTGTCCCCGCCCCACACAACACAGAAACACTCGCTAGATACTTCAGCCATGTTCACCGCGCGCCTATATTTTTTAGCGTTTCTTTTTCTATTTGTATATTCTCTAACTAAAATATCCTGCATAGCGACGATATTATTCAACCTAAAATCTGAACTTCTTTCGTTAATTGTACACAGTGTTGATGGAGTGGTATTGACAATTGGAAGCGTTGATTCGTTCATATTTAAATTTTACAAATTTATTTCAATATATTAGTATTTATAAAATAAGTTCAATTAACAACGAGACAATAGTGGAAGAACTCTCTGAGTCACCGATTTTCGTAACAAAGTTAATAACACTACTTTGGGAAAGTCTAATTCGATCATTACCGGCGAACGAAACAATCGTCGAACTATCTCCAGAGATTTTAGTGACTCCAAACCCCCGTTCTTCCCCATCTACTACAATATTTGATAGCGACCGCGCCCACAGGTTTACCATTAGCATTAACCGAGCAGACCGCCATTTGGATAACTTCACCCGCGGCTGTCATAGTGTATCCCCCTCCCCCATATTTATTACTCGCTTTGGCACCAAGAACGAATATTCATAGTGCCCCTCAATCAATGGGCCCCGCTTCTCAGCCCAAACTGTTATGACACGTTTTGGCGTTTTCATTGTTTTCACTATTCCGGCAAGCGCCCTGTTTGCGTTATATGCCTCAGTACGAATCTTATAAGAGGCCTCCTCAAGAGCTTTGGTCGCGGCTATACGATCATGTTTCAGTTTATCGGAAACTTCGGTTATCTTTCCGTCTAGTTCGGTAAGCCGCCGCTTCTCTGCTGAGAGTCCTCTAAGCGCAATGCATCATAAGCCTCCGTAATGGTCGCCTGGTGGCCTTCTAGGGCTTTCTCAACACCCGACCGGGCCTCTTTTTGAAATTCGGTTATTTTTCCGTCTAGTTCAGCAACCGCCGCTTCTCTGATGAGAGAGTCCTCTGAGCGCAACACCTCACAAGCCTTCGCAAGGTCCGCCTGGCGGTCTGCTCGGACTTTATGAATACCCAACCGGGCCTCCTTTCGAAATTCGGTTATTTTTTCGTATATGTCAGTAAGTGCCGCTTCTCTGTTGAGAGAGTCCTCTGAGCGTAACGCCCCATAAGCCTCCGCAATGGCCTCCTTGTTGTCTTCTCGGACCCCCTCAACCCCTGATCTGGTCTCTTTCAGAAATTCGGCTATTTTTTCGTCTAGTTCGGTAAGTGTCGCTTCTTTGCTGAGAGAGCCCTCTAATCGCAACGCATCATAAGCCTCCGCAATGGCCTCCGCAAGGTTCGACTGGTGGTCTTCTCGGACTTTATCAATACCCGACCGGGTCTCTTTTCGAAATTTGGTTATTTTTGTATCTAGTTCAGTAAGTGCCGCTTCTCTGATGAGAGAGTCCTCTGAGCGCAACACCTCATAAGCCTTCGTAAGGTCCGCCTGGTGGTCTTCTCGTACTTTCTCAATACCCGACGTGGCCTCTTTTTGAAATTTGGTTATTTTTTACCTAGTTCGGTAAATGCCGCATCTCTGATGAGAGAGTCCTCTAAGCGCAACGTAAGGGCCGCCTGGCGGTCGGCCCGGACTTTATCAATATCCGACCTGCTCTCTTTTCGAAATTTGGTTATTTTTTTACCTAGTTCGTTTAGTTCAGTTTCTCTGATGAGAGAGTCCTCTGAGCGCAACACCTTATAAGCCTCCGTAAGGTCCGCCTGGTGGTCTTCTCGGACTTTATCAAGCCCCAACCGGGCCTCTTTTCGAAATTTGGTTATTTTTTCACCTAGTTCGTTTAGTTCCGTATGCGTTTCTTCACGACTTTGTGTATTCACAGCCAGGGCATATTCTCTAAGTTGTGACAGTAGACTCTTGTGAATCTCGTCCGTGGCCCTCGATATAGTTCTATTGATCAAGGTTTTTGTTTTTTGGGTAGCTAAAAAGTCGCCCTCTGTCGGGATGAATCCCCCTTCTGCCGGTTCCAAATTCTTTGAATTTGTCACCCAATCGGAAGAACTGCCTGGTCCGTATATACTCATTTTCAATAATGTTGATAATATATATTACGAACATGCGTTTAATTCTAAATAATTTTCTTAATTTTTTCAATTAATTTGAAATTTCTAGGACGACCGAAATCGGGTAATCGTTCTTCAACTCTCTCCCTTTATCATCGAGAATAGAAATCTTCAACTCGTGGATGTGTCCCGATTCCAAAACTTTCATCTCGGGGTGTGGGAAGTCTAAGGTCACAGTCTCGCCATAGAAACAGTCGCTGGCGGGCACTGTTTTCAGTAATGTGCTGGGGGATCCGTCTACCGTGTTGTACGATGTGTTCACCCGATCCAGTTGCACCCTGAGAGTTTTCGTGAAGGTGAAGTCCACCGGATTATCACCGACGTACTCACCCGGGGTAAACACTCCTTTGTTTGAGGAGTATGTCTCTCTAAAACCGATTTGAATAACCAACCTCGGGGAGACCACTACCTTATTATCACTGCTGATGGTCATTGTTGCGAGCCCGGTAGCATTCGATACTGTGAGGTTGATTATACCGTCAAGCTCTGAGTTGACAAAATCTTTGAGCTGTCTTATTCCCCACAGTCCGTGAGGCAGCTTTACACCTAATTGTTGTCCATCCTTCACATAGTAAAACCCTTCGCTCTTCCCCACATTCTGCCATCCAACCGTGAAGGTGATTGATCTAAGGCCTACCCGGCGTTGTCCGCAGCAGTTGTCTATTAATTTTTGAAGTTCACAACTCCCTTTTTGAACATTAGTGATAGTAGCAAACATAATAATATCTTTCAATGGATACAAAAAGCATTTAGCTTTAACTCTAATGCAAAGTATAAAGTTGGTGGTGTATACGCTCAAAAGAACACCATTGGTTGGCTTGTGCACCCTAAAATAAGAGTCAGTTTGGGCATGGGTTTCGACACAAATTTCACTAACATATTTGAGAAATATAGGTGACCAAGATTAGTACGGTGGATGGGGTAAACAGATGGCGGGCAACTCCGATGCAGTTCTGGCAGAACCAACTAAATTTTGCCGTGTGGTGTGCCACAACTGGGTGTGGTGTATCTTTCGGAGACCACATAAAACCAAGTAACAGCATGATGAGCAGTAGCTTATACACCTTTCATGTTTATTATACTATTAGAAGGATTTTGAAAGAATTACGTGTTCCACTACCTCAAGACGACGGGTGGAATCCCATTTCCAACACATACAACCGTAAGGAGTTCGAACGGATATGTGACGAATTTGGTGTGGACCCAAACCGTGATTGGAAACAAAAAGTTTACACCAAGAACGATTCAATGGGCGACCCCTTTTTTGAAGAAGCTGGAAATGATGTAAAAGTTGTTGATGGCACATTCGATAGCAGTACTATGAGGTACACGTCAAGTTTCCTAATACATAAAAGACCAAGTTTTTTTCTTGATATGTTCTCAGATAAAACCTACTACCAAACATATCCGGCTTCACTACACCAACCATCTAAAGTTGGAATAGCATGGAGTACATTTATATTAGATAAAAGCACTGGATTTACTCAGGCCGGGGTTACTCGCCTCAACGACTCCATTCGTACATATGTGTGGGCTATACTAGGTGCACAAAAACAAACTCGCAGTTCTATACTAGGATTCGGAACGGCGTTTGACGCGCAAAAACAGTTCTTGGTACTTGTTGAGGACGCCATCTCAGCTAAGGAGGACCTGGAGAAGGCGATACAGAATTATCAAGACGTTTTGCAGACTGCCAGCACCCCAGTGGACTATGTATTTGGAATAGGTCTTTATATGGCGCCGAGCAATATGATACTACGAGACGACCCGGTTGATGGTTACAATAATCAGATCGTAATCGCCACCGCCAATCAAAAAATCGGTCACAACGGTAACGTGAACACGGATATCATCAAGCGCACCCCAACATGATCGGGTTCAACAGTGTTGAGGGAACCGATTTCATAAAACGCCCAAGACACAAAATGGATACACATCCCTCAACACAATCGAACCCAGTACCCCCATTTAGTAAATTGGATGCACCATCGAGTTCCATCAACAGACCAATCGCGATTGGAGAAACACCAATCAATCACAGATTGGGTGAAATTGGAAGCACAACACTCGAGGAGGAGAAATTAGGGCTCGTCGTCGCCCTCGTGGCGATCGGATTATTTGCGCTTTGGTTTTAGGAACTCTCTGGCGAAGAATAGTAGGAGACCGGCGATTGCCACGATTAAAGCCCAAGTATTTTTGGCTAGCCATCCGGCCGTTTTTGATAATATAGATAGCAAGTAAGAAACGATACTTCCGATCAGTCCAGGTAGTGCGGCAGCCGCCTTTTCGGCTAATTTAGCCAGGAGAATGGCGAGGGCTTTTAGTTGTTTTTTTACCCACTCCTTGGCTCCGCCTGATGGCGCGGGTGGCGGTGGTGCTGGTGCTGGCGCGGGTGGTGGCGCCGCTCCACCAGTGAAAGCTAGAACTATGGTCGATATAGTCATGCCGATAGCAACGAGGATGCTTGCTATCGTGATGCCCTGTTCACTGAACAGAGTGCGAAGACGCTCACCGAGTGTCGTCTCCTCGTGCAGGACCCTCGAGATTGTTTCGCGGATCCGACTTATTTGGTTGCGGAGAGCCTCACGGTTAGTCGAGGCGGCCTCCAAACGAGCTGCTCTTTCATCACGCAACGACTGTAGGCGTTCGGTGATCCGCTCGGTAGATTCTATATCGACACCGGCTTCCTCCAGTTTTCTTTCTTCTAGCGCGATATGTTCATCCAGCGACGAGAGTTTGGCGAGGTTACGGACCAGTTCGCCCCGGACCGTTTGCATAACCTTATCGAGGCCCCGGAGTTCGAGAAGGAATAGGTAACAGTGGGTCATCGTTAGACAGGTCGATTTCGCTGAACGTGGTCTCCATCGTGTTAATAGCGTCGGTGGCTACTCGAGGGAGTTCGCTGAGCTCAACAGTTTCTATATCGGCGGCCGTTTTCGCCATCGTTTCGTCGGTAGACTGTAGGGCCTCTACAGCGCGGGTCGGCATAATTGTTTTACCACGCGTCCAATTTGGAAATCCTAGTTCGCTCCTTATGAGTTGGCCACCGCCCCGGTTTCCGGCAATGGTGTTTAGCGATAGGGGTTTACCGGTCATCGTGTTGACGATCGGGACATTTGATGATTTTAGTCGCAATCTACCGTTCAGATCCAATTCGAACTTGGAGTAGTCGCGACCGACAGATGGGACCACACCTTTTTCTGCCAAACTGTTGTAGTAGTCGTCTACAGCTCCCTCGAGTAATTCCCGACTTTGACCAACGCTGCTGGTAGCGCCACCTAATTCCCCCGATTGGATTGGAACTGGAGGCTGTATCAAGGGCGTTTCGTCATTATAATCATTTCTGTCATAATCATCCGCATCGCGGAAATCGTCTCTGCCGATTTCATCCATGTCAATATCGTAATCATCCATATAACTTTCTTAAAATTAATTATGTATTAAAGACAAAACCATAAGGGTTTAATATAGTTTCACTAAATTATGTCTTCGAGTCAATACGGTCGCAAACTCAATCCATACCGCAGACTGCGTGAGCCCCTCGGGGCAAAAGACGTGAGACAGAGTGTCGTTATTACGAACAACCCATCGACGATCGACCAGAACCAGCAGCTCTTGGTCCGCTTCCCCAACCTCGGAGCTAACGACGTCATTGTGCCGGGTACTGTTCGCCTCGCTTTCACTATTTCGCTTACATCGACGGACGCGGACCGAACCGTCGTTCAGAACCTTGGTCGCGCCATCGTCAAGAAGACCATGATAAAGATTTCTGGTAATGAGGTGATGTCGATCGATGACAGCGACGTCTACCATTGTTATCAGGACCTATGGAAGACGGCGCAAGAGCGCGAAAACGCCGTCTATCAGGGTATTGACACCAGCACAAATAAGAACGTAACCAGACTTAGAATCGGGGCTGCTAACAAGGCAGAAAACAACGCGAGCGACAACGCGGTCGCGGGCGCCTACGGCAACCGCTTCTACATCCCGCTCGACTTTGAGTTGCTGGAGAGTCACATGCCCTACTATCAGAGCGCTTTGGCTGACCGCCTCGAATACGAACTAACGTTCAACGACTACGGCCGAGTTCTCATAGCCAGCGACATGTTATCGACGTATACGATCGATAATGTTTCGCTGGAGTACGACATGGTCACGATGCCCGAACTCGCGCGATTGATCAGAACCCAGTACGCCGGGCGCGTTGCCATACTTTACGACCGAGTTCTTCGCCATCGCAAGATGACGAAAGACAAAGGCGACACATTGTGGAATATTAACGTCAACGTACCCGCCCGCTCTATGAAAGGTATACTGATGTTGTTCGAGGATGCTCGGTTCGCGTTCGGTGCTAGAAAAACCGACAAATTCTATAACCCCAAAATCACGAAGGTAGAGGTGACGATCGAGGGAGTTCCCAATCAACTCTACAGCGCGGGTCTTCGCGCGCACCAGCAGTGGGACGAAGTAAGAATGCAGTTTGCTGCCGGCTCTAAGCGCTCTTCGGAGGTTGCAGCGGTTGCCAAAGACCTGCATCTCTCGTCCGTCTCCCTCGCGGATTTCCTGAATACCAAATACGCGTTATGGCTAGACATGCGAGCCAGCGACGACGACCAAATACACGGCAGCGGACGCCAAGTTGAGAACGCTAGCGAGGGTGTGACGATCCAGATAACCAAAGAGGCGGACGGAGCCGGGCCATTGAACGTGTACTTATATATAATTACAGACGCACAACTCAACATCGAAAATGGCCGATACGTCTCAGCACTCTATTGATTTAATAAAAAAATCATCTAACGATTTATTAATTAATTTTAAGAAAATTAGCAATCATTCTAACGATTTATTAATTAATAAATTTGATAATTCTAAAGAATTAATTAAGAAAATTAGCAATCAATACCAATTCACGATTGGAGATGCCCACTCTGCCATAATATGTGGGCAGACAGGATGTGGAAAAACGGTTTTCATCCTCGACTTGCTCGAGGAGTCCTACCGCGATGCCTTTCGTCACATTGTGATCCTGTGTCCCACTGTGCGGCCCAACGATACCTATCAGCGGCGAACGTGGATATGGACCGACCCTGAGGTATACGTTATTGACCCAGGTGATAGGCTTCACGATTGGTTGCGTGGTTTATACCAAAAATTCCAGGGTGAGCCCACCCTATACGTGATTGACGATTGCTCGGCCAATGCGGCGATGACCAAAAAGAAGGACATGCTCTCCGAGCTCGCATTTTCTGGCCGCCATGCTAGGCAAAGCGTATGGATATCCACTCAAAAGTACAACGCCGTCCTCAAGGATCTGCGCGAGCAAACGAAATGGGTCGCCCTCTTTCACTGCAAGGACCGAGACTCATTCGATGACTGTCTTCGAGAGAATGACGTTATCCCAACGCGCGAGGAGCGCCTGGAGGTTAGACGGATGCTTTCGGAAACTAAGCACGCCAAGCTTTTGCTAAAGACTGATCAACCAACTACTTACGAAGTTATCAATTAATTTTATAATTAATTAGCAATTACTGAACAAATGCTGAACAATGCTGAACAATGCTTAGCAATTGCTGAACAATGCTGAACAATGCTTAACAAATGTTGAACAAATGCTGAACAATGGTTAACAATGTTAACAATTTGGTGCTCCGCTGCGAGCTTTGTTGCGAGCATAATGGTGATCATAAGTATCGGGTGGTGCGCTTGGCAATATGTTAAAGTGATGAGACTTGTTAGAATAGTTAAATTAATTTTAAGAAAAATGAACTGCGACGAACTTCTCGATCAGCTAATAGAAGAAACCTCAACTCCGACTGCCAACATAGATAATGATCCGACAGAGCAATTGGAATCAACTCCAACGGCGGTTGGTATTGGGTTGAGTGCAACGACTCCGAATGAAAATGAAAATGCGGCGCGACGAGAGCGGCTAGCTGCGCTGGTTTTTGCTGGGGGACAATCGGAGCATTATCTCGGTAGGCGTCTCTCAGTTTTTCAGGTGGATAAGATGTCAGATGCGGAGATCGATAAAATGTATGCGCGATACGAATCTAGGTTAGGTGCGGAGATGACAAAAACTCTCGGATCGGCGGTTATTCATTTGTACGCAACCGCCGTTAGTATACTTCTCCCTATACCAAACACCGCGGGATTGATTGACGATCTAGAGACTGACCCTTTTATAGGTCACACTCTTTAGAACAGCCTGCTGCTCAATTTATCACAAGTTTGGAATGTACTTAGCTCCGCTGACAACCGCGTTGACCACGGGTAAACACTGTCAATTTGGACATATATGCCCACGAACTATAAGCCCTGAAAATGATGACACAAGACACACCCGCGAGAGTGACGGAGTTGAACCCGATTGCTCCAACCCAATCGAACCCAACTCCGCCACTGGATGACATACCGCATATAAAAAATCCCAAAAGACAGGCAGCTGGGCGGGCGGCGGCTGCCACCCGAAAAGTTAAACAAGATGAATTACTCGCCGAGCTTCGAGAGGCTAAACAGTCGTTGCAATCGGGGACGGAGACAGTAAAACATCTGAAGAGAGAGTTGAGTACAACAACACCCCCAATTCACGAATTGGAAGCACACTCAACACCAAATACCAACTGCCGTTGGAGTTGGGCGAATCCGATTGAACCCAAATTCGTGAATTGGAGTTGGGTTGTTGGTGGTGGTCTGGCAGTTGTTGGTGCCCTGTGCGTGTGGAAATACCCCCTATTATCGAAAAAACAACCAGCCAGTGTTCAGAAGAAAGTTACGAAACACCAATCGCGATTGGACGCGCCCCATTTAAACATTGATCGCGACCCCTTTTATATGCAATAATGGCTGAACAAGATGGTAAAATGTTAGTGAATGCGCTTTATCACGCCGTGGTGATATCGGGTTTCAGTATCGGGTATGCTCGACTATCAAAGATGGCCCTAGGAGGATCCGCTCCCAAATTGGACTTTACTGTGAGAGACGTAGGGCTCGCGACCTTAGATGTAGCGGCCGCAGTTTGAACCCGAGATTATCTAGTTAAAGCTGGAATTCTACCAGTTAATATATGGAAATAAATGGCTTCAATCGCAATAATGATAGGTGGTGCGCTCTTAAACGCATTTGCGTTCACCGGCAGCAACTTTCTATTCTCTAAACTACAAAACTCGAACGCGGATGAGGAGAGTACGCGTCACGATTTACCTGTAGAACAATTCAATAGCGCAAAGGAAGCGTGGTCGGAAAAACAAACCGCCCATCTTGACTGGATCAATGAAGAGCTTCGCCGCGAAAATCACGCCGCACAAACTTTTCAGAACGTTGAAGAAGCCAACCGCGAGTACGCGCTGGCATATCCGCAGAAAAGTCTCGCGCCGCTGGATCGCGAGCCCCAACTTTCAGATTTCTATGTACCGTCAGAGCCCCACCAAAAAAGAGCCGGCGAGAATTCGCGTTCATCGTCTTGGGAATGGGTGTGGTGGGTCTCGTCGGCTACTATATTCAATCGAGATTTTAAATTAATTATTTTAAATAACTTTTTTTATTTTTTTTATAAATATATATATATAGAACGATGTCAGTTGACGAACTTTATTTTGCTATGATTGATGTAGGCTACACTGCCCTTTTAAACACCGCATAGCTGGTGCAAAGGGTATGATTCGTCTGGCCCGAGATTCTCTCGAGACGTGGCGGGAGGACGAAAAAGCGGCCACCCTTTTCGCAAAGCGGATGTTAGATTCCTCCACCAATCCTGGGGGATTAGATTTTCCCAATTTCCTTCAGAACTTAACCCCCAATCGCGATTGTACTTCCAACAAAGGTTTATTATTATCGACGCAGTTACCGGACGATCTGGCGAGGGCATGTTGGAGATTGTCAGATATATTAGAATACATCGCATACGATGAACACGCGCAAACTTAATACCAAACTATCGGTTCGCCTAACGCGCAAGCTAGCGAACACGTACTATAGCCCCCGCGGCTACTGGAAGGGACTCGCTGGCATCAAGAACCTCGCGGCGGCGACCAAGGTTTCAGAAAACACTGTCAAGGAATGGCTCAAGAAGTAGGCCATCTGGCAGATCTATTTACCCGCGCCTCACAATATTCCGCGCCCGAAATTCGACGTGCCGGTACCGAACCAAGTTCACCAAGCGGATCTCCTGTTTCTCCCTCACGATCGCATCGGTCGTAAGACGTACAAGTACGCGCTGACAGTCGTTGACGTAGCGAGTCGTTATAAGGGGGCTGAGCCGTTGGCCACTAAAGAGTCTAAGGAGGTGGCCGAGGCTCTCTCCCGAATATATAAGAGGAGTCCTCTCAAATGGCCGAATCTTCTCCAGGTCGATCCCGGCCGCGATTTAATGGGCGCGTTCTCTCATCTATTGTCTAAGCACGAAGTTTCTATCAGACGCGGCCGCGTCCACATCCACCGGGACCAGGGGATCGTGGAACGCTTCAATCGAACCCTGGCTGAGAGACTGTTCGGACACCAATACGCTAAAGAACTTGTAGACCCTCATTCGCGATCGACCGAGTGGGTGGCCAGACTGCCCGCCGTGGTCTCCGCACTGAACGGAGAGGTGACCAGATTGATAGGTAAGAAGCCCGTAGATGCCATCAAGTTTAAAAGGGTGACGAGCGAGCCCTCTGCCGTCTCGCGCGGGCGACCCGTTGGTTTAGAGGAGCAACGGCTTCCATCGGATATTGACGTCCGGTACCTCTATCAACCGGGAGAGCTCGAAGGTGGCAGCCGCCGCGCGACTGATCCCGTGTGGTCTCTCAATGTATATCATCTAGATCGATCTATTACCAAGCCCGATGAGCCCGTGCTCTACTATTTGGATGATGGGCCATCTCGAGGGTTTGTTCGCGAAGAACTTCTCGCGGTGCCTTCTGACACCCAGCTACCCCCGGATCGTCAGAGTCTTTAGATTGCTAATTTTCTTAATTTTTTTCAAAATTATTAAATAAATCATTAGAGAGGTTCTGTATGTATTCCGTCTGGTAACACACGTCTTTTATTGTAGTATGCCGAGAGTCCTAATTTGTGTTGACAGTACGTTTTCATAACACCGTCTTTCATTTTAAATCCCCTATTTTGTGCTACATCTATAATGTGTTTTCCATCTTCTGTAGTTTCACTTAGTACTCGTTTATATCTATCCCAATTTAAATTGTTAGTTCTCTTGGACATTCCTTTCGCAGAGTTTTTATTAATAGAATTAAATTTTTCTACAAAATAACACTTACTAGATAACGCTATCGCCCTATCTCCGCTAAATTCCATTTTGAAAAGTCCGGGCTCTCTTTCGCTCCATTTATCCCAAG
Organism: Conchocele bisecta; assembly: GCA_029237695.1. Lineage (NCBI taxonomy): Eukaryota > Metazoa > Mollusca > Bivalvia > Lucinida > Thyasiridae > Conchocele > Conchocele bisecta. The sequence goes on from CM055270.1 coordinate 80,589,791, forward strand.
CCAACCATTTCTTTTTTCTTTTTCAAACCCGTCTAGTAAGTTAGGTCTAATCAATTCCTCTATCGTTTTTCCACTAACTCCTATATACATACTATCCGTATCCATCTGTATTAATTCAAAGTCTTCTCTTTTTACGTATTTGTCAAGAAATTCGTAGTAAAATTCCAACATTCTCAATTTAGCTAGTTGATAAACCGCTATTCCACAATGGAATGGTCTCTTTACCGCACACCTGGGTTTTCTTGAAGATATTTCGTACGCATCTCCTATCTCTTCCAAATCGTCAAAGAATGCAGATCTTAATGCTTTGTCAACACAGGTTTCGTTTTGTGTATATGTCGTATTTAAATGTCTCTCAGTTGCCTCTATCATTTTTCCACAACACGAGTTTCCTAATAATTTCATTATGTCGGCTACTGGTTTCTTATTTGGTTCTACATCGCCCGTTCGTCGTGCGGCTGTAACTTCTTTTGCGAACCATTCGAATGGTTTTCCGCTAATATAATCTATAACACGATGAACTCCCGTTATTTCTAGGCCGTGTTTTAAATACCATTTCAACAGTGGCGCGTACAGCAATACTTTGGTGGCCGACATAGATCCCACCAATTTTCTTCCATTTCCTCTAGTTCTTCCAGTATCTTCCAAATATTTTATCATGTGTGTGGGAACTTCATCAAAAACCTCTACTTCTCTGTTATAAATATTGGGGACATTTCAGAAAACTTATCTTTTAAGTTGTGTGGAACTTCTATATCCACCTCCGCAAACCCAAACCAGTCTCCAGATAAAACTCTTTTACAAAACTTTTTAATAAATTTAGGGTTATGTGGGGTTATCTATATGGTGTATAGTTTCTCTCCCACACGGCATCTCTTTATTTAACGTAGATAAATATAACGCGTTTGCGTCGTACCCCAAAACAGCCTTGCACGGTTTGGAACCCACTCTAATATTTGAAACACCAGCTTCTGCATATCGTGTAAATACTATTGATGGACCGCCAACTAGAGCGTCCTTCATCATTTCGTATGTTTCTTCTTTTGGTGCATATAGAGCATCCTCCGGTATAATCGTCTTTGAAGATTTTTGTTCTTTAATGGTTCCTCTCAATAATATTGTATAGCTACTCCAGATAGTGTTACCGCATCTTTGAAAATATCCACACCTCTGTGTTTATAAAATTCACACATTTTTTCCACCGCTTCTATGAACGGTGCTACATCTAAATCGTTATAATATTTCAACCAATCTCTGAAAGTTTTCATATTATTTTCTTCGAAAATTCTACGACATTTACTTAATTCTGTTTCATCTATTAACATTTTCCCAGATAGTTTGGAATACCAATTCTCTATATCCGGTAGTCCTGGGTAATCCAGTTTGTCTGGAGAATCGAACCACTCATAAGGAAAGAAAGATTTCTGTCCTTTGCATTCGTAGGCTTTTATCCAACTATCGTAACTTACACCGGGTCCTAGATAAAGTATTACATCAAGAAATCTAAACTCTGGAGTAAATAGAAATATTGTTGCGTTTGCACGTTTTCCGACCATTACTTTCTTTGTTGTTGATGCCAGTTCGCCTACTAGGTATTTCTTTATTAAGTTTATATCGTACTTACTGCTGTTAAAACCTATAACCGGTACTTGCTATATCCACTGTTCGATCTTGGCGATTTGGTTTTTACGTAAATGTTCTGTATTAAACCCATATCTTGACCACACTTATTCTCTTATAGCTTTTCCCCTGACTTTCAAATCTTCTACGAATTTTTCTATAAGTTTTGCGGGATCTTTATCACAAATATGAGTTACTGTTCCTGAGAAATTATCTCCTATACTAACACTTACCGGAACGTGCTCAGCTTCGTACTCTAGATTATTACCGAGAGTTTCAAATTCTGGGTTCAGATATGCCTCAAAATCGTATACTATCTGATATGGATAAAAGTAGTGTCGCAACCGATCTTTATGTCTTTACCAGTTCTTTGAAATTCGCATTCCCACATAACTACTAGGTTGAATTCTTTGCTTCTTCTAATAAGTGTATCTCTTCTCATAGTGGATGCGCGTTCTTCTTTTCTATGCTTTGCATGAATCTCACACCCGTGCCAGTAACAGCCGTGATATTGATATACGGTATTGGTTTCTGGACAGTATCCATCTACTGGAGCTCCTAAAATCCATCTTTCACCCCCGTGTCCACACTGTTCGTGGTGAATGTGAATTCCCTCGCGCTTTTCCACAGAGTACATCCAATCGATCGCCCCATAACTGTTAGAACTTTTTGGGTAGAACGCTTTCTCGAACGACGAACGCGGGCGCTCTAAATAATTACCATCACATATTACTTTTGTCTCACCTCTCATACATTTTGGCCCGTGTCTCTTCATATTACTCGCTTTCGTGAATTTCTGCTTGCAATTATCGCAGGCGTAAATTTTAGATAGGTTTTTAAGGTTTTTTTATCAGAAATGCGTGATTATTAAACAGTCCTATTGTCATTGGTTTATTACCTATTGCCTTATAGTGCGCTGGTACCTTTTTCAACCACCATACGTTACATTCGGTTGGTTGATATACTTCTATACCGATTTTAAAAAACTCTTCAACCTTTTTCAGATCTGAAAAAGGAATTGGTGAAACCACATTACTACCAAAATATTGCTTACTAAGTTCTTTCGCCTTTTCTGTACATCTGTCGGGTCTTTTATCTGTCATATGCATAGCTAGACACCTGAACAGACAAAGGTCGTCATTATACTTATCTAAAGAATACATACCTTTTTTATTCTTCAGCCATTCTGGAAGTTCTCCTCCTGCAGCTTCTTTGATTGTAGTCCCAAATCTTTTCCCCTACTACCCTGTATTAGCTTTACGAAAACCTCTACCCATCTTACAAACTTCCACTTTGTATTCGGTCTGTCTATTTTATCGGACATTATTCGTGTTTGCTCCTTATCTGACAGCCATTTTTTAACGGTTTTCATTGATGATAGTGGTTCGCTACCACCGAGATTTTTGTGCATTATTATAGTTACAGGTTTTCCATTTTTAATTTCCTCCATATGTTCTAGCTTGTAAGAATATGAATATCTCAAATAAAAATTGGTTGTTAGATACGGAGCGAGTTTCTCGGACATGCGTTCAGACTCGTTAATGTTAATGTTTTTACGAAAGGATAATGTAACTACCCGTCTTCCATTTTCTACCTTTTCCAATGTTTCATCGTGAGCCCCCAATATTTCTTCACCTTTTTCCACTATCGCGCGAACGAGAGATCTTTTATTTTGTATTGGGCCACCTGTGTGTCTAATTTGGGACAAATTATTGGTGCTTGAAGGTTTTATTACACTAGCCCTTAACTCCGCAATACTTTCTTTTTGAATTCTGTTACCAACTTCATCCGCTAGTGAGAGGTTTGTAAATGCCCCTCTTTTATAGGCGCGGGTAAACCGCTTCATAAACGCCTCATTCTTTGTGGCATTTATCAGCTTTGTCAACCCCCTAACTCTCAACCGTGTACTATAAGTAATCCCTAGAGATTCAGCTTCTCTTCTCAAACTTTCTATTTCTGCTCTAGTTTCTGGTGTTATCATATTTTCTGTATTATACTTTTGTATATATACTTTTGTGTAACCTATGAAATTTATCTGTTCAATTGGACGTCAAAAATTTACATAATGTTTTTTTCACGTCCAATTGAACAGATAAATTTCATAGGTTATACATATATAATGGAGTGTGAGACTTGTTGTAAGACGTTTACGTGTAAAGACTATCTACGAAGGCATCTAGCGAGACGTAGAAAATTTCCTTGTGTCCCACCACAATTTCAATGCCCTAGATGCCCTTGTAAATTCGTTAGTGCCCAAACTCTTTGTAGACATAAGCAACTACGCTGTCAGGTAGCTAAAGGTGAACGTGGTAGACTAGAGCTGGTAGAATTAGTTGCTGATCTGCGAAATAAATTAGCTATATCGGAGAAGAAAAATGAGGAATATAAACTATTGTACTTACATGAATGATTTCGACTTTTTTCAAAAGTCAATTACCAATATAATTGGGATTCCCTCTTCTCAAAATTATTTTCTCCAAAAATTCATAAATTTGCTGTCGGGAGACCCAATTTTCCTCGTTAACCAATTTTTTGATTTTCGGGGGTGGTGGGGGTATTATAGAGGGTTATAAATGATACCACGGTAGGTGGTATCATTTTGACTCCCTTACTACTACTTATTTTATTTGGGAAAGCGATTAAATCAATTATATCATGCAATTTCAGTCAACATATGTTCATCATAAAAAGTACGATTCTGCTGTGGAAGACTAAACATTAAAAAAAAAAAGCCATATATATGTTGTTTCGTGTATCAATAAAACGAGTAATTTACTCTTAAATGTATTTGCTTCGGGCATTTTGGTGTAAAATTCGAGTTATTTTCATGGCGATCGTAATAATTCTGAATGCACGACGTTCATATGAACCAATTTGTTTTTACAAGTCACCAATAGGGTCATATATTTTCAGAACACCGATACAAATCTACTGCTAATGCTCTTTTATCCCGTCAACACAGTGCGTATGTACCGTGAAACACGGTGCCGTGAAACATTTTTGATATCCCGTTAATACTACCTAATCACTGCGTATGAATAATATGTGCGGTCGTCATACTAGTCGACTTTCCGAGTTTGAGGATGCGGCTGGGGTTATTATTGTTTTCCGTTTTAAAACTATGTGTAGGTGTTGACAGGATAAATAGAGTAGTAGGTTAGTGACGTGAATGGGAAAAAATATCTGGCGCGGCACGGAAACCGTTTTCTAAGCATTTCCCTATATTTTCCCCTTCATGGCACTAACCGACTATTCTCTATTTACCAACCATTTTCCTCACATATCCCCCACATCTGAGACACAGGGCCTTTAAGACGACTTTGCTATCATGTTAGAACGTGACATGGATGACAGAAATGTTCCAACATACCTTTCCGTTTCCCGTCCAGCTTCGTGCTACCTGGGCAGTTTCTACAACTTAAGCAGCAGGCAATGCGACACCTGCCCACTGGGCTTCTATAATAACGGTATTGGTGCCTCATACTGTGCCCCCTGCAGCGTGGATCAGTCAACCGTGGAGGAGGGCTCGCTGTCACAGGCCGATTGCGTTCGTAAGTCTATAAACCAGGGGCCCGTTTGACTAAACTTCTTACAATAGAAATGTTCGTAATACGATTTGTATTTACTTCCTGCTCTCACAAACGTGGTTAACTGACGTTAACATTTTACACTTACATGCACACATCATTAAATGTGAACACATCCATTACAGATTTGCCAACATCGTATGACAGTGTAAATGTCATTTGAAAAACAAAATTGCACTTACTAACTTCTTCGTCTTACAAAGTTTAGAGAAACGGTCCCAGATATTTTACTAAACTTCTAGCGACAAATATGTCCGTACAAATATTTCTATCAATTAACTTAATGTGAAATAATGCACCAAATATTTTCACAAATCGGGTACTACTGTCTGAGTCATGAAACCTGCCCAAATATTATCGCTATATAAACCAAAAAATGAATGTAAACAATATTGTTTTCGATAATATTTAATTTTATAAAAAATTAAGAATGAGCCTTCTTTTTATTTCGTGAAATTGATCAATATTGATTGTATTACCAATCTATGGGAATTTGACATGGGGGGGGGGGTGCGGTGGAGGAGCTGATGGACGAGTAAAAAAATAATTTAAATTGACTCCGAAGCCTCACTAGATAGTTTGGAAATGATCTAACTAAGAAAACAAAAATTAAATTTTGAAATTCGATCTACTAGTTCTGATATTAGAAAAAGATCCCCATGTTAAATCCCAATAGACATGTTCACTCTGTCATGAGGACATTTTTGTTTTTTCTTCGCAATAAAATCAACATTGGACCCAATTTCACAAAAAAAAAGAAGGCTCATTCTTAAATTATGATAAAAATTAATATTGTCGAAAGAGTAGTGTTGTTAAATTGTTTATTATCAACATTGGACCCAATTACACAACATAAAAAGTAAGCTCATTCTTAAATTATGATAACAATATATTATCGAAAAAGATACTGTTTTTGCATTGTTTATATGGCCGTACACTTTGGTCAGGGTTCGTGAAACTGACAGTAATGCCAACTTTGCTGTAAATTCTAGTTGTACATTTCCGAACTTCTTTATCGTGCGAAGGTTAGTGAAACTGCCGCCTGTTATCTACTCCCCAGCGTACTCAAGCATCACCACGAGTCCACCAATTACGGAGCAGCCGCCACAGAAGGGGGCGGTCAAGGAGGGCGATCTCTCCGTCGGCATAATCATCGTCGTCGTGCTGTGTGCACTCATTTGCTTCTCTGTCGTCGTGATCATCATCCTATTCTGTTGTAAGAATCGCCGTAAGTATGTTACAATCATGCTAAGCCGCGCCAAAAAAATAGCTGTAAACCTGACACGTATGTTGTTACTGTCTGTTTCACGAAAGCTGCCCAAATTTTACGGCTATATAGACAATTCAAAAACAATATATTTTTCGATAGTATTAAATTAAAGTAAAATTTAAGAATGAGCCTTCTTTTTATTTCGTGAAATTTGGTCAAATATTGATTTTATTGCGAAAACAAAATTTCCCCATGTTAAATCCCCATAGACATCTTCACGGAGTGAAGATGTCTATGGGGATTTAACATGGGGAATTTGTTTTGAATTTTAAAAATACTGGACCGATTTTTAAAATGTAACTTTTGTTTTCTTAGTAGATCATTTCCAAGCTATCTAGCTAGGTTTCGGAGTCAATTTCCAAAATCTTTCGTTTTTTGACTCCTCCCACACTGCCTTACCTCTTTTTCCCCCATGTTAAATTCCCATAGACAAATCAATTTTTCGTAATACAATCAATATTTGACCGAATTTCACGAAATAAGAAGAAGGCTCATTCTTAAATTTTGCTTTAATTTAATATTATCGAAAATAATATTGTTTTTGAATTGTCTATATAGCCGTAAAATTTGGGCAGCTTTCGTGAAACAGACAGTAGATTTGGTAGGATGTTAACGTTAGAATCAGTATACGGCAAAGAAGGTCAGGAAAGGGATCACTCAAAATTGTCGGTAGTCTGTTAGAATATCTCTAACGCGGGCACTAAAATGCCTCCTAAAATCATCGTCAGTGGGTAGATCTATAGCAGTATACCAAGAAAGAAGGACACATCAGTACTTTAGAACCGTCATTAAGTTATAGAATATCTCTAAACCACGTGTGTAAAAGCAGTCGGTTAGAACACACCAACTAGTTTTACTACATATTTAATTTAACCGAATCCCATCCAGTAAGGCCAGTCTCTCCTACTTTCACTATTCGTACGGACGCTGTTTGACCTACTTGTACATGACCTGCAGCCAGTCCGTACTGGTTCTGCATGAATTAAACAATAGGTTCACTTACTCCTAAGAAAGAAATTTCCAACCTCGTCATGTTGTTTGAATCGGCAGTATGTTATAATAACCCTAACATGGACACATAATTATGATATAATAATTCCAGCACAAAAATATTTACACAATTCCCTAACATGTGATTGGCCCGTAGCAAGTCTCTGTCCAAAATTTATATCCCAATAAACTCCCACGCCGAACTACTTTCCGTAACCGTCATGCGCAGTTAAAATAATTCTTAAGAAAACGGAAAATAAACACATGTTCTTGATGAATTTAATTCAAATGCTGGAATTATATGGAATGAATGGCCTTTTTGTGGAATTTATCGGGGATATAAACTTGGAAAAGTCGCGGGAATACTGGACGAGGCCTTCCGGCCTTCGTCCAGTATTCCTATAATAACACTAAACCGGATATTTAATACGGATTTCAGAATCCACAAGATGTTAAAATCCCTATAGTTCCCACAATTTTAATATTTCTAGATCACTTATGTATGCTCTAGTTTTCATAATGTCTCTACTGGGTGCATGCCTTCTGGCCCCATTAGCACATTCTCGGCTTCGATGTCGCTTACACCCGTCATGGACCTACCTGCGCCACTGTGCCTATCACTGGTATCATTGCAATGGCGCGAGAAGATATCTATGGGGATTTAACATGGGGAAATAGTTTTTTTGCAATAAAATCACTATTTTACCAAATTTCACGAAATAAAAAGAAGGCTCATTCTTAAATTTTCCTTTAATTTAATATTATTGAAAAAAATATTGTTTTTGAATTGTTTATATGGCCGTAAAATGTGGGCAGCTTTCGTGAAACAGACATTAGTCTGAAAATCATGTGTTGGTGATTGGAGTGACATATGAAAGTATATTCCAGTTGTGAAAGGGTTAATTGGACACTCAGTCAGGTAACGTGTGCTTTCTCAATGGTTGCTGTGACTGGAGAAATGGGGCTTATGGAACGTGTGGCCTTTGTAGCTCCTAATGAAACAGCTCAGTCATGTAGCCTGATAACGATACGTTCTATCTTATATATACATGTATAGATATATATATATATTGTTTTTTAGAAGCATGACGGTGTTTCGTTGATGGAATGACGAACTGTGCAGATCCTGATCAGACTGTGCGGATGCACAGGCTGATCTGGATCTACACTGGTCGTAAAACCCATAAGCCCCATTTCTCCAGTCACAGCCACATTTGATCATTTTTGACTACCACCAAAAGTGTTGGACGCCTACGACGTTGTTGTCAACGCCGAAGCCGGAATTGTCTTCAATTGTCGCAAAACCCAGAACCCACATTTCTCCAGTCACAGCCACAACCGTCGCTGTGACTTGAGTAATGGGGCTTACGGTAGTTGTGGTGAGTCTGGTTGCTGACTCTCCTCACTGGAAATACATTTACAAATGTAGTTGTAAAGGACGTTCCTTTGGTTTTCCAATTGCAGCAATCTACTTGTATAAGGTTACCTGTGTTCTATCGTACATTTCACTTAACTAAGTTCTTTATTATATCAATCGTGCAATCAACGGGTCTATTAATGACCCGATGTACTTATAATGTACATATGTTGGACAGAAGTAATTTCCCACACATGGAAATCCCATAGACTTACATGTATTTGTAACTGTGCGTGTTACATGTAGCATGTTACTTCAAATATACTGTACAGATTTTAATGAAATAAAATACACCGAGTAGCAAATAGATTTGCGCAGAATTTGATTCATATGTGTGTTGAATTTACATTTATTGAGCATAGGCTGCATATGCAGCCTATGCTCAATAAATGTAAATCCATAAATGTACTCAATATGTCAAAGTAGTGTGCAAGATGCCTGCAGTTAAACATATGGGATTTTTTGGAAAATGTTGTTCCCATTGACGTCAATGGTGACGTCGCTCAAAGAGTGACGTAAAATAAGTACGCCATATTTAAAAAATAAACATGTATCTATCGAACTGCTTATGATAACCAGTAACCAAAACATTTATATTCTGCATAAATATAGGTTCCTTTAGACATTTTATAGTTAATTCCAATTGGTAAGGTACGTACTGAGCTACATCTTAGAGAGTGAAGATGGAACTACTTGCAAGTCCATGGAATTTTAACTTTCGGGAAATTACTTCTATCCACCTGGGCCCGGTTGCTCAAAGCTTCTGTTAGCTTAACATACTTTTAAATCCTTAGCATTGCTAAGGATTTAACAGTCTGTTAAGCTAACTCAGGTTTTGAGCAACCGGGCCCTGTATATTGTGCAACACCTAGCCAAACGTAATCATGTGTTGTTCTATTTTAGTGCCCTGTTTCTTCGACGAAGCCAAGGTTGAACCGGAACTTCCAACGCCATATAAACACGCCAACAGGTAAGTACATGCATTCGTTGTCGAAGGTATATGCCAGAATAAGTTTGAAAGTGGAACCTCTCTAAACCGGACACCCTGGGAGGTCCCCAGGGTGTTCGGTTTAAGGAGGTTCCACTGTAAATCAGACATATGACCTTTCTTGGATATACTTATATATTAGGAATCACGAACATGCATTATTATCCGAGATGTGTTATCAAGAAACCCATCAAAATGTGATCCCATATATTTTCTTGGTGTCCGGTTTAGAGAGGTATATATATGCATATGCCAAAATAAGTTGAAATGTAAAATGCAGGATAATTACCTGAAAACTTGATTGTATTTTAAATTGTATGTGTATATTAACTAAAAGATACGGAGGACATGGATTTTTTTATTAATTCGTTCCCACGAAGGAATTAATAATAAAAAATAATTCTTAGTCCCCTGCGGGGCTCCTTAAAAAGGTAACGAACATCTGTAAATACCCAAACTGATTTTTGAGATTAATGGAAGATGGAAAAAGCTGTAGGCATGGGGGAGTCGTTGACGGATTTCATACGAAGGGTGGCTCATCAAATAGAGAATAGTAGGTCAGTGCCGTGAATGGGAAAAAATATCCGGCAAGGCTCAATAATTTCTTTATTTCTCATCAGAAGTATATGTTGTGACCACTCATTTGAACCGTCTCACCGAGACGGTTCAAATGAGTGGTCACAACATATACTTTGGTTCAGAAATAAGGAAAATAGATAGAGAATAGTAGGTTAGTGCCGTGAATGGGAAAAATATCTGGCAAGGCTCAGGAAACGGGATGGGCGAGGCTCTGCCGAGCACATCCCGTTTCCGTGCCGCGCCAGATATTTTTTCCCATTCACGGCACTAACCTACTATTCTATTTGTCCCGTCAACACCTACAAATGGCTGTAAAATGCAAAAATTGTATTGACTGGATATCAAAAATGTTTCACGGCACCGTGTTTCACGGCACATACGCACTGTGTTGACGGGATAAATCGGTGTTCTTTTTTAACCCTTTCACCCCTTCCTAAGTAACTGGAATGGATTTTGATATGTTAATTTTCCAACCAATTCAAGCGTTACAAAATCATTTTCAGACTAGTCCATTTATGAAAGTGGTAGTGTTTTTGTTTTTCAAAAAGTGCAGATCCTGTCAATACCATTAAACAAGTATGTGGTGTTGATATAGGCTTAATATATTTCCTAGTAAATCACCACGCATATACGATACGCTTTGTAATAATGCATGAACAAACTGCAAAGCAGTTGAAATATATCGATTGGAAATGCAAAACAAATCAGAAATACTATTTGCGTTGAGTGACTTTATGTTGTTCAGCTGCTATTGACGCAAAACGTCATAAAAATAACGCACCTGAGATTTGGTGTAAACATTTGCTGGAATCGGGGAAATCTATGAAAAATAGGATTTAAATTCATTTTAATCACTTTGTACTACGATTTTAAATCATATTTTTTATATTTATTCCTTTATGTACACTCGTGTAGAGTGTACATAAAGGAATAAATATGAAAAATATTATTTAAAAGTCATTGTAATCACTTTGAAATATATTTCGGTTGGAATGTTTAATGGTTTATCCAATAGAACCTCTCTAAACAGGACACCCATACAACCTATGTCTGCTTAATTGTAATGTTTATTGTCATCTCTCATGGTTGATAACGTATGTTCATGATTGCAAACCACATATACATGTGTTGCGGTGCCCGTATGACTGATTTAAAGTGGAGCCTCTCTAAACCGAACACCCTGGGGACCTCCCAGGGTGTCCGGTTTAAGGAGGTTCCACTGTACCCAGATAAAGCGTCCCAAACTACTGTCTGTTCCACATTTTGCTGCCGATGAACTTGTGGCTATTAAACACCTTGATATATATTGATTTTATTGCGAAAAAAATTATTTTTAATTTAACATTGTGGAAAAGAGGTGGAGGAGCTGGAGGAGGAGTCAAAAAACGAAAACATTTGGGAATTGGCTTGGAACTGATGTAACTAAGAAAACAAAAGTTAGATTTTGAAAATCGGTCTACAAATAAAAAAAATAACAATTTTCTTTATGTTTAGACCCCATGTTAAATTCCCATAGGAAAATTGTTTTTCGCAATAAAATCAATATTTTTGATTGAAATTCATCAAATATATTTTTGGGGGAGGCTGACCTTTTTGTTATGGATGAAAAAGTACTTACATTTAAATATTTTTTATATTTAATGTGTGTAATAGCCAAAAGTTCGTCGGCACAACGTGGAACAGACAGTAGTTGGGGACGCTTTCTCTGGGTACAGTGGAACCTCTCTAAACCGGACACACTGGAAGGTCCCCAGGGGGGTCCGGTTTAGAGAGCTCCACTGCCAGAAGTTCGTAGGCAGCAACATGTGGAACAGACAGTAGTTATTCATTCCTATACTGTGTGTAGGTATGGGGAGACTCACCTGCGGTACGTGAACTACCGCCTCTCGGACCTGAGGGACTACAAGGACAAATCCCTTGACAAGATCCCCATCTACCCGGAACAGCCGTCCCCGGACACCCTGAGCATGCGCACTGACATCGCTGTCCACGTCCCCATATTCAGAGAGAAGCTGGATGGAAAGTGAGCGTATTATGTGTATAAGAAATTGTCCACATATTGGATTTTTAAGGAATTAAATGTGAGGGAGCGTTAGCGGCCGCAGTAGTTAGTTCCCTTAAATAACCAATATGTAAACAATAACATACTTATAATTAGCCAGGTTTATAAGGTCTCCCATCTGAGTATTGATTTTTCATTTCCTGTCGAATCGGTAATATTTAACTTATTGGCGTTGTGAAATAAGTTGAGCGCGATCCTGGACCGTGATTGGCTTAGAAAGTAAGACGAATTATAAACGTATTTTCGTTTCCCATTGAAACATTATGGAACGCAAGTAGTCAATATTTCCATAGTAACTCCCGGACGTTCATATGTGTCATTACTGGAACTACGTTTCATCTCGAAAGGTAGTTCCTTCTAAATGATAGCCACTTTTTTTTACTCCTATTGTGTATAGTTTGTTTTTTTAGGCGGATATAGATTGCGAGTGATGTACGTACATAATAAAAATGTTATTTGATTTGTATTTGTATTTGATATGCGACGCGTTCCTCCGCGCAATGATATTGTGCTGCATGTAATAAGGTCTCACAAATTCGCACGCTACAGGTGGCCGTTTCACTAACCTTCGTACGACTAAAATGTTCGTAAGTGAAAATTTAGGATGGTGTGGAAGTGTTAATTGATGGATTTACATTTATTGAGCATAGGCTAACTAGCGGCTAATACGCTATGCTAGTGTTCTACACACTGCATCATGTTATACGTCGTAATTGAGCGTAATATCCAAACCAGTGACTGAAACGAGCATTTCCCGTAACGTCCAACTGCCATGGGGTGTCGCGGTTTTCTGGTACAGTCAAATGCCATACCACCGAGTATTCTCTTCTCAGTTTTTGCCTCTGTCTCAGAGTTTAAGTAAATTACGTCTGTAGCCTATTTCATCAACATTGCAAAGTATACTTTTCTAGCAAAGTATACTTTGAGGGTGTAATCATTTATTTTTCCTGAAATACATTATTCATATAGAACTAACGACTGCATATATTTGATGATTAAAAGTATGCAGAATTATTATACTGAATTTATTACATAATGGCTGTGATAATGTAATAAATTAAGTACAATAAAAATTAATAAATTTATCCTAAAATTGGAAATTTCTCCCTTAAAATATGCTTTGCTAGGAAAGTATACATTGCAATGTTAGTGAAACAGGCTACTCATCACATCACAAGAGTTAGCTTCATAATGCAACCAGCTGATCGTATTTCCAACTTTCGTGCTTTGGTTTTATTTTATATTTGAAGAGGTCAGTGGAAAAAGGGGGACATAACCCCCATTATCTACTCCTCCCTTCAATAGAGTTAAGAGTGTACGTATATTCACCCAATTCAGTAACAAAAACCCCTTTTTCCACTGACCCTTTAATTCTAAACTAATATAAATATTTGAAATACGATCCGCCTGTTGTTCAATGAAGCTAACCGGTTTTCTCTCTCTTCCAGTGTCCATCGAAAACCAATGCTCATCTCTACCACCCAATCCACTCGTCTGTCCGAAACCCAGTCGGACGCAGACACCCTGGACCGCACGCCATCAGGCCGCCAGCTGTCCGAGTTTACCGTGTCACTGCGAGCCAGCCCCGAGCAGATGGAGTCCCTACGTCAGGATACTGGCCCGCCCAACGGCTCCTTGACCAACCCACTAACCCAGTCGTGGGTTCGTCAGTCGGGACGCATACGCAAGGGCAGACCACCAGCGGAGTTACCGCCCGTCCAGCCACAGCAACACCCACGGCAACTGTCGCCTATAGCGACAGGAAAAAGGGTAATATTACTGTTATTTTATCCCGTCAACACAGAGCGTATGTGCCGTGAAACACGGTGCCGTGAAACATTTTTTATATCCTGTCAATACGACCTAATCACTGCGTATGAATATGTGCGGTGGCTGGGGTTATTTTCATTTAACAATTCGTTCCCACGAATTAACAATTCGTTCCCTCAATTTAACAATTAGTTCCCACGAAATAACAAATCGAATTGTTAATTCGTGGGAACGAATTGTTATATCGTGGGAACGAATTGTTAATTCGAGGGAACAAATTGTTATATTGAGGGAATGAAATGACAATTCGTTCCCTCAATTTAACAATTCATTCCCACAAATTAACAATTCGTTTCCACGAATTAATAATTGGTTCCCTCAATTTAACAATTCGTTCCCTCGAATTAACAATTCGTTCTCACGATATAACAATTCGTTCCCGTGGGAACGAATTGTTTTTTCGTTAGGCAGACCGCCATGTTAGGTTTGTTTGGTGTTAAACTTATCTACCGAACAGAAGAACAACGCATCTCGGTGTTTTTTATTATTTTAATGCATTTTTACCAATGTGAGCGTTATAAATTCGTTTAAATTTCATTTGAACTTTAGATCAGTGTAATATACCATCTATAATCGGGCGTATGTGTGTTGGAAAAAAAAACGGTCTTCGATCTGTCCTGGGTCCTGTCTGAGAATGTATTGGATGAGCGTTAAACTAGCGTACTAACTAACGGTCGTACGATCGAAATCCAGCGCGCGACATTTTTATTCGAAACGGGCACATCTTATATATGTTTAAATAATGGCGTAACGATACTTTTCTGTTATTATTTTGCTGTTGATATCACATATAAAAATGTGTATCTGTTATTGATATGTGTTTTTTATGTTTCGTTATTTTGACAAGATATTTTCTTTCACACAGTTTACAGATAACTGTCCACCTTCACTGTTATCGACCACCATTTACAGGTGAAATCTCTGTGGAAGCTATATTTTTTCCTTTACATACAGATGGTCGGCAGCATATTTGTAGACCTATGTAGCCTGGGCCCGGTTTCCCGTATAACTAAATGTTTCAGATCTGGTTAACTCGACGCGAAATTTCAGTCTATTTCACAATTATTTTCTTCTAATATAATGTATAAAATTAAAATTTAGCGCAACCTTTAAGAAAAAATATATCCTGCAAAAAAAGAATAAAGCCTTGGATGTTACGACTATTATAGCCACAGATCAGACTCATACGTAGTGTTTCAGACTGAAAAAGGGGCAGGGCGCTCGTTGAAAAAGGGGCACTCATTACGCAAACACGTCTTATTTGGAATTAATAAATCACTGAACTACTTTCGGCAAGGGAGATAATCAATATCACGCGAACTATTTTCATACGCGCCAAGCGGATTGTTCTGTTTATGATTAGTATATATAGTTTTAAGCTATCTCCTGTGATATATAATGATACATTACTTTGTTATGTTATGGGTACTAATACATGTTGTTTCAATAGCGTATCTCTGTAACAGTATCGTTGTAGATGGAGTTGCAAATAATTTAATAATTATTACGTTCAAATGGTTGCGTAATACTGATAGCACTTCTGTATAACTGTGATTGTCGTAAATGGCCCAATAGTCGTGAGGTTAAGGTCGCCGATTTCATTATTTAATACCGATTCCCGAAATGGTCAGGGCTTCAAACCTCGACGTGGTATTTTTTTTTTCTCCATATAAATATTTTTGTGATTTTAATATTTTGACAATTTTATGATTTTAATTTACGGAAACAAATTACTGATTTTTTAAAACAATATCGGCACAACTAAATACGGTGATAGAATTTTTGTCACCTTTTCAACACCATTTACGGAAAATATTACTGATTTTCTGAAAAACAATATCGGCGAAGGTGTACTGAACTACTCTTTATTTTAAATAACCAGCCGTCCAATAGATATGTGTATAATCGAGAGAATATCGTTAATTGTCATGTTGTCACCGACAGTGAGGTGTTGCGGCACACATCAAAACGGCACGTCAATAGGGCTCATCTGCCTATCATGGAATATGCTATAAATAGAATGCCTAAATCTGTCAGAGTGATCCTGACAATTATAGGGCAATAACAATAGTTAGCTGTCTTGGTAAAGTATTCACTTCTATAATTACAAATAGGTTGACAACATATGCTGAACAGAATGGGCTTATAACTGAGGCACAGGCTGGTTTTCGGAATGGATATAGTACGGCTGATAACATTTTTACTTTACATGCAATTATAGAAATACTATTTAGTAAAAGGCAACCTCTTTTCTGCGCATTTATTGATTTTAGGAAGCTTTTGATACTGTATGGAGAAATGGCCTCTGGTATAAGCTGTTGCTGTCCCGCATAAACGGGAAATGTTTAAACATAATTAAAAACATGTATAAATGTATTAAATCTTGTGTTAAAGTAGGAAATGACTTTTCAGAATACTTTCCATGCATGGTGGGTGTCAGGCAGGGTGAAAATATGTCACCATTTTTGTTTGCCATGTTTTTGAACGACCTTGAAGATTTTCTCAATGTATGCGGTATTGTAGATTTACAATCGGTTACATCTGACATGTTTCAACATCTAGATATATAAGTTAAACTATTCTTGTTATTATACGCTGACGACACTATTCTCATGTCTGAGACAGAAACTGGCCTACAAGATGCTCTAAATTATTTTCATCAATACTGTATTCAGTGGAAATTGGAAGTAAAAAACGCATCAAAAACCAAAATTATGATTTTCAAAAAACGTAAATCATCAAAAAAGATAGCCTTTACATATAACGATAACACAATTGAAATTGTAGACCATTTTACATATTTGGGAAATGTTTTTTCACAAAACGGAACTTTTCATAAGACTAAGAAACATTTGATTGACCAAGCATCCAAAGCTCTTTTCGGCCTATTTAGAAAGATTAACAACTTGTCAACTCCAGTAGACTGTCAGCTTAAGTTATTTGATCAATGTATCACTCCAATTCTCTGCTATGTCTGTGAAATCTGGGGATTTGAAAACATTTCGGCTATAGAAACAATTCATTTGAAATTTTGTAAAACTGTTTTGGGGGTAAAGAAATCCACACCAAATTTCATGGTTTATGGAGAACTGGGCAAAATTAGTTTCAGGGAAGCAGAGTAAATTATTGTTTCTTATGTATAAGTTATTATATACACAACATGAAGCAAATGTGACTCATTTCCGATGGATTCAGAATGTTAAATCTATTTTAACTGAAATTGGAGTTCCTGGCGTATGGCTTAGCCAGAACGATGTTAATACTATCTGGCTGAGCCACTACGCCGCCAGGACTCAGCTTCAGAACCAGTTTATTCAGTCATGGCTCACCAGCATCGATTCATCTTCACGTGGAATTACGTATAGAATCTTTAAAACAGAGTTTAGATTAGAAACATATTTAATTAATCTCACGGAAAGGTTAAGAAAAACATTGACCAGATTTCGAACTTGTAATCATAGACTGGCGGTCGAAACTGGTAGATGGACAGGTGTGCCGAGAGCAAGCAGGGTCTGCAACAAATGTGGCGCTGGTGCTCTCGGTGACGAGTTTCATTTCCTTTTCGAGTGTCGCTTCTATGATGAAGTTCGAAAACGGTATATCAAGCCATTTTATTTTAGAAGACCAAATATTTTAAAATTCGCACAGCTATTTGAGAAAAAATCTGGAAAGCAATTAAGAAATTTAGCTATTTTTATAAGAAATGCTTTATGGTTATAATGACTAGTGAGGTTATACATATGCATTTTGTATTTTTACCCATCGTTGTATTATGTAATCTATTGTATACCTCGTGTGTCACGTATGTGGCTTAGAGTGAATAAAATGTATTGTTTTTATTGTTTTAGTAGGACAAACATTCAGGCTTACACACTTTAGCCTGCATTAAATGCAGTTTGCATTGTTCTGGACTTACACTGACCATTATGAACGTTTACTGAAGCATGTATTTGTCCTACTATTGAAAACACACAAATTGGTGACATATGTGCAGATGAGCGCTATTTCAAAACATTGCCTACGGGTCACAGCTGTGTGGTGTCATCAGATCAACACCTCGTCACACACAACTACGCATTATCGATGTTTTTCCCCACACAAAGCGACGTGTATTTTTACAACTAGATCTGTGTAATGTGTCGGGTGTAGCCAAAGACCATACATAAATTCGTAATTAGTCACAGATGTAGCCTTAAAATATAATCGACTTCCTTAAATTACGTCCGCAAGTTGACAGATATTTCAGAGCAGACGTCATCGTAATTTGCCGTTATTTATTTCCAAAATCAGCCATATATTCTGTAAATGGCGTTGAAAGTTGACAATAAATTAAGACCAGGTCAATACGTTAAATCGCTATCGACGACAACTGACGATCCGATGAGAGAGTAATACCGTTTACGCGTATCCAATGTTAAATATACATCGTTATTTTGTATGACTTTCGTAGTTTTTACCGAGATATTCAAACCGTTTCCAATTATTGGGGAAAATAATATCATGATTAGCACACCGTTTCACTAAGCAGCGGCTACTCAGGGAATGGGATCACACGGTCTATTGTTTACACTGGATTAATGGCGGCCCCCATGAGGTCTCGGGTAAATCTTATTTTTAAATAATACGACTGTGGTTTCTTCCTTTTAGTGTTGACCATGTTCCAGCCGTTAACACTTATTTAGCAGCATTATTTATGTAGTTAATCTGAACATTCTGCAGATAAATTTGAATAGGACGGAATCGAGCGTTGTTTAAACTTAGTCCTGTTCATATGCACAGGTCAAAATATGAACTGAAAATGGCGCTTTGTGTGACAGAAATCCGTACGCGGACGAATAAAAAAAATATTTTTTTATAAATATCACATATAGCGAAACAGCGGTAGCATCTACTGTTTTAATAATATGCATACATATTGTAATTACTGTTTAATAGTGATATACTTATGAATAATATACGATACTATGGTTTATACTCCAGCACTATGTTTTAAGGCTGTGTGATTTGCCTCAATATAAGCTGGATTAATTAATACTTATATTCATGCGCTTCATGAGAACATCAATACATTTAAAATATACAAATATTACTTAAAGGGGTATCGATATGATACATTTTAATAATATAAATATTGAAAATACACATTACAATCGCTTACAACATAAGTTATTGATCGAAAATAGTCACTGCATCGTGACCTATTTGACCGAATTACCTATTGCGCGGATACCTCATCATATCCCTGTTTACTTACCTGGGGGTATAGTGAGGTATGCTCGCTAATACAATGTTTGCGTAATGACTTTTTCACAAAGAAAAAAAAACAGAACACAGAAAAAAAAATCCGGATATTGGTACGTCCGAATATTTGGTTTATATAATAGTACCGTATTTGCTACTCAGCTAATTAAGTCTACCCTCTCCACAAGTCGATGCCCGAAGTTGAGCAAAACATATCACTCTCCATGTTGCGGCCATAAGTCGACTCCCCGTATTCAGAAACTGAAATCGGGTGCAGGCGACATTAGGTTATGTTTCGCCTCCATAGCTTAGTTAAGTTTTGTGCTTTCTGCAGTTTATCTGAAGCGAGCGCGCTCCGTGTAAACATAGAAAATATACAATGTATGGTTACTGCACTATAATTATCGATTTTTTTAATGTAAAAGTTGTGTTTGAAATATTTAATACACACAATCTATTCGATGCGTTGTCACAAATCGGCTGTTACATGAATTGGACAAACATGATAAAATAGTTAATCAAGTTTAAAAATGGTAATGTTTTATTTGATTATTATAATTCTGGTGTACCAGCATGTATACACAAACAATTATTCACTGTTAGGGGAGCAAACTAATTGTATTTCTGTCAAGAAAATAATACTGAAAGTACTGAAATATCTCTACAAAAACTGATCACTTGCGGAACTAGAGACTGAAAGTTGCATATTTTCTCAATCATCATCCAGAGGCAAATGTACTGTGATTGTGCAAACCCATTCCATCCATATATTTTCTCTAGAATAAATTACTGTTTGAAACTCCCGGAATTTTTTTTGTAAGAAACTGGCGGCTAACTGGTCACTGCTACATAACTGTGAGAACGAACGATAATACCTGCTGTATTCATACGCAAGAAATGTCTTGATTCGTATTTTCCAGAATTTAGCTGATAAACTGAGCCCAAAACTGTGAAAACTATAGAGAATAGTATATGTAGAGTTTTAGATACAAATCAAGACAGACCAAAACGCCATAGGATAAGTTGGCACAGGGCACTATTTTCTTGGTCGTACTCGTCGTTTAGGCGTAGCACGACAATATGGCTGCCCCCATATAAATGTGCGTGACATAATATGCTATCTCAAGGGAGATAGCCTGAAACCACTGCGAGTCACTATCAGTAAAGGTTAGAAGACACCAAATGGTGCGAAATCGCCCAAGGTGTATGCAAAAGTAGTCCGGTATAAAAAATATAGTGCGGGTGTTTTGAGGTCACAGACACCGTTTGCTTGCAAATCTTGATCCATTACTACCCAGTTTCACTTGAGGAACATTTTGGGGTGCCTTTAACACCAGTTTTCAGCATATTTGTAACATTTAAAAGAAAACACTGAACCTGTTGGTCATTTGATGTAAACGGAGTTTCCGTGGCCAAAAAATGTACATAATATCGGAGGATATGACAAGGTTGGATTTTTCTTTCTTAGGAGTAAGTGAACCTATTGTTTAGTTCATGCAGAACCAGTACAGACTTGCTGCAGGTCATGTACAAGTGGGTCCCACAGCATCCATACGAATAGTGAAAGTAGGAGAGACTGGCCTTATTGGATGGCATTCGGTTAAATTATATAGTAAAACTATTTGGTGATGTCTAACCTAAAATGAATATTACTAAATGATTATATCTGTATAGGGGCACTCATAACTTATAGAACTGGTGGAATAGTGACATAATTATACACTTATTTAATTCCTATAAAGAACATTTTGTGCAGTGGGAATGTACCTTTAATGTTGAACGTATTGTTCTCCCCGTATACATGTGCATTTCCATTTGTCTTTGGTGAACTAAAAAGTCGTATAGCCCCAATCAACCAATCAGTTAATCAATAAGAGTATGCCTGCAAAAATACCCCAAAAAGGGGAGGGTTTCCATTTTTGGCTGACTGCCTATAAAGTTCAAATAAAATTTAAACAAAATGTTAACGCTCACATTGGTAAAATGCATTAAAATTATAAAAACAGCGAGATATGTTGTTCTGTTCGTTAGATACGATTAACAACAACCAAACCTAACATGGCAGTCTGACAAACGTCGATAATTGGAAATCTCGGCGGAAATTACGTCAGCTAAGTTCACGACGTCATATATTGTGACGTCGTCAGACTCATGAATACGGGATTTCGCGCAACGCGGCTCAAAATATGTCTATGCAATATCACACCTACGAATACATTTCTATGATAGATCTACTCAGGGGCGTCGGAAGCAACATAGGATTGGTCCGGCGAAGGTAGGGATGACGACCCCCCCCCCCACCCCCCCCCCCCCCCCCCCCCCCCCCCCCCAACACACACATACACACACACACTGCCCCCTCATCCAAAGTGTATGTTGTTACCACTCAGTTGAACCGTCTCGACGGTTCAACTGAGTGGTAACAACATACACTTTGGATGTGAAATGAGAAAATTCGCAGAAAAAAATAATTTAGAAATGTGCACAGAGGCGGACATAAGATTATCAAGCGGTATTTAGCCGACACGAAAAAAAAACCTGACAATGCATGTTCAATACAAATGCATAGTTCATGTTTATACAGTATTAGTAATAATAATTACATTCCTTACCGTTTGTTTTTTCTATATATGAAGTCTAACTATTTCAATAAAGACTGATAAATTTGTCACAATTATTGGTCCGGCATTGATTTTCTTAACCCTTTCAACACTAGAGACCTCTTTCTTAACCTCTTTCCTAATGTTCGCAAACCGTGTACATCCTGATGAGCCGGCTCAACAGGATCAGCACCATTTATGGATAACTTTTACAAAACAACCCCTTTTTCTGCATATTGGAACAATCTGAATGTTTACATGAAATAATCCATGTCAGTCACGTTAAAGGGTTAAATTTCCGATTTTAACTTCATTAATGCACACAAAATACATGTATACATATTATTACGTTCAGGAGCCGGCTCGCGCGTATAACGGACCCTCGGACGTGTTCGGTCGGCCCAGACCCGAAGTGACCCGCAGTCAGTACGAGGATTTCCTACAGCAAAGAGGGGCCCGGGTTCAGAAAGGGCCGGGAACGCAGGGGTCGGGATCAGATAGAATTCTCCTTGATTCTGACGAAGATGATTATCGATAAACCATGACTGTGTTATGTGTGTATTTTATTGGAGGTACATTTTATTTTGCGAAGAGTGTGTGTTATGTTCGTTGATCCACAGGGGCGGACCAGCATTTTGGGAACAGGGAGGGGGGGGTGGGGGTAGTCTAGTTGCGAAGGTAACTCTTGCTAGCTACGGACGGTACGGGAGTAATTGCAAGATTTACCTATTTTCGAGCTCTTCGAAATGCACTTTCCTGTGTTTTACGGCATTTCAAATCAGACTCCAACTGGTGGTAAACTGTGATCTATGTAAACTCCGTGGCTGAACGGGGCGGGGGTTGCAACCCCGGAAACAACTCCCTCCACCCCCCCCCCCACCCGCCCCCTCCCCCTCCACTCCAGATCCGCCCCAGATCCATATAGTGATTATATGAAGGGGGCAGTGGCAGAAGGGGGCTAAGTCATTATGGACTTAGCCCTCTTATTCCACTGACCCCTTCATATGCTCGTCATTCTACACAACTGTACATCGTGATAGGGAGTGTAGGACACACTACTGTCTGTTTCACGAAATTGTACGGCTATATAAACAATGCAAACAAAATATTTGTTCGATAATATCTTTTTATTTAGTGAAATTTGGTCACACATTGATTTTATTACGAACAATTGATTTGTCTATGGGAATTTAACATTGGGAAAAGGGAGGTGGAGAAGCTGTGGGAGGAGTCAGAAAACGAAAAAAAAATTATTCCGAAATCTGGCTAGATAGTTTGGAAATGATCTAACTAAGAAAAAAGTTAAATTTTGAAAATCAGTCCAGTAATTCTGAAATTCTAAAAAAAATCCCCATGTTAAATCCCCATAGACATCTTCACTCTGTGAATATGTCTATGGGAATTTAACATGGGGAAATTGTTTTTTCGCAATAAAATCATTATTTGACCAAATTTCACGACATAAAAAGAAGGCTCAGTATTAAATTTTCCTTTAATTTAATATTATCGAAAAAAGATATTGTTTTTGAATTGTTGTACAATTTGGGCAGCTTTCGTGAAACAGACACTGGTGTAACCTGAAGCACTAGTGTAACCATGGTTACACTAGCGGGGTGGGGGTTACACTAGTGGTTGACGTATTGACGTACACACCCACTAGCCTAACCCTCACGCAGGCCCGTACGCATGAATTTATATAGGATACTGCGTTATCGACGGCGCGAAGGGCCGGAGCTGCTACAACATATCGATGGTCTAGTAACATAAGGTTACGTATGTTACTAGACCATCGATATGTGTTACACATCCACAGACGGACCTCAGCGGATTAAGGGGGTGAGGGTGCGTACGCACCCCCTCTGCGTACGGACCTGATCTGACCAGTCATGTAACCACCAATCTCGGTAAATGTCGCATGTCTTAGGCGCGAGTGAGTGAATACAGTGGAACCTCTCTAAACCGGACACACTGGAGGTCCCCAGTGGGACGTCCCCCAGTGTGTTCGCTTTAGAGAGGTTCCACTGTAAGCAAGCACTCTCTGAAAGTAAATTCTCATTATCAATCATGAACCTGTACGAAACTGAAATAAAGTACAGTGAAACTCATCTAAATTAAGCACAATGTGGTCGCCAGGTAGTGCGGTTTAGAGAGGTTCCACTGTATTTGAAATTAACCCTTTCAACCCTAAGTAACTGCAATGGACTGTGATATGCTAATTTTCCGACCAATCCAATCGTCACAGAATGATTTTCAGATTAGTCCATTTATGAAAAGGGGATGTTTTTGTTCTAAAACATATGAAAATTACTTGCAAAAAGTGCAGATCCTGATGAGACGGCTCGTTACTGGATCTGCACTGTTTGCATAAACCGCTATAACGGGCTTTCGGGTTCAAAGGGTTAAGTTCAACTGTGCATTACTCGACGTTCCCACTTCGGTACGGATAGTATCCCCTTGGGTAACGCGAGTGAGTTTGTTTGAAAGGTGCATGTCCACTCAGTCGCACAAACTGTTCTTTATATCAGAGACATCAACTGAGACATGTTCTGGCAAAATAAACATTCATTCACCATTACCCCACATATTGATTGACATTATTATACATTTTATATCGGACGTAAATTTCGACACTGATATCAGGGGCGATAACCGTGTTTCCTTAAACTGTTAACGGACATTACTATTTATTCTCTGTATTTAGTTTTTGATGTGCAATGATCATACTTTATAATCTGTCGAAAATATTATATTTTCAGGTGACATATTTAATTAGTATAAATAATTATAAAATAGCGTGCCTGATTTGCATATGAAAATAACCTGATACAACCGCGCGTCACTATCAGTAAAATAAATATTACTAACTGATTATATCTGTATAGCAGGCACTTGTAATTTTAGGAATAGTGACACAATAATGCACTTATTTAATTCATGTAAAGAACATTTTGTGCCTAATGAGTGGGCATGTACTGAGTGTGTCGTAAAAAAAAATAAAAAAGGAATTATTTTAGTGGGGGGGGGTGCGTTATCGACGGCGCGAAGGGCTAAACATTGTTTTTGCACATCCACGGACAGAGCTCGGCAGATTAACCCGTTCAGCCCTATGTAACTGGAATGTATTTTGATTTGTTAATATTGCAACCGATCTAAATCATCACAAAATGATTTTCAGACCAGTCCATTTATGAACATAGGGTGTTTCTGTTCTCAACATTATGAAAATTAATTGCAAAAAGTGCAGATCCTGATGAGACGGCTCGTTACGAGCCGGCTCATCTGGATCTACACTGTTTGCCAATACCACTATACAGGCATGCGGGTTAAGAGTGAAAGGGTTAAGGGGGTGCGTAGTACGTACGCACCCGTCGCACCTGCTCTGCGTACGGGCCTGAACTAGGATGTGTATCAAGCTACGTTAGCGTGCTTGTTGATCAGGATAAACTCCTTAGCCGATTTCATCAAAATTGCTAAGCGTACTTATCTAGCAAAGTGTACTTTGAGGGACTTATTTTTCCCGAAATGCATTATTTCATATAGAAATAACGACAGCATATAGTTGATGATTAAAAGTATGCTGAATTATTATATTGACTTTATTACTTTCAGTATAATACAAATTAATTTATTTAAAAATTTCTCCCTCGAAGTGCACTTTTGGTAAAATCGGCTACGGTCAAACGCCCAGTAAGTCCATGTTTGTGGTGGCTGACATTTGTGTGAGTGTGTACTACATGTCAATATACATGGTGTGTGCCACGCGTGACTGTTGGTGTTAATTAGCTTAGTTAATTAGCTAGTATTAATGTGAAACGGTGGGAAATTGAGAATTCTCATTATTTTATGCCAGCTTTCAGATTTAGCATGCGTATCGTATGCAACCTGTTACTAAAAACGCGATTATTCGGGTTTCTAGTATCAGGTGATTATGTCCTTGGAGAAATACTAATTAATATCACACGTTGCTCTACTTCCCTCATATACCAGGGTTGTTCCTTTATTGGTCTTTAACGACCTATCAACAGCTAAGGTCATTTAAATATTTTAAAGAACCAACTGGTTCGATCCCCCATGTAACCGGGTGCATTGGGGAGAAAATCCATTCCAAAATCAGAACGGAATATTTACATCGAAATAAATATATATTCAGCCCTGAAATTAGAATAAGCTGACAAGTAGCCTATTTCACCAACATTGCAACGTATACTTATCTAGCAAAGTATACTTTGAAGGAGAAATTTTCAATTTTAGGATAAATTTATTAATTTTATTATTCTGAATTTATTACATTATCACAGCAATTTTGGCTGTGATAATATAATAAATTCATTTTAATAATGCTGCATACTTTTAATCATCAAATATATGCAGTGGTTAGTTCTATATGAAATAATGCACTTTGGCAAAAATAAATGATTACTCCCTCAACGTATACTTTGCTAGATAAGTATACTTTGCAATTTTGATGAAATCGGCTACTGGTGCCAGGTCCATACCACACCAAAGTCACTCGGCCCCTTCCACTGAAAGTAATAGGATTAGGAATACTCGTATTACTCGTACAAGGGATATAACCAGATTAAACCCTCACATACAAGTTGTGTGGTTCCCGGATTAAGTGTCGGAGTTACTGATCATTTAATTACATTCGCTGCAGGTTGTACACGTCGCGTGGTTCAGGAGTTTGACACAACAGTACATAGGAATAGTAGGTTAGTGCTGTGAATGGGAACACATATCTGGCAAGGCTTAGGAAACGGGATGGGCGAGGCTCTGCCGAGCTCATCCCGTTTCCGTGCCGCGCCAGATATGTTTCCCTTTCACGGCACTAACCTACTATTCTATTTGTCCCGTCAACATTACAAATAGCTTTAAAATGCAAATATATAACCCCAGTCGCATCTCTAAATCGGAGAATCGACTAGTATGACAACCGCGCATATTCATACGCAGTGATAAGGTCGTATTGACAGGATATCAAAAATGTTTCACGGCATAGTGTTTCACGGCACATACGCACATACGCACGGTCTTGACTGGATAAAATGTAGCCTTGAACCTGTACGAGGAGCTTGACATCAATGGACCGTTAATTATATTTATTTAAAACGCAAACATGTACATATTTTATCGTGGGTGGTGGTCGGGAGAACGCGATGGCGTAAATTAACGGTAGCGGTTCTTCCTTATATAGGAATCACGATTCGCCTGGTTTGACACTCAGGAACGTTTTATCTTTAGAACTTTTGTTACCTGGGAGTTGAATTGGGTTATTGCTTTTGGGAGGGGGCCAAGTGATTCTGGTGTGTTGAGGACCTGGCATCAGATCAGGATTATTCTGATTTCATGGCTGAATATATTGTTTTGTTATTGTAAAAATTCAGTTCTGATTTTGACCCGGCCTTAAATGACCCTAGCTGTTGATAGGCCGTTAAACTCCAACAAACAAACAAACAAACATATAGTATCAACAACGCAATATCGCGTTGTTGATACTATATGTTCGTTTGTTTGTTTGGTTGTTACAAGCATCATAGTGTATGCTGGCGCCTAGTGTCTAATTCTAGTTTCAATTGCATTAATCAAATCGAGTCGGAACATTATGCCACATTAGAATGTCCGTCCGTTATTATGCCACCGGGTTTCGAAGAAACGGGTGGCATATAGTGTTTGGACCGTCCGTCCTTCCGTCCGTCCGTCTCCGTCCGTCCGTCCGTCCGTCCGTCTGTCTGTCTGTCTGTCTGTCTGTCTGTCCGTCCGTCACACTTTTCGGTTAACCAATTTGTCACAGTTTCTCAAATATGCTGCAGGTGGCATCCGCGTTCGACAGACGCATTTCTTGTATTACTATATAACGAGTATCTATTTTCACACTTGAAGAGCGGTATTCCCCGCCCATTTTGATGATCACATCAGAATAAAACAAAATCGTATTATTTTTAACAAAGAGTGTTTTCAATATAAAATATTTGGCAGAATTTTCTCAAATATAAACGATGGTGGCAAGTAACATTTTAATTAATTTAAAGAAAAAACATATTTCAAGTCAAGATAATAATTTATGTTTAATTGCAATGGTCAAAACACATCGGCTGAGTTTACGTTACGGGGAACCTGTATTATACGCGTTTTCGAATGATATTAACTCTTACTACGCGGGAGACGAAAAATGTCGTCTGCTGTTTTTAATTTTTACCTTAATCCTTAACAAAAACCCTGTCTTGCAGCACATGAGAATCGTCTCCAGTGGAGACCTTTCTCATGCGCTGTCAAAACAGGTTTGTATCGAGAAATATTGAAAATAAAACATTTCCAGCAGACGACACAATTTAATTCAGCGTAGTAAGGGTTTAAACAGCTCCCTTCTGTATCTCCATTTTGGGAACTAACGAGTTTGTTTCGCTAAGTTTCACGTCCGAAAGTTTCCGGACGAGATGATATTCCGCTATACTTAGAAGATCCATTACAAAACCGAGCAACACGAGTATTGTAAAATGGAACACGCCATGTGATTTTGTACCATCGGACATCGGCGTAATTTCATTAAATACGTTTACAAACTTTCATTTTATTTATGAATATTTACACTGTCCTTAACTTCATAATGGAAACGCCCGTTCAACGTATTGCGTTTATATCCCAGTACATTGCATTAGCCCCACGTGATGTCGCATGACGTTCGTTAAAGTCCGGCAACATCGCTGTTCTATGAATTGCGACAAAACGACGTAAACCAGATTATTCTTAAGCTAGTATATCACTTGGCTGCGACTGTTGGCGACAAATTGCAAACAGCATTCGCGAGGGAGTTTCCAAAATGTCTCGAAACGTTCGCAGGGGTTCTCAATTTCTTCGCGTGAGTCGCAGGGCCTCGCTCTCGTGTCGCTGGAATTTTGAATGTTCAAAAAATTTGCACGACACATTTTCTCTCAAACCCGTCTCGAACCCTTCTCAATTTAGTTTCCGTGAGTCAGAAAGTGCGAGAAATGTGAGACAACTTTGTGAGGGGTTGGTGACATAGGAAACTAAATTGTGATTGATTGGAGACAAACATGAGAATCGGACATTCCGGGCGCGAGACAGGCGCGAACTGCCCTGGGACCCCTGGGAGCGCGACAAAACTGAGAATAAATTGCGCGACAGTCGCAAGTGCAAAGATTTTGGCCCAAATTTCATCGGGAGTTCGTGCGACATTCGTGCAACATTCGTGCGACATACGCAAACGTGTCGTAAGTACCACTTTAGTGTGATTCCAAGTGAAAATTGTCGCTAATTCCTGCATTTTCTCGCAATTTTGTGTCTCCAGCTAGTCGCGAGCTGTCGCAGCCCAGTGAGTTACTACCTTTAATTTTACCGCCATATTTGGCTATTTATATTGTTGAAACTATCAAAACATGCAGTTTAAATATAAGTAATAAAATCATGGTCCGTTGCGTTTACTGGAGTGTATAATACATTTGGTCTGACTCCTCGCAAACAGAACAAATGTAATGTGCACCCCAGTAAACGCAACATCCCATGGTTTTATTCCTTAAATAATATTGTAAATTGCAGATAGCAGAGGGTACAAAATCACATGGCGCGTCTCTTTATGACCCTGTGCAATACTAATCAGCAACCAGGCTACAATCGACAAATGAATCCTATTACATAGTATACTAGAGTTACCATGACAATAGTCAGGTATATACGTTGTATCTGTGATAATTACAGAAAGTGTTTAATCTCTGCACATAGACTTGTATATTGTATATGGCACTTGTATTGTATGTAACTCTGGCGTGCAATCTGTAGCCGATTTCATCAACATTGCAAAGTATACTTTTCTAGCAAAGTATACTTTGAGGCAGAAATATTCAATTTTAGGATAAATCTATTAATTTTTATTATACTGAATATATTACATTATCACAGCCATTTTGGCTGTGATAATGTAATAAATTCAGTATAATAATTCTGCATACTTTTAATCATCAAATATATGCAGCCGTTAGTTCTATATGAAATAATGCATTTTGGGAAAAATAAATGATTACTCCCTCAAAGTATACTTTGCTAGATAAGTATAATTTGCAATTTGGATGAAATAGGCTACTGATAGCCACGATAGAAGCCTTGCAGCACAACACTGGCGTATGTATATATAATAGGTAGGGGATGTAAAATTCTTTTTTATTAATTCGTTCCCACGAAATAACAATTCGTTCCTTCAATGTATTAATTCGTTCCCACGAAATAACAATTTGTTCCCACGATATAATAATTCTTTCCCACGCAGTAACAATTCGTTCCCTCGAATTGACAATTAGTTCCCACGAAATAACAATTCGTTCCCTCGAATTGACAATTCGTTCCCACGAATTAACAATTCGTTTCCACGATATATCGTGGGAATGAATTTGTTAATTCATAAAATAAGAATTATACGTCCACTGCGGGGCTCCATATATACGTAATATGTATATTATATATTTTATAATTATGATGGATTGTCGCCGATATACATGTACATGTGGCTGTGACGAGAAATGAGACTTATGTGATTTGTGACCAGTGTAGCAGCTGATAAAATAGCACACTCCTGTAACCTGATAATAATATAGTACTTGTTAGAAGCAGGACAGGTGTTTCATTGAAAGAATGGGGATTATCGCAGATCCTGATCAGACTGTGCGGATGCACAGGCTGATCTGGATCTACACTGATCGTAAAACCCATAAGTATAATGTTTCCAATCACGGCCACATATCTGCTTACATGGAATCATTAAAGTATACCCTTGACATTTGTCTCGAGTTGGAAGTGTATCATTTTTATTTCAACACTGCCGAAATTATCAACACGACATAATGTATTAGATAAAATACCGTGTCTGAGAAAATGTAATATTTCACGGTATAGTATGTTTGTATTTCGAAATATTTCCAGCACAAAAATATTTACACAATTCCCTAACATTTGATTGGCCCGTAGCAAGTCTCTGTCCAAAATTTATATCCCAGTAAACTCCCACGTAACCGTGAGGCGCAGTTAAAATCATTCTTAAGAAAACGGAAAATAAACACATTTTCCTGATGAATTTTTTTCAAATGCTGGAATTATAAAGAATGAATCGCCTTCTTATGGAATTTATCGGGGATATAAACTTGGAAAATGCGCGGGAATACTGGACGAGGCCTTAAAAAATAACAATTTTCGAAAAAAAATCAAAAAAAAAAAATTGTTTTTGATTTTTTTTCGAAAATTTTAATTTGTTATAGCTTCGCCCAGTATTCCCGCGACTTTTCCAAGTTTATACCCCGATAATTTCCACAAAAAGGCCATTCATTCCTATAATATCTTTTGTAGACCTTGCACATACATTTTCCACGATTCTCGATGTATGTACATTGGATATACGACACGACGTCGGTGACGTAATTAAAATGCGACGTCTATAGTTTCTTTAAACATGCAGTAATAGGTTACAGTAGACACACTTATAATCCTTGACTTATAATAATTGACTGAAAGGACATATAGGCTTGAGACAGCAAAAGTCCCCCTCCCCCCCCCCCCCCCTTCCCTGTGGCTTTTGTGTTGAGTATTATTTTCAGATTCAGTAGCCTATTGTCTATCAAACCTGCCTATGTCATCAACATTGCAAAGTATACTTTACTAGCAAAGTATACTTTGAGGGAGTAATCATTTATTTTTCCTGAAATGCATTATTTCATATAGAACTAACAAATGCATATATTTCATGATTAAAAGTATGCAGAATTATTATACTGAATTTATTACATTATCACAGCCAGTGCTCAAAAGGCCGCTGGATGAACAAATGATGGACAGTTTTCAAGATGGCCGCCAAACATTATTATATTGTTGTATTAAGGAACTGTTAATTTTCAGCCTGATCAATATTAACAGGCTAAATTTCTATAATTAAGTCCCAATTTGAATTGAAATGATTTAGAATACATCTTACATGGAATTACATCAGCAAATGGCAATATAGTTCAAAATGGCTGCTGTTTTACAACATTATTTGTCTGCGAAGACAAATACGGATGTACGTCCATCATCTTGAGTATTGATGAAATGTTTCAAAGTGTTTCCAAAATGGATTGACTATTGCCAAGGAACATAATGTTATTATTGGGCTGTCTAGTTAATGCGATAACGATGTGCCAATAAGTTGAATTAACCCATGGTCGTGAGTTGCAAACATTGGAAAATAAATACAATACATGGTAACGATATATAATTCATGCAGTCACTGGTGTAATCAGTTCTACATTAAACACTACATGTGTTGTATTCTGCCACACAAACGTGATATCATATACATACAGATGGACATATATACTAAATAAAAGCCTACATACTTACCCAACATATTTTGGTAGCCGTTACCGGAAACACAGCATATTGATAGTCTTATTGATAGAAAATAAGACTTGCCTCACAATGTATGGCCGCCGCCTTTTTTAGAACCAAAACAACAGACCATGTGATACCATACCGTGGGGTTAATATCCACAAATATTGTTGCGAGCGGCTCATCCCGGGTATGATGACCATGTTCCAGTCGTTAACACTACGAGTCCGCCAATACCGAATTTAGCAGCATTCCGTGATTCCATACCCAGGGATTCCGCT
Organism: Conchocele bisecta; assembly: GCA_029237695.1. Classification (NCBI taxonomy): domain Eukaryota; kingdom Metazoa; phylum Mollusca; class Bivalvia; order Lucinida; family Thyasiridae; genus Conchocele; species Conchocele bisecta. Next base: position 80,622,619 of record CM055270.1, read on the forward strand.
GGGGAAAATAAAAAAATCGCCACTTCAAAAGAAATATATAAAAAAAAAAATCATTTTTTGATTATTTTATTTTCGAAAATTGTAATTTTGTATCGCCAATTGTTTATTTGTATCGCCAATTGCGAAAGTGGCGATCGCCATCGGAATCCCTGCATACCATGTCATCTGTATCTACACTGTTCGCAAACATTAGCATAGATGCACGTGGTTGTGATAGGGTTATTGATCAAACAATTTGCCCTGTACATGTACAGTAGGGTCAGCGTGTAAGTGCACACACGAACGAACACGACAGGTTGGTTCCAACCTGTCGTGTTCGTTCGTGTGTGCACTTACACGCTGACCCCACTGTATTATCACATCTTTGAGTTTGTTTCTGCATTTACGCAGTACATGGGTAGTGTATGGGCATGAGGATGTGATTACGCAGTACATGGGTAGTGTATGGGCATGAGGATGTGATTACGCAGTACATGGGTAGTGTATGGGCATGAGGATGTGATTACGCAGTACATGGGTAGTGTATGGGCATGAGGATGTGATTACGCAGTACATGGGTAGTGTATGGGCATGATGATGTGATAACAGAGTTAGCTTAAGTTCGTCCGCATTTACGATCGATACTCTAAAAGTACGAACAATAGTCCCAACTTGGCCTGTATTGCTCACCTGAAATGATTAACCCCATTATAAAGTACAGTCAAACCTGTGAATAAAGGCCAGCCATGGGAAGTGAAAAATCTGGCCTTTGTTCACAGATGGTCTTTATTCGCAGGGTTATTTATATAACAATTGTGCTATTTGGACAACAAACTTGTGGCCTTTACAGCCAGGTGATTGCTATTCGGAGGTGGTCTTTAGCACAGGTTCGACTGTAAATCAAAAACGGTACAGACTGTCGATTATATATAAGTTCCATAAACATTCGTTTGCAAGTTCATAAAAAGTCACTTGAATAATTGTTCAGGTTGGAAAACATAAGCAATTTATAAACGAAAATGTATACAATAACATAAATCATAAGATCTACCACCTCTGAAGGTGAATAACCCAATATTTTGAAATTAAGCGTTCTACTAAAGTGATTTTGTATGGGCCTTTCAGCTGTCGGCTGCCATCTTGGATGATGTAATCATTCAAATTCGACAAAATGAAATGCTCCAGAGTGACCTTCGATTAGATATATGAGCCGCGTCGCGAGAAAACCTGTCTTCGGGAAATTCTTGGTCAAATTAACATTTTGTTACTATGACAATGGTATTTGTATGATAAATTGAATGCTTTGTATTTGATCATGATATCTGCAATATTCATTAAGATATTATATTTTATACAACACCACTATTCAGGTCGTTTGAGCAAATGAGACGTCATGTAAAAGCGACGTCAAACGACGTCAAACGACGTCAAACGACAAACGACGTCAAACGACGTCAAACGACGTCAAAACGTCGTCAAAACGACGTCAAAACGACGTTATGGTATCTACGTATCTGCCGGTACACATATAGTATACGCCAACATTTACAACAGTTTGCAAGTTGACAAACTAGAAGCATGTTTGGCATTGAATAATGAATGTATAGACGGTTGAGCTTGATTTTGTTGGTAATACATGAAAGTGAAAAGCGACAAAGACAAACCGGCAAGTTCATGTACCAGCAGGTATAAACGTGTACGCGTGTACGGCGGATTCGGTATGCGGATTTATTATTTTTGACGTCCTGTTTACTGAGCGTTTTAATAATTTATAATTGTAGAAAACCACAGAAATATATGAATCAGACAGTAATATTTACTGTCCATGTATGTCATTTCTTATTGATTAACTGGTTGGTTCATTGGGCTATACAACAGTTTAGCAAATACAGATGGGAATACACCTGTAAATGTGGAGGACAATACGTTCAACAGTAAAGGTACGTGCCCACTCAGTAGGCACACACTGTTCTTTATAGATAGTTTTGTATATTCTGTAGATATGAAATTTTCAGGCAAAATAAACATTAATTTCACCATAAAACCCCACGTACTGATTGGCATTACTATACAATTTATATCAGATATAAATTTCCACACTGATATCAGGGGCGATAATAGTGTTTCCTAAAATGTTAACGGACATTACTATTTATTCTCTGTATTTATTTGTTGATGTGTAATGATCATACTTTATAATCTGTCGAAATATTATTTGTTCAGGTTACGCATTTAATTAGTATAAATAATTAAAAAATATCATGCCTCATTTGCATATGAAAATAGCCTAATACCACCGCGAGTCACTATGAGTAAAATAAATATTACTAAATGATTATATCTGTATAGCGGGCACTCCTAATGTTTTAGAACTAGTGGAATGGTGACACAATTATACACTTATTTAATTCCTATAAATAATACTTTGTGCCTACTGAGTGGGCATGTACCTTTAATTACATTAAAACTAGTACACAGTCGATGGCGTATGGAACGCCAAATCTACATAAACTCAAATAATTAATGCTAGCTTCAATTAATTAGTGCTCTCTCTAATTCCATTAGTGCTCTCTGAATTTCAATTAGTGATCTCTCTGATTCAATTTGTGCTCTCTCTAATTCAATTTGTGCTCTCTCAAATTCAATTTGTGCTCTCTTTGATTCAATTAGCGCTAGCTGTAATGATAATTAATAGAGAGAGCACAAATTGAATTAGAGAAGCACAAATTGAATTAGAGAGAGAGCACAAATTCAATTAGAGAGAGCAAAAATTGAATTAGAGAGAGCACAAATTGAATTAGAGAGAGCACAAATTCAATTAAAGAGAGCACAAATTGAATTAGAGAGAGCACAAATTGAATTAAAGAGATCACTAATTGAATTGGAGAGACTGACATGTGTATACACTGGTCACCAATGATCCACACCGACTGACGTGGCTCTACACTAGTCATAATATGAACAATGTGAAGATACGGAAAGAACTTTTGTATCTACACGATATGAGGGGATACACAATTACACAGTACATACTGTTGTTCGAAGCTTGCCTCCTCCTCCTCGCAGTGGTTTGACATAGTTTTGCAAATTTAGGACACTCGCTGATTGATAAATTGAATATATATTCAACATCCTGGACGGCTATTCTATGATAGAGTGTACAAAGTATGTTCCACTTTTGGTGAAAAATCAACTTCAATATTTGACGAAATCAACATATGTGTCATGTTGCTGTACATGTTGAGGACAGGAATCCAAAATATTTCAGCACAAAGAGATCAACTTCAATGAAAATATGTATATGTTCCAATGCCAGTCAGTCTGAGGTACGGACCCTACAAAAGTATACATATCAGCATATCAGAATACTATACAGACAATATATAATGAACATATATAGTTGAAATGGAAATATGTCGAGTAACCATGGATATATTCAAGATGGCGTCCAAGATGGCCGCTGTTTTGAAAATAAGCATTAACATGTATAATTGTTCAAATCACTCTATAAACCAGTGCTTCAATGTTTGATGGCAATATTATATGCATACTATAATAAGAACTAAAATTTGAAGTGAAGGAAGATGACATGTGATGCAGGGTCAATGTCATATTCAATGTCAAAGTTCAAATATTAGTCATTTTGTATTGTTCCTAACACTAATCATACCTTTTAAAATCAAGTTTTGAATGGAAAGTATAAATACCAACATATACGAATACTATTAATCTACAAACATTACGTAATGCATATATTTAGGTAAAATGACGATACATTTATGTAGAATAGCCGTCAAGATATACAAGATGACGTCTCTTTAATTCAATTAGCGCTAGCTGTAATGATAATTAATAGAGAGAGCACAAATTGAATTAGAGAGAGCACAAATTGAATTAGAGAGAGCACAAATTCAAGAGAGAGCACAAATTGAATTAGAGAGAGCACAAATTGAATTAGAGAGAGCACAAATTTGAATTAGAGAGCACAAATTCAATTAGAGAGAGCACAAATTCAATTAGAGAGCACAAATTCAATTAGAGAGAGCACTAATTGAATTAGAGAGATCTCTAATTGAATTAGAGAGAGCATTAATTGAATTCGTGCTAGCTCTATATTATTTGCAGAGAGCTTAAAAACACATACATTTAATGCTCTCTCTAATTCAATTAGTGCTCTCTCAAATTCAATTAGTACTCTCTCTAATTCAATTTGTGCTCTCTCAAATTCAATTAGTGATATCTCAAATTCAATTAGTGCTCTCTCAAATTTAATTCATGTTCTCTCTATTAATGAAATTGAATTAAATCTGTAAGACGAATCGGCAAATATTGTTTTTCTCCGGAAAACCGTTGATCTGACATCACCTTATTCAAATTAAAAGAAAATATGGGTTGGGTTTGTCGGCCGAATACAGCCGCATAGGCGCCGCCAGGGGGGTTGCGGGGGTGCGAACGCAACCCCTTTTCTTTTGGTCATTTTTGTTTAATATATATATTTTCGTCGTATATCTCATGATGAAGTTAATAATTATGCTCGGTAAACAACACACTGTGATTCGCAGGCATACCCTATCACAATAAGCTACGCCCACCCCCCATACCACTCGCAAGTTTGTTTAGCAACTGTTCACTGTAATATAATGTTAGCCAAGTGGAGATGAGGTGGGTTACAACTGATGCACCGGTGTGGAGTTACTGTGTTGTTTAACAATTAGACGTGTACACAAACTTATCATGCTCATACGTGAAAGCTAGGAGGGTAACGCGTAATTAGCGGGATTCATCCTTTCCGGAATCCCATTTCACCTGATTTCACCCTGATGGATGATTGATTATCCATTGGAGTTGAATTAGGTTATATCCCTTATATATGATGGGCTAGATGAGTTTACTAGTGTGGTATGGACGCCTAACACCGATCAGGGTATCCTAGTTTAGATTACGTCAGTGCACCTATTACCACATCTTTTTGTCTTCATATCGCCAATCCCGTATATTTATCACTTCAGATTTTGCAAATATGTGTAATTCACAACGCGCCTAAATCAGATTCGATGCCTCTGAAATAACCAGGATAACTCGTTTTAGTGCATCTACTATCCAAAAGATTTCCCGGACCACCCGCTAAAAAAGAGGTGACCACACCCCCCCCCCCCCCCTCTCGTGCTCTCCCCTATGGTGTACGAACGGGGTCAAAACTAAACTTACAGGTGCAGCTATAAAAATATTCAAATACAGCAAAAAATACAGCTGCACCTGTAAATAATACAGCTGCACCTGTAAATAATATAGCTGCACCTGTAAAGATACAATTTGGTTTTGACCCCGTTCGTACACCATATGTACGAACTGGGTCAAAACTAAACTTACATGTGCAGCTATAAAAATATACAGGTGCACCTGTAAATGTATAGCTGCACCTGTAAAATGTACAGCTGCAGCTGTAAATATATAGCTGCAGCTGTATTTTTATAGCTACAGCTATAAACCTATTTTCCAGGTGCAGCTATACATTTACAGGTGCAGCTGTAAAAAATGCAGGTGCACCTGTATATTTTATAGCTGCACCTGTAAGTTTAGTTTTGACCCCGTTCGTACATATGGTGTACGAACGGAGTCAAAACTAAATTGTATTTTCACAGGTGCACCTGTATATTTTTATAGCTGCACCTGTAAATTTAGTTTTGATCCCGTTCGTACACCATACTCCCCGCCGAGTCCTTTCGGCACTCGCAACCCCTTTCGAAAATCCTGGCGACGCCTATGAGCCGACTAGGTATTTTTCATGTCGGCTGCACTCGGCCACCTGTATGCTGTCTATGTCACGCTAACCTTCATTTGTATGTGACGGTAATCCAATATGTAGACACACTCAGATAAATCTGCATTCGTGTATACAACAATGTGTTACGTACATGTGCATATTGCATCATATTTATGCAAGTCTTGGTTTACATGGAAAACGATTTAATTCGTATTGAAAACAATCTCTGCACTGTTTGTCGCAAATTTAAAACTCACGGGGAAATTAACTTTCGGCACATGCGCAATATAAGATATCAACGTCGGTTTAAACGTGTTTAATGATGGGGGGCCGGTTAGTGCCGACGGCCGGTCATATCCGACCCCGCTCTAACATTTTTGCAGACTTAATTTGGTACCGCAATGTGAGCTTGTTACAAGGCCTTGTGTTTGTTTTGGGAGTGTTACGGTAGCATTTTGTCCTTTGGAGAGTCAACTCGCCTTGCAGTATCGTAGCCTATTGTTCTGAAACAAGCAACTGAACTTTGAAGTCAGAGAGCATATCTCAGCCGAAATTACGTCAGCTAAGTTAACGACGTCATATCTTGTGACGTCGCCAAACTCCCGAAGACAGGTTTTGTCGCGACGCGGCTCATATGTCATGACTAAATTGTGACAAATGTGAAATTTGACCCCGACTTGACCCACGGGACTCGCCAATTGTTTATTCCGGGGTCATCATTTTAGCACATCTGAAACAACATCGACTATCAATCATTCCTGCCAAGTTTCGTCGAAATCGGTCCTGTAGTTGGTGAGAAGAAGAGTTTTATTTAAATAATGTGCTCCAGAGTGATTGTCTTGCAAATACATTCGATTTGATATATGGTATGACCGTATTCGGACAAATGTGAAATTAACCAATACTTGATCTCCGCCCGGCCCAGCCCATTTTTGACCCCGGGGCCACCAGTTTAACAACTCTCAAACAGCATTCGCTATCGATCATTCTTGCCAAGGTACGTTAAACTCGGTCTGGCGGTTCGTGAGAACAAGCATCTTTAAGAATGTTGCCTACTTTTCGACAAATAATGATCCAGAGTGATTGATATATGGCATAACAATATTCGGTCACAGCGGTTCGGGAGAAGACGTTTGAATTTGTGGACGGACGGACGACGACGACGACGACGGACGAAAAGTGGTAACAATAACTCACTTGAGCCTTTGGCTCCGGTGAGCTAAACATATAAACACCGAGCCTACCTACACGTAGCATATTATTATAGGAATGAATGGCCTTTTTGTGGAATTTATCGGGGTATAAACTTGGAAAAGTCGCGGGAATACTGGACGAAGGCCGGAAGGCCTCGTCCAGTATTCCCGCGAATTTTCCAAGTTTATATCCCCGATAAATTCCACAAAAAGGCCATTCATTCCTTATAATTCCAGCATTTGAATTAAATTCATCAAGAAAATGTGTTTATTTTCCGTTTTCTTAAGAATTATTTTAACTGCGCCTGACGGTTACGGAAAGTAGTTCGGCGTGGGAGTTTACTGGGATATAAATTTTGGACAGAGACTTGCTATGGACCAATCAAATGTTAGGGGATCGTGTAAATATTTTTGTTCTGGAATTATTGACTGTTGCCCGAACCACAACTAATTGAAGGCCGTATTGTTCATTAAATCAAATTGCTAGACAGCAAATTAGAATCGTTTTCAATAACAGTCGTTAGTTTGACACAATATACTAATTCACACAACCGGTGAAAATAAAAGTAAACGGAACTTGCAACACGATTACAATTCATACTAGTTTTCCCACACATGTCATAGATGTGGCTGTGACTGGGAAAATGTATGAGTTTTTCGACCAGTATAGATCCAGATCAGCCTGTGCATCCGCACAGTCTGATCAGGATCTGCACTGTTCACCATTCCGCCAATGAAACACATATGCTATCATAATTCCAGCAGAACAATATTTACACAATTCCCTAACATTTGATTGGCCCGTAGCAAGTCTCTGTCCAAAATTGATATCCCAGTAAACTCTCACGCCGAACTACTTTCCGTAACCGTGAGGTGCAGTTAAAATAATTCTTAAGAAAACGGAAAATAAACACATTTTCTTGATGATAATGTTAAATTTTATAAAAATTTAAGAATGAGCTTTCTTTTTATTTCGTGAAATTTGGTCAAATATTTATGTTATCACGGAAAATTGATTTGTCTATGGGAATTTAACATGGGTGAAAGGGAAGTGGATGTGCTGTGGGAGGAGTCAAAAAAATAAAACAAATTGGAAATTGACTCCGAAACCTGGCTAGATAGCTTGGAAATGATCTAACTAAAAAACAAAAGCTAAATTTTGAAAATCGGTCCAGTATTTCTGAAAATCTAAAAAGTTCCCCATGTTAAATCCCCATAGAGATCTTCACTCTGTGAAGATGTCTATGGAGATTTAACATGGAGAAATCGCTTTTTCGCAATAAAAAGGTTCATTCTTAATTTTTTCTTTAATTTAATATCATAGAAAAAAAAAATTGTTTTTGTATTGTAAACATGGCTGTAAAATTTGGGCAGGTTTCGTGAAACAGACACTAGTGTACTTTATCACATGAAAACCTTGTTAAGACGCGTTGTACCCCATTTCATAAACGTGAAATGACACGTGTGTAATATCACGTGGAGCGAATTTGATTGGCTAGCCGCATTATCATAATTACGTATTCGTAGTATACGCTAACGGTATGCCAACGAATAAAATGAAAACTCTTCAGCAATGTTATGCATCTCGTCAGTGTGTTACTCATTTCATAAATCTCATATCAAATGGAAAATCGTTTGATATCCTCTCTATAGCGAATATTAAGCAGTGTATTGCCCGATAGGCGTCAGTGTACACTGTACGGAGACCCGCAGGGGACATGGATTTCTTTTATTAATTCGTTCCCACGAAATAACAATTCGTTCCCTCAGCTTAACAATTCGTTCCCTCAGCTTAACAATTCGTTCCCTCGAATTATATCATTCGTTCCCACGATACAACAATTCGTTCCCTCGAATTAACAATTCGTTCCCACGAAATGACAATTCGTTCCCCCGATATAACAATTTGTTCCCACGATATAATAATTCGTTCCCACGATATAATAATTCGTTCCCGTGGGAACGAATTGTTATTTCGTGCGAACGTATTGTTAAATTGAGGGAACGAATTTTTAATTCGTGGGAACGAATTGTTAAATAGAGGAAACGAATTGCTATTTCGTTTGAACGAATTAATAAAAAAAAAGTATGCTACGTCCCCTGCGGGTCTCCGTATCAATGTCTCCCGAACGGAAAACAATTTCAAATAGGTGTAGTGCAATGCGTATAGTTCAGTGTACATTTATAGAAGCGATTACTGAGTGAATAGGACGCATTTTCACTCGGCATAATTGTTCCTTATTATGTATATAATGACGGTGATCAAGCTATTGTCCTTTTTCCAACATGTACATAATTGTGCCTGTCACTGAAAAAATTGGGCTATTGTGTTTTGCGACCAGTGTAGATCCAGATCAGCCTGTGCATCCGCACAGTCTGATCAGGATCTGCACTGTTCGCCATTCCATCAATGAAACACCCATCATGCTTATAAAAAGCGATGTATATCATTATCAGGTTACAGGAGTGTTCTATTTGATCGGGAGCTACACTGGTCATAAATCCCATAAGCTCCATTTCTCCAGTCACAGCTAAAATCGGGGCGGCGCCTGAGAAACGGTATCTTAAGACACTTCAACAATAGCAGATTTAGTACTTACATGTATATGTTTCATTCCTAAAGTCGGATTATGATGTACTCGATTTAATTAGGGCACTACGCGTATGTCAGTGACTCAATGGCGAACAGCGTATGCCCTGATCAGACTGCGCGAATGCGCAGGCTGATCTGGTCATACGCTGGATGTTAACGTAATAATGAGACTTTTTCAACTGGCTCCCCCAATTATGTGATCTAAGGTTCGAGCAGTTTTGTGCAGTCTACAATATATTTCATGAATAGTCTTATGATGTGAGGAAATGATAGACTGTTTCGACCATGTTCTGGCTAACAATTGGATTTAATGGACAATAAGCGAAACTGATAACGAGAAAATGCGGACTACAAAACTGTTTATCATGAGAGTTCTGACAGCGAGACGGGTACATTTAATTTTGGGAGGAATTGGAACATTATGGGCGCTCGTTTACCTGAGTACCAACTTCCGTAAGTAGATAATGGTCACACGGGACAGTGCACATCTATGGGTAAACAGGGGGTGGACGATTTTCTATATACTTCAGTACCGACTATGCGAGTTACACCAGTGTGTCGATAACAATAGGTTTATGAATATTTCGTGACTTTGTTAGTCTTGAACAGGTGCATTTTTTTAGAGTATTTCATAATTCTACGAAACTCAGTATTAGCTCCGGTTGATTGTTACATCTTGGAAAATGGCGCATGCTATGCTGTCTCGCAGGTACGGTTTCGCGTCAGAATTGAAGGTATTTTTCGGGCATTTGTAGCGAAAAATTGAGCCCGCTTTGAAATTATTTTCAGGAAATGCTACAAGTGATAGAACAATTCATAATACAGCCACTGTGCCTCATATTTTCATGAAAACTATTCCAACAAATTCAGTCGCGTTGAAATTTCCAGCCAAAATAGGTGGGTGGGGTAACTTTGTAAACAATTAAATATACACATCTGATGCGGTTACTGCATTTTTATTGTGGCGTGCGATTTGTAGTTCCTTTGCGAGTATTTTTCAATATTTGTCGCAAGAACTGATTTGTCACCCGCCGCCCTCAGAAAAGCGGCAAATTTTGGCTATTTGCAAACGTCCCGTGAGGCCAACGATTAAAACATGTTACATTAATACATGTTACATTAATACATCAGGGGCCCGTTTCACTAAACTTCCTACGATAAAAACAGTTCGTAGGAAGAATTTTTATTAAGTTGCTTCAGAAATGTGATAATAACCCGCCAGGGGTGGTGTGGGCCCTCGATTGTGAACTGGCCCAGAACCGGCCTTTATTATACTACTGGGGCCCGTTTCACTAAACTTCGTACGACTAAAATGTTCGTAAGTGAAAATTTAGAATAGTCTGTAAATTTCAATTCATGGAATTACATTTATTGAGCATATGCTGCATATATATGCAGCCTATGCTCAATAAATGTAAATCCAATAATTGTTGACAAGAAAACATGCTTAATGTGACATTTACAGACTATCGTATGTTTGCACTTACGAACATTTTATTCGTACGAACTTTAGTGAAACGGCCCCCAGCTTCTCACAGCAACGTGGTTAGCTACTGCTACAATTCCGGCCTACATGCACACATCATTAAATGTGAACACATCCGCTAATAAATTACCAACATCGCCTATCAGGGTAAATGTTATTCTAATTTCTAATTTCGTACTTCTTAGCCGTACGAAGTTTAGTGAAACGGGCCCCAGAGGTTCCCTAAGCCAATGACAAGAGTGCCAAAGGTCAAAGTATAGGGCCGTCGAGTCATGATCAATGAAGGGGAAAATGTACGTCAATGTCACATTAAGGTCATTTGGTATGCGACTGCTTATATACACCGATACTATGGCAAGTCAAATGCACAATAATTCCCTAAACCATCGGTTTGGAGTTTAAACCCTAGTTTAGGCTCCTCAAACCCTAGTTTGGTCTTAAACTGCCATTTGAGATCCCAAAGGGTATTTTTTTTAAACCCTAGTTTGGGCAATTAGTGTGCACTTGTGGCTCAAACCACAGTTTGGGCTCTCAAACTAGGGTTTACGATACCCTAAACCACGGTTTGAGCTTAAACCGCACTTAGATTGCCCAAACGGTGGTTTCAGTCGCCAAATGCACACGAATTCTCCACGGTTTAGGCTCCCAAAACCTTTTTGAGCAATTAGTGTGCAGTTGGCCAGAAACTGCCGTTCGAGACCGTAATCGTTAGTTAATTGACGAAATCGGCCTAAACGATGGTTTGTCCTACCCGTCCAAACCCTAGTTACGAGTGGTTAACATGGTTAAGCGATCACAAAGCCTGATTATCATTGACTGATGGCTTACGCTATGGTTTAGTCCTCCAGTCCAAAGCCTAGTTTAGTTTAAACAATATTTATTTTAAATATTATATATATGCATCAAAAATAGATATAAAGTAACGGTGAATAAGGATTAGAAAACAAGCTGACAGAGCGTATGTGAATTCTTCTCCTTGAGTAAAGCATCAGTAAATGGGAATGTGGCAAGAATGCATATAATATATACATATATGCACGTTTTGTTAAACAAATGGAAGTGGAAAAAAAAGAAAGTAAAAGGCCTACTTTCTATTGGTTAATCGACCATTAGCTGATTGTTGTGTGTATGTATACCGAGTATGAAGTAAATGAGCTGAAGCATAAAGTTGCAGTTTCTGAGTCTTAAAGGGGCATAACTCCATAGCATAAAGTTGTATGTTCTGAGTATATAACTGTTTATGTTACTCACTCCGGCACTTGGATATGTGGAATAATGTGGGACTATTTAGCCGTACATGTCAAAATTGAGATTTTTATTTTTAGTCGAAAAAGGGGGATAACTCCATAAGAAATTAAGTTCAAGTGAAAATATTCGTGTTACACTCTGTAGCACTTGGTGGGGGTCTGGGGCCGTTTCACTAAACTTCGTACGACCATAATGTTCGTAAGTGCAAAATTGTGATAGTCTGGGAATTTCACATTAACACTGTTTGCTTGTAAACACTTATTGGATTTACATTTATTGAGCATAGGCTGCATATACTGCATAAACTTCGTACGACTAAAATGTTTGTAAGTGCAAATTTAGGATCGGCTGGAAATTTCAATTAATGGGTTTACATTTATTGAGCATAGGCTGCATATGCAGCCTATGCTCAATAAATGTAAATCAAATAATTGTTTACAAGAAAACATTACATTTTGTATTGAACATTACAGACTATCATACTTGTGCACTTACGAACATTTTACCCAGTGGGCACACGACGTCAGATAGACGTCGGACTGACATCGGTTTCCGACGTCGGATAGACATCGGATCATGTTCGAAAATGAAAGTTTTTTAGACGTCAGAATCCGACGTCGAACGGACGTCATAATCCGACGTCGAATGGACGTCGGGATCCGACGTCGAACGGACGTCAGGATCCGACGTTGTATAGACGTCTAATTCTGACGTCATTTCAACGTCGGATTCCGACGTATAAAACACTTTCATTTTCAAATATAATCCAACGTCTATCCGACGTCAGAAAACGACCTTTATCCAACGTCTGGTTCTGACATCAATCCAATGTCGGTTTTATCGTCTAGAAAACTTTATTTTGCATTGATTACTTGACCTGCAGTTTCACTCTGGATCAACTAATCAATATCCTGGTTTGGTACCTGGTCAGTAATAAACACATATTTTGGCTGGCAAATGTATTTTATTATACTTTCACATATATTTTTGCAATAAATTTATGGTGCGATTCGTTACTCGATGGAATCATATAGCAGGGACTTAATTCACTTTAACCCTTATCCTGCTGCAGACGACAATCATGCGGATGGAAATTGCTGAATATTCGATCATTTCGCGATAAAAACTTACCTAGGCATTTCATTAGAATTGTCTCACGAGACAATTCTAATGACATGTCAAGTAATCTTTTCATGGAGAACTGGAACTGTGTCCACGGATACGAATGCCCCCACTGGTGCATCGATGGTCAACCATAAACGTATCGTCCACTTCCACCTCGGGTTCCGAGTCCGCGTCGGATCTACGAATGCGTGAAGTGTACGTATCCTGAAGCGTCGCCGGCGATGTCTTGGGGCGAGCTTGTTTCTGATTCTTTTTCATCTTAGCATCGTGCTTCATTCATCGCTTCAACAGTTCTTCGAGAGGATCCTTATTAGAATCCGGTTTACTTTTCACAATTTCTCTCTGCCTATCTCTGTATCGTCTCAATCGTTTCAATCGTTTCTTCATCTCGTTCTGCGCTTTACGTATTTCCATGGCCATACTGTGTTTCAGTGTATCCAAGGATGCCAGCGTGATTTCAAACATTCATTGTTCGATAATATTGGCTCGTTGGGAAGATCGATCGGCTTCAATCTCTTCCATTTCTGTGTTGCTCTCGTATGTGTATGTCTTAGCGTTGTCTGAAATATACATAAAACAACACAATTATGAAAGCATACACATGTTTGCATATCTTTAAGTATAGTATTAGCCCTTACTGATACTTTTATGTGCTGATGATACAATTTTAATAAGTGATTCACATTCCGATTTAGAGAAAGCACTAAGCGTTTTTGATACATATTGCGAGCAATGGAAACTTACAGTGAACGCAAAAAAATCAAAAATAGTGATATTTTCTAAAGGAAGACCAGCAAATAGATATAATTTCAGTCTAAACGGGAATAACCTCGAAATTGTTGATGAATATAAATATCTCGGCATATTCCTACCCAGGAGTGGTAGTTTTTACAAAACCAAGAAACATTTAGCAAACCAGGCAACACGTGCCATGTATAGTCTTATTTCTAAAATCAGAAAACACAGCTTACCAGTTGACATACAAATTGATCTCTTTGAAAAGACCATTAAACCAATTTTATTGTACGGTAGCGAAGTATGGGGTTTTGGTAATAACGAAGTCTTAGAACGTGTACAACTTACATTCTACAAACATGTACTAAAATTAAAAAAATCTACGCCTAGTATAATGATATATGGCGAATTGGGAATATACCCCCTTGAACTAGACATAAAAGCCCGGCGGGTAATATCGTTTTGGACAAAATTGACCACACCCGAAAACGTAAAATTATCATCACTTGTATACTCAATAATATTAAGTAACCATAATCACTCACAATTCCACTATCCATGGATCGATAGAATTCAAACAATATTACAGAACTGTGGCTTCTCAGGAGTATGGGATTCTCAGCTCGTGCCAAACCCGAAATGGTTAATATGTTCTATAAAACAAAGACTTAAAGATATATACTTATCTGAATGGCGAACACGTTCTCCAACTTACATTCAGACTTACCAAACATGTTGTCTCACTTTCTTTTAGATGTATATCACGGTTGGAGTTGTCTCCCATTCCCGTGCAAACAGCCCGTCTGCTTGCCCATTCGGGCTGACTGCACGAGTGCGACGATACAAACCCAATCAACACGAACGATTATTAACCATGTCGATCCATTATTCATTCGGTTGTATTTTATGGTCGGAGTTGTCTCACATTCTCGTGTAGACAGCCTGCCTGCTTGTTCAGACGGGCTGGCTGGACGAGTTCAGGATACAAACCCAATCAACACAAACGATAATTAACTATGATGATTCATTATCCATTCGGATGTATTTTATGGTCGGAGTTGTCTCCCATTCTCGTGTGGACAGCCTGCCTGCTTGTTCAGGCGGGCTGGCTGCACGAGTGCGGGATACAAACCCAATCAACACAAACGACAATTAACCATGTTGATTCATTATTCATTTGGATGTATTTTATGGTCGGAGTTGTCTCAATTCTCGTGTTAGACAGCCTGCCTGCCTGTTCAGACGGGCTGGCCCCACGAGTACAGGATACAAACCCAATCAACACAAACGATAATTAACCATGTTGATTCATTATTCATACGGATGTATTTTATGGTCGGAGTTGTCTCCCATTCTCGTGTAGACAGCCTGATTGCTAGTTCAGTCGGGCTGGCTGCACGAGTGCAGGATACAAACCCAATCAACACAAACGATAAACAACCATGTGGATTCATTATTCATTCGGATGTATTTTATGGTCGGAGTTGTCTCCCATTCTCGTGTATACAGCCTGCCTGCTTGTCCAGACAGGCTGGCTGCACGAGTACAGGATACAAACCCAATCAACACAAACGATAATTAACCATGTTGATTCATTATTCATTTGGATGTATTTTATGGTCGGAGTTGTCTCCCATTCTCGTGTGGACAGCGTGCCTACATGTTCAGTCGGGCTGGCTGCACGAGTGTGGGATACAAACCCAATCAACACAAACGATAATTAACCATGTTGATTCGTTATTCATTCGGATGTATTTTATGGTCGGAGTTGTCTCCCATTCTTGTGTAGACAGCCTGGGCTGGCTGCACGAGTGCAGGATACAAACCCAATCAACACAAACGATAATTAACCATGTTGATTCATTATCCATTCGGATGTATTTTATGGTCGGAGTTGTCTCCCATTCTCGTGTAGACAGCCTGCCTGGTTGTTCGGACGGGCTGGCTGCACGAGTGCAGGATACAAACCCAATCAACACAAACGATAATTAACTATGTTGATTCATTATTCATTCGGATGTATTTTATGGCCGGAGTTGTCTCCCGTGCTCGTGTAGACAGACTGCCTGCTTGTTCAGACGGGATGGCTGCACGACTGCATGATACAAACCCAATCGACACAAACGATAATCAACCATGATGATTCATTATTCATTCGGATGTATTTTATGGTCGGAGTTATCTCCCATTCTCGTGTAGACAGCCTGCCTGCTTGTTCAGACGGGCTGGCTGCACGAGTGCAGGATACAAACCCAATCGACACAAACGAAAATTAACCATGATTGATTCATGTATTCATTCGGATGTATTTTATGGTCGGAGTTGTTCTCCCATTCTCGTGTAGAACAGCCTGCCTGCTTGTTCAAGCGGACTGGCTGCACGAGTGCAGGATACAAACTCAATCAACACAAACGAAAATTAACCATGTTGATTCAGTATTCATTCGGATGTATTTTATGGTCGGAGTTGTCTCCCATTCTCTTGAAGACAGCCTGCCTGCTTGTTCAGACGGACTGGCTGCACGAGTGCAGGATACAAACTCAATCAACACAAACGATACTTGAACATGTTGTAGAATGTATATGCATATGCATTCTATGTATATGTTCAATAATAAAACATCACCTCACGCATTTTCGAATTTCGAGCTCAGCATGAGGGATCTGACAATAGTTTATTTGGAAGTTATTTAGAGTTAAAACCACCCACCCTAGTCTCTACCTCCGTGTATATGGAGGATGAGACAGTTGGGTCAGGGTATACATATGTGTATAAACTTTGAATGAAAATTGCGAAAAAAACAGCAGTCCTCCCCCACTCAAATGGGCATATCGGCTCGCATACAAAATCATCGATATTTTTGTTATAAAATGCATAAACCCGAATTTACGACAAATATTATCTAAAAATATACATATACAACTTGTATTATCATTCGTTGTACATGCTCACCATAACCATGCCATATGTGTCTTGAAATTGATATCGATTGTTACCTCTTGTATTCGTTCATGTAACGAACTGAGTGAAATAAAGGTATATATATATATACATGATGTATACCTCCATAAAGCCAACATGTGCAAACAATGTATATCCAGATGAGACGGCTCGTCGCCTCATCAGGATCTGCCGCATTTGTCACTATTATTCATCTAGAATTGTCTTTTGTCATAAATGGAATAGTATAAAAATAGTGTGAAAAAGACAAGGTATGATAACCAGGGTTGAAATGGTTAATAATAATAATACACTAGTATACGTTAGGCCATCAAAAGTACTTTGGTTCTCAGATATCGCCGCGTCTGAATAATCCCTGCGCGTCTAGCATTTTATCGTCATGGAGAATAAAAATGTACTATAATTTGCCACATGATCAATAAATCAAAGTACTGAAAGTACTGACTGGCGGGAGACAAGTAGCCACTTGTGAATTTGCATACTCAGAAATTCCTTGTTAGAAATATATTCGATGTTGATTAGTGGATGTACAATCTGCAAATTTGGAGAACTTGATCAGTTACTGGTGTTTGTAAAATACAGCCTGCTATAAACACAAATAGGTTGATGAAGCAAAGGTGCTTTATGTCCGACTAATAAACCGTTTTACGAGGTATATTGCAGACGTATTATGTGAAATCTTTTCAAAATTATGACTGGGCGTAGGCCTACATAGTTTACTTTACGTGTATGCTGCATGAACGGCAAAATGTTTTCATGAATTTCGCTTCGCTCACCCAAAGGGTAATTTTTCGAAAATCGCCCGTAAACCACAATATGAAAAAGAAATGGCCTTCGACGTCGCATTGCGACTGCGTGGTACACGATATGGGGGGGCGTCTCAATAACAGCAATTTGTTCTCTTCAAAAGTAAAGTTGGGCATGCCAACTATTTTACACATAATGTTGAGAATTGCCGTTGCTATTAATAACTTGCTTTCAGTTCACTCGCTGACTTTAAATGTCACCTGACTGTTGTTAATTGC
This sequence comes from Conchocele bisecta, assembly GCA_029237695.1. Taxonomy (NCBI): domain Eukaryota; kingdom Metazoa; phylum Mollusca; class Bivalvia; order Lucinida; family Thyasiridae; genus Conchocele; species Conchocele bisecta. The sequence continues at coordinate 80,640,728 of CM055270.1, forward strand.
GAACGCAAATTGAGCCTATTGAGACGTCTCCCGATGAACAGAGAGCCACTTCCGAAAGTAGACCCGTGCAAACGGCCAGAATCACGATCCCAATAGCGTGGAGACAGTATGTCTCCCGCCAAAAACACTACATCTACCATGAAACATATGTTACCATCCAATCATGTCTGACAAAAGTCTTGTGATTTTTCACATCTAAAGAGTTTATCGTAACTTTATGTAACATTTTCCTTTTGTTTGAGATGTTCGTCTCTGATTTTTTTTCAAGTTGCCAGATTACGGGGCGCCATGCAGGACAGGTTAATTATGTGTACAAAACCAATTTTGTCCAGACAAAATTGAGTTTTGTAACACTAAAAATCACAAAATCAAATTATGTAAAATTCTGATACAAAAACCAATTTTGTCCAGACAAAATTGAGTTTTGTACCACTAAAAATCCCAAAATCCAATTATGTAAAATTCTGATATACAAAATTCACTTTTGTTAATAAGGATTCAATTTTGTAAGACAGAATTGAGTTTTGTGAACAAAATTCAGTTTTGTGGGACAGAATTCAGTTTTGTCCACAAAAGTCAGTTTTGTCCACAAAAATTAGTTTGCGTATCTGATAGTCTATGTCATCTCTACGTTGATTGGTTGAGATCGGTCTCAGTCCATTTTATTAGATGGTGGAGTACACTTGCAGGTTTAAATATTTCAATGCGAAAATATAACCCAATATATCAATATCATACTTCTTTATGGACAGTTATTTTGGTTATATTGTGATTACCGGGACAACCGCAACGCAAAACCGCCGCAATCTCCAGCCGAAACGTGCACACACCTCAACTATTCCGCCGCACCACCACACGAGACCATTTTATCGTGGGACCTTGCTAGCACCCCGTGTATACGTTTAAACAGTAAGAATACCTTGCAACACTAAGCTACAAAGCAGTAACAAATGTCTTTAATCCAGCGTTCTCTGAAACTTACTTCTTCAGACGCCATTTTGGATCGCTGATCGGCGACCGTGACCCATTTCTACAGTCCAGTTTCTGACCAATGGTAGTCCTTCTTACATGCGTGTGCAGAATTGAATTTTGTGACACAGAATTGAATTTTGTGACACATAATTGAGTTTTGCGGCACAAAAATGAATTTTGTTGACAAAATTGAGCCATGTCCCACTTGGCGCCCCGTGCATGTCGCATATACGCTCTGGGAGATCTGCCAAAGTATCATATTTATTTAGCAATTAAAGCAATATTAATGTTACGCTTATCCTTCGCACGTGTCGTCAATGATACATACCAACTGCGAGCTTTCATTGGTGATTCACGGAGACACATGATCAATGTTGATAGCCAATATTTATACAGGTCTGGAGCCTTTGTCACACGATATCAGTATAGCGACTACATATCACAAGTATTCGCGATTACCAGCAGTCATGAAATGCTCTAATAGCAGCCTTTGTAAAATAGCATTCTCCGGAGTAACGCTTATCAGTATTTTACTAGGTAAGTAGCATGTAACCGTTCCAAGGCGGGAACGTTTTAACCATGTATATGTGACAATGGCTGTTGACCATGCTGAATGTTTGAACTATTCCATAAATTGTAATTACTTAAGGAATAAATTAATGGGCTTTGTCACTTACTGTGGCATGTAAAACATGTGGTTTGTTTAAAGCTTGCGATGATTCCTTCTCGCACTTTAAGCTTTAAACATACCAAGAGGCCGTTTCACTAAACTTCGTACGACTAAAATGTTCGTAAGTGCAACATTATGATAGTCTGTAAATTTCACATTAACATTGTTTTCTTGTAAACAAGTGTTGGATTTACATTTATTGAGCATATGCAGCCTATGCTTAATACATGTAAATCCATCAATTGAAATTTCCAGACGATTATGAATGTGCACTTACGAACATTTTAGTCATACGAAGTTTAGTGAAACGGCCCCCAGATGATTTGCAAGCCCATAGTAAATGCAACAGCCACTGGATTCATTTATGTATATTTATCCCGTCAACACTGTGCGTATGTGCCGTGAAACACGGTGCCGTGAAACATTTTTGATATCCAGTCAATACATTTTTTGCATTTTACAGCCATTTGAAGGTGTTGACGGGATAAATAGAATAGTAGGTTAGTGCCGTGAATGGGAAAAAATATCTGGCGCGGCACGGAAACGGGATGTGCTCGGCAGAGCCTCGCCCATCCCGTTTCCTGAGCCTTGCCAGATATTTTTTCCCATTCACGGCACTAACCTACTATTCTCTATCTATTTTCCTTATTTCTGAACCAAAGTATATGTTGTGACCACTCATTTGAACCGTCTCGGCGAGACGGTTCAAATGAGTGGTCACAACATATACTTCTGATGAGAAATAAAGAAATTATTGAGCCTTGCCGGATATTTTTTCCCATTCACGGCACTTACCTACTATTCTCTATTTACATTACATGTTCTGATAGTTTCAAAACAAATTTAAGTAACCAAATATGTCACTAAAATTAAGAAGCATCGTATTTTACGTAATTTTGTTGCAATTCATGGAACAACGACGTTGCCGGTAATAACGTGCATAAACTATTTTATCACATGAAAACCTTGTTATGACGTACTGCAACCCATTTAACAAATGTGAAATGACGTCCCTAATGACGCGACAAAGCAACGATGTTTTGACTTATCACATGACTTCACACTCCAAGCAGTGTGCTACTTGGAGTGTGAAGTCATGTGATAACGTCAGATAATATCAGATACGTTTTTGTTTTTGTTATTGTATAGATGAACGTTTTGATACATTTCATAATTAATATGCTTGGAGACACGTCTATCTACGGAAGCCCATTAGGGCCACTTCACCTTTTTTTATTTCCATTTATTTCTTGAATTTTCAAGATCTTTTCTTGAATTTTCAAGTTCTTTTCTTGAATTCTCGAGATCTTTTCTTGAATGTTCAAGTTCTTTTCTCGAATTTTCAAGATCTTGAAAATTCACGAAAATAACTTGAAAATTCGAGAATTTATCTTGAAAATTCAAGAAAAGATCTTGAATAAATGGAAACTAAAAAAAAAGTGAAATGGCCCCAATGGGCTTCCGTATCTATCATCTATGGGAACCCAAACGCAGAATGATGGTCGCATGACTGCGTGTAGCCACACGTGGCAACACATGAGCCTGTGCAACACAAACAATGTCACTGCTGCAAATTGATAAATTCGGGGACCTTGGTGAAAATGGGCACACCCAGGGCTCCAGATAAGGAATTAGTAATTGAGTATTTTCACTCCATCATTTCTGAAGTAATTGGGTATTTTAATTGGGTAAAATAAAATCACACTTATTATATACTTATCACATGAATAACGTTGTATGACGTATTGTAGCCCATTTCATGAAAATTGATATGACATACATGTACGTGTAATAACACATGGGGCGAATTTGATTGACTGGCCTCATCACCGTAATTACGTATTATGCGCTAACGTAACATGTACATACCGAACGGACAAAATGATAACGTTCCTAATGGCGCGACAAAACAATGATGTTTTGACATTGACTTCATCATCATGTTTCATCAACGTCAATAACAGCATCAGTGACTCGGTAAAATAGTAAAATTACTGTAAATGTTATCATGTGCTCCCGCATGGTCCTATGAAGTATATAAAAAGAACAGGAGCCGATTGTTGCATATACATATTTATCTGTGGATATTTCAAATAGATGCAAAAATAGCGTAATTGCGTACGGAAGCCCATTAGTACGGAAGCCCATTAGGGCCATTTCACTTCTTTTTTTTTTCATTTATTTTTATTCAAGATACATTCTCGAATTTTCAAGTTCTTTTCGTGAATTTTCAAGATACTTTCATGAATTTTCAAGATTTTTTCTTGAATTTTCAAGATACTTTATTGAATTCTCAAGATCTTTTCTTGAATTTTCAAGATCTTTTCTTGAAATTTCAAGATCTTTTCTTGAATTTTTAAGTTCCTTTCTTGAATTTTCAAGATACTTGAACATTCAAGGAAGGAACTTGAAAATTCAAGATAAGATCTTGAAATTGCAAGAAAAGATCTTGAAATTTCAAGAAAAGAACTTGAATAAATGGAAAGAAAAAAAAGTGAAATGGCCCTAATGGGCTTCCGTAATAGCGTCAGTTCACTGAAACGTACCCAATGTGTCTGCTCTTTGGGAGGGGGGTGGGGTGAAGTTGTGAGATAAACAGAATCTCAAACTCATTTCCATTTGATGCGAGATTTATTTACTCGCCAGCAATGTATTCACCTCACCAGAGGCTCAGTATATAAATTGTCCGTCGCTCGTTTCATAAATATCATATGAAATGGAAACTCGTTTGATATTCTCTTTTCATAACATATCTAGAATTGTAAACCGAACATGAACCCTAATGAACATGACGTAACAGACACAGCCTCCGTAGTTGGAATTAACAAACATTTACACATCGACTCTATTGTTTGTCAGAGGTTGGTAAGCAATTTGAACACCTCTGTAGACAAAAGAAAAGTTTGCATCTATATGCAAACCTGGGCACGAAAACGTCGTGCCTCACGGCAAACCACACACGTTGTGTGTCTCTGGTCATTGTATGAATTGATAGCTTGACAGAAGGAACACCGGCTAAGAAAAGCGGTCTTACGATGGCTAGCGTAGCCCGGATCAGTCTGTGCATCCGCGCAGTTTGATCATTGCATGTCCCCATTCGATCAATACCATTTCCTATATTTACTACATGTCACAAATGTAGCAGTTGTTGATGTTTTGCGATCTGCGGAATGATTACAGGTAGAACAACATAAAACGCTAATTTGGATGGTGAATGATGATAAAGGTACACATATTCGCCTTACAAATGCTGCAGGGTCCTTCCCCGTGCCAGTGACGCATATTATGTAATCACAAATCGTGTCAATGCCGTGGACAAATGTATAAACAAAACTATATATACAAACTGGCGGCAGAAATGTCTAAACTATAATGTTGAACATTGTTGAACTACTTTAAATACAAGCTTACCTGGTGAATCTCCCACACGTAATCAACAGTATATTTCGGTTTACGTATAGTTTAGCACGTGGATAGATAATTTTCAACGACAAACATAGGGATATAATTGAGGGGCGTTCATTAAGTAACAGAAAAGTGTTATAAACATACACCTACTCGTGAAGTGGCATTTAATCAGGTCTCAATAACAGTGCTATATATATAGAGATGATCTTACTTGCGTGATGAGTTACTATGATATGTATTGACGAGTTTACTGATGGCATGATAGGCTATGCTGAGTTTCTTTATAAATCAGTCAAGGAGCTTTAATAAATATAATATCACATCAACACAAATGTTAGATTTGCTTTATTGCGGGAGCGCATCATCATACTAAGCATATACTGGTTACCTAACGTGTTCTTTTGTTCCCGTCTGATTTGCACATTTATTACACTAGTGTATAATGATATTGAATATAAACTTGTGCCGGCTTTTTAAAACATACGAGTCGAACTTAAGCTATGCTTATTGATAACTTGTGATCAGTGCATATTTAAGATACAATAAAATAGCTGTAACGCTTATTTTGGCTCGAGAATATTGTTCACTTGATCCCAGTTATACAAAAATAGGACATAATATGTTTTAAGCTACCTACGAAAGTCAAATGTATGCATTATAATAATAAAATGCATGTACACGTGGACTGGCATACGACTATGATATATTCTGCATTTTGACTGGGAATAGTTTTATTATCGTACAAAAGGGCATGTTTCATTGTTGAATGACAACTGCATCAATCACTTCTTAAGTTCAATCACTTAAGTTGGTTTATCACTGAAACTGAATGTAAAAATACAATGGCTAAACATATGAAGGATTACATTGTTAATGATGTCCACTCTACAGAGACCCAACTGATGATATATGACAAAAGAGATGTCGTAACGTATTTTAAAGGAACAGTGTCTCACATGATGTTTCAGATGATGTAGAAGATATTCAATGTTCCTTTAATTTTCTCTTTATGGACATACAAGCCATATACAAGGACTGTGTGTTTTCTCTTATACACTGTACTACAATTGTCTCTGATGAAGAGGGGAGATAAGTTGGTAACGCATTTACGTTCGCTATTTCAGTACCAGGAAACACACTTTGTGAAACATAACATTGTTTATAGTTTGAAATCAAAATACTATTCCACACATATACTATGTTGCTATTTATACACACATGTGGAATTAATTCAACTAAATACAAATAGTACCATCAACTGTCAACAAAACTAGCGTACGCAACGCTATTTGTGATTTGGTATAATAAACATATTTTGCCAAATACTGATTCTCTTCAAAACGACTTATAAGCATAATTTGGTAAGACAGTCCATATAAATCTATCATTAAATTATTGTTTCCTAAATTAAACATGTTTCATCACTTTATGCACATACATAAGACCACGTGTCTTTAAATGTGATTGTTGTTTTAATTATGCTAATAGGTTTCGTTTATTAAATTAATGTAATTTCATTTTATTGGGATCATGTATGTGTTGGGAAATTAATTATTGAACACCCCTCGTAAATTACTTTTATAACTGACCATCCAATAATAGATATATGCATGCATATGCTGCACGTGCAGGTACAGTTGTACGCACTGCACCACCATGCGATGGGAGGCCCTTCAATTACAAATATATTCTATATGGCCGGGTACTTATCACTTTGTCGATGTTTTGACAGAGAACTTGCTGAACGTAAACGTGGTGGGCTATGTATAGACGTCTAAACCGGACACCCTGGGGACCGACCCCATTGCGTTCGATTTATATGGCATTGATTGTAGTTTGTTCATGGTTGAAAATGAGAACAAATCTGCATGGACTGTTTAATTATCCCCTTGCCGATAGACAAGAGGGGATATAAGGTTAGTCCATGTACTGCGTACGTACGTACATGCATACGTACGTTAGTAACACCTAAAAGTTTCCTTTTTCAAAAACTCATGAACCGCTTCACCGATGTTGATAATATTTGACCACAATGTGATCGTGCTTTGTTATGCATGCTACCCACATCCGACCGCCCAAGGTCAATGTCACTGAGGACATAATTGGCGATAAAAAATTACAATTTTCGAAAAAAAAAAAAATCGAATTTTTTTTTTTTTCGAAAATTGTAATTTTTTCTTCACCTTGTTTGTAATAGACAAATGTGTAAGGCAATACTGTTAAACTCCTTATTTCATTATCAAGGCTGCCAGTACGACCGCCCAAGGTCAAGGTCATCGATGACTTGTGTTTTTTATTATTATCAAGGCAGACAGCGAGGGCATAAGCTTCGATTAACGCTGCCATTTATTGTTACAGTGGTACGTATCTAAGCTGGACACCCTACGGACCTCCCAGGGTGACGGTTTTCGAGATGTTCCACTGTTCTGTTTACTTATTTGTTATTGATCCAATACGTACTGACTGATAACATATTACCGTATAAGGAATCGACCTGATACGAATATCCGGGTTACAACGAATTGAAAAGTGGCGTTCTATTGGACGAACGACGTCACATGACGTTACCGAACGACGTAATCACGTAACGTAAACAAGTCCGCGTTCTTTTAAACGAAAACTGTTTTAAATTTGAGCATTGGCTAGCATAAAACGTTACCTGATACAAACAAAAAATAATGAGGCTCGGCTCGGAAACGGCATAGTCTTGCCTGATAAACTGGTATTTCAAACTACACTAGCCTGGTATTTTCTGTGAATTAGTATGATGTATGCAAGCATGTTCCAATGTATATTATACAGCATATTGAGTGCTTGCTTCGTATACGTATACGTTAGAAATCAAATACAAACGTATAACAATGAGAAATGGGACACGTATAATCCCACTGGCAGCATGTGTACATGGATGCTATTGATCGGCTGTCATAACTGTAGAGACAGTTCCTTTAATGGCAAGTGGAAATTAAAATAAAATTTCCACTGAATACTAGCCAACGGTAGTCAGTAAGTAGATGTATAAGTCAGTTACTGCCCTAATCGAGATGTCCATGTGTTTAAACAACCTACATGTGCCCATGAAACACCTCGCCGCTTCGACTATTACATATTTACACTTTCCGTAAATTCATAATGGAAATAGAGAATAGTAGGTTAGTGCCGTGAATGGGAAACAATATATGGCAAGGCTTAGGAAACGGGATGGGCGAGGCTCTGCCGACCACATCCCGTTTCCGTGCCCCGCCAGATATTTTTCCCATACACGGCACTAACCTACTATTCTATTTATCCCGTCAACATTACAAATAGCTTTAAAATACAAAACAAATAACCCAGACGCATCTCCAAATCGGAGAATCGACTATTATGACAACCGCACATATTCATACGCAGTGATTAGGTCGTATTGACGGGATATCAAAAATATTTCACGGCACCGTATTTCACGGCACATACGCACTGTGTTGATGGGATAAATGCCCATTAACCACGTTGCTGTCCCAATACATTACACAGTGTTAGCCCCACGTCCACAATGTTGTACATAACGTCACACTAGTCTACACTACATGAAATGCTACAAAATGACGTAAAACGTGACGATTCTTAATGTTAACGCAATAGTTGGTTAGTTACATTTGTGAAACTATCAGAAAATGTTATGTAACTATAATGTTCGACAATGTCCAGCCGTGGGCAAACGTTTGCCGTGACACGAAGGAACTGTTTGAACACCAAGGCTGCCGGTTCAAACAGTTCCCGTGTGCCACGGCAAACGTTTACCCCCGGCTGGACATTGTCGAATGTTGTTACATTGCCGTTGTAAATATCGTGTAATTTGAGCATATGGTAATGGTAATGTTTATTCAGCAATATGCCTACTGGCCCTTGAGCATAAACTATAATACAACAAAATATTTATCACAAGACGACAAACAGTGGTGAAGTATGTATTGATTCCATGTAGTTACCGTGATATCCAGCTCTCCGAGCACACGGTCCGTTCCCACGATCGACATCAGCAAGTTCGACCGTCCAAAGCTGGTGTAATGTGTAATGGCGCGTTATAGTAACTTAATGAGACCCATGCATTACGTAGGTGTTGGCTTGGCCCCGGAATGAGCATTGTCTACAGCCATGGTCAAACAGCACGCGCTGTACTTTTGAACACGGCTGTGAGCGGTGTCAAACAACGAGTCATGTAACAAGATACGTGTTTATTTACACTGACGCGTTTATATCCCAATACATTACTTTAGCCCCACAATAAAATACTTATAGCTCAGCAAAACGTACAATACAATTGTCCTATCCGAGTATTGATTTTACATTTGATGTCGAACAGTTATTCATTACATTTGGTAATATTATAACTTATTTGGGTTGAACGTTGCAATATTATGTTAAATAAGTAGAGCACAGTGCTACCCACCGATTGGCTTAGAAAGTAGGTCGAACTATAAATAACTATATACTTATAGAAATATTTAATGTTTAATTTAATTGATATTGGTGAAAGTGTCGCAATATGCTATTAATTGTGGGTATGCCGTATTTCCAGCCGTTCTAACACAACCCGCCAAGCCATAAGACAGGAAGGGAGCGGGGACTTTTCACTAAACTTCGTACGACTAAAATGTTCGTAAGTGCAAAATTATGATACTCTGTAAATTTCATATTAACAATGTTTTCTTGTAAACAATTATTGGATTTACATTTATTGAACATAGGCTGCATATGCAGCCTATGTTCAATAAATGTAAATCCATCGATTGCAATTTCCAGATGATCCTAAATGTTCACGTACGAACGTTTTAATTGCACCTGGGGCCCGTTTCACTAAACTTCGTAAGACTAAAATATTCGTAAGTGCAAATTTAGGATTGTCTGGAAATTTAAATTGAAGGATTTACATTTATTGAGCATAGGCTGCATATGCAGCCTATGCTCAATAAATGTAAATCCAATAATTGTTTTCAAGAAACATAGTTAATATGAAATGTACAGAGTATCATAAATTTGCACTTACGACCATTTTAGTCGTACGAAGTTTAGTGAAACGGGCCCCAGGTCTATAAAAATACCCAACCCAAGAGATGGCATATATGTTTTATGGGTGCTCTGAAAGTTCTTAACAATAACTTATAAATTTCACAAAGTATCGAGTACCGTTCATTTCTTACATTCACGTGCTCTAGTTTTTATTTACATTTACGGTAACCGATTCTTCGTTAAAAGGACATAATTATGAGATTAAAGCCGCATATACAATAAAGGGCAACGTGTACCGCATTTGCTGCGGTATATTTCATAAACATACGTCATTCCATTAGCAAGATATTATTAAAGGAAGTCTACTGTAAACACATCTAAAAAACATGACGGCATGTCGGTCGGAAACCACGAGGTCCCCCACCTTGTTACTATGTACACAGCGACCATTATGCTGGCACAAAATCAGCGGTTGGCCGTGGCCTGTTTTTCATATGGAGGAAGGCGGAGTGACCGGAGAAAACCTGCAGCATGGTTGCATGGTTATCTTCACCGAACTATTAATGATTAATGGAGACAAAATATTGTGTTTCCATTAGTCGGGAAACAGAGGCAAAAAATGGTCTATCGTTTCACGCATAACCACGGACTAAATACATCTATCACAATAATTGTGTTTTATAATGATAGGACGTGTGTTATGCCTGCAGAAAACAAACCGTCTTAGTGTCTGTTTCACAAAACCTGCCCAAATTGTATGGCTCTATAAACAATGCAATATTAAATTATAGCCAAATTTAAGAATGAGCCTTCTTTTTATTTCGTGAAATTTTGTCCAATATCAGAGTGAAGATGTCTATGGGGATTTAATATGGGGAAATATTTCTGATTTCAGAAACAGTGGACTGATTTTCAAAATTTTACTTTTGTTTTCTTAGTTCTATTATTTCCCAGCTATCTAGCCAGGTTTCAGATTTCAATTTCAAAACTGCTTCGTTGTTCGACTCCTCTGCCAGGTTCTCCACCTCTTTTCCCCGCATGTTAAATTCCCATATATAAATCAGTTTCCGTAATAAAATCAATATTTGACCAACTCTCATGAAATAAAAAGAAGGTTCATTCTTAAATTTGAACCAAATGAAATATTATCGAAAAAAAAAATATTTTTACGTTGTTTATATAGCCGTAAAATTTGCATTCGGGGAACGTGTTTCGAAACAGACAGCAGTCATGGTTCAATTTGGTGACGTACTCTATTGCCAGGGCTAATCCACAGGTTGAAGTAACGGACCGAGGTCTTTTCATTTATTGATGCTTTTACAATGTATGCATATTTAATGTATGTATAGACCTCGGTCCGTTACTTCAACCTGTGGGCTAATCTTGCCAATATGTGTCAATGTCTTCATTTCAAAATACTACCAAGGTGTATGATCACGTGGTACTAACAACAATAACAACAACAAGTACTGACATTTCAATCTGATTCAAAGTACGTATTATTTTATAGTTTCCTTATTACGTAACGGATTTTGATGAAATATGGCGCATCAAACGCGTCTTGTTAAGCTGCATTTGGTGGTCTCTGTATTTTCGCCCAAACTTCTGTCCGACACGGAAATAGATTATTCGCAAAAATGACATAAGTCTGTGCCAAACTCCCTGGACCACCAAATGCAGCTCATGAAGACACGTTTGCTGCGCCATATTTCATCAAAGTCCGTTGTATATTAAGGAAAATATAAAATAATACTTACTTTGGAGTGGGCGACGTTGTTGTTGTTGTTGTAACCACGTTGCTCGATTGCGCGTTGGCATTTAATATCAATAGATGTTCAGAAAAGTTGATAATTATGGCAAGATTAAACCTCACTACGCTGTAGACGGAAATTGTCGTCTGCTGTTTTTCATTTTCACCTTAAGTCTGAACAAGAACAATGGTTTTGACAGCACATGAGAATCGATTTTCATGAGCTGTCAAAACCGGTTTTCGTCGAGAAATATTGAAAATAAAACATTTCAAGCAGACGATAAAATTTAACTCAGCGTAGTAAGGTTTAACGCCGTGTGAGTTTCCTCTTGTTTATTGCAGTTTATTCGTACCACGTGGCCAATGGAGTTGTACGAGAGGCGATGCACTTCCATGATTCTAACACCCGGGGTGTGGGCTCAGGTGGGTAGAGTCACAGGCGGAAGACTCGGACCTGTGACACACAAGAAAAATGCACGTTAAAAATAAATCCCATTACCCCACCCATCAGATCTCGTACTGTACATAACTGAATGTAAACTACAGGTGAGTGGGGTAATGGGAATATTATAATATACATTTGTTTTTGTGTCACAGGTCCGAGTCTTCCACCTGTGGGCAGAGTATATACAGTAAAAAGTACTTCCCAATTTCTATCCTAAATGCTAGGCATCAGGGGGCCGTTTCACTAAACTTCGTACGACTAAAATGTTCGTAAGTGCAAAGTTATGATAGTCTGTACATTTCACATTAACACTGATTTCTTGTAAACAATTATTGGATTTACATTTATTGAGCATAGGCTGCGCTCAATAAATATAAAGCCATCAATTGAAATGTACAGACTATTCTAAATCTGCACTTACGAACATTTTAGTCGTACGAAGTTTAGTGAAACGGGCCCCAGGTATGTAGGCAATTGGTACCTGTTATTTAAACAAGCTCACGGCTCACTTGAAACAAAATTGCTACCCCGCTCCATACCCAAGGTGTATGATCACGTGGTACTAACAACAACAACAAGTACCAGGCCCGTAGCCAGACCTGTTTGAAGGGGGTGCCGTTTCGAAGGCCCAATGGGCCTGAGGTATATAGGGGGGTCTAAAAAAGTGGACCTCGATGCTAAAAAAGTATACATCGAGGACGGGCGGGGGGGGGGGTCGACGACCGCTCCGACCCCAACCTCCCTGGCTACGGGCCTGAGTACTGAAACTTCCAGAATAAAATCTGATTCAAAGTACGTATTCTTTTATATTTTCACTATTCCATAACGGATTTTTATGAAATATGGCGCATCAAACGCGTCTTGTTAAGCTGCACTTGGTGGTCTTTGTATTTTCGCCCAAACTTGTGTCGTTTTTGCGAAGAATCGATTTCCGTGTCTCCGACACGAAAATCGATTCTTTGCAAAAACGACATAAGTCTGTGCCAAGCTCCCTAGACCACCAAAATGCAGCTCATGAAGACGCGTTTGCTGCGCTATATTTCATCAAATTATGTTGCATATTAAGGAAAATATCAGATAATACTTACTTTGGAGTGGGTGACGTTGTTGTTGTTGTAACCACGTGATCATGCACCTTGGATATGCGATATCTTATGCAAAATATTTACAACATTTATGATATTTTTTAATTTTTTAATTTTTCTAAGGTACAAAATCACATAATTTGTATCATAATTATGTATGTAATTTGGTGGTCTGAGCCTGATCTGTAGCACAGTTGAGGTTCAGTCATTCAAGTTGCTTGATTTGAGGCACAATGTTCAAGTATTTTGAAATAAGGAAATTGACAAATACTGGCAAGATAAGCGCAGACGGTAGTGATTTCCAACTTTGTAAAATACATATTGAATTTCATGAAAGCGCGAAATTTCAGCTTTGAAAGTAAACCGTGCCTTTGAGAACTCATAAAATGGCAACGCTAAAATGCGAACTGTGGTAACATTTGTGGTTTTTAAAGGTACATGCTCAGTAGGCACAAAATGTTTTTTATAGGAATTAAACTAGTGTATAATTGTGTCACTATTCCACTAGTTCTATACATTACAAGTGCCCGCTATACAGATATAATCATTTAGTAATATTTATTTTACTGATAGTGACGCGCGGTGGTATCGGGCTATTTTCATATGCAAATGAGGCATGGTATTTTTTAATTATTTATACAAGGTAAATGCGTCACCTGAACAAATAATATTTTCGACAGATTATAAAGTATGATCATTGCACATCGAAAAATAAATACAGAGAATAAATAGTAACGTCCGATAACATTTTAAGGAAACACGGTTATCGCCCCTGATTTCAGTGTGGACATTTATGTCTGATACGAAATGTATAACAATGCCAATCAATCCGTGGGGCAATGGTGAATGAATGTTTAATTTTCCAGAAAATGTCTCAGATTGTGTGTCTGATATAAAGAACAGTCTATGCCTACTGAATGGGCACGTACCTTTACAAAAGAGTAATTAATTTATCGAAATTTCTCCTTTCGACGTTGTAGCTGCATGCGTGTCCGATTTAGAGAGGGTCTGCTGTAATTAATTGATGGAAATTTCTCGTTTCGACATTGTAAAATCGGGATGGACATAGTCAACTACCGCGATGCAGACGATAAGTTTTCATGTGAATAGCATAGCAGGCCAGTTTTGCTGTGTGTGGACGACAATAACAAAATCGAGGTGGAATGTTATTATTTCAGCAAACCGAAGTCCGATTGACTTGAAACTTAAGGTTCACGTTATCACCTTTCATATTTGCATTCCATAGCCCACCCATGCGGCCCCGTATACCCAAAATTCAGGATCAAATGCATTAGAAAGTTGCACAAACCCTTAGACCGCTACACACACAATGTTTTCTTGCAATTAATTATTGGATTTACATTTATTGAGCATAGGCTGCAAATGCAGCCTATGCTCAATAAATGTAAATCCATCAAGTGAGATTTCCAGACGATCCTAAATTTGCACTTACGAACATTTTAGTCCTACGAAGTTTAGTGAAACGGGCCACTGATCTTCCATGGCCAAGATCAAGGTCACATTACTAAATGTGTGGCTATCTAGTATCTAGTATAAAAAATAAAACAGATTTAAAAATTCACTTATTTCAGTTGCAAACAGCAAACACTTTATCTCGAAGTCAATATGCCTCAGATGACCCGAATAAATGTTATTATATATGAGCATAATTACGATTTATGCTCAACTACTAGCGGCCATTTTAACTTTTGATGGAACTTATACATGACCATCACATTTTCCAGAGCCGTGACGTATGTGGCTAATGAAAACTATAATAGTGGCGACTTGTCCACGGTTTCTGTACCACGAAAAAACACTGCGCCCGTGCGTTCGTTTCTACGGAGCCCCGCAGGGGACATGGATTTTCTTTTTAATAATTCGTTCCCACGAAATAACAATTCGTTCCCTCAATTTAACAATTCGTACCCTCGAATTAACAATTCGTTCCCACGATATAACAATTCGTCCCCTTGGATTAACAATTCGTTCCCACGAAATGACAATTCATTCCTCAATTTAACAATTCGTTCCCTCGAATTAGCAATTCGTTCCCACGATATAACAATTCGTTCCCACGAATTAACAATTCGTTCCCGTGGGAAAGATTTGTTATTTCGTGGGAACGAATTGTGTGAACGAATTGTTAATTCGTGGGAACGAGTTGTTAATTCGAGGGAACGAATTGTTAATTCGTAGGAACGAATTGTTAAATTGAGGGAACGAATTGTTTAAAATGTTAATTCGTGGGAACGAATTAATAAAAAAAATGTAGACGAATTATACGGGCTCCGTTCGTTACCGCCTGTCCAAGAGTTGCGCTAAAAGTTTGACTAGCTACTATCTCAAGGTGTATGATCACGTGATACTAACAACAACAACAAGTACTGAAACTTCCAGAATCCATCCGATTGAAAGTACGTATTATTTTATATTGTCCTTTTTACGTAATGGATTTTGATGAAATATGGCGCATCAAACGCGACTTGTTAAGCTGCATTTGGTGGTCTCTGTATTTTCGCACAAAACTTCTGTCTCCGACACGGAAATCGATTCTTTGCAAAAATGACATAAGTCTGTGCGAAACTCCCTGGACCACCAAATGCATCTCATGAAGACGCCTTTGCTGCGCCATATTTCATCACAATCAGTAGCATATTAAGGAAAATATCAAATAAGACTTACTTTCTTGTAACCACGTGATCATGCACTTTGTATCTGTGTTTACTGTTACCCTAACTCAGATTGGCTTGAAATTCATATTCGTATTTGTCTCAATATATATGGTAGTGACTGAAGATATGGGGCTTATAGGATTTGTGACCAGGGTAACTCCTGATCAAATATCACACTCCAGTCGCCGGATAACGACCCATAGTGGTGTGTGTTAGAAGCATGACGGATGTTTCACTGATGGAATGGCGAAAAAGTGCAGATCCTGATCAGACTGTGCGGATGCACAGGCTGATCTGGATCTACACTGTTCGCAAAAACCATAACCCAATTTCTCCAGTCACCGCCACATATATATAATAGTTTCCCTTAGAAACCCACTCATGCGGCCCGTATGTGCAAGGTCAAAGTCAAATGACTTAGAAATGTGAGTTATTTTTGTTTACGGTTCATCCACCTATTTCTTGTTGTTGTTCTTCTTATTATTCTTCTTCTTTGCAGGGCTCCAGATAAGGAATTAGGAATTGAGTATTGTCAATCCATTATTTCTGAAGCAATTGGGTATTTCAAAATTTTAATTGGGTAAAATAAAATCACACTACTGTTTACACATCAATAGACAGAAATTATTGAATGGTTTGCTTCGAAATGAAAATATGTCTTGGCATTGCATTAGAATTGTCTCCTTGGAGACAATTCTAATGAAATACCAAGATGTGTTTTCATGGAAAATAAGAAAAATATGCTACATATGTGGTCTGTTTATTGTTTTCTACATCATGATAAAGGTACCACAAATTTTGTATTG